>VBSM01001265.1:41617172-41856633 GCA_008086735.1 Cheirogaleus medius | reverse complement strand
AAAAAAAAAAAAAAAAAGACTAGAAGTTGGGGTGAGCGCTCTGAACACCCTTAAAGCTGAAGGTGTGCTCCAGCCTTGTGTGTTCTCTGTGTCCCCTCGCCAGGGCTCTGCGCCACATCCCCAGGTCTCCACACCTCCGTGCTGCTCCGTGGGGCTGTGTCTTTCAGCCCCTGGGCCCTTGCTCACTCATGCCACCCCCCTGCCTGGAATGCCCTCTCCCTCCCCTTTATCCACTTCATTCCTGCCTCTACTTCAGTGCCAAGTTCAAGTTCTTGCTCTTCCTAGAAGCTGCTCTAGACCACTCTATCTGCAAACTGTCGCAGCCTTGAGGGATGTGGCTATTGCCTAAGACAAGGAGCTGCAGCAGGGTTGCTGTGGGGTGGGGAAGAGGAGTGTCCTGTCCATTTTCTGTGGCTATAACAGAATACCACACACTGGGTAACTTTTAAAGAAAATAAATATATTTCTTACACTTGTGGAGGCTGGGAAGTCCAAGGTCCAGGGGCCACATCTGATGAGGGCCTTCTTACTGTGTCATAGCATGGCAGAAGGCATCATACGGCGAGAGGGCAAGAGCATGCCAGCCCAGGTCTCTGCCTCTTCTTAGAAAGCCACCAGTCCCACCATGAGGACCCCACTGCGATGACCTTATCTAATCCTAATTACCTCCCAAAGGCCTCTACCTCCAAATGCCATCACCATATGAATTTGGAGGTTAAGTTTCCAACACATGAAATTTGGGGGACACATTCAAATCATAGTAAGGAGGTCACTCCAACCTCGCTCTCCTCCTACCTTTCAGTGTCTTGCTGTGCTCACAGTCAGCCAAACCTAGCTAACAAGCCAGGGGCCAAGGGAGCCCAGGTGATGCAGTCCTTAGGGGTTAGACTTCTGTGGTAGAGAATGATCAGATCTGAGGATGGGGGTAGGGGAAGCACAGAGAGAACAAAGTCTTCTAGTAGCTGTTCACCCATCCTACTGCCACTGGACTGCGTACCCCCGGGACCACGGGGTCCCATTCCTTGAACGTGGCTGGCCCCCCCCACCACCAAATGCCAGCTGTGCTTCCCAGCCATTGTGACAACCAGAAAACACCCCCTTCCACGTTTCCAGACACCTCTGTTTGGAAACCACTGCATCATACAATGAGGCTTTTTCATATCCTTCATGGATGGCTATTTCTAAAACGCAAAGCAATTTAATAGTCTGAGTGTTCACCCAAACTTCTGCTCTGACTAAATGAATGAGGAAGCAGAAATATACCTATTGTGACTTCAGAGTACTTTTTTTCCTCCCCAAGCAAATTGGAAGGGTAGCCTCAGGAAGCTCCAGTCTGCTGCCCAGCCTCAGTGGGCCTCCCTCTTTATGAGTCCATCTGGGGGGTCCAAGCCAAGTACCATTTAGAACACCTGGGCATGGGCCATGACACAGAAGAACTTCAGGGAAAATGAAGTGAAAGCATCTTTTCCAGAGAGAGAATGAATGGGCAGAGAAAACCTCACAAAAAGTATGACCCCTAGCCTCGTGCTCAGACCGGTAGTTATATTTTGGACTTCACTGTTTTTATCCATTCTGGCTTGATAATAATAATCAATCGTTATCTCTAACTCTTGCACAAGACTTTACAGTTTGCAAGATACATTTTCTTATATACATTTGACAGGTGAAGAAACTAAAACTCAGAGAGGTTAAATAAATTGCCTGAGATTGCACAGCTTGAAGGAGGCAGAACTGAGACTGGAAGTGAGGCCACCAGATCCCGCCTGCCAACTGTGGTGACAGAGAGCTTTCCGGCCTCTCTAAATTGGTCGTGGAGGCCAAGGTTCATTAGCTGAGCTCTCAGCACTGCTACATCACCGTCCCGTGTCAGTGGTAGTCGATGGCATTTTAATGGAAGCCAAATAACTCTTTCTGTTGGCATTCTCAGGCAGCTGGAGTTTTTGTGTTTTATGATAATTAAATACCATCATCTTTCATATCTGACAATCTTCAGGGCCCGATTAATGACTGCAGTGCACGCTGAGGTCGTCATTAGCTCCGTAGCAAGGAGACCTTCGGGCGCCTGTCTGCCGTTCGCTGGGCTGGATGTGGGCACCCAGCCTGGCACCCTCGGAGCCGGTGCGGGCCTTAGATCGCAGGGCTGTTGACACGTTTGAGTTCTTTGCCTGAGCCAAAGCTCTGGAAGTTTATTCCTTTTTCTCATGAATGTGATCTTATAAAAGAAGAGTGACGTGCTCCACTGGAACCTTTCTCCCAGCAAGGCACGCTGCAGTGTCTGGGCATGCTTGGAGCCTGCCCCCGCCTGGTTCATCCTCCACGAGGCAACCGGGAATTGTCCACAACTACTAACATGACCGTGGCACTTCCTCTCACCCTCCAGATAAAGGCCAAGTTCTTTAGCCCGGTGCCTCCAGGTGATGACCCCCCAGCCCCTCCCCTCTCAGCCATTCCTACACTGCTTATAAAAAGGGTCCCCAGCCGGCCGTGCACACTCAGGCTTCTGAACCCTTGCACATGCATTGTCCTCTTCCTAGGATGCCCCTCAAACACAGGTCACGTGTCACTTCTCGGAAACTTCCCCGAGACCCCAGCAGTCAGAGTCTGGCAGCAGCCCCCTCTGTGCCCCATAAAGCTCCAGTGGGGCTGTGGGGTAAGCTAACAAAGATTATGGTCGTTGACACTTGTAAAGTACTCACTATGTTGCAGGCAGTGATGTGAGCACTTTGCCTGTGTTAACTCTCTTTATGTACCTAAGCAGAGTGCCTAACAGCGTGGGCTCTGGAGCCAGCCTGCCTGAGTTCCGGTTCTCACTCCATCCCTTAATGGTTTTGTAACTTTGGGCAAATTACTAAGCCTTTCTGTGCGTCAGTTTCCTCATCTACAAAATGGGCAGTAATAATAGTACCTTCTTTACGGAGGTGTTATAAGGATTAAATAAGCAAAGTACTTGCATGTAGTAAGTATTCAGTAAGTGTTAACTGATGTACATGATGATGTATAATCGTGTAATATCATAATTACAAACGTGTGTGGTATCTGTATGTTGTCATCTTTACTAGACTATGTGCATCTCAAAGTCAAGGACCATATTTGTTATATTTGTGAATCTCTGTGTTTTCAATGTATGGTAGCCCATCTTCCTTCTCTTCTTTTTATTGCCATTACTACTACATGTACATTTTATAGATGAGTAACTAGAGGCTCAGAAAGATGAATGCAGCTTGTAAGGGACAAAGCTAAGGCCTAGTTTGAGACTGAGCTCTACCTTTCTTTGCCACCTGTCACCCCAAACACCGGATACTTGTCAAGGAGGGGGCTTATCCTTGCCTTTTAACCCATCAAGTCCCTGCACACAACAAAGAGCTGTTTAATATTGCTGACTGATTAAATAATATCAGCCTTCTCCTTAGTGCACCTTAAACCCAGGATGGAGAGGTATGGATTTGGGTGGCAGCCCCTGCCTGGTTTGCCCCGAGATGCTTATCTAATGCAGAAAGGAGCCTTCATCTTCGATACATGGAGACTGATGCATGTGGTGTAGTCAGAGTGTCAGGGCTGCAGCGGTCTCTTTAGCTTCTGAGCTGCATGTTGAGCTACGGGCACCTTCCTGTGACTGAAGCTCCTGGGAGCTTCTATTAGATATTTTCCTGCTCTTTATCTCTCAAGTTTTTTTGCTTTGGAAACCCTGTTGGAAATGCTAAAGTGATCACCATGGTGACAATTTAGTGGTTTACGATTTATTCATTCAACATTTCTTTATCATAATTGTGGAATTAGTAATTATCATTTTTTAGAATGATGGTATTCCAGGCACTGTGCTAAGTACCATACATATCTCATTTAATTTTCATAACAACCCTATAATGTGGGCATTATCTCCATTTACTGAAATGAAAACTAAAGCTCCAGAGAAGTTAAGTGACTTGATCAAGGTCACACAGCTTATAAGTGACAGAGGCAAAACTTGAACTCAGGGCTGTATGACACCAGAGCCTAGTCTTTTTCTGTTACCTACTGTTCTGGCCAGCACTCTGAAGGAGCCTCACTAAGTTCAGGGAGATGCAGCCAAGAAGCTTCAATGTTCAGTTTCATGCATATAAAGTGAAAACTGTCTGAGGTTTTAGAGAGCACCAGCAACCGCAAATATATATATGAGAACTTGAAGGGAACAAGAAAATCCTCCTGGAAAACCAGGCTTGCAAAACCTAGATAAGCAAGTGGCCTTTACTGACAGTGGTGTGCACAAATAACAGTAAAATGACTCACATTTGGGCTTGATTCACAGATACACTTGGAGCTGTATCTGCAAGAAGAGGGTGTAAATTGAATTTACAGCATAGCTTTGCAAAAGTACTGACACTTACTCCCAGTAGCAGGAGAGAAGCAACGGCTTATGCAGGCAAAAAGCTCAGCTACCTGATTTGCTGTTCTTTCCCGGACATTCTGTAAATATTTACTGAGGGCCTTTCATGCACCCGGCCCAGTTCTGTGCCGCCACGGGGAATATGGAAATGAATGACACATGGTCCTTCCCTCGGGGCTTAGCAGGAGTCCACATTATACTTGGCACTTGAGCAAAGGCCATGGCTCTTCATCACCCCAAAAGTGGTGAAGTAGGAATGTGTATACCCTTTCACAGATACGCTGACCAAGGACAGAGGAAGAGGTATGAGTTGTTGGAGGCTGCCCAGCCAGTAAATAGAAACCAGAAGAACATTCTCTCTTAGGCCACATCCATCTCATTCACTGTTTCATTCCCAACACCTGGTTTACAAGACTTGGCACAGAACAGGCACTCAGTAAATGCTGAATGAGTGGATTGGTTCTGATATTCCCTCTGAAGAGGGGAGTGTATATTGGGGAGGGGATAAGAGAGGGCTCCTCTATAGCCTTTCACCTCTGTCTCCCCTCCTGGCCAGAGGAGCAAAAGGGAGAGTCCATTCAGACCAGAGGAAACATCTGCTCCTTGGGAAGATCACATTTCTTTCTGGGGGTTTGTGAGTGAGGTCCCATTCTGAGCTCCCAAATACATAGCTTCTCCCTTGGGAACCTGGAAAGCATCAAGGTCCCCTTTCTTAGGCTTCTCAGGCTGGGAGGGGTGAGGGAAGGGAACCAAAGGGCTCAGCGAAGCATCTGTGACCCTGGTACCTGGCCAGTAAGTAAAGGCCTGCATAGGCCTGTGGTCTCAGGACCGGGGTGGTCTGCCATTATTTTTTGCACACAGATATACCCCACACAGCCTCACTCAACCTGGACAGACTGCCAGGCCACTTACAAAAGCTGTTCACTCAGTGAACTTGTGTTGAGCATCTGTTCTATTCTGGGACATGTGATCACCCAGTACAGAGGGGATAGGGACTTTCACACCTCCTAGAGGAGGCAAGGTGGGGACATAGTATGGATGTTCTGGGGGAGGAGATAAAGGTGAGAGGTCTGGCTTGCCTACTGTCAGCATTCAAGAGCAAAAGAGAACTTTGGGGAGGGTAGATCAAGGGAGTCTTTCTGGGTGGGATGGGGATTAAGCTGAGCTTTCAAAAAATAGGACTAGACCAGAATATTTCTTGACCTCATAGAAGAAGTTAGTTTTAGAAATTAGTGTTTAGATGTGACCAGTGATCTTATACTTAAAATCTCATCATTCTGGGACTCTGGACAGCCCTTCTAAATAGTCATCAAGCCAGAGCCTGGTGTCTGTCCCCACTTAGTCACCAAGCAAATGTTTGCAGGTTTGCAGACCAGCCGATCCTGGCCCAGACCTGGATGCTACTCTCTTCACCAAGGGTCTATTTACTGTCTTTGGTCATGGACTGGGATAGTCCACTAGGTGTCTGTGTTTTATGAAGAGGCACCATGGTTTAGTAGACAGAATTCAGGCTTTGTATTTATGAGGACCACTTACTATTAAGAGTTTTGTAAGCCTCATCTACAAGATGGGAATAATACTAATACTGCCCTCTGAGAGTTTTTGTGAGCATTAGGAAAGTTAGGGATGTGAAAGCACACTTAGTAGGTGCTAAAATACATGGCAGCAACTATACTGTCAGTGAAATAAAATGCCATGAGGAAGCTGACTCCTAGGGCATGGGCAGGAGCAAGGACTAGGTCACACCTCTCTGCTGGCCTCCTAACAACCACTGGACAGTAGTGGCTCGGTCGCTGCCTCTCCCTGCTCTGGTGGACCACAGCCAACAGCCTGAAAGGCCATGGGTGGGGAGGACATTCAGCCAGCCCAGGAGGCTGCTTCTCTTGCTGGCTTCTGTCCCAGGCTGTCTGTCTCCATAAAAGTGCTGCCTGAGGACAGCTGGACGAAACAAATGACCAGATGCTTCTCCCTGGTCCAAGGCTCTCTGTACTCTGAGTGGGACAGCAGAGTGCCTGGACAGGTCGTATTGGCTTCCAGGTTCTCTCCCCTCCCAGGAAGGGGCATTCCTGCTAGCTCCCTTCTGGTCCAGGGCCACAGCACTGCGCATCTTCAGGAGGTGCCATTCACGTTCTGTCACCTTCCTAGGGACCCTCCTCATCGGAATTGAGATTTCAGCTGCTCGAACTGCCTCGGCATATCTCCTGGCCTCTGGGGAAGGGTGTAGCTGGAGGGGAAGGGTACAGAGAAGGAACTGAGGAGAGATGAGGCTGGAAGACAGGAAGACAGTGCATCAGATTCCAGAGGGTTCTGTAGGCCTAGTATGGGCTTTATGCTGAACATAACAGCTTGTAATAAGGAAGTGATCCACTCAGCTAGGTTTCTTCCTTCCTTCAACCCCTAACTCCCCTTCCCTAATCTCGCACCAGATTTGGTTTATAATTCTTTGGCATAAAAGATTGTGTGACCCGAAAAGCTGAAAGTGCTGCATCTTACACTAAAACTACCCATAACACTGATTGTGCCTCACACTTGACTGTGCTTGATGCTTTCCAAAAAGCTGTCTCCTGCTCCAAGGAAGAGCACAGCCTTGGGAATATCACATCTGCCTCGGTGTGAAGCCTGTTCTCTCTGACTCTCAGGCTCCTCTATAAAATACAGAATTCTCATGAGGAACAAATGAAACACAATACTTTGTAAACCATGAACTTCAGAAATATTTCCTTCCCACTGATTGCCTCATTTGATTTCACTATAGCTCTGTAATCCCCCAAATAAACTACTTTCCCCATTTTATGGATGAGAAAACTGAGGCTCAAAAAGGTTAAGAAACTTGTCCCTGATCATGTAGTTAATGAGTGTCAGAATCAAGACTAGAATCTAATTTCCTGACTTCTTCACCCCATAATATCATCAGCTTTGAAAGACTGGGATTTCTGTGAACGTAGCTTCGATGGATGGTCAAGATTTACCTCCAAGGACTTCCCTCATTTGTGGCATCAGCAGAAATTTTATTTACTTTATTATATCCACTTAGCCGCATACCCTTGGGCACTTTACTTACCTGCTCTAAGTCTAAGTTTTTCATCTTTAAATTGGCTATAATAATACCTGTTGCTCCAAGTAATTGAAGGCAGTAAATAAAAATATTTATCTCAATCTCTTTATCTGTAAAATGGGGATAAAAACAGTCCCTGCTCTGTGGTGGGTTGTGAGGATTAGTTGAATTAACACTTACAGAGGGCTCAAAACAGGGCTGTGGCACATATTGTGTGCTTAATAAATGTTGGTGGCAGTTTTTCACCACCCAGACACCACCATGGCTCACTTTACTCAAAATCATCTTCTCCCCGAGGCCACCGTGTCTGAAATGTCACCACTGCCCCTGTGTGCACAGGCCACAGTCCTCCTCTGGCTTTTATCACCATTTCAGTAAACCGTGTTTTACTTTTTATAGCTTGCTTCATTTACTTTGTACCCTCATATATGATCAATGCTTCTCGAATGTTAGCATACATCAGAGTACCAGGAGGGTTTGTGAAATTAGATTGCTGGGCCCCGCCACAGGGTTCATGATTCAGTCAGTCTGGGGCAGGGCCCCACAATTTTTATCTCTAACAAATTCCCTGATGGTGTTGAAGGTCCGGGACCACACTTCAAAAACCATGGTCCTAAAAGCATGAAAGCATCGATGTGAAGTTGCTGACGCTGCAACTAGTTGTTTTTATGCTGTTTATCATTTCTCTTCCCTACTAGACTTTAAGCCCAACGGGGATGGGAATTTTTATCTGTTTTGTTCGTTGATGTATCCCCAAGCACCTAGAATAGTAGCTGCTCAATAAACACCTGTTGCCGACCTATGTATTGAATACATTTCTGTTTGCTAGGGCCCGCCCCTGTGGCCTAGTGTGGCCCTCGCGGCTGCCTCTCCGCCGCGGGACAGTGCCCGGCTCGCCGCCCGCTGACCGCGTGTTCCCTTTGTGCCCTAGATCACCCCGGCGGCCTGCAGAACCACCCACGGCTCCGGACGCCGCCGCCACCACTGTCGCACGCCCACACCCCCAGCCAGCACCACGCTGCCTCCATTAACTCCCTGAACCGGGGCAACTTCACGCCGAGGAGCAACCCCAGCCCGGCGCCCACCGACCACTCGCTGTCCGGAGAGCCCCCCGCTGGCGGCGCCCCGGAGCCCGCCCACGCCCAGGACAACTGGCTGCTCAACAGCAACATCCCCCTGGAGACCAGGTGCGGGCGCGCGGGCGGAGGCTGGGGGCGGGCGCGCAGCCGAGGGGTGCATTCTCTTGAGTGCCGGAGAAAAGGGCTGGGGCGGCGGACAGAGCCTGGGCTTCGGAGCCCAGCAGACCCGAGGGCCAGCGCTAGCCTGCTGCTCGCTAAAGGTATGGCCTCGGTCAAGTTGCCGGACCTCTGTGCCTCACTTCCCTGTCTACACGGCGGCGACGGTGCGCGCTGGCCGGGCCCTGGGTAAAGTAGATGAGAGCCAATGTGTGAGGCCGTGGCGCAGGTGCGTGGCAAAGCCGGCTCTCAGTGCAGGTGTGATTCCGACGCTCCCTCGGCCTTTCCCTACCTGATCTCATTACCCTGTGCCTGGCACCTGGCATCCCTGGCCAGGGTGGGTGCTCCCGTGTTCCCCTCCTCTGCTCCCTTTCTGCTGTTCCATCACTTACACCCAAAGCCCTAATAATCCCTAACATTTACACATCAGCTGCTCGTTACAAGGATTTTCCTGTGTGTGGTATTATGTAATCCTCACACCTTTATGAAGTGGCATTATTATGATGATCCCTATTCAGGAGTTTTGGAAGCTGAGAATCAGAGTGGGCCCATCACTAGCTCAGGAGCATGTAGGCGGTTGATGCACCGCTAAGATTTGGACCCAGGTGCCTGACTCCCTGTCCAGCGGTGCTTCCCCTACACCACGGCCACCTTCCCTAGGTCTCTACTGAGCGGATCCCTCTGCCCTCTCCCTTATTCCTTCAGCTCAGGGACTTCAGCCAGCTTGAGTTCAGTAGCTGTTCCCCTTCCCTCTGCCTGGCCACTATTTTTCCACAGTGGAATGCTTTTAAATCATTATAAAACCAGACTAGCTCACTGGAGAACGTGCAGAAAGATATAAAGATGAAAATTAGATTTACCCATAATCTTGCCGCTCTGAGATAAGCACTGGTGACTCTGGGGGCACACGCCTTTCCCTGCTTTCTCTGAACTGAGAATGAAGTGTCCCGGCTGGCAAAAGTGGAACCTCTGAATCTCCTACCCTGTTTCTTAAAGTAGTAGGAAACATAATTTTATTTTCCCATACTCCTATGCTGTATCTGTGAAGAAAACAAAGTCATACCAGATTTAAGGATGTAAAATGAATCCGTGCATGGGAAGTGTAGCCACATAACTCCCAAGCACACAACTACAGTATTGTCACGTTGAGTCTGTGGAGTCCAATGAGAGAAAATCAGCATCCTTTTGTACCATTTTAATATTTTTGTACCTTTTGTACCATATATTTAATATTCAGTATATCTCTGTGCATGTATAATACATTCCTGTGGAATCATTTTTCTAAAAGCAGATTTTCTTAGAGATGCAGCCCAACCAGCTCCTCTCCAGCCCCCAGTCTCTTAATTAAATATTGTTTCCGTTGGCACCCTTTAAAATCATGTGCGACTTTTCCCTTCGTGCCTCCTTTGCTCTCGTCAGTAACAGAGTCGCATAATGGTATGTCATCCCGCCAGGGTAGCTTAACCAGATCCCATTATTTCCAATGTGCCTATTGAATGACTAAACATGGCTGAAAGAAGCCAGCAACTAATGGGTGGTTCTGATTCTCTGCACGGACCACCGTCACCACTCCCTTTGCTCAGATGTTCATTTCTCTCACTTAGGATCAAATTAGGGCTTCCGATTTTGAGTCTCCAGGTTTTTCAAGAGAAAGGAAGATAGAGGACAAGCAATAGGGAGGTTTTTGCTAATGGTTAGTTTGTGATGCGAAGGTGGTCCCAGCTCACCTCTCCTGCCCCATCAGCCAGTGCTCACCTGCCTTTCTGACTCTCTATTCTCCCACATCCATTGTGCAAACTACATGGAACCTTTTCTTTTTCCTTATACTTCATTACTCAAGTAAGCAATGTTCATTGTAGAACAGTTAAAAAATGAAATAAGCAAAAAGAAAAGAAAATCACCTGTATCTATCACTAAAAGGTAACAACCATTGTTAACACATAGGTATATACTCATATACACCACTTTATATATTCATGCACATATATTACATAATTATATATGATATATAGTACATATATTTAATATTCAGTATATCTCTGTGCATGTATAATACATACATGTGTATTTATAAGCATTTTCCCAGATGCCAAGCCCTTCCATGTCTCTGTGCCTTTGCACACACTCTTGCACAACTCTACTGAAGTTGCCCACCTTCCCACTTCTTGGTCTAGCCAAGCCCTACTTATTCTTGAAGCCCCAGCCAAAATGTTTCAGGAAGCCTTCCTCTGTGACCCTACAGTTCTGTGTATCTAAGGGCAGCCTAAAGCTGAGAGAGGTGCCTAATACATTGGATAACACAATCAGCATTCTGGATCTTAATACTGACCTTAACTGGTTGATGGCACAAAACTAACAAGGTGCAGTTTAAGAGGGATCAATGTCAAGTCTGGCAGATAGAATCACAAGCTGATTAGGTGGAAAGGATATGAGCTTTAAAGTCCGAGGGACCTTCATTCCTACCTTGGCTTTAACATTACTAGCTGGGCAAGTTCCTTAACATCCCTGATCCTTGATTCCTCCATTCCTCCATCTGTAAATTGGGATAAGAATTCATGCATATCAAAGAGGTAGGGAGGAAATAAATATGTAAGAAATACACAGCATAGTGCCTGGCAGCTAAAAAGCCACACTATAAAAGCTATTGTCCATTTTTATATACATCTGCTTCCTTTATCAACCCTATGAAGAGAAAAATTACTCAAAAAATATTTATTGAGCTCCCACTCACCAGATGAGTTAAGAAGAACTAGTAGGTTCTACCTTTTCTTTTCTTTGGAAAAGTTAAGTTTGGTCCTGAGATTCTGCAGGTATAAATGATGGTCCATTCACCATAGCAGATTGTTCAAAGCACAGGTTTTAGGGTCAAACAGACCCTGAGCTCAAACCCCTACCTTAGTCTTCACTAGCTGTGGACCTAGACTTTAAATTTCGTCTCTAAAATGGAGAAAATAATAGTGACTTTCTGTTCTGATTATCTATAGCTATGTAACAAACAAACCACTCCTAAACTTAGTAGCTTAAATAACATCCAGTTGATTGCATTTCACGATGTGAGTCAAGAGTTTAGGAAGTGCTCAGCTGGGCTATTCTTCTGCTCCACATGGTGTTAACAGGAGTCAGTTGGTGGTACCCAGCTGGCAACTGGACTGGTCTTAAGGATCCAAGATGGCTTCACTCACGTGCCTTGGTGGGGCTGTCTGGAAAGCTGGGCTCAGTGGTACCTTTCTGTAATGTAGTCTCAGGGCCTCTCCACATGGTCTTCCTAACAGAGTAGTTGTACTTCATACTTAGTGGCTTAGGGCTCCAAGGCACTAAGACAGAAGCCATTGACCCTTTTAAAGGCTTGTACTGGAAATGGCACAGTGTTACTTCTGCCATATGATGTTGGCCAAAACAATCATGGGCTGGCCAGCTTCAAGGAAAAGGGAAACAGACCCCATTTCTCATCGGGAGAAGTGTCAAAGAATTTCTGGCTATCTTTAATCCATTATATTACCTCCTAAGGCTGTTGTGGCAATTACATTAAGATAATGCCTGAAAATGTCTACCATACAGTAAGTGCTCACCTACTTATCATGTAGTACTTGTTATCCAGTAAATATTCACTGAATGGCCTAACAGGGCAGACACTCAAGAGAACAGACTCTCTTACAGTAGGATAAGCACTATGACAGAGGTAAGCACAGGGAATGTGCTATGTTTTAATTGGCTTGGGATCCCCAGCACTCAACCCAGGGCTTGCCACAACATGGTGGCTGCTTGTTAAATATTCACACACAGGTAAAATGAATGAATGATGGAACAAATGAATGAATAAACATACTTAACTGAGACTTGAGTGGGGAAAAGGGAAGGCTTCTTGGTAGACCTGGTACAGTGTGACTGAGAGGTGAAGAGCAAGCAGGTGTCCCCCAGGTACCTGAGGGGAGAATGGGAGAGCCTGAGAATGGCACAGTCTGAGCAAAGGCCTGGAAGACCAAGAGAGAAGGGCCTGTTTGAGATAGTTGTCCTAAACAGCTTTTGCTACGCCGCACTAGGAGGGGAGCCTCTCGATGCCAGAGAAACAGTCACAGACCCTTCCCTAATTGTCAGACTGAGTCTATGTTGGAGTCTAAAATAAATAGCTAAGCAAATACTGTAACAGCTGGTAGAATGACCAGGAGGGATTTAGGTTTCATGCTGGCAGGAAAAGAAAAGCTAGCAGAAGGACGAAGGAGAGAGAGGGCTTCGATAAGCCTGCTCCTTTCTCTGTTCTCGCTGTACCTCTGGCATTCTCCAGGGTTGACTGAGCCCCCCAGCAAGCAACCTGAGCCTACCTGTGCTCCCTAGAGCTGGGGTAAGATGGTGCTTTGAACTCCTCAAGTGTACCCGTGATCCATTCTGGTGGGAGCCATATATAAGGGTCCCCCAAACCCTGATCCACTCCTTTTGTACTCTGCAGCAGACGCTTAATTGATTTCACAGGGACCGTCTGATGAATAACCCGCCAGGCTCCTGTCAGTTGAGGAGAAGCCAGAGCAGGCAGCTGCCAGACCTTGGCTCTAGCTCATCTGATCGCAGCCTGGTTTGGGAGCCTGGGGCCCATGTTGTGGTCACACTGAATTTGGGGAACAGCCCTGCCCACCCTCAGGGATGGGGCCCACACTGGCAGTCTCCAGCCCAGCCCTGGTGTGGTTCCCAGAATGGCACACCATGCCATCCTGTGGGCCAGGCCAACCCCTGAGCATTGCAGAGAGCTGGGATGGACAGTCTTCCCTGTCTTTGTGATTCAGTCGCAGATATGCATAAGACACAGCCCACTGCCATATAAGAAGCGCATGGTCCTTTGGGGGAAACAGACCAGACCTGTAAATGGATGAAGACAGGCACCATGAATAATGCTCTGATAGAGGGAATACTGTAAGCAGAGAAGAGGGTGTGGTTCCCCCTCCTTTGGCACGTTAAGTAATAATCATAATGAATACTCAAAAAGCCCTTACTGGGAACAGCCAGGTGCTGTTCTCAGTATTAGCTTTTTAAGCCTCACAACTCTTCCATCAGGTAGAGCTCTTCCATCGGCCTCCAACTCTTCCATGTTGACCAACCTCAGGTTTAACAATTTGCTAGTAGGACTCACAGGACTCAACATATAGTTATCATATTCATAGCTTATTGCAGTGCAAAGATACAAAGTAAAATCAGCAAAGGGAAAAGGTTCATGGGCTGAAGTCTGGGCAAAACCAGGCAGGAGGTTCTGGAGTCTTCTCTCAAAAGAGTCACACAGGATGTGCTCAATTCCCCCAGCAACAAGGTTGTAACAACACATGTGAAATGTTGCCAATCAGGGAATCTCATTGGAGCCTTAGTACCCAGGGTTTTTGCTGGGGGCTTCTCACATAGGCACCTCTTGCCTAACAAGTACCCAAATTCTACACTCCCAGAAGGAAAGCAGGTGTTCAGCATAAACCATTGTGTTCACACAAATAGCTTAGGCACAGTGAGTTGGCCACTCTCATCAGTTCATGGTGGGAACCTTCCTGAAACCTAAGCTCCTAGACACCAGTCAAGGGCCAACCTTTATAAGCAGGTCTTTAAAAGCACGGCAGTCAGGATTACTGTCTTAACTCTTCTGCAACATGGGTAGTCTTATCATCCCCAGTTTAGAGGTGAAGAATCTGAAGCACAGAGAAGGAACTTGCCCAAGGTCCGGCAGCCAGTAGTAGCAGGACCAGGGTCCCTTCTCCGGGCGGGCTCCAGAGCCTATACAACTGACCACTACCCAGTACCACCCTCCTGGATGTTACAGTCAGGACTCCACTGAGAGGAGTCTGCAGGGAGAAAGGAATTTTGAGCCCAGGGACTGCTGGGCATGGGCACAGGGCCAGGAGAGAGCTTGGACTTTTGGAGAGATGGCAAACAGCTCGGTGAGATGGGAGCACAGGAAGTCTCCTGAGGATGGGAGCGAACAGAAATCAGCAGAGGAGGGTCTTGAGTTATGTGAAAAGGAGGCTGCATTCTTCCCTGTAGGAGTGGAAGCTGGGGTGGTAGAAGTGGGGGTGAGTAGCTAGCAGCATTTATTAAATCAGAGGGTGGATTATGGGGTTGGCCTTCTAGAAGTTATCACTGTGGCCTGGAAGACCTGGTACCTGGTTCATTTTTTTTTTTTCCATTCATTTGTTCAAATGCCTGCTCGCTCCATAACTAACTAACTGTGTGATCTTGGCTGAGTCACTGACCCACTGCACACCTTGGGGGCTCAGCTGCAGGTGGTGGGGTTTGATCCCTACTTGTCTTGCCCCTTCTAGGTAGTTGTGGGAATCAGATGCAACAGTGGCTGTCCCAGGGCTTTGTGGGCAGAAATGTGGTCCAGGACAGTGGGCTCATTGGGAGAAGGTGAGCTATTAAACAGGACAGTCCTGAAGAACTACTGGCCCCTGTGGCTTCCTGGCCACTTCCTTCCTAAAAGCCATTTGTTCTACCCTTGGAGGTGAGCTCAGCCTGCCCTGGGTCAGACAGATGGGCCTGGATGCCCCTACTGCAGGCAGCTCAGGGGTTAGTCCAATCACCCATCACCACCACCCCATGCTGAAAGGGGAGCCAGTCCCTTCCCGCTCTGAGAATAGCTTTAAGAACAACTCTCCACTGGCTGCAGCTCCCTCCCCAAGTACTACTGACCTTCTTCCTGGGAGGCAGCTCCAGGCTGGGAGGTCAGAGAGATCTGAAGTGAGTCCCATCTCTGCCTTTTCCTTGCTTTATGACCCTGGGCAGTCACTTAACCTGTCTGGACCTTAGTTCCCATATCTGTAAAATGAGGTAATAACACCCACCCGTGTGTGGGTCAAGTGAATCAGGTGGCCATACCTGAGCTCCCAGCAGCAGTGAGAGGGGACATGCAGGGCTGCCACCCAAGGTGGGCCCAGCAGCTTAGGGTCCCCATCAAGAAATCCTTACAGCTTCTGTTTCTCAGAAGAACTGGACACACAGAGTGTTGGCGGGGGGTGGGGGTGGCAAATTTAAGGTGGAGTCTTGAACTGGGAGACAGGACACCTGGGCTGTACTTTCAGCTCTGCCCCCTACCGGCTGTGGGTTTGGGAGCAGGGCACATGTCCCTCTGGGCCTCAGTTTTCTCCTCAATTGAATGATGACAAATAATTTGACCCACAACTAAGTTTTAAAAGTACAAAGTAAGGCTTTTCAAGGCAGCAGTAGCATTCTGAATAGCCGGCATTTTCAGCAAGTGCTCACGTCCCCCCAAATTCCCGAGTGATCTAAATGATTAATATCCGAGTTAGCGTGAATGTGGAAGCTCTTTCAGGAGATCTGGCACCCTATTGCTCTAGAAGGCCTTTATTCTGTTGCCTTGCCTCTCCCCTTGTCCTAATAGATCTGTACTTTTAGGAGATAATTTATCTATTCTCTCCCTTTTTAGACATAACTGTTTGCTTTTCAATTATAAAAATCAAAATGAAAATTACTCTTGATCCAGTCACTTGAAAATCCCCACTGTTAACATTTTTATCTTTATCCTTTGTATTTTTTGTCTGATTTTATTTCTTTGTGTATTTCTGGTGCTTTTAAGCTATAGATTTGACTCTGAGAGCACAGTCCCAAGCTGGTGGTGCCAGCCAACTCCCAGGCCTTCTAGGGAGTGTGCCATGCTGCCAGCTGCAGGTCCCCAAGAGGCAACAGGAGCTCTTCCCTGGGCCCTCTGGGCAGGGGCCCTTGGGACCTGCTCACTCTGTAGAGAGCAGACAATTCCCTCCTGAAATGCAAGGGATGGAGGAAGTAATAATAAAACACCCCCTGTGGCTGCCTTCAGTTAGGCACCAACTGTGTGCCTGCTATATGCCAGGCATGCTTCCCTTTGTAACCCTGAATTCAGCAGTATTCAGCATATGTTTATTGAGGGCCTACTGCTACATACCAGCCATTCCTCTAGACTCTGGGCAGATAGCAGTGTACAAGATGGATAAGACTCCTGCCCCGTGGAACTCAAATTGCATTAAGAAAAAATACAATAAGCAGGCAAACATGTATATGCATATACATGAGTATAAGCATATAGATATACATTTATCTCTTCCTAATCATGCACTGGCCCCTGCACTGGCACAGCTTTATATTTTCCTTGTATGTGGGTAGTGCTGAGTCTTGTGAGGAGTAATCAGTACAAGGGGCCAGGGTATCATTGGGAAGAGCGAGGTGGGGGCTATTAGGGTGAGAAGGTAAATGGTTGAGAAGGGAGGTTATATTTCATGCAGATATTTGGGGGAGGGGTTTGATCCATAGAGGTATTTGGGGGAGGCCGATGAAAGCAAGAGCTTGGCTTGTTAGAGAAATAGCAAGGAAGCTTGTGAAGCTGTAGCACAGAAAATGAGCTTGGAGAAACAGTAGGGGCTGGATCTTACAAGATCTTGTGGGCCCTGGTAAGGACTATGGTTTTATTCTAAAAGGCTTGTGAAGTCATTGGAGAGTTGAGAGCAGAGAAGTGCTATCCAAATTACACTTCGGCTCTATAAGTGAGCATTATCTCCTTCCATGGATGCTCAGATGGGCTCACCTGCCGAGGGCCAGTGAATGATGGGCCTGGGACTCAGGTCCTGTGTGCCTCTCGCTGGGCCACCAGGCCTCCCATCAGCAGAGCCACCTGCCTGGAGGTGGAAATGAAGCCACTCTGAGGGACTTCCACAGCCCTGCAGTTCCTCCCAGGCACTGGGAGGCCTCAGGGGCCCTGAACACCAGCAAAACAGCCTACCGTCCAGGCTGCTGGGCCAGACAGCCCCTGATGACTCACTGAACGAGGGGTCCCCACCGCCACCACAGTACTCAGTGGCCTGGCCACAAAACAGTGTTGCCTCACTGTCTCTCACTGTCTCCCCAGGGTGTTAATGACATGGGACTTTGAAACAGTACTTATAGCCCTTCCTCCTTGTTTTTTGGTCTTGGAGGCTGGCCAGGGGGGCAGTAGTCATAAGGCTGTGCAGAGGGAGACAGGGTTATGAAGCAGAGGGGGCCTGAGCTCTGGGGTCTGACAAACCCAGGTTCCAGTTCCGGCTGTGTCATTTCTTTACTGTATGATACGAACTTAGAAGTTACTTCTGTGAGCCTTGCTTTACCAGTCTACAAAAGAGCAATGTTAATACTGGCTTTGTAGGGGTGTTTTAAGGAATAATATTTAAATTAGTTGCAGAGCTCCTAGCAACTATGTAATATGTGATAGGTACAAGGTAGATAGCAGCTATTATATTTGGCTTTAGTCCTTCTGTAATATTTGTATGGTCCTTAAAACTTCTTCCAACATTATCTCAGTTGATCCTGATAGCCACCTTGTGAACTTAGTATTATAATCCCTTTTTACATGAAAGAAGTAAAATTAAGAGAGGTTAAGGGTTTTACCCAAAGTCACACAGCAAGAAAGTAGCATAAAAGGGACTTGAATTTGGGTATTCTGGCTCTCAAGACCTGGCCAAAGTCAGAAGGAAGGTTCTTGGCAGGGGTGGGCCCAAAAGTTAGTTTTTTGCAGTTAATCTTTCCTTCGGGCACATGGAACAGGCTGAAGCCACCACTAGAGTATTAGCAGTGACTCACTACGGGGTCTGAGAGTGAGCTGGCAACAACCCTGAAAATATCAGAAAACAGGCCCCAGGGCACTCAGGTGTGAATGATGTCACATAACAAGCCTGGTTGAGACCAAAAAGGGCAAGTGTGTCTATCTTCATTCCGGGTGAGAAGTAGGCAAAGTCACAAAGTGCTGGCTGTCTTCAGTGTACCTGGGGGACAGAATATTTCCTCTGTTTTCTGTGTGGTGCCATCCTGGCTAACCAGTCATCACCCAGGTCCCTGCACAGCTAAAGGACCATGAGACTCCAACCATGGGCAGCATCAACCCGGGGACCTGAGAGAAGTACAGTCTCAGGCCCCACGCACCCTGCTGACCCCGAATCTCTAGCGGTGGGCCTCAGCAATGCACTCCAGATGATTTGAGGCTTACTAAAGTTTGAGAACGATTACTTTAGAAAATAATAGCCCAAAATGCTTGACTTTCTTTTTTCTTTGGACGAGCAAAATGAATGTCTCTACTACTCTTTAAGCACCTGTAAACAGTATCAAGTAGAAGAGAAAGAACAGGCTTTGGAATCAGATAAACTTGAGCTCAGATTTCTACTTTGGACCTTGCTAGCTGGTGACCTTGGCAAGTCCTGTTACCTCTGCACATCTCAGTTTCCTCATCTGTAGAATGGGGATAGCATGCCTTCCTCACTTAAACTATTTTGAAGACTTGAGAAAATGACTGTAACATACCTAGCTCAGTACTGGACACATGTCAGGCCTCCTCAGCGAGAGCTGTGATTTGATGCACAGATGGCCAGATGTTCGGGTTTGTATAGAGAATGTTCCCTCTGGATGCTCTATGCCAGGTGGACCCCTTGCACATGTGGCTTGCACACTGACCCATCGCCTGGAAACCGCGTCCCGCTGGTCTCACGCACAGCTACACCAAACAGCCACTTTATGTGTTTCTCTACTATCCCCCTCATCGATGCATGACTCATTGCTTCATTCATGTCTCCATGTGTGCGTAGAAACCTAGGCAAGCAGCCATTCCTAGGGACAT
Source organism: Cheirogaleus medius (assembly GCA_008086735.1). Lineage (NCBI taxonomy): Eukaryota > Metazoa > Chordata > Mammalia > Primates > Cheirogaleidae > Cheirogaleus > Cheirogaleus medius. The sequence continues at coordinate 41,837,383 of VBSM01001265.1, read as the reverse complement.
TGCAGGACAACCTCATTGAGATGGACATTCTCGGCGCCTCCCGCCATGACGGGGCTTACAGTGACGGGTAGGTGACATCCCCATGCTCCTCTCTGTGTGTGCTCTCCCCTGTGGCTCCTGCGCTTGCATGCAGACCTGAGACCTTTCCCTGGGATCTCCTGGGGGAGGTGACCCATGTTGCATGCCCATCCCCAAGTCCATGTGCAACTTGCAACAGTGTATCCTTGGAATACCCTGTCCCCCAGCATATTAGCAGTCTTGTTAATATGCAGCTCTCAGCATCTCACTGGCTGCCTTTGCCATTCTGAAAACCATCTCATGTAGCAGTTTTTATGCAGCACAGGCCCTGTACTGTATGTATTCTGAGTGTGTGTTCTGTGGCCTGAGGCATCTTGAACACTAACAGAGGTGGGTTTACCCTAAGACTTGCAGGGGTGTACAGTGCAATTAATGCACCCCACTTTCCAGGCTGCGTGCAAGTCCTCCCATGGCCATGGTTAAAGCCAAGCTGTGGAGGATTCCCTGACACCTAGTTTGGCCACAACCATGTGCTTTGACTGTGCCCTGCTGCCCTCAAGACTGTAGCTAGGCTGTGGGGTGCAGTTGCCCATCTGCCTCTCACACAGCTTTCCCTGGGGCTTGGAAGGCAGCAGTCTGGCTTCTGAGCAGAGTGCTTTGCAGGCATTTGCTGCCATTGGCTGTGTAACGGCCACTAGGGGACTCTTGGCCATGGCAGAAGTTAGTGGTGGTTTCTTGGCTTCAACACCAACAAGACCCCCTTTAAAAAGAAGGGTACTCCAGTCCTCAACCAAGATGCACTGGCAATGTACATACTGGAAGGACAAGAAAAATTTTAGGCCCTATTGTCTCCAGGGGATAGAACAGAATTTTAGACACTTTCCAAGCTACTGTAATAATTTTAGAGAACAGGTAGTTTATTCCCCAAGAAACAGAAACTCAGTCCCATCCATTCCCAGGAAAAGGATCTCAACGCCAGCCTTCTGTTGAGTTGGTAACACCTGCCTTGCCTTGGGTGGGTTTCCCACGGGCAGGGCTCCCCATCCATGTTCCGTGGAAGCGTGTCTTCATGTGCCCTGTTTTGTGGTCTGGTCTGTGTTCTCCTTTTCCCGTCCCTCCCATCGTCTCTGGGTGACTCTCTCTCTCTCCAGGCTCCTCTGCATGCCTCTTCTACTGCTGCCTCTGTCCTGCAGGTTTGTTTGGGCGCCCAGGCCGCCAGCAGACCCTGACGCCCTCCTGCTCCTCTCCGTCTGCAGGCACTTCCTCTTCAAGCCTGGAGGCACCTCCCCGCTCTTCTGCACCACGTCGCCAGGGTACCCGCTGACGTCCAGCACAGTGTACTCCCCTCCGCCCCGGCCCCTGCCCCGCAGCACCTTTGCCCGGCCGGCCTTCAACCTCAAGAAGCCCTCCAAGTACTGTAACTGGAAGTGTGCAGCCCTAAGCGCCATCGTCATCTCGGCCACCCTGGTCATCCTGCTGGCGTACTTTGTGGGTAAGCGCACCCTCCCCCGGCTTCCCTTGGCTCTCCTTTGGCCCAGAGGGCAGTGACCGAGACACCCGTGGGCACTGAAGGCTCCTCACCAGCATGGCAGTCAAAGCATGCCATGTGCGCCAAGCAGCGCTGGCGTGCTGGACGGCCTGCGCCCCCAAACTGTCAGGGTCAGCTCTTCGGGGCCCTCCTCCCCGCTCTGCACTTACACCAGGAAGGAAGCTGAGCACGTGTCCTTTCAGGTGTTGGGCGCCTAGCACAGAGGCGTAAGCACTCAGTAGGACTAGCCTTTGCGGCGGTGAGCTATGGCAAGAGTGTCATGGACTGGAGTCACTGCAGGTGAAATGAGGAGAGGCTGGGCAGCAGGCAGCCTCTCCCGTGGGTGCCTCACGGCTGCAGTGAGGAGGTGCAGCGCCCTGGGGCTGGAGGGAGACTGCCAGGAAAGCACGTCTGAAGGCAAAGGGGAGGCAAGGTGGTCGGAGGGCATTGTGGTCCAGAGTTAAACCACAGTCAGGAACACAGGGAGATTCCGACTGAGGAGCAGCACGTCCCAGTGAGCGGGCAGAGCTGGCAGAGGGATGCTCACCTGACCCCCAGCATGACAGGGCCTGAGGAGCTCTGCCTGTCCCACTGGCTGCAGCAGGACGGCTCTCACTCCGCAGTCCTCTGAGGTGTTTCTGACAGTCTGGTTTCCTACGTCTGACCCCGCTCTTTGGTCTTCTCCCGGGAAAGATATTAACCTGGAAAGATGTGGGCATTGTGTGGTCTGCTGCCTGTGTAGGTCAGCCTCTCGGCAAGGCATCGAAGGCAAGGCTGGCTTCTCCCGTCCTTTCCAGCCTTCATATTCTATAATTCTCAGATTTTAGGTAAGCCAGGCCAGCTTGAGAAGGCCTTGAACCCATGCTAGAGAATGCTGAGATGATTCTCTAAGCAAATGGGACTTTTTAGCACAAGCCCTGCAAATAGAAATAGAACTAATCAGCAGAGTTCAAAAGAAGACAGAGTGCCACCCAGTGTGAAAAAGAACTTTGTAACAAGAAAAGCCAGTGTAGCTGGGAAGGGGCTGTCTTGAGAGGCAGTAAGTGCTGCCATTAGGAGCCATTAATAGAGCACGGGCCACCACTGTTCAAGAGATGAAGAAGGGGTTCAGGCATGGATGGAAGTTTGGGTGATGCAAGTTGTGTGCTTGCTTTTCTCTCAAGATGCATGAATTTTATAAAAGAGAGTAATCAGGAGATGACAGTCCTGAAAACAAGGGGGTCTCCTAAAGTATCTCGAGCTATAATAACCCTCCTCTGGTATGTCAGGTCTTTTCCCCTTGTCAGTATTGGCTTTGAGAATTTCATGGCTCCAAGGCCAGGATGGCATGCCTGTTTCATCTCTCCTTCTATCTGATTGATTAGTTCTTGCTGCCTAGAAAGCTGTGTTGAGAAGGATTCTGAGGCTATATTTAGACTCAGTGTAAAAGAGTCTCTGTGATTGATTAGTGATGTCTGTCATGGTGGCAGGAATGGAAAATATTGATGACGTATCAGGCATTCGTCATCCCTGCTGTTGGTCCTTGGCTAAAAGGAACAGCCAAACTGGGAGAGGTCAGGGCCTACCCAGGCTCTTTGCGAGGTGTGTCATTGATACAGACTGTATTGCAGGTGAGGGTTGTGGGGTTCTGTGCACCATTACTTTGTATGAAAGTTTCTTCTGGCACCAATACTGTGTCTCCACCAGCCACTGGCACAGCTCCTGCTTTTGACTTACATTATTATATTTCCTAAGCAAGTAGACTTTTGGACAGGCTGTGTCACTGTTCAAAAGTCAAGTAGTTTGCTGCATATAAATATCAATTTGTTTTGCATTGAAGTCTTAAAGTTTCTACCATGTAGTCTAGTTCAATGAGGAAAAGTAAATCTTTACATGATTAATCAAACTCTCTCCTATTTTCTATCCTGTGGGTTTCTTCCTCTCCCATTTAATAAGAATACATGGTCAGTCTTTAGCTATCTCAAGATAGGGGCTACTGTTGGAAGTAGTGAGCTCCCTGTCAGAAAGGGTACAAATAGAGCTCAGTGACCACTTAGCGAGAATAAGATTCAAGCACTGACTAGGGGTTTTCATTGGACAACCTTTAATTTTCCTTTCAACGTTGAGAGTCTTAGAATCTACTATTTTATGAATTTTATTTTTCATTCAGCAAACCATACAAAATATCTGCTTTGAGCCAGGCATGATGCTAAGTGCTAGGGTTAAAAATATGGTCCCTACCCTTGAGGCATTCATAGCTTAAAAGAGGAGATCGCTATGTTAGCAGGCAAATTTAAAACAGTGATTGATTTACACAGCAGCTCAGGGGCTGTGGGAATACCCAACCCCAGCCGAGGGGACTAGAGAAGGCTTCCTGGGAAAGGTGATGTTTGAGCTGAATTTTAAAGTAGGCATTAGCCAGAAGTAGAAATGCAGGAAGGGTATTTCAAAGTAAGGGAACTTACAAAGACTTGAAAAAGGATGACGTACGTGGTGGCAAAGAAATTTTCTGTATTTAAAGTATTTGAGTTGTGTGGGGTGCACCATTGGAGTTAATACAGGAGCGTTTCATCAGATTATGAAGATCAGCTAGGAGGACAAGTTGAGGACTTTATTGGATGGGCAGTTGGGAAGCCATTGAACGGTTTTAAGCAGTGGTGTAGGACATAGTCAGATTTTTATTTTAGAAAGATAAGAGTAGAGGAAGGAAAGAGTAGAAGGCAGACCTGGTGGGAAACTATTGCAATAAACTAGTCAGGAAAAGCTGATGGCTTCAACTAAGACAGTGCCAATGTGGGTGGAGAGGAGGGGGTGGATCTAAGGTCACTTCAGGAGGATTTGTGTCTCAAGTCATTGATAGTATGTCCTTGCCAAGAATAAATACATCCTTCTGCTAAAATTCTATCTGTGTAGAAACATTAAGACTAGACTCTAGAGTTCATATCCAAGGGTCAGATCAGAGAGGCCAGCCTGGGGCATTCCTTTTGTCACCTGGAGACTCAGCCCAGTGAAAGACCACACTGCAGCTGGGCAATTCCTTCTCTTTCTGAGTTCTGGTTTCCTCTTCTAGAAAATAGGCACAGCCCACAGCTCAGAAGGCTGTTTGCGTGGTGGGAGCAGGTGCATGCAGGTGAACGCATTGCAGGTGTGAGCATGTCCCAACCTTGCTTCAAGGCCTGTAGGGTAGCAACTTTATTGCTTGGTCTCCTTCGGCTGCTGGGGGCAAAGGATGAACATCTTGTGGGTTGGCCATAATTACAGGCTGTGATGACTAACTTGTAAGGAGCTATCAATTATTAAAAACCAAATTAATTGTCTCAGCCAAGCACAAATATCCTTAACAAAGACTCTCTTCCAACAGACCAAGTGATCTAATCAACAGGCAAAAGCACAGATATTTAATTAGATTTTTGATGAAAAATTGTGTTTAATTTCAAGTATAATCAATTATTAATTACTGTAATGAGTGAGTCTGACTGGATTTACTAATTAACTCATTTAAAAATTATGAATAACCTTTTCATTTCTAATTATTTTCTACATGCTATCAAGTTCCAGATAAGAATTGCATCACCTCACCAGCAGAGGGGGAGGCCGAAACCGAGGGCGGAAAGGATTTTTCTTTTGCTCATGTCCGCCCAGGGCTGCCAGGTCTGGATGGTGATCCCAACAGATCCGTTCCACGTTCCGTTTCTTAGTTGGAAAGTTTCTTGAGAAACTTGTGCAACCAGTGACCTTTCCATCATAGATACATTTGCAGGCATTTTTGTGGGAAAATAGAGAAATTGCTGTCAGCACTTACCACCCACAAAGCCTGCAGAGCCTAGGGCCTTGCCTCTGGGTCTTCTCCCCCTCTGCGGGGGAGTGTCACTTGGCTGCTCTGGCCTGGGCTGGGATCCCCAGAGAGAAAATTTGTCCGTTTGTCTCCAAAGAAGCCAATTCAGCAAGGCAGCCTTGGAGGATGAGTTTGCGTTGTTCCGTTCACCCATTCTGCTTAGCAAGGGGTCAGGTCCTTGTCGGTCTCCATTTGAATACCCTGCCTTTTCTTTTCTGAAGAAATCTGTTTGCAGAACAAAAGGTGAAGGGAGTGATATAAAGAGAAGGCTAGTTTTAGGTCAAACCACGAAGCTTGTACAGCCGTGGCAATAATGCCTTATTTTATAGCATTTAATTGTTTTTTAAACATTTTCACCAAAGGAGGTGTGGTGTGGAGTAGTAACTAACACTGGCTGCTGTTCATCATTAACAGTAAGAGCAGTTAGCTCTGACCGTGTGCTGCCCATGTGCTCCTTTCTGCTCTAAGGGCATCACTTGTGTTTTCTCATTGAAATCTCCTAACAACCCGAAATTTACAGGTGAGGACACTGAGCCCCAGTGAGCATGAGTAACTTGCCCACTGTCACATGGCAAATGCTTGCACTGTGATCCACCTGACCACAGGCACTCTAGCTCTTGAACTAATGCTTTTAAATTGTTTTGTCTTTTGAGCTCACACTCTTAACTCTCATACCATCACTTTCCCATCCCAGTATTTGGTCCTTTGAATTTTTACTGTGTGCCTAGCATTAGGCCAAGCCCATTATGTATGTCATCTCTCTGGACCCTCACACCCCTTCTGTGGGGTGAGTATCATTGTCTGTATTTTCTAGACGAGGAAACTAACGCTCAAAGAAGTTTGCAACTTGCCAGAGTCCCACAACCAGTCAGTGATAGCCGAGATTCAACCCTGACGTGGGATTTAGAAGGCCATGCTTCCAGCCACCTGCTGCGTAGGTCCTGGGCACACAAAATAGAGTCAAAGGGCCCCAATTCAGACCCAGGCTCTAGCTTTTGCTGACTGTGTAAACTTGGGCAAGTTGCTTAACCTCTCTGAGCCTCAGTTTCCACTTTGCTCGGGGCTTTTATAACAGTTGTGGTTGGGATGCTTAGTGCATTTTATAGGAGATGAAACCAAGGGCAGCATCGTGGTTGAGAGCATGGGTTCTGAAATGAGGCTGCCTGCTTTCAAATCTCTGCTCTGCTGCTTACAAGCTTGGTGATGCCAGGCGAGTTGCCGTAATCTCTCTCAGCCTCAAAATGAGGGTAATAATAGTGGTTACTTCACATTGTTGTTGTGAAATTCCAGTAAGATAATTTGCATCAAGTACCTAGCCTACTGCCTGGCACAGAGTTAGATACTATTATTATTAATAGTATTTTTAGTACCATTAGCATCACAGGTAAAGGAGTATTAGTGCCTTTGAGTGTCCCTAAACTTGGACCAGGCCTGTCTCACTGCAGTGCCTGCAGGCTTCCCAGCCTGTGTTCGTCACAAGGGCAGCTGACAAAACAAGCAGGGGACCTGTCAGAAAACATTTGTAGGGATGTCTTGCTGTTCCAGGGAAGCAGCCGCGAAAAAAGTCATCACCTAAGAAGTAACTCACGTCATTTCTTTAACTAGGACAAAAGTTGATTGTGGCTTCACTGACAGTTGCCTCTATCCAGATAAAACTGACAGCTTCCCTTGCGGTCTGAATCTCTATATAAGAAGTAGACACGGAGTGATGCAGAAGAGCCGTGGATTAATATCTTGAGGACTTTTTAAGCACCCATCTTGCCAGATAGACCTTTGGAAATGGAAACGAAAAAGGCTTGTTAATAGTATGAAAACCAGGAACAGCTTCACATTTCACTGAGGACCTCAGTGTCCCCTGGCTGCGGTTTGGTCCATCATCAGGCCCAGGTCCACCTTGTAGGGCGTCGGCGGCATTTGCCATGGTTTCTCCAAGGCAGCATGGTGTTCTCATCAGGAGAGAAGACAGGATTTGGAGCCTAACCAACTCGGTAGAAATCTCAGCTCTACCACTCTCCAGCTGTGTAACCTTTGGAGCCTTGGTTTTCTCATCTGCAAAGTGGGAAGAATAATAGCACTGCCTTATAAGGCTGCTGTGCAGGTTAAATGAGATGATGTGATACAGGAGATGGTGGTGGCCTTGGGAGATTGTTGTTACCCCTCCTTGGCCCTCACCCAGACTGCAGTGGGACTAGATGGTCCAGTAAAGTGCTCCTGGTGTCTAGTTCTCTGCCTGTAGGAAATTGCACCGGGACTTAAAGAGTGGAGGCACAAATGTTTGCCTCCGGGTAACTATAGTGGTATGTTCCAACATGCACAGTAGCAGTGAGGGATCATTTTTAAAAATTAGGTTACATTTTTCACCTCTACCAGAAGCTGATTGTAGATTACGAAAAAAAAAAAATCAGAACCCTTGCTTGAAGTGGTGATAGTTTAATTTATAAGTGAGAATGTTGCTAAGCTTGATGTTTAATTGCTGCTCTTCAAAAGGCAGCTCTTGGCTTTGCTTGTTGGAATATTATTGCAGTTCTTGGTCTGGAAGAGCCTGGGTCATCTGGTTCTCAAGGCTACCTGGGAAATGTTGATAGAGGTGAACTTGGGCATTGAGTGTGATTTGCATAGAATTGTGCAGGCTCTCTCAAGATCTCTGACATTTCACTGTGCAAACTGGACTTCAGTATGGCAGCAATCTAGTTAGAAGAGGTATTAGACTTCCCTTCCCTTTAGGGTACTGTTCTCAGTCCTCCATCTCCTAATGCCTTACTGTCTACTATATACTCAATCCCTAGCACAAAGCCTGGCACAGGTAGCTGTGCTCAGTAAGACTTGTTTGAATAAAAGACCTTGCAAGATGATTAAGTCTGCCAAGGGTAGTCTAGGCAGAAAAACAGGATGGGCAAAAGCGTGGTGGCAGAACTGTGCATTTTATGTCCTTGGACTCAGGTATAGGTGAAATGGTCATGAGATGAGTAGAAAAAAAAATTACAAATAGGACAACACCCCCCAACCCCTGCCAAATTATTTCCATCTGGTTCAGCTCATGCACTATCAGGATCTCAGATGCTATTGGCTTCATAAGCATGGGCCTCTTGCACTTTGGGCCCGGCTGTCATTTGTGCGCAATAAGGCTCATTTTCTCTCCTTTCTCTTTGACTCTACATCAGGCCTTTTGGACAGAAGCCATAGATTTAGCTTTATAGCCCAAAGAATGGGAAATGGAGATGATTGAACATGGTCTTTTAGAAGGAGGAAAAAGTGATAAAGATGCAGGATCCTGCATTAACACCTTTCTCTCCAAGATTGATTCCTTCATGCTGCTCTGTGGGAATTGCTAATAGCAAGATATATATAGATTGTTCTCTTTATAACAGAACCCAGACAGATATCTTCCAGCTCCCCAAAAGGAGGACATAGAAGACCAGCATGGCTCTCTGCAGTTGTCTGAAATACTGCTGTAGGGTGAGGGGGCTGCAGAGGGCAGAGCCAGCCCCAGGGGTGAAATGATGGGAAGGCCACCGCGGGCTCCGTGGGAGAAGGTTCTTCTAACAGGAGAGGTGCTTGATGGAGCGGGCTGTGCTGGGGGAGCCTGTGTCTGGAATGAAAGGAGCAGAAGGTAAAGTCCCCAGACTGTAGACCAGTGGTCTCATCTGCTCCATCCTGCCAGCACTAGCCCGGCCACCTGGGCAAGAACTTATTCTCCTGAAGCTGTAGTTTCCTCATTTGTAAAATAGGAATCAAAACAAACAAATGAAAGACTGGCTAAAGTTAAGTCACTCAACATGTTTCAGTTCAACATGAAAGAATGTTTTCCAGTTTGCAGACCTGCCCCATGATAGAACTGTTTGGTAGTGATCTTCCTGGCAAAGGAAGTATTCAGGCAGTGGGTTGTGGGGTTTGTTTGTTTGTTTGTTTGATTCATTTGTTTTTAATTTGAGGAGAGTTTAATAAAGAGAGTGATTACAAAAGGGAGGGCAGAGTGTCAAGGAATGTGCCACCCCCAGGCTAATGACACCAGGGTACTTAGTGTTAATGTTGTAGGCACGAGGGGGCAGGGAAGGGAGGTTACCAGAACCAGGGGAAGGCAGCCACAGGTCTGCTTGTGGTCTTCAGCAGAGGGATGGTGGTGAGGAAGCCAGAGAACAGACATCTCAACCTCACTCTCTTCCCGCCCTACGCTCTCCTCCCACTGGTGGAACCCGGCTAGCTGGAAGCCAGAGCCCACGGGAACCGCTGATCCAGGCTGTGTGGATCAGCCTCCCAGGGCACAAGGCAGGGTGGAGAAGGATGGGGAGTGAATGTGGAGGGCGAAGGGATGGCATCGGTCCCCCCACCTGCCGTCATCCCTTTCCTTAGCAATGTGCAGGACTCTGACTGTACTTCTAGGGGCCTGACACTAAGATTGAGACCCAGACACTGCTCAGGCAAGACTCCCTTACTTACCTTTGACTCCTTCGGCCACCAGGCCCACTGCACTTCCTTTCAATCAGATTTATGGAGATATAATTTACATACAGAGAATTAACATGTTTTAAGTTACCATTCTATGAATTCTGACAGACCCGTAGAGTTGTGTGACCACCACCCCAATCAAAACACAGAACATTTCTATCACCCCAGAAAGTTCCCTCATGCCCCTTGGCAGTCAGTCCCCTGTCCTCACTCTCAGCCTCTGGCAGCCACTCCTCTGTCCTCTGTCTCTGTAGTTTTAGGCTCTGTTTTTGAGAAGTATGTGTACTAAAGAAGTGATTTGTTTACTGGATTCAAAATCGGGTATTATTCAAAATAATTTTCAAACTCTAAGATACGTAAGTGTTGTTGAGAAATTTTAAGATATAATTCAGAATTCAAGCTATTAGGGCCAGGAACAGAAACATTCTGGGTTTTTTTTTTCGTGTTATACTTGACCTCCATGAAGGGCAGCAGCCAACGCCTTTGCATGGTCGGTCTGAACGCACAAGTTTACGTTCTTCCGCCTTCTTCCTAGGCCATTGTTTCATGCAAACAGTTTCAAGTACTGACATAATTCTCACTCTTGTCAAGTTTAATAGCTCTATTATATTTGTGCCATTACTATGTCATTGTATTTCTGCTGTTTCCAATTGTTTATTATATTTTCATCTTGTTTTTTTTCTTTCCCTTATTACACTCCTGGTCTTTATTATAAGTAGCACTTCTGTGAACATCTTGTGCCTCTGCTGTTTTCTTCTTTGGATTACCCTAGGGAGGGTGTATTTCTCAGAGTCGGAGTCCTAGGGCACAGGTGTGAGCAGTTCAAAGCTCTTGAGGAGAGTTTAATAGAGGATCACTGCTGCATCCTCTTCAGAAGGATGGTACTGAATCCCAGGGCCTCCAGCCAGGTGTCCAATTTCCCTCAGTCCCGCCAACATAGCACTTTGTGTCTGATCTTGGGTCAGCCCGTTTAATTGGTGGGAGATGGGGGGGGTCAGGTCACAAGTGGCTCTGATGCCCAAAGAGGCGGAAGGATCCCTGGAGTGGAGCCACCTGCCACCTCCCATCCCCCTCCCCACAGTCAGTTCTTTTTCAAGAGCTTAGCTTTAATCAGATGTCACTTATTCAAGCAAGCCCCTCTGAGCCCCTCACGCTAAACCAGGAGCCCAGTTGTCTGCTTTTATGGCGCTCATGGTGCTCACACAATTGCTGCTGAATGACCGTGACATTGATTGTTTAGTGTCTGTCTCCACCTCTAGATTGTGAGCTCCTTGCAGGCAGAAGCAATTTCTGTCATGCTCAGTGTCGTAGCCACTGCTTCTTGTGCCAGGGTCTGGCGTGATGTGACATGTGTTCAGCAAAATTTTGCTGAAGGAGAGAGAAGAAGGGAGGATGTCAGGACCAGAACCTAACAGATGCTGCCAGGCATGGAGTGGAGGGAAAGAAAGAGTAGAGGCTCCAAGTTCTAGCAGAGATCAAAGATGGACAGTCTAGATACCATGAGAGTGAAAATGGCTCCTGGGAACTAAAGGGAAGGAAAATTAGAAGAGAGAAAACCAGAGGTGGCTGCTGAAAAGTAGTCAGCACGGGGCACAGAGCTGGCTTTGGACCTCATCGTTCCTAACTACTGCGCCACTCTAAGCAAGAACTTCACTCTCACGGGCCTTGGTCTCCTGCCCTGTAGGTACTAAGCCGTCGTGGGGGTGACAGGACTGTCGGGCACCTAGTTCTTACCAGCAAGAGCCACTAGTCAATGAAATCTGTCTTCCCCTTCCCCCTGGCAAATGAGATGTGTTAGGTGTGAGGGCCAAGCAGTTCCTGAGTTTGAAAATGTCTCAAAAAAGAAAGGACCCAAGTTTACCAGAATATTCATTTTATTCATTTGCCCTTGGGGCAGTTTCAAAGCCCCCGAGGAGGGAGCACGGCCCTGTTGGTCAGGAGGGGGCCCCAGCGGGGTCTGGGGTGCTCCTCTGCAACGTCGCCCAGGGAGTGTGGACAAGAATCAATTTTGCAGATTGTCGGCATCCTTGGAAAGGATTTTTCCCTAAGTCTTATTTTTATTCCAGACTAATTACTGTGAAAGAACATAATTTAATTGCACTTAAGTGCAGAGAGAAAGAGGAAACAATCTCCCTGATGGCTATTCTTTCACTTTGTTAATTCCTGGCCTTGTGCAGGGGAATTTAGGTCCACCAGGGCCTGGGGGAGTCGGAGCTCAGCCACTCTTCTGGGCAGGGAGGAAGGCGGGTAGAGGGGGAAGGGGGCAGTGAGAGGAGAGGTGGCTGTAGAAAACAGGGTGTTTCTCTTTCCACTCAGTGCCTCCTCCTAGCAGTAAAACAGCAAACCAGAACTAAACAGCTTCGTCCTTCTGCAGGCAGCAATATGATCTAGTAGCAAAGGCGCAGACTTGGGGCTAGGTAAGACCTGCATTCCAGCCCCAGCTCAGACAAATTTTATAATCTCTTTGTGTCTTGGTTTCCTCATTGGTAAAGTGTCAGTAACTATCTAAGTGTTTTGAGCATTAAGCGAGAGAGCATCTGCAAAGGGTCCAGTCCAGTGGGTGGCCCATAGTGGGTGTGGAGTAAATGCAATTCTCACCTTTCCCAGTGGCCGGATCACCTAGAGATTTTGAGCCCGTTCAGGTTTAGCAGCCAGGGGCCATGCTGGGATGTAGGGATTTCAGGTAATCTGGGATTAAGTAGAGGGAGCTTCCCCACGTTCAGGTTAAATGGTGGAGAGCACTCACAGATCCCGTTGTGTGCCGGGTTGCGAGGAGCAGGCAGAGCCTGATAAGCTGGCATCGCTACCTTTCAGCCATGCACAGCCTCCTGTAAAGCCACATGTGTAAGGAGTTGTAAAGCCACATGTGTAAGGAGCTGGTGGCAATACTAGGCAGATGATAAAAGTATGTCGCTGGAGTTTGGACCTTATCCCCGTGGGATCCCAAAGGAGAAAGCAATTCATTCAAACTGGGAAGATCAAGTGAAATTTCCCCAAGGCATTGAGCTTGTAAATCAAGTAAAATATTGAAAGAGAAAGTGGGAATGGCTCTCTGGAAGATGGAGCAGCCTAAACAAAGGCAGAGGACAGCAGATAGAAATGTTGGCTATTTTTGGCATCATTGTCAGAAGACTGCACATTAAAACATCCATTTCTGTGCTTTACCTATCTACGGGCCTCCGTTCGTACTTTTATTCTATTGTACTGCAGACTTTGAATGTAGAGCTACAGAAATGACAATGAGTGCTGGTGAACACTGGCCGCCTTCCCCCTAAAAGGGAGGCTCTACTAGGCAAATATATAATAAATACCTTGCCTTTGGTGAGCCTTTCAAATATGTTGATCTTCTCCAGCAGTTCATGCACTGTATAAAGTTATTAACTGCATTTCCTTGTCCTATAAGCAAGCCCCAGATGTGGAAACTGAGGCCTGCTGCAGTCAAATAACTTGTTCAGCTGCAATGGCTGGTAAGTAATAGGGCCTAGAAACTAGATTTTCTGACTGTAAATGCTGTATAGACCATGCTGCCTCTAAGAGCCCTCCTCTAATGTCATGTGCCCCACACCCAAGGCCCAGAGAAAACAAGGAGCACTTTGCTGTCCTGTCTGAGGCTTTCCCTGCTCCCCGCCACCCCCAGCAAGGCGTAAGCTGATGTACCAGAGATGGCAGCTCACAGGAACTGAGAGCTTACCATGTGCCAGACAGGCACTGTTCTGAGTGTCACGTGCATCTCCTCATTCAGTCTTCTCAGAAGTCTTACTTATCCAGTGGATATTTGTCACGTGCCAACCATGTGCTAGGCACCGGGCTATTTTTATTTCCATTTTTAAGGATGAGAAACTGAGGCCCAAGAAGATTCTGGCATTTGCCCAAAGCCACATCAGCAGTGAGGGAGAGAGCTGGGATCGCCCCCAGAACCTGCCCTCTTCTCCCTGTGCTCTGTCTTCCCACAGCCGTGGGGTGGGTGGTGCTCACCCCATCTGAACTGCTCCCTGCTAAAGAAAGAAACCAACTTACCTTCTTATGGAAGAAAAATTAACGTCCGCCTGCCCTGTGCTGTGTGCTGTGCCAGCGTTGCCATGTACCTGTGCATGGAATGGGGCTGTGGTTTGCACCCACAGTGCTTCAGGGTTGGAGCAAACGGGAGGCCTGGATTATGGACATCAGGAGACCTCGAGACCCATCACTTACTGAGCAACAGCACTCGTCGTATCTGATTCTGCTCTTCCCAGGCTTCCTCCAACATGAGTAGATTGTCATGAGTGCAACATTTCACTTTGGAGAAAGCCCTTCCTGTTGGTGTGTGGCAGGCAGCTAGATTTATCATGCCCTTCAGCCTTAAGTTAGATTTTGTTCACAGACTCCAGTGAGGAAAGAGAAAAAAATGCCAGTATCATTAATTGTGCTGTAGGCTCCATTTCATCACATTGTCCCAAATTTGCCACTCAGGCCATCTGTAGAATTCTACAGGAAGACATGCTCCTCAGGCTCCTGTGTGTGTCGTGTGTGTGAGCAGACATTTGAATCTGTCCAACTGTGTATGCAAAAGGGGTATCTGAGAGGAGACGGAGTAGGAGGGTAGCAAAACTTTAAATAAAAATTTTTGGATAAATAGTATTTTTCTTTACCTGAAAACTAGAAACTCTTCCAACTCTTTGTTTATGTCTCCTATCTTTTCTGTAGCACATTAAGTCTACTAAATAGTACTGTATGTACATTTAATCGTACAGGCCTGAGACTGTGCCGGTAGTTTCACATATAAATCTTTGCATCAGTCTGTATATGAGGCAGAGACTGTATTACATTAGAATATTTGAGTGTTCTTTCATTCGTTAACTATTAAGCAACATAATAATGCTTACACTTTATAACCTATAAAGAACTTTCATTAAATGTAATCCTTATAAGAACCTAGGAGATGGTTTTATGTTATTTCTATGCCCACGTGGATTAAAAAACTGAAGGTCACGGTAGGTAAGTGACATACCTGTTGAGGCGCAGCTGGTAAGGACCAGAGCTCTCTCTCTAAAGATCTGCTCCCCTAGGTACTAAGCCTGCTGGAGGGGCCAGCAAGAACAGGAAGGACAGGTACACACCCCATGGAGCGCGGTGCTTGTGGGAGAAGTGCAGAAATAATGGTGAGGGACCAGGGCTGGGGGTAGAGGTCACTTTGGGCTGGAGTGATGGAGGAAATCCTCACAGAAGAGGCAATATTTGAAGGAGGCCTTGAAAGGTGGGGGAATTTTTTTTTGATAGAGAAGGTGGTAGCCATGCCAGGCAGAGGGCACTGTATCAGCAAAACCATGGAGGCTGGAGCTCAAGGGACAGAGAAATCCACACAGGTGAGACTCCTGGGTAGCGAGAAGCAGTGTGGCCCATCAGATGTTGTATTCTACAAGCATCTAAAATGCCCTGTTAAAGTCATTTCTGTTCTGAAGAGATGTTACCTCAAGTGTCTGTTCTCAGGGAGATATTGCCAAGAAAATTTGAGCAAAATAAGGCAGGTCCGTATAACGATGAAATTGGCAATATTTTTTTCATTTTTGTCATTTACATAGTTTTATACTGAATCAGAAAAGCAGTGTAGTATAGTGGTTAGGGACAGGCTCAGTCTGTATTTAAGCCAGATCTGAGTTTACTCTCTACCTCTAGCTAAATGGTAACATTGGATGAGTTATTGTACTTCTTTGAGCCTCAGTTTCCTCATCTTGCCAATGAGGGTAATAATACGACTTGCTTCATAGGCCTTTGTGAGGATTAAATGATACTATTGATAAAGCACTTGGCACGGTACTTGGCACGGTATAGCTTCCAGTTAATGAGAGTGGCTGCTGTTCACATTGTCATCGTCGTTATTTTCATTATTGTGATAATTATCATGGTGCCCAGAATTCCATACTGCCTTAAATGTTTTATTGGAAGGGCTGAACCAAACCAAGAGTCTGTGTATAATCAAAGAGGAAAAACAGGGAGCTCACATTTATTGAGTGCCTTGTTCTGTGCACAAAGACAGACAGGAAGAAAATGTGATATGGTCCCACAGGGCTAGAAAATGCCCGTGGGGCAGGAGCCTGGGAAGCTGTAGGGAGTCAGGGAGGGACATCAAACACTCTGTTCTGTGAGATTTTAAAGTGCTCTTTCAAAATGCTTCTCATTATAAAGAAATATTATCCCAAGTTACAAATCCGGGTGGCAGGCTCCACGTTAAGCTGTCTGCCCTCATTCCTCTCACTAAAGTGAATGTTCCAGAGGGAAAAGGCCTAGCCTAATAATATATACACAAATTAAAACTCCATTTTAGGTACAGTTGGGACCACCTCCTAATTGACTTTGATCGTGAAAAAAAATCAGTTACACGGTTGGCTGGTATGCCAAAGGAAATCAGGAAACGAAGGGTCGCTCCACAGAGCCAAGGAACAGTATGTTTTCTAGTAGCTATGGAAATGGAACACAGCAACTGGCATCTTCTCCTCTGGCTAGCTCCCAAGCACTAACCAAGCCCACATTTTTCTTCTGCCTCATTTGATCATTCGTACAGGTGAAGGAGGGGACGATGTGAAGGAGGGGACGCTGCGTCGTAGTGAGAGGTGGGTCCTTTGCCAGGTCAGAACACCTTTGTATAGAGATGCTGTAGACGGCCTTGTGAGTGGCATTTACACTTGGATACAAGTCCCGCAAAGAGAGGAATCGGAGTATGGCAGAACTTTGTGCCAGTACTTTCTCCGTCTGGGAAAATGACAGCTACTCTCCCAGACCTGGCGCTGTCTTGTCACGCTGACCACCTGAACCAGCTCAGCAGGTTGAACAGGCAGGCAATCTTTGGGTTCCTTTGATCCCTGGATCATTAGTGAGGCCTGCAGTGTGAAGGGCAGACTGTGGGCCTTGTAGTAGGTGTAAGCACTTCTATGTGGAGTCACTTCCCCGAATGTTTGCGCTGTTGGCAGCGATTTGACCAGAAATTACACTTTTATTCTGATGGGGACTAAATGGAAGCCTGCGCTGTGCTTCCTTGAGGACAATGTAAGAAGAGTTTGGGATTTGGAGTCACCAGCACCTGGTTTTGGATCTTGACACTGCTATGATGAATGGTGCAATTGGAGACAATTCTGGAGCCTTGGTTTTCAAGAGATGTAAAATTAAATGAATAATAACTACTTTGTAGCTCTGTTTTGAGGAAGCTAATCTATAAAACGAGGTTACTGATGGCATCTACCTTAAAGAGTTATGCGTTTAAGTGACATAATAACCATGAATCTTCCAGCATAATATCATGCACAGGATAAAATTTTAGTAAGCGGGAGCTGTTATTGTTTTAATAATAATCTTCACTAGGTCTGTCTCCTTCTTTTCCTCCCTTTCTTTTGCACTCCTCTGGAGTAGGTGCTAAGGGGCAGAAATGGGAGGAATAATCCCTGCCCTGGGGAGGGCCGTGTGATGGCCTGGCATGGCCTGTTCTGTGGGTGCGTTCTCCCCATGTTAGACCCCAGGAGATGCCTCCCTTCACCCGGGAAGCAGTGCCTGGTGGGAGAACAAGTGACGAGGATGGCTATCGTGCTCGTGACAGGATTCTCTGCTGTGACTTAATAACAGGGCCATAGTGGAAAGAGCTCTGAACTCGGAGTCTGAAGACCTGGCCTCAGCTCAGTCCCAGGCCCTGCCACAAATGTACTAGTCAAGCCTGAGTCTCTTCATCTGCGCTGATGGGTTGGCAGATCCCTGGAAGGTCAGTCGTAGCAACATCCCCCAACACCAGAGCAAAAACTCAGGCTTCTCTAACCTCCAGGTCCTGGTATGTCCTTACTTCATGTTCTCAATGAAAATCTTCATGCACAGTAGGGGTGATGGTGGTGATACCAACAAAACAGGCATCTGGTGGTGCACTTCAGCAACTGCCAAGCACTGTCGTAAGGTCACGAACACATCAGCTCTTTCCATCTCTGCAACTTTTAGAGCTAGGTGATTTTATCACCATGTTACGGATGAGGAAACTGAGGCTCATAAGAGTACCATAGGCACGTAGCTATAAACAGCAAAACTAGAGAAAGAACACAAGTCTGTCTGGTTACAGAGGCCGCGCTCATAATCACTCTGCCATTTCCATGACTCTGGAGCCAGCACGGTGTCGGGAGTCTGCCAGGGGGAGGTCAGATGACTGGGCTGAGGTTGGTCCAAAGGCTGGTGGGAGGTGGCCAACTCCTAACTTAGTTATATACAGCAGAGGTCTTAGTAGAGCCTGTGGGTGAAAGGTGTCCGGGAGAGACAGCTTCCTTATTCTATTATTGCAATAATAGCAGTTTATTCTGTACAAATTAGGTTTTGGTCCCAGTTCCCCTGCAACCTGCCTTGTCACCAGTTTTCGGTGCCCTCTGGTTAAACTGATACTCTCCTCCGTAATGTTGGTAGGCACACCTATGTCCTGCTTCCATGGCTGACTGCGTCCTGTCCTCTGCCTTGATTTACAGAAACATCGAGCAGCTGCACGGAATCCCTGCTGAAAGCCATCCTTCCCCACAACATCATGTGGTGCAGAAAAATGATTAACTGTGCCCGAGTCCATTCTCCAGAAAACACTTAATTTGGGAGTGAGAGACAGTAGCCTTGATTGCTGCGGTCAAGTTTATCCAGAGACAGGAGGAAAAGCAATATATTTACTTGATTTAAAATTAGCCCCACGTAGTCACCAGTGGGATCCTGTCAGGCTGTTTTATAGTGATTCTGCTTTTAAAAGCTGTTTCATCCATTGGGCAAATATCTCTATTCCTGTGTCCAGAGTCTGTCAGCTAATGGGAGCAGGAGAGGACCCTTGGTTTAAAAGCATTTGCAGTTGACATGGAAAGGAAATTATGGGGGAAACATAAAAAGAAGAAAAAGGTCTTGTGACAAAGCTGGCTTAAACAAAGTTTTCGGAAGTAGGGAAGTCAGCACAGCAAAATGACAGGGATGATACAGCTGCCAGTCACTGAGCTCCTGCCATGAGCCAGGCTTAGTTCTAAACTAATTATGTACGTCATCTCATTTAACCCTTTGAGGTGGTTATTATCACCTTCATCTTACAGATGAGGAAACTGAGATTCAGAGGGGTTGAGTACTTTGCCCAAAGCCACAGAACCAGTAAACGAACAAGCTCTGAGTGTTTTGGATAGACCCAAACTGGCAGACTTCCCACAGACAAGCTCCTTACTTGCCCTTACATGGCTTTGTTTGTGGGGATCAGCCATGGGTCAGGCAGTCAGAGGTGAAAGGATGGGACCCCCGTGCACTTTATCCCAGAGAAGAAGAAAGCCCCTTAACAACCATCTCAGAGGAGCCAATCTGGCTATGCCACCAGCAAAGGCTTTGCCTTAATTATTTTTTTTAATTTCAGTATATTATGGGGCTACAAATGTTTAGGTTACATGTTTTTGTTTTTGTTTTTAATGCAGTTTCAGGCATTGTAACTCATCAGCAGTGTGATGAGCCAGGAGGAAAGCCTGGACTTTGGAACAAGTCAGATCTGGATTCAAATCTGACTTTATCACTTCCTATCTGTGTATCTTTGAGCAAGTCTTAAAGCCCCTCTGACCCTCCAGTTTCTTCATTTGCAAAACCAGTTTCTCAGGTTTATGTAAGGATTGAATGAGGGAGCATCAGCAGTCCCCTTGTTTAGTGTCTAACATGTGGAGAATGGCGAATGCGCTAATTTAGGATCCCTCTTCCTCCCCCCCCATCATCCTTCTCTTCTACCTATTGTTCCTGACACTAAGTTGTAGAGCTTCCTTTTTAATGCTGTTGCAGTAAAGTGAGTTTGGAAACTGAAAAAGAACCTTACTGTTGTAATTCAAAGCCTGATGTCAATTTTATTCTTTACAGATTTTTTTCCCCAACATGCATACTTGGTTTTACAGAGGTGCAGTCAGGAAAAACACGCAATTTTGCATCCTGGTTTTTTCCTCCTTAACATTGTATCTTAAGCATTTTTCCCTCATTGCTGGTTGTTACAGTTATTTTTTATAATGCCTACCTCGTATTCCATCCACTACTATGCCATAAATTAGCTAAGTCATTTTTAGACGTCTAGGTAGCTTCTAATTTTTTTCTGGTTACACTACCATGTACATTGCTGTGTACATAGATAGCTTCTTGGTTTGGAACTTTTCAATATCCTGACTTTGTAGCAAAACCAGAAATAAAACCTTGGGAATGAAAGCTTGTCATTTTGTTGTTGTTTTGTTTTGGTTTTTTTTGGTTATTGTTTACCCCGTTAGAGGACCATAAGTCAAAGAACTCCAGTGACTTCGATTTTATAGAAGTGACTCTGTTAAAAAACAAAAAGCTGAGCACTAATATAGAACAGAAAAGTGGGTAGCTGTGTGGCTGGGATGGTTCCTATGCCTTTTGAAACCAAAAATGTCACTTAAATCCACAGCTCCTTGTGTTTATAACCGTCTCTAGTCACTCCCTGGAGCTGCTAATATACAGATGCAAGTGGGTTCCCGCGTTTGATGTTTGGGAGAGAAGTGGGCATCTTGACAGCAGAAACTCTCCTATACTTGTGTTCGTGACTCCTGTGTAATGACATTGTTAATTGCCTCCTGCTGGCCGGGTGCTGGGGGGAGCCTTCAGTGTCTGAACATCTATGAAGCATTTCTTAAAAATGTCAAGATAGAGCCTGCACTTTCTGAGCCATCTCTCATGTCTCACTGGGCAGGAAAAGGCGACG
This sequence comes from Cheirogaleus medius, assembly GCA_008086735.1. Taxonomy (NCBI): domain Eukaryota; kingdom Metazoa; phylum Chordata; class Mammalia; order Primates; family Cheirogaleidae; genus Cheirogaleus; species Cheirogaleus medius. The sequence goes on along the minus strand of VBSM01001265.1, from coordinate 41,816,878 downwards.
GGAAAATGTCAGCCTTGGGATCAGATTGACCAGAGCCAAGGGAATCAGGATGTCCCCCACCCTGGCTCTTGGCTTTTAGAAATCATTAACATTTCATTGTGGGTGATCTCGTGAACTCGCTACCTTTCCACAGCCTTTTTCTGAACTCCTTAGCATCTTTTCACCTTTTCATTGAATTACAAACTAGTCTAAGGGAAAAGCAGTACCACGTTTCTTATCTCGGCCACCTTCAGTGTACTTGAGGAAGGTTTTGCACAATAGTGATAAAAACACAGCACAGGGTGTGATATAGATAATCATGTGATGCACATTGGTGGTAGGTGTTTACCATTAATTCTTCAGGGAATGGGGAATATAGTGATTATAATTTATATTTTGGTGTTCTGGTCCATTCTTAGCAGGCTAAGGAGAACCATTTGTATTTGTTAGGTTTTTTTTTTTCGATCCTTAATTATTATTTCTAAAGCATTTGGATAACATGCACTTACTACTATACACAGCTTTAAATGAGGGTCACTGTGGGCCAAGAAATGTTTATTTATTATCACTGTGAGACACCCCCCCCCCCAACATTTATTTCAAACTTTATTTGCTGGCGGCTTCATGTTGCCCATTTAATAAATAAATAAATAAAGTAAATGATGTAAAAAAGGAAGCTTGGTTTGGGAACACAGGCTCCTGAGTTTGAAACTTGCCTCAAACTTCTACTGGCTCTACAGTCTTGCATAACTTACTTTACCTCTCTGAGTAAATCAAAGTATATCACTATAGCTCAATTTCTATTCCAATTCCATTATGTACATTCTCCAATGTTTTCCAACCTAACCTTTATATAAGGATGCAATTGAATAATGTAAAAAAAGCATTTGGCATGTAGTATGCATTCAGATGAAACCGATTTTGTGTTTTTATGATGATTATCATTAAGGATAAAGAAGAGTGGTCACTTGATCGTATGTATTTCGTGGGCAGACCCTTGCTGAGCATATATTGTGTCTTGTGGAAAGAAGGTACTAGAAGAAACTCTATTCCCCTTTCCCATAACCCAGAACCATAAAATTAACAACCAGCACAACAATACAAAGAATTGCGGGGTCACTAGCATGACGCATATTTAAGACCCTGGATCACAGATTAAACGTCCCCTTTATTTTGGCTTTAAGACGACGTTGCTGGTTGAACTCCACATCTCGGAATCTGTGCCTCATCCTACTCCTGTATTTATATCTTAACTGCCAGCTAGCCATTTCTCATTCCAATCTTGGTGGCCCTGGCTTTACTTCCCTACCCACCGACCTCCAAAGTTATTTCTGTATGGCTACGTTTCCTAAGAGAATCAGTCTGGATTGGAGTTGGATACAGAGCTTTGCTTTCCCAGGTAGTTTTCAAAAGTGCATCTTCTACTGGTCACGGAGGTGACTGGCCAGCCTCACAGAGGTGTGGGCCTCTGTGATTGGAAGGGATGACATCCACCTCTATGCGCCACACCCGCACCAGCTGTGGCTGTCTTGCCCTAACTACCTTCCCCTGGGCCCCTAGACCTGTTGATCGTTTTCACCTGCAACACCTTTTTCCCCTGGCTTATTTCTCCCCTCAGCATTTTTTTTTTTAAAAGCAAGGCCTTGCTTTTGTATCTTGTTAAAAATAAGAGAAAGCTTTGACAATGAAAATGTTTCTCTTCACAAAGCTGTGAGAATTCTATTCATTCTGGGATTAGTTAATTCTCGTGACCTTTTAACAAGACAGCACTTTTGCACACTTAGATGAGATAATTGATTCTAATGGGGAAAGAAGCGCCGCTCATTTAACTGCACACATCTGAATTGTCTGTAGCTCAAACAATTTCTCCATTACCTTTGGAGTTGCCGATACACACATTAAAACAGTAAGAAGGTAAGCAGAAATGTGAGCTAACTCAGCCTCAGAAGTAGCAGAGTATTCATTCCTTCCAGGCAAGCTAACCGTTCTGTTGTGATTGTCAACTACACAGAGGTAGCAGAGAGCAGTGCAGAGCACCTCAGAGAGTATCTGGTACCTAAAAAGGTACTCAATAAACATCAGCAGCTATTGTCGTGATCATTATCATCAATGGTACAAATACATATCGTACCATTGACTATATTATAAAATAATAAAATATATTAAGATAATTATAAAATATGGTCATCACACATATGTGCGGTTTGCAAAGCATTTTACCACATCTTTCCTCATTTGATACAACTGTCTTTAGAAATCTCTGAAATTTCTATACCCATTTCTCAGATGAGAGGACTGCAGTTAGGAAGTGGCAGTTAAGATTCAAAACCAGTTTTCTTCTGGTCCCGCACACATTTCCCTGCATCGCAGTAACCAAAGAAAAAGCAAACAGTCAGATCTCATTGCTGTGACCAGAGTGTGGCCCCCAAGCTAAAGCAGACTTGCGTGTGTTCCTGGATGGCTCCTGCTTGGGCTAGAAGTCACAAGGACGCCCTGTGCTCCAGTCTCCTCGGCAGTGTGTCGTGTCTTGAAGGCACTGACACAGCCCCTCAAAACCGCCATCCGGGCCGGGCGCGGTGGCTCACGCCTGTAATCCTAGCACTCTGGGAGGCCGAGGCGGGTGGATAGCTCAAGGTCAGGAGTTCGAAACCAGCCTGACCAAGAGCGAGACCCCGTCTCTAAAAAAAAAAAAAAAAAACCGCCATCCGTGACACCTGCTGTAAACTGGGGCCAGGTAACACAACTTCCTCTCCACCTCATAGGACCTATGTTGCCACCTAGAAGAGACTTAAAAGCCTTGGGGACTATTGATGTCTAAAGGGGATGTCTTTATAATACCCACCTTGCTGGATACAGCCAGTGAGAGGTGGCCTAGCCAAGTGGGTGGAGCCCGGGCCTTCACATCAGGAAGACTGACCACTGATGATTTGTGTTTTCAGGGTTTGAACAGTTTGGCATTCTGGTCTAGACTCTGCCACTTGTTAGCAGTTTAACCTTGCATGTGTTAATTAATCTTGTGCTTTAGTTTCTTCATCTGCAAAATGAAGTTATTACTATTTGTCTTTTAAGACTGTTGTGAGAGTTAAAGGAAATGTTGCTTTTAATACTCTTAGCACAATGTGTGGCACATAGTAAGCACTCAGTAAATGATAGTTTTATAATTATCATTTTAATTAACCTTCTGAGCCTTAATGTGCACCTCTGTAAATTGGGTTTGGCGAGGTTGCCATGAAGATTACCCGTAATATATACAAGTCACCCAGCACCCTGCCTGTCACACAGTAAGTCCTTAGTAAATACAATTACTTATGGCCTTCATATCTCTGTAGATCCTTCTCTGTCTTCCTGGCCCTCCTAATGGATCAGTTACCCCCTGGGCCTTCTAGTCCTTCTGAATAGACTTTGTTATTTGTCCGTCTTTCCTACTTGACTGTGAGCTTACCGAAGCAGGGACTGTCTGATTCAATTCTGGCTCTCTAGAATCTGTCATAGAGTGAGCTTTCAGAAAACATCCATCAGTGGAACAATGCAGTGAGGGCTACACACTGGATGCTGTGGGAGTCAGGGACTCGAGTACTTAACTCCTTGTATGGGGATTTGGGGTAGGCATCCCAGAAGAGGTGAGTCTGGACCATTGACAAGACCCAAGTCTTGAATCCTAAGATGGGATGTAAGCAGACCTTTTGAACTAGATCACAAAGCTTTTTGGAACAGGCTTCCTAGCCTTCTCAGACATTGTGCATCTCAAGGGATAACGTTCATTCTTTGGCATCCTATGGTCTCTTCTAGATTGTTGTATATGACTGTTTAGCAGTTGCTATCTTGGAAAAAAGTTTTTAAAACAGAAATGCATGCACATGGTACAAAATGAAAACATACAAAAGATATATAGTGAAAAGCAAGTTTCCCTTCCACCCCCAATGCATACTGTCTCTTTCCTTTACAGGACAAACCCACTGTTACCAGTGTCTTTCTTATATTTCCAGAAATATTGTGTACATATACAGGAATTTTTTTAACACAAAGGTAGTATATCAAATATATTTCTGCATATTGTAGTTTTCCTTCCAGAAAAATACATAAAGAACATCCTCATTTTTTTATGGTTGCATAGTATTTTGTTGTGTGGCTGTCAATTATCTTGCCCCTTGTTGATGAACTGATTTCTAATATTTTACTACTGCAAACTATGCTGTGGTGAATAACTTTGTACATCATTTAGTACATGTATGAGTATATCTGGAGGATAAATTTCTAGGATGGGAACATTTAAGTCCTGGGTAAAGTGTGTGTTTTAAAAGTGCTAGCTTTTATCAAATTGCCCTCATAGGTTTTGTCCCAGCTTATTCTCACACCAGCAAAGTAAGAGAATTCTTGCTTCCCATCCTCTGCCAATATAGTATATTTTCAACCTTTTTTATCTTTGCCAAACCATATGTGAAAAATAGTATTTCAGAGTTTGAGTTACATTTCTTTTACTATGAGTGATGCCAAGAGTCTTTTCTTATGATTAAGAGCCATTTGTATTTCTTATTCTGTAAACTGTCTGTTCACATCCTATGCCTATTTTCCTACCAAGTTGTTGGACTTTGCTTATCATTTGTAAAAGCTATTTTTATGCTAAGAAAATTAACTCTTTGTGATACAACTTGCAATTTTCCCCCTAGATTGTTATTTATCTTTTGAAGCAAAAAGCCCAAGAGCTCCTGAAACCCCCTCTTCTCTGTTCTCCTCCCCAGCTCTACCAGACCGTGAGCCCCTCAGGGGCAGGGTCCACGCCTCAACCCCCTCTGTGCACCCACTCCCCTTTGTAGGGCCTGGCACTGCAGGAGCTCTCTCTGGGGGCTGTTTGTTGAACTGAGCTGAATGCCTGTCTTCCCCACCCTGCCCACCCTTCCCTTGTGGCTTGGGAGTTCCGTTTCCACCTCCGGCAGAAAAAGATGACTTTTCTCATTGCTCACCACAGCCATGCACCTGTTTGGCCTAAACTGGCACCTGCAGCCGATGGAGGGGCAGATGTATGAGATCACGGAGGACACAGCCAGCAGTTGGCCTGTGCCAACGGACGTCTCCCTGTACCCCTCAGGGGGCACTGGCTTAGAGACCCCTGACAGGAAAGGCAAAGGAGCCACAGAAGGTAGGGTTGCTGCGTTGTCCGTGTCGTGAGTCCTCTGTGTCTGCCTTTGCGCCGAGGAGACCTCCGTCATGCGCGCCATGTGCCTGGCTCACAGCTCCATGCTCTCGTGCTTCCTCCATCCCTGCACACTCCACACCGGCTGCTGGTCCACCTTTGTCTTCATCGCAGTTCCTTGTCACTGAGAGCTCATGGGGGGCTTGGGCAGGGCTCGTGGTGCTCAGTGATGTCCCATCCCATGGCTTGAGGGAGCTTCACACTGCTGGGGTGGCCATCTGTGTGGGGTCAGACGAGCCCTTCCGGGCAAACATCATGGGACGAATGGGCATCCGTGGGAGTGGGATATGGTGTGTGGGTGGACGGTATGTTTGATGGAAAGATTCTTGGACTCTTGTGGTTTCATGGAAACACCACTGCAAGTGGTCTAGCATTACCAACTATGTGACGCTGAACGAGTCACTTAATTATCCTGAGTTCCACTTTCCACATCTGCAATGATAATAATCATTAGCATTTGTACAGCTTGTTTGTTTGAAAGCTTTTTGTCAAGCGATTGAGTTTTACATTTAATCCTCACAGAGATCCTGTGAGGTAACTGTAATTATTTATACCATTCTGGATGCAAAAACTAAGGATCACATTAATTAAGTGGCTTTGCTAGAGTCACAGTAAGTGGTGGAGTCTGGACTATGAGCCCAGGTCTGTGAATCCAGGGCTCTTGCTGGATTCCCCATGAGCTTCCCCACATGACTCAGCCCAAGGCTACAGGACCCTGAAGGAGATGTGGACATGAAATTCTATTGTACAGTGAGACACGGATATTTCTCTATCAGTGATGGAGATGGTGGTGGCGTTTGGCTTTGGCATTCTTGAATGGGACATCCATAGACCCATGTTCTGAATGTCTTAGAGGTCTTTCCAACATGCCATAGACACATATCCTTTTACTGTCAACCAAAAGAGTGGCACAGACTCACAAAAATTGGCACCAGGAAAGACGTCAGAGCTAACAATCCAGCCTGGTTGTCATTCTGGGCAGTGTGGACATTCCTCCTTCTGCCTCTGCTGTGGCCTGCCTTATCTCTCTGGTGTCCCCTCAGTCAGCAAAGTGGCCCTAGCTTCCTCTAACCCTCACTGCTTCCTTCTTCTTTCCTCTCAGCTCAGTTAACTTTGGGGTCATGACTTTTGAGCTTCTCTGTCCTTAGAGAATTTGCCTTCCAGCACTCGGTTTGGTTAGCAGGGTGGCATCTGTTTGGTCATAGTGGCTACTCATAACCTCTGAAATGATGATCCTGAAGGCCAAAGTCAACTCTTGGCCTGTGGTCATCTTTAAGGGAGGTGAGGACTGGGGGCATTTCCACAGAGCCAAGCCAGAACCCCTGCCCAGTATTTTCTGGGGCAAAGCTAGTCCTCCCCTTTGCAGAGATTTTCAGACTTAAAACATTGAATAACTTATATTTTATTTGCCCCTTAGTAGGATATGGAAGGAGGGAAGTATCATGAATGGGGGTATGGGAGGAGCTCTGGGTTAGGAGTCAGAATCCCTAAGTACACATCGAGCTGCTGCCGCTGACCTATGTGTGGCCTTAAGCAAACCCCTTGAACAGACTTTCTGGGCATCGTTTCCCTCCTCTTCAAAAGGAAGATATTGAGCTAGATACTCTCTAAGGTACACTCTCATTCGTAAGTTGTGTGTATGGAATTAGTCACAGAATCATCATATAACAACTGTACGGCACTTCCAAATTTTTTTCAAGTTGGCCCTGTCCATGGTCCTGCTTGTTGGCATGTGGTGCCTATGTCAGCCTATAGTGTCAGATGCCAGGCTGATACCATAAAGTGAGGACTGCCTTAGACCAGTATATGCAAATGTAGCTTTAAAGTATACCCAACCCTCAAGGAACTGGTGAAGGATCTCATTTAGCAAAATGTATTTTCTTCCCTCTGTGATCTCTATCAAACCTTCTTTAAACAGGAGTTGGATCTATCTGAAATCTCCCACTCTAATGAAATTAGCTTGTGGGTTGTTTAGGTTTTGTTTTGTTTTTCCCAAGGAGCAGGAGGTACAGATAAGAGACAAAATAAAATTGGAGCAGTTTATTGGTTTATTTTAATTGGAGTATTTTTGCTTAAAGGGATTATCTGTCATTACTGATGCAAATGGAAATCCTGTTTACAAACCCTTTCAATGCAGTACAGTGCTGGGAAGTGGTCAGCATCAAAAGCAATTACTGTGACGAAAAATACATCAGTCTGGAAAATCAGAGGACAAAGGTTCCTATAGTTTCTGTGAGACCACATGGTTCTCAGTTTCTTTTGCCCTGTCCATAGCAATGTCTACTCAGTTTATATTTGTAATTGTGATGTTAAAAATGTAGTTCTTTAGACATATCTCAGTGGGGAAAGTCTTTAACCCTGATGTGAGTATATATTTCTTATCCCATCTAAGGGTATTTGAGAAGAGAGCTGATTCCAGAATTAAGATTAGAGTCTCTGCTCCACAACGATGGGGAAGCAGTGTAGTATGACAGAAAGAAGAAAAATCGGTCTTAGAGCCAGACTGTTTTGGACCTGACCCCACCTTATATTGTCTGTGTTACCTCATGCCTGTTACTGCATCTCCTTTGGCCTCTTAATCTGTAGAACAGGGATGATGATAATACCTATCCTTTCAAAGCCTAGGGCAAAGAAGCCTTCAACAAATATTAGTTCCTTCCTTGTCCACTCAAATCCCAAGTTATCCCTTATAAGTTATTAAATTTCCCCAAATCTAGATTAATTAACATTTCCTCCAGAGATCCTGCAAAGGTTTAGGGTATTTTTGAATATTTTAAAGGATATAGATTTGTTTAATTATATAATACAAATTAAATATATGATAATCCCAGTATTGTAAATGTTCACTATGTCTTTGAGAATAACAACAAACTGCAGTTCATACTATATTTTCAAAATGGCTGTAACCATTTCAGAGTTGTCATGGGACAGAAACCAAATACGGCAGCCTTTCAAAGTAAAGCCACAAGAACTTGTGTTATGCATTAATGGGGAAGGGGGGAAAAAAGCATTGAATAAACAGGCATTTCTGATGGTTGAATTGGTAGGCTAGGGATAGCATTTTCTTCTTTCTGCAATGAAATCAGAATTGCCCATCAGTTTGAACCATGCAAATTGCCGTGCGCAGGCTCAGCTGGGCTCTCCAAAATGGAACAGCTTATTTTGATAACCAAATAAATTTCAAACAGTTGCTAAGGAAACTAAAGGATTCTTTGTGCAAGTTCTTTCACTGCAAAGAACCAAAAAGGTGGAGGGAGGGGGAGAATGTTAGTTGATTAGGAGTTTAGAACCTATATACATAGGTCTCAGTTCAGAAAAGTACAGACCGTGATTGGGAAGTGCATGGAATTTCAGTGCTTCCAAATCTTGCTTATTTGACTGAGCTATCCAATCATTTCAGCAATTTGTTGAGAAATTTCTTTTATAGACATGATTGTATATTTGCACAGCATTGCTGTAGGAAGCCTGAATCTGTCTAGCTTTACAAAGCAAAGGACTGTCTCCAGTGGAATCTCCCCTGTGAAACCTATTCATGCTCTTGGGGGGCCCTGATGCTGAACTGAGCTCTTCATACTGTTTGTTAAGCCTCTGGGGGTACCCAGTGATGGTATAGTATCCTTCTCCTGAATATTTTGAGACCCTGACTGTTGCCCTTTAACTTTGGGACTTGTTTTTAAGTTCCAATTCATAAAAATGATCAACCTCTTGCACCCTAGGGTAACAGGAAATTCTTAAATGGGCCTTGGATCTAGCTTGTCTAGCTTTGATATTTAGTCTTCCACTGGACTCCTGCTCTTTAAAAGGGTCAATGCACCCCACCACCACTGAGAATGTCTTTATAGAGTTTTAATTAGTCATTCAATTTAGAGCTCTTAGAAGCCATATTCTAATAAATAAAGAAGGAACCCAAGTGGCTTCATCTCTAAAAGGTTTCTTTTTGTTTTTTAAATTTTTTTGTAGAAATGGGGTCTCATTATGTTGCCCAGGCCGGTCTCAAACTCATGACCTTAAGTGATTCTCCCACCTTGGCCTCCCTAAGTGCTGGGATTATAGGCATGAGCCACTGTGCCCAGCCTCTAAATGTTTTTTTAAGCATTCTGAGCCTCAGTATATAGATTTTAATCTTGTGAGATTTAACTGAATTGATACATGTGAAGGTGCTGCCAATGTGATTGGAGCTTGTTGAATGGTAGCTAATACTACAACTAATACTACTTCCTCTACCTTTATCACTATTTCTACCACTAACATGTATTATTATTATTATTGTTATTGTTATTATTTTCCAGAGTATAGGTAGGGATAAGAAGAACTTTATACACAGGACTTTCCTCCTCCAATTGCCTCTACCCTCTGCCCTCCCTCATTACTCCACCATGGGTAGGTTTTGTTTCGCGGTGGGATATTTTATATCCTAGTGCTCACAGCTTGGTACTTAAAATTAAGGACAAATACTCTCATATTAACAGGATCTAGAAAGTAGAAAACAATAAGGGTTTTCAAAAGGCAAGAAAGGATGAAGGCATTTCACTCTGCCAACCCTCGGCATAGCCCTCTCGTGACTCTTCCCATCAGGTAAAGGTGAGCAGTGGGCTGCTAGCTCTTTCCCCTCCAGAGTCCCAACCCAGCCCTGTGGCTGGAGTGTGGAGACCACTGGCAACCAGAGGCTCTCGAGTTCCTGGTGGAGGATATGCACTAGACCAGAAGTTACTACTTTTAATTCATCGTATACACACTCCAGACAATCTTTTACCTCCCACCTAGCCCACCTAGGTGAAATACTAGAGTGCTGGGAAAAAAATGTCCCCTTTTATCACCTCCTGTGGGGTAAGAGCCAACTTATTTATGTCTCTGAAGGCCTGCAGACCTCTGGACTTGGCCTCTACCTGTAAGACTATAGAACCTAGCTGATACAGAGCTAGCTGGCTCCTAAAAATACGCTCACTGGGGGAGAAACTGAACTATGCAAGGTTCTTCAGCAGGATGCAAAAATGGGGAAGCAGTTTTCCATTATTTGTTTTCAGAACATAGGAATTATCTGAATGCAGACAGTTCTCAAATCGTATCAGCTCTGACTCCCACCTACTCACAAAGGAAATGAGTCCCAGGAATTAGCAGTGTTGTACTTATTTCTTTGCAGTTTTTAGGAATAAGAAGCTCAGAACTCATCTGCTTTTGTTTCATACTCCCTCTTAATTCTACCTCCCTAGTAGAATTAAAAGCTGTGGGTATACTATTTTCTACCTGGGATTTAGAAGGGTTGTGATATTTGGTAACCAAAAAAATCAGATAAGAAGGAATGTGAATAATTCTCTCCCATCATAATGCTTTGTGAATTTGGCTTCTGTCTTTGAACTTTGTAAATCACAGTGTGGTGGTTTGTGTGTCTGTATTTTGAAGGTAAAAGTCTGGGGCACATTCCTTCCATAAAGGAATTAAATGCAAACTCTTTCCCATGCTAATGACAGAATACTAGTGGTACTTTTATTGATAGTGTGAATTTTAAATTTTTTTTGTTGGCATATTTTTAATTAAAATAACATTTAACGGTTTGAAGCTAAAGACCTGATGTTTCTGCCCAGGCATTTATATGGGAATGATAACATATGGAGAAGTTTAACATTTAAATTGAATTTTATTATTTAAAACAGTAAAATATTTTATGACTATAACAATGCCCTGCCAGGCTCCATTGCAGCATCAAATGTGCTTTGTAAGAAGTCTTACAAAGCTAGAGGAAAAAAGACATTTTAATTTCTTATTCCCCAAATGCTTTTCATAAAAAGTTCCAAATGTGTTTTCTTTACGAATGAATTCTTGTTCTCTAAAGTGTCTCTTCTAACATCTCTAACAGCACACAAGCCTTGGAACTAAGATACCCCGGGGGTCCTTTGTAATGACAAATAAAATATAGTCTGTTGACTTGACTAGATTTTCAGTGTCCTAAGGGTGGTCTCCTAACATCCCTAGAGTTTCCTCCAGCTCCCTCCCAACTCTTCAGAAGGCTGATGTCTGGCAGGAAGTTAGGGTTTCAGTTTTTCACATGTGAGCATTTAATTACTAAATAGAGGAAGTTTGATAAGCAGCCCTCCTTCCTGGCACTTGTGTTACCCCCACAAAGCTGTCACTCTCCTGACTGGTGACAGAAATGGCCAAGAGACCTTACTCCCGATCCCTTGCATGGATGCTGGGCACAGGGTTGGGAACCTGGGTTGAATATCTAAGTATGGCATAGACTTTGTGTATGAACTTGAGAAATTCCCTCAACTTTACTCACTTTAGCACAAAAATAATATTCACCCTCATCCAAAGACAAGCATTTTGCAAAAATTGTTCCTTCCTTCAGAAGCACCCTCTTCCTTATCTCCCCCAACCCATAACTTTGCCCCAAACACAAACCCCCATCCACATATCTCAGCCTCTGAATTTGGCTTCCAATGTATACACAAACTAGTAAACTTTTAAAATACCCCACTCCACTCAAGTCACACTCGCCACTGCTGGAATCATTCTGAGTTGGAAACTTAGCAACACCACCTCGTCCCCCCATCCCTTGTATTTTACCATGTTCCCCTTGACACACACACAAAAGCACAGAGTTACTCTCATGTGACTGCAAATGATTATTTTTAGGATCAAAATATATCTTAACAAGCTGTGGAATTATGCAGTAAACAGATGGCCCTTGGGGAGGACCCATACTGCTTTGGAAGAATGCATATTTTTAGCAGAACAATTTGAGCATCGCTGGAGAAAAAAAAAAGTTCTGAATTTTCTTACTCCTCCATGGGGGTCGGGGGAGGCTGGCAGCAGAACATCGTAGAGAGGAGTTCGAGGCTGAGGAGAGTCCTAGGTGTTGAGACGCGCTGATTCCTTGCTTCACGTGTGGCTAACTGGGATGCTTTTGTCTCCCCTTCCCTGTGTCTTGGTAGGAAAGCCCAGTAGTTTCTTTCCAGAGGACAGTTTTATAGACTCTGGAGAAATCGATGTGGGCAGACGAGCGTCACAGAAGATTCCTCCTGGCGCTTTCTGGAGATCTCAGGTGTTCATAGACCATCCTGTGCATCTGAAATTCAATGTGTCGCTGGGAAAGGCAGCTCTGGTTGGCATTTATGGCAGAAAAGGCCTTCCTCCTTCACACACACAGGTAACCAGAACCCCCACGTACCCTGTTGATCTTCATGGGCTCTTACCTCAAATCTTCACCCAGACTCAAGAAGCCCAACCTGGATTCTTGAACCTGAAGGGAAGCGCATATATTTTATAGCCCCTTCGTCCATTTACCCCCTCTCAGACTCTACCTTTCAAACGAGTAAGATATCCCTGGGGCTTTTTAAGAGGAAGGAATTCTAGGAAATCTCTTAATGGCCTTTCTGCTATTACCTAATCTCCTTAAGTTAAATTGTCCTGGAAATGTGATCTAGAGAAAAAATGCACTTTGGAGTCAGACAGACCTGAGTTTGAATCCCCTTGTTATCAGCTGTGTATGTACCCCTGGCTTCATTACTTCTCTCAAAGCAAGTTTCCTGATCTATAAGATGCCAGCAACAATACCCATGATGCAGGGCTGTTGTAAAGAATAAAGAATAACACAAGGCAGCCGGTGCAGCCCAGGCTGGGAGGAAATGTCACTTCCCTGTCCGTGTGTGTCCTTCTCTCTCCTTCGGGGTCGCACATTTACTCAGACACGTGCACACCAGAAACACTCAAAAAAACTCATCCAGGATGATTGTTCTTTGCCAGTTATGCCTTGTCCAGTGCATCAGAGACTTGTCCAAGGTCCTCCAAGCTCTAGAATTGGAGGACTATAAATCATCGGCATCCGTTGGGCTTTCCCAGGCCAAATGCAGTCTTTCCAGCCCCGGTAGTTAGTAACACTTAAGATTTTAGTTAAAAGCTAGATGGATACATTGGCTCTGGAGGGAGTCACAGAAAAATAGAGGGGCCTGTGGCCCTGTTGACTCAGAACTGCCATGTCCTGGACTTCATAGCTCCAGTTTTATGTGAGATAGAATAAATAGCTATCTTGTCAGTTTGCTTTTTAAAAGCTAGATAGATAACTACTCAATTTGCTTCTAGTAGGCCAGTAGGATTTAACCATCTACCTGTTGTTAGCACCGTGTAACTGGCTTCTGGAGTGTCACACAAGCAGTCTCCGATCAATTGGCAATTGTATTTGACACAGCATGTAAGTATTGATAGAGTTTTGAGCTGATCCAGTTTAGTCCCCTAAATTTGTTCTCGGAAACTGGAGCGCTTAGCAAGGACCATTGACAAAAGAAATATAGATATAAATCACATTTTCATTTGCACACGACTGGCATGCCGGGCCCGTCCAGGGCTCCAATTCCAGTCCTAGCCCCCGAAATTCCTATTGTTACTTGCACAGGTTCAAACGATTATGAGGTGGCTGGGTTTTTAATCATGTGCCCACCACTGAAAAGCATGGTTATCCTGGTACAAACTCGTCCACCCATACAGCAAAAATTAAAATGAAACTAAAAAATAATCCACTACTTATGCCACACTCACAAGAGCATTAGGGGAATATTACCATGAAAACACGGGGTCTGGGGAGAAGTTTGATCAGCCTTCCTGTGGCTTTAGCCTGTGGCATCTCTCTCAATTTGCGTTTCCCTGTTGTCCTTCCCAGGAGAAGCCAGGAAAAGGAACCTGGCGTGTGATGGAGCGGACCCACTGCTAACTGTGCTTTCTTTGTCCTTTAGTTTGATTTTGTGGAGCTTCTGGATGGAAGGAGGCTCCTGGCCCAGGAGGTGCGGAGCCTGGAGGGACCCCAGCGCCAGTCTCGGGGAGTGGTCCCCCCTTCCAGCCATGAGACCGGCTTCATCCAGTATTTGGATTCAGGAATCTGGCACTTGGCTTTTTACAATGACGGGAAGGAGTCCGAAGTGGTTTCCTTTCTCACCACTGCCATCGGTAAGGAAGTGGAGTGTTGTCTCTTCGGGTGGGAGGCTCCTTGGGGATTCTGGGGGCTGACACCAACAAGGGAATGTCAGAGCTGTGGATGCTCCCGGGACCTGGCATGAGGCCTCCTGGCTGGGCCTGCTGCAGAGGGGTTGGCAGGAGAGGCAGGCCGGGAGCCACAGGAGGGGCAGGAAGGCCACTCTGGACTGGCTCCTGAACCCAGGCTGTCGCCCACTGTCCTCCTGTGCTGGCTGCGGCCTGTTGCGTGACAACTGGGTGTGTGGCACATCTGGAGACAAGGGGCGGAACTGACAATGAGGCAGGAATCCTGCATAACAAGCCACATGCAGGCAACGGCTCTCTTCTTGCCACTTCCGTCCCACCTATTTGCCTTGAGAGTCTCATTTGGTTCAACGCACTGATTGGTTGCTTGAGTTTTGGTTTGGTTTTGGTTTGTTTTGTTCGGGAGCCAGTAACCCCTGGCAGATGAGAAGAGAAGACAAAAGCTTGAAGAGAAAGTGAGGTTAGCAGTGCAAAGGGCTGGAGGAATAATGCAATCAGTCAGGCTGGGGTTTAGCTGAGAACAGAGGTAGCCTAATCTCTGACACAGAGTGAGCCCTGCCGTGCGAAACCAGTGCCGGCCCCTTCCATGCCCCTCACCATGGGAGGGGCCTTAGCTCTCAGGTCAGAGTGAGCCCCGAGGCCACCTCGAAAGCTTGTGGGGGTCTGGGTAGTCTGGCCCCCTAGTTAAAGAATTTTTCTTCTTTACCAACACATTACATAGGATTTCTCTTCTCCTTAGACTGCCACAGTATGTTTTAGGACATGACAGTGTAGGTGATTGAGGACAGAAAACACTTTTTCTGAGTTTATATTAGAAGCACTGTGACCCAGCCTGGAGGTAAAATACCCTACAGGAAAATAAAACTTACAGAAAAACATAACTCCATTCATCAGAACACCTGGGAATGGGGTTTCTGCTGAATGGAAAGTTCTGTGTGGCTTAGAGTTCACCTGAAAACTCTCTGACTCACTCATTGGCTGGGAGTCCCTATGACATGGAAAAATGGAGTTTAATAAAAATCTCTGAATCTGGTTTCTAGGTTTCCAAAACTCTTACAAGACCCTGGTTCTTACTTCTAAACAGTAGGGGGTCAATTTCAGGCCATTTAACCTCTTATTTGAAATTCTGCTCTTAGTGTTGAGGCAGAGAGTATGTTCCCATTAAATGCAGAGCATGAGTAATAAGTTTCTGCTGTAAATGCGGCCTCAACATTCTACCCTGTTGGCAAAATGAAGGGGGTGGGGGGGTATCAGGCAGCCAGGTATGACTTGGGAAGCAGCCTCTGTGCTGCCCTTGATTTGGAGGTGTCTGTCCTGGCCGCTGGACTCAGTGCCTGGAGGGCAGGGACTTTGGCCTGGTCTTCTCCACCTGCCAACACGCAGCCCAGTGCCCGGGGCATGGTGTCTCTCAGTGAGGAAGGCAGTGAGCTCCCCTCGGCGGGACTGTCAGTGGCTGCAGTCTGGGGTTTCTCCCCGAATGCCTTGCTGAGGGGCAAAGTGGGAAGTATGCTCAGTTCTGAGTCTCTGCCACTAAGTTGTGTTTCCACCTTGCACAAGTCACTTAGGTTTCCCAGCTCTTGGTTTCTCAGGATTCTGGAATGTGAGGCTGCAGCTAGCTCAATGGTAACTGGTGATATCAAGGCTGACAGGGCAGCCATTCCCTGTCACTGAAGGCCCAGGTTTGGCCCTCACCCTCAATTTGGCTGTCACTCGGCAGGGTTTGCAAGGCTGCAGTCCCTGTTTTTTCCTCTTTCTGGACACAGTGGCTTCAGTGGAAGGACGTGATTATCAAGTCACGGTGGTGCCTGAGTTACAGCTCCGTGGTCTCACAGCCTGATTTCTCTCAAGCACAGTTCACAAAGAAGCATGAAGTATGGCGCTTGCATAGAACTAAGAGCTTTTACAATCCAGCTTATTTATTTTTAATAACTGAGCATAAATATGAACGGATATTAATACAAACCCCAAAAGAAAGCTACTTTTAATTAGGATACGCATCTTAGAGAAATAAAATATAGGTACAGCGAGGTACCTTTGCCAATTCCTGGCTTGTCAGAGCTTGCTAGCCTGTTTTATCATGATTAGGGAGATGGTTTTGCTTTTCCCTGTGGTTCTCCATTCTCACCTAAATGATGAAACCTGTCTTCACTTTCCCTTAACCACATAATGTCTTTCAGAGCCAGAGGGGTGGAGAACCTGCGGCCTTGGGGCCACATGGGGCCTTCTGGATCCTTGAGTGCAGCCTTTTGATTGAATCCAAATTTTACAGAACAAATCCTTTTAATAAAGGGATTTGTTCTGTGAAGTTTGGACTCGATCGAGGGGCCACACTTGGGGATCCAGAAGGCCACATGTGGCCTTGAGGCTGCAGGTTGTAGATCGTTCTTAAACATGGTTGAATAAAGGAATCACCTGGGAAGTTAGGTAAAAATTCAGATTCCTGGGCCTCTTCTCCAGAATTCATGACTCAGTGGGCCTGCAGTAGAGCCCAGGTGATCCTGATGCTGATGGGCTGCCAAGGAAGCTTTGAAAACAGATGCCTTAGGAGAGCTACTTCCCATTGCCTCCTGCCCTCACTGCCCCGTGGTAGCTCTGCAGCCAGGGACAGTCATGTCACCTCTCTGAACCTCATTCTTCTTGCCTGGAATAATAATAGTACTTTGCAGTCCCTGTTGTGAAGATTAGAGAAATATAAAGTGCCTAGCATAGGCTTTGGGCTACCATAAGCCCCCGATAAATGGAGGCTGTTAGTATTCTCTCCCATCCTGTTTCTCCTTCCGCCTTTCTCTTACTGCCTTTCTGACCTGTCTCTCTTCAAGCTACAGTGATTGTTTAATGAATACTGGGTTTTTTTTTCTTTACTACAAAAACAGACTGATTCTGATGTTGCTATTAATCCCTCTTTCCCCAAGAGTCCCTGGCATTGAGTCTCAGCTGTCTGTGATCATTACCTGTGAGCTATGAGCTGTAATTTGTCTTGGCAGGTTAATTAAAAGTTTAGGTCTTGTTTTAGTGAAGTCATTATGGTCCCAATATACAATTGTAACTCTCAGGTTTGCTTAACACACAAATTGGAATATGACCCTCCCTTCATTACATGGCGAAATGCAGATCTAGAATTTAAGAAGATCTGAGTTGTCAGAACCCAGAGTATTTATGCTTGTTTGTAGTTAAGTTACAGGAGAAATAATTGTGTTTAATTTAACAAATGGCTATATTGTGTATGTTTTTGCTTTTCCCTCCATTTAATGCAATCCAGCTGATGATTTTAAATTAAATGAGTTTATCTTTTGCCTTAAAAAAATCTAAAAGCACTTTACAAACTGTATACACAAATATATACACACAGAGACCTGATGTTGACAGATCTTCCACTAAACTAGATACATTTACACACACACACACACACATGCACAAGCATGTACACCCCCCCCCCCGAAACCAGCAAGTTTTAGAATAAAACCTGGAAGCTCTTTTCAGAAACAACAGCCTTTCACCATTTGCGCAGATCCAGAATTTGAGGGTACCGTTTGGGGTCCTGGCTCTGCTGGGGGTGGGCAGCCTTGCTGACCCCAGGTGTTGAATGCAGTAGGGGGATGTGTGCCACTAGCTGAACTATGATCCATCCATTGCAGGTTACAAAGGGTGCTCATACACATCCTTTAAGGTTTGCAGTAACTCCATGAGTGATTGTTCTTATTTTTATTCTCACCCCTGCCCCATTGGAGATGAGGAAATTCAGGTTCGGGGATGTTAAAAGAAAAGCTAGGACATGAATTTGCATCTTTTTGACTCCAAAACTTATGACCTTCCTTCTTCAAAAATTTGCTTTCTTCCCAAGATCAAACCCCCATTTGGGGTATTACACTTACTTCTGTTTTCCGTCTACTCGTTCATTAACAGACATTTAAAGAGCACCTACTATGTGTTGGGAGGCCATACTTAGCTCTCTTGTGTGCAACTTAATCCTCACGGGAACCTTAGACAAAACGTACTGTGATCTTAACTTTACAGATGAGGAAATTGAGGCTCAGCGAGTTAGTCCAAAGTTAAGGGCAAAGCTAGGATGGAAACTTGGTCTCCACATCTCACACTGTCCCCACTATGCCACTGTGTCTCATTATTTGTCATGGTTACCATTAAATATTTTAATTCTGTTTGTGCTGTATGGAATATGATTTCCCCCTTGTTAACTTGCCTCCAATTATAAGCAACCATCTTACGTCAACTCTGGAAGTTTTCTTGAGAAATCGTTAAGACCGTGAAGAAAATATCACAGCATCTAAAACTTTAAAAATAAAAATGCCTTTGTATGCATTGCTTGCAACCCAAAGTCCTAACAATTTAGCATGGCAGTATTTTGGGTCTCCAGATAGCATCTTATCTTTTCATTTTGGTTGATGCTGAACCATAAAAGGACAGATCAACCTGACATTGTGGCATTGTGAGCCAAGCTGGAAAATAACAGAGGTACCCTGCAGTGGACTTAGAAACTCAAGAAAAGAACTGAGAATCACTGTTAGAAAATATAGAGACTGGGAGTTTTTATGAGAAACATATTGTGGTCTTCTTGGTTGTTGAAATTGAAGAGTCCTTTTGTATGGCCAGACAGCCACTATAAATCAGCCTGTTCTATGTCCAGGGACTAGAAGCATATTTAGTCCTTTCCTTTCCTTCCTTCCATCTCTCCTTCCTTCCTTCATCTTTGCTTTCTGTTATCAACAAATATTGCATCCTTGCTCTTTCCCAAACTAGGGATACAGAGAAGGTATGACATGGTTTCTGGCAAAAGTAGTTCATGGTCTAGATTAAGGAAGACGAAAGATTTATACAGTAAGTGCTTCTAAGCCAAGGAAAAGAGCAAGAAAGGTCATTCTTGGAGTCACTGGTCAAAGTGGCATGAGGGTTGGAGGAAGGCGAGGGCTTGTCCAGCTGTTTGGACAGAAAGACTTGTCTAGTGGCACTAGTGGCATTTTTCATTTGCTTCTCCTATAGTCCACTCTTCTTTTCCCTGGCTATGCCTAGATACTTTCACCTAAGTTTCTATCTTCCAAGGGTCATCAAAATTGGGTTCTTCATCCTTCACCAAAGACCACTGGACTGGTCCGTGCCTTTATTTCCCTTGCTTTGGACATTAGCTTCTGAGTGCATTTGCAAGGATCTGGAGAGGAAAATCTCTGACATTACATACTGTGCTTTGTGTAAAACCCTGCACTACCTCAAAGAAGAAACCAAGAAATGTGATTGGGGAATGATTTTCAGTTTTTAATAAACTCCTTCCCCATGACTCCCCATATCCCCTTCCTCTAAATTATACTATAAGATGTAAATACGGCAGTGAAGAATCAAGGCCTCTTGGCAATAAATTAACCTTCTTGTAAATGACATTGGCAGCACTCTGTGAAATTTCTAATGGAACACTTCTTTGGAAAAGTGCCCCGTGAATTCACCTCTCCCTGATGCGGTGATTTATTCGAAGCAATCTGGTATAAGTGAAATAAAATTGTAGGCCGAGGGAGAGCTCAAGTCAGCACATTGGAGACGGACTGTGGCCAGAAATATGTTCAGAGGAAGGGAGCTAGGAATATTGGAGTGCTACATCTGCAGACAGGAGACCAGCCCTGGGGCAGCTGTCTCTACCCACCCCAGGGCAGGGCTTCCCACTACCCCCACCCCCACCTCCTCCACTCACTCCCCTTAGGGTCTTATCTTAGACCGCTGAATATTCTGAATTCTCTACCTGGAACCACAAGGGCAGAAAAGAAAAAAAAAGTAGCCGAAGGACACCACAGGTGCCAAGCAATGAAAGCTTGTCTCTCTGTGGGAGATGCTTAGAAATGTGTTTAGTGTGCGAATACCAAAACCCCTCCTAGAGTGGCATTTAAGTAGAGTTTTGATGTCCTCTTGCACATGCTTAGTCTAGGGCGTGTCCATCCAGGGCCAGGGCAGCAGTTCAGTAGTGGCATCAGGGACCAGACTCGTCCACCTGTGCTCTGCCATCGTCACTCTGGCCGCTGTTTTCGTGCTTGCCACCTCGTGGCTGTAAGGTGGCTGCTGCAGCTCCCAGACTCAGGTCTGCATCTAAGGCAGGAAAAAGAAGAAAGGACAAAGAGGCAGGAAAGCAGAATTTTCCCTAGAACATTCAGCTTCCATTTCTTTAGCAGAGCTGTGTCATTTGGACACTCAGAGCTGTAAGAAGTCTGAAGAAGTGGATGTTTTTAGCTTGCCACATTGGCACCCTAAACAAAATTAGGGTTCTCTCAGGAGGAAGGGAAATGAATGTGGGGTGGGCAACCAGCAGTGTCTGCCACAGGCTCCCTCAAGTCGGTTTGGTTCAACAGATACCAGCAGAGAGCCTGCTTACTGTCTGCCAGACCCTGGCCTGGGCCCTGGGTACAGCCAGGAGGCAGACATGGTGCTTGACCTTGAGATCCTCATGGGCTAGTAAGTTAGGGTGAGTGAAGCTGAGAAAAAGGAGAAGCTGCCCATCTCACTGAGAAGGAGGGAAATGGCTTGGTTCAGTCTTTTGACACCATCCAAAGCACCAAGGCCATTTTTCATTAAGCCTCGAGGCCCCTCGCCTGATGCTTTATGGACAGGCAGGAGGAGCGAGTCCAGAGCGGTAGACACCAGGTGGCAGACAGACCTAGACACTATCTGCTCATTTGCTCATTTATTCAACCTATGTATACTACCTTTTTGTATGCCACATCCTGAGCAGACATTCAGTGTCGGTAGTGTATAAAAATCCTTTCTGCCTTCATGTTCATAGACATGTTTGAGATGGTTTCAGATAGATTCTCAAGTTTAAGTATGACCGTTATGTAATGATAAATATTAGTAAGTGGTAAATACACGTTGTGGTAAAGAAAGTAGGTGCTCTAGAGAAACAAATAGGAGGCATAATTTGGATTGCTGGGGCAGGAGTATGAATAGGAGTTGTTCAGATGAACGTTTGGAGGAAGAATATACCAAGCAGAGGAAGAGCATGTGCAAAGGCCCTGGGGTAGGAAAGAGCTGGGTTGTTCAAGTAATTTTAAGCTGATCACATCATGGAATATGGGCCGAAATGTATCAGGTAAGGCTAGAGAGGTGGCCAGGAGCCAAACTGTACAGAGCCTTAACATGGAACGTGAAGCGTTTTGTTTTTTTAATTTATCCTAAGGGTAAGAGGAAGCCATTGCAGGACTTTGGATTATTTCATCTGATGTACATATTTAAAAGTTTGCTCCAATTGTAGGAGCTGGGAAACCAGCTAGGAGTGTAGGCAGGGGCTGGTGCTGGCCTTGGCCAGGATGGAGGCCTTGTAAAAGTAGATGAATGAGCAGATTTGAGCTTTACAGTGACCCATGAAGATTATTGGCAAACCCCAGGGATTAATATGAGTTTTCCTAAGGGAAGAGACTAAAGCACGAAAAGGTGTGAGGAATGGTCCATTTTAGGGGTAAGCGAATGCATGCAACTGGCAAAAGAGATTGTGAGGATCAGAGAGCTGGGCGGGGGCTGGCAGAATGTGCTGGTGGAAGGCTCCATAGCAAGAGTCCAGATACTCTGAGACTCCTTCACTTCAGCATCTCAGCCATCTTCCGCCACCCGAGCCACCGTGAGCCTCCATTTCATGGTGGTTTATGTTTTTGCCACTTCGAGATACATAATGCAAGGAGCCTTCATGGACCTTTCATTTATTTAATTCTCACACTTTTAAAGATGAGAAAACTGAGGATTAGAAAAGTCGCACAACTTGTCCAGGTTCATACAGCCACCAAGTGGCAGAACCAGGATCATACTTACAGCAATCTGTCGGCTGAGCACTGATCCTATGCCAGGTACTGTCTAGAGTACATTATCAGCTCCCAAACAACTGGGGAGTCGGATTATATGCGTTTGCGTGTTATCAGTAAAGGAATCAGGGCTCAGAGATCTCGTGCTCCTTGCCAAGATCCATACATAGGAAGCAGCAGAACTAGGTTGGCAGTCCAATGCACAAGCTCTTTCTCTTAAATCTCAGTGACCAGGTCTAAATCCAGGTGTCTAGAGGGGTGACATCCATGTGTGTCCTTATACACTCTCACTGTATAGACGGACGGGGTCTGAGAGGTTGTGGCATCCACACCTCCCAGGCCCACACGTGCTGGCAGCGCGCCCACAGCCAGCTCATCTTCCTTGCTGAAAACAACATCTCTGACCTTGTGCTCACTGCTGCTGAAGGAACCCCCACTCCCACCCTCCATCCAGATGGAGTTTCTGATAGAAGATAATGTATCAGTAATAGTTTCATTTTTACAACTGATGATTAAATTTTTATTTTCTTGTAGCCCTTTTTTCTATCAGTTGCTAAAGGTAGTGGCTCATGCCCATCTTGCCAGCTGGCTTTTCTACTGACAGAACAGCAGGTCTGAGAGGGTTCTCACATGGTGTTATCTTGTTTCTTTCCCTTTATGGTACTGCTGTTATGTGGGACATAATTAAATGTGTGGCCTCCTGTTCTGTGACACCCTCGTGGGAATAACCTAGCTGCAGTTGACATGTGGATCTCTGCTGGAATTGGCTTCGGTGGTAGCTAGTTGAGGTTGTCGGAGGCAGAAGTACAGTTGGAGGCAGAGTTGTGACCAAAGAGGTGGTGTGGTCTGGAGAAAGGGCAAAGGCTTTGGAGTCAGCCAGACCTGGGTTTGAATTCAGGCTGCTCTATTTATGAGATGTGGGATTTTAGATAAGTCTTAGCTTCACCTAACTCCCCTGTAATTAGGAATCAAAAGTGCTGTAGAGAGTCTAATAATAATATGAAAGTATGTGATTCATGGTACATACTCAGTGTGTTTTTAAATATGTCTTAATTATTCAACATTTATTGAACATCTTTGCCAAGCACTGGAGATTTAGCAGTGAATAAAACAGCTTTGCCCTCAAAGAGCCTATAATCAACTGGGAGAACTGACCCGTTCATACGTAATTCCAATGTAATGTGGTCTGTGCCAACAAAGAGGTCTGTGTGAGCTTCCACGGGAGCAGACAGGAGGGCCTCTACCTCTGCCAGGGATATAGGAGAAGACAGAAAGGACTTACTGTGAGAAACGTGCTTAGTGAGCTGGAAAGCCATGTACAAATACTATTAGCAACTTGGGGCCAGAGCAGAAGTTGGGACCCAGAAAGAAAATATAAGGAAAGATTGCCCCAAAAAAGAGGAAGAAGAATAAAGGGAGTGTATTAGTCTGCTAGGGTTGCCGTAACAAAATACCACAGACTGGGTGGCTGAAAACAGAAATGTATTTCTCACAGTTCTGGGGACTGGACATCTAAGATTCAGGTGTCGGCAGGGTTAGCTTCTGGTGAGGCCTCTCTGCCTGGCTTGCAGATGGCCACCTTCTTGCTTTGTCCTCAGGTGGCCTATTCTTTGTGCATGTGCAGAGGAAGAGAGATCTCTTCTAATAAGGATACCAGTCCTATCAGATTAAGGCCCCACCTTCTGACCTCACTTAACCTTATTATCTCCTTGTAGGCTCTCTGTCCAAATACAGCCACATTGGGGGTTAGGGCTTCAACATAGGAATATGGGGGGGAGACACAATTCAGTCTGTAACTCGGAGGAACTGAGAAGATGATAAGATGGAAACAGTCTACGAACAGTGGCTCACACAAGGACACAAAACCAGGTCTTCTGAATCCCATCCCAGTAACTTCTTTTGGAGCCCAGTTGCCTGACAAGGTCCGAACATGACAGACCTCCCTCAGAGGGTCAGTGAACCACAGTGAGAGGGTCAAAGGTCACTGATGGTCCCTGCAGCATAGAAGCGTCTGCCATGGGCGTGAACCTCTTATGGGCAGCTTCAAAGGAGAGAAGGCACAGCTGCCAATCCAGGACACAGCAGGCACCTGGCTGAGGAATGTTCTTTCTGCCCTGGGAAGTTTATGCATGCCAAGGCTGCTAAATTCAGGGGCAGAGCAACTCAAACTGGTTCAAGTCCTGTGATCTTTCTTTGCTGCTACTGCTGCAGCTCTAAAATGGAAATGTGGTTCCAGAACATTCCAAAGCACTAAACTCTTATTCCACAGGGAACTTATCAACTGTCCCATGCTAGTTTTAGGGCTTTTCAATTTTTATAAACTTCTCCCTGTCTCTCTGGAACTACTTGGCAAAATTAATACTATTAATAGCTACAGTTTATTCAATGCATACCATATCTAAATATTATCCTAGATGTTTTAAATAAACTAAAACCCTTACACCAAGCATACAGAGTAGGTATTTTTCCCCTAGAGGAAAATGAAGATCAGCATATTAAATGACCAGGCAGAAGTTAAATACGCAGTCAGCAAAGGGGCCGGAACTTGAATCCAGGCCTGTCTGGCTCTAATACCTACACTTTCGCCCCATGTTCCCTCCCATTTCTGCCTCCCATTTGTGCGAGAGTGTCCGGTGTGTCCGGGAGACTGGGAGTGGGAGGAAAACATGAGGGGGTGGTGCCCGGAGGAGAACCTGGAAAATTTGGTCAGGCCAGCCTAGGACGGGCTTTGTAGGCCAGTTTGGAAGTCTGGTTTTGAAGGCAGTAGGGAGCACAGGAAGGTTTTTAAGCAAAGATGTAGCATGAGTTGGGTCTTAGACAGATCTCTTTGGCAATAGGATATACAAATGGGTTGGATTCTCAGACTGAGACAGGGAGACTGATTGGCAAACTGTTTCTATAGCCAGTAGGGTTAGATGAGAGAAGGAGGCCTGAATTGGGGCAAATGCCACTGGCTTTGTAAAAAGGAGCAAATGCATTTCAGGACATTATAGGCTGGTTTTCTTGACCACTTATATTTTAGCAGTAAGGGAGAGGCAAGAAGTTTACGAGTGTATGCAGAGAATGGATGGATGGTGATATCGTTAAATAAGTTAGGAAATAAGGAGGGGAAGTGGGTTTGTTGGGAGAAGGAAGAAGGGAGATGGTAAATTCACATGAGGTTTCAGCTGCTATTAGAATTTCCAAGTGGATGTTGGTTGTCGGCAGTTACCAGTGGTCAGAGGCTCAGACCCGGAGACAGGCGCAGCAGGCACCATCACTGTGGGCGTGAGAGGGAGCAGGTGTGAGCACAGCGGCACGCTGAGAAGCAGGAAGTTGAGGAGGGGGCCCACCATTCAGAGGGTGGGCAGGGGAAGACCTATAGAGACTGACCTTAGAGAAAAGTTAGGGAGAGGACTACAAAGAAGCTGCTGGAATTGGTCATTAGCAGGTCATTGGCACCCTTGTTGGGAACAGTTTCCACCCCCTGGTACAGGCAGAAGCCAGGTCACTGCGAGTGCAGGCATGAGTGAGCGGCCTGGAGTGGAAACCATTCCTTCTAGACAGAGCAGGGAAGGAGACAGATGAGAGGAACCCGAGGAGGAGGCAGGTTCGAGGAAAGGTTTACGTAAGGTGGGGGAGCCTTGAATGTGTTGTCAGCCGGGGGAAAGGAGCCAGGGGAGAAGACTGGAGGCCCAGGAGAGAGGGAGGTGATTAATGGGAGATGGGGAGGCACGGAATGGGGGGCAAAGGCAGAAGGAGCCCTGGAAAAGGGGCAGGGATGCTTCTCCCTGGGGTGGGGCAGAGGGCAGTGAAGACAGAAAGGTCAAGCTTGAAGGTGGAGGGGAGTGGGATAAGGGTAGGTCACCCTGATCTCAGGGCCAGCAGTGCTTTCTAGAAATGGATTGCCTTACAAGGTAAGCCACACAGGGCCTGAATGGCCTGTGTTCCCTTCTGTGTAAAGGCAACCCAGTGGCAACACTGAATCAAATATTGCACAATTTGACAGTGAAGACAAAGGCAGCGTGGTGTGGTGGTTAGGGAATGGATTCGAACCAGATGGCCTGGCTGGAATGCAGTCTCTGCCACTTACAAGCACTATGACCTTGGCCAAGACAGATAACCCA
Organism: Cheirogaleus medius; assembly: GCA_008086735.1. Taxonomy (NCBI): domain Eukaryota; kingdom Metazoa; phylum Chordata; class Mammalia; order Primates; family Cheirogaleidae; genus Cheirogaleus; species Cheirogaleus medius. The sequence goes on along the minus strand of VBSM01001265.1, from coordinate 41,790,833 downwards.
TCAGTGCCTCAGTTTCCTCATCTAAAAAATGGCAGTAATATTAGAACTCACCTCACGAAGGTAATCATGAAGCTAAAATGCATTAATATTTGTAAAATACTGAGAACAGTGCCTGGTACATAATAGGTGCTATATGAGTGTTTGCTGTTGTTATTGACAATAATAGTCACTAACACTTTTGAGTTCTCACAGGGGCCCAGGAGTGTGCTAAGTGCTATACAGGCATTACTTAGCCTATAGTTGAAACAAACTTCCTAGGGGAAGCAAGAACAACTATTATTTCCTTTATATAGATGAAGAAACAAGGTTCAGCGAAATTAACAAACTTGCCCACAGTCACTCAATGAGTAAGAGCAGAGCCAGGAGGATTTGAATCTAAGCCAGTCTGACTGAAGAATCCATGCTCTGTCTACATTGCCTTTCTTTTCTTTTCTTTTCTTTTCTTTTCTTTTCTTTTCTTTTCTTTTCTTTTCTTTTCTTTTCTTTTCTTTCTTTTCTTTCTTCCTTCCTTCCTTCCTTCCTTTCTTTTCCTTTCTTTTCTTTTCTTTTCTTTTCTTTTCTTTTCTTTTCTTTTTTTTTCGAGATAGAGTCTCCCTCTGTTGCCCTGGGTAGAGTGCAGTGGGGTCATCATAGTTCACAGCAACCTCAAACTCCTGGGTTCAAGTGAGCGTCCCCCCTCAGCCTCCCAGAGTGCTAGGATTACAACAAGCATGAGCCACCACGCCCAGCTCCTACACTGGCTTTCATTCCTGGGCCCCTCTCAGGTCAGTACCCCCTTTCCTGGTACCCCTAACTTTCCTTACCTACTATAGTAGAAAGACGTTTCAGGCTGTGCTCCAGTGACACTGCAGGGTGTGTACATTGTCACTCCCTGGCACTTCTCTGGCCGAAGAGTGTGTACCAAGGATCTCTACTTGGGGAAAGGGTTCCTTTACAATGAAGCAAAGGTTTAATGATGGCAAATTTGAGAGAGGTTTGGGCTGGTTTCTTGCTGCTTAAACAGAGCAGAGGACCTTCTGTTGAAATGACAGGACAATGAGTGTTATATGAAGGGTTATAAAAAAATTGTAAGCCAGAAACCTCTGAACATCTGGTTTCAGTTTGAGTAGTTGCTTGTTCATGCCTTTATCTGAGCAATGCTCATGTTCTGGGCTAAAAGAAGTCCAGTTTGTTTCATTCCTGGTTCATATTACATGTCGGCCTGATTTTTTATTTTCATTTGTGTCATAGGCCAAAAGAGTCCATGCAGGGTGCAAGGGATGGACTGTATAATTTTGGGAAAGCAAGAAAAAGCCCTATGTGCTAAAGCAGAAAACTAAAGGTGGTATTTTTCACAAATAGAGTTTGAATTTTTTCAAGCCTATAAATGCAAGCTATTCCTTAGAAAATTTGCATTTGAGAGATTGTACCACTGTTAGCTCTTTCGTTTAAGTGGTAGAGGAAGAAAGTGAAATCTTTTGAGCTTTTCCTGGGTACCAAGTCCTACACTAAGCACAATGTATTTACATTAACTCATTTTAATTCTCATAACCAACTCATGCAGGCAGAATTATTACTTCCATTTTCCAGATTAGGCAGGGAGTTGTGTTCAGGTCACACAGAGGCAGAGGTAGGATCCCAACAGGTATGTCTGTTTCACACTTACTTTGTAAGCATCCAATACTTTTTGAATGCAATGTGCTCAGATCTGTCTTTTGTGTTCGATAACTGATGAAAATGCCTCTGTGGATAATAGTAAGTCATAAAAATATTGAAAATGAAAGATAAAAAAGAAACTTGGCATAATAGAGAACATCGATTTCTGGTCAAAAGACAATATTATGCTTCCTGGTTAAAATATTAGAAGAATTCTCTTTAAAACTACTAATAATATATAGTGTATGTATAGTTAGCACTGTTTTACAAGCTTTGGCAAATATAGGGCATGACATAGATACAAGAGGCTGAGACAAAGTTATCATTATTTGTGAAGGATGTGTTTATATTCCTAGCAAAAACAAAAACATTAATTGAAAAACTATTTTACTTAATAAAAATTCAGAACTTGTAACTGGGGTATAAGATAGCTTTTCAAAAGTCATTAGATTTCCCATATATCTGCAGTAACCACTTATGAGATATAATGAAAAATGTCCTAGTCAAAAAAAAATCAATAAAAATTAAAATATCATTTTAATGAGAACTATATGTGGCCTATGTGACAATGCTGCAAAATTTTATTGAGAGCTATAAAACAGGACATGAATAATTAGAAAATATAACATGTTCCTAGATGGGAAGGTAAAATACTCTAAATATGTCAATTTGTAGGTTTAATGGAATGCCAAGTGGAATCCTAAAGGGAATTGAAGAAATTTGATTGATTGTTTTGGAACTTCATCTGGGATAATAAACAGATAAAAATATAGAAGAAATTCCAAAGAGAAGAATAATGAAAGGGGAGTCATCTTTAAAGTTCCTAAGATATCATAAATCTATAATAATTAAAAGCGGATAGGAGTCAAGCAGATTAATAAAGTAAAATTGCTTGGAAATACTACCGGTTATATGTAAAAGTTTATTCTTTGAAGAAGGAGGAATCACAAATTAATGGAAAAGGGAAGTCTTAGTCAATAAATGTTGTTGGAATAACTTGAAAAAAGCATTAGCTTAAACCAGAGGAGGCAAAGTGGCATTCAATGGGATGGATGTGGTCGATGAACAGAGAAGGTTTTTTAGCCTGCATTCTTGGCCCACTATTTTAAAATTGGATGATTTCACATAGCACTATAGGTTTATGGCTTCCCTTAAAAAATTAGAAGACTAAAATTCCTGCAGGAACGAGCCCCTGCCGCCTTTGAATGGAACCCATGCTCTGTCACTGCCAGTCTCCACCTCATCCCTTTATAGGGATGAGTATAGCCAGCCTCACTCCTAAACCTCACTGCCTGGCCCCTAGAGGAATTTTAGTTTTCAACCTCTGATTCAGACTTCATCTCATACCATATGCTAAAATAAATTCCAGATGGATTAAAGAGGTAAATATTTAAAAGTCAAACTAAAAGAGGGTAAAACCCAATATTCACATGTCTCTGGGTTGGGGAAGGGCTTTGAATCTTAAAAGTCATTGAAGAAATTACAAAGAAAAAGACTGACAAATGTTTATATAAATATGTAACATTTCCATGTGTCTTATAAAATATATCAAAACAAGAAGAAAAATAGTAGATTAAAAAAATACTTGCAGTAAATGTGAGAGAGCAAGGGTTAATATGTGTATTATAGTAAAGCTCATAAACTGTGGGGGGGAGAAAAAGCATTATTATCCTATAAGTAATAGCTAAAGCTTATGTGTACAAAAACTTCCAAAAATGTGTAGTATGCTATAAACATACATGAAATATGTTTAACCACACTAGTGATTGAAGAAGTACAAATTAAAATAATGGTGTATTTTTTTTTTTACCTAATAAGTTACAATCCCCCAAGTTAATATCCAGTCCCACTGAGGCTGCAGTGGAACTGCATCTATATATATATCACTAGTTGCATTGTAAATCAGTACAACCCTTTGGGAAAGCAGTTTGGCATTTTATGCTAAACCATAAAAATGCTCAACTTCTGAGAGTCTCTTTTAAAGAAATAAACCAATACCTAGCAAAAGCTGCTTATCACAGCATTGTTTACAATTGTGAAAATTTGGAAACAATCCATGTGTCTAATTATTGTCTAATTAGAAGAAAGCACATAATAAAATATGGGCTATCCACTTAATATTGTACAGCCATTAAAAATTATTATGAAAACATTATTATGAAACATGGAAAAATATTTATAATTTTCAGTCCCAGAAGACACAGAAGTTTTATTTATAATATAAACACATCCATTAATAACAATGTGATTTGCCTATTCTGTGTAGTTTAGAGGTAGAGTTTGACCTTGAACTCAAATTTTTCAATTCTGAGAGCACTGTTTTTTCCACCTGCCCAATCCCTTCCTGCCGTGGAAGCCAAGGCATGGTTTACAGATGTGGATTTGTCAGGCTGACCATGGAAGTCCAGTGCCCTTCCAAGCCAAGCCTAATGCAGTGCTTCAAAGATTCTAAATGACAGGGGTTGTGAAAGACGATACTTTTGTCAATACATCAATACCATAATCTCAAAGAGCCGAGATCTTCTAAAAATTTCCTCCTCTCCCATTTGGCACAAGTGATGAAATGGATTTATCTAGAGGACCAGAAAAGGATCTGAGTAGCCTGTATAACTTAAGTGCTGCAGGTGATGTGGGCACATGTGTGTTTCTTCAGCTCTCTGTTACACATCTCTACGTGTTTAAATACTTTAAATATTTTCATTGTTTTGTTTTTTAAAGAATTTCATTAAGTTAAAACCATTAACCATGAAGGCAAACTAAGCTTTCTAAACCAGCTTTGCTTGAGGTGAAAGAAAATATCCCAGATGGTCTCTAGATCTTGAATGCCTAGCATTAGAGGATACAGAGAAGGCTTAGTGGGGATTCGCTTTAAGAAAGAAAGAATATTTTGAAGAATCCTGAGATTTGAAAACTTGAGCCTGCCATTCTGTTTCCTGCATCCCCATGCCCAAAATGGATGAGAATTTTCCATGCAGCAGAGTTTACCATGACAGCAATAATCCCTTACCTTGTATAAGACTTTTAGCTTACTGAGCACAGTGACATACAGCTTTTTCTTTCTTTTTTTTTTTTTTTTTTGAATCCTCACAACCCAGTGAGTAGGATGGTGCTAGGATTGTTGTCCCAATTTAGTATAAGCAGCAGCTGATGTTCAGAAAGGGTAAGGTGCTTTTTCTGAAAGGCTTTTTCACCGGTCTAAGATCACACAGCAAGTACATAGAAAGCCTGGGTTTAAATGCAGTTCTCTTGTTTGTTTCATTCATTCTTTCATTCATAATATTCTTGCCAGCATGCATTCAGTATGTGTTTCTTCTGTACCTTCTATCTGCCTTGTACTCTGCCCAGGCCATAGTTATCATCACAAACAAAGCAGACAGGGGCTCTGCCCTGGTGGATCTTCACATCTGTCCAGGGAGAGAGACATTGGTCAGTAATGTGACTGTGATGTGTTATCATGCAAAAGTATGGGGTCTAGGGTGCATTAACAACGGGTGCTAACCTAACTGGTATGGTGGTGATGGAAGGTTTAGAATGAGTAAATGACATCTAAGATAAGACCTCAAAAAATTGGGTAGGGACAGCTAGGTGAGAAGGGAGGAGGGTTTAAGACAGATGCCTGAGAATCACCAAAATTTAATAGGTAGAGGAAGAGCCAGAAAAGGAGAATGAGAAGTAGTGACTGTAGTAGTAGAAATATCAGAAAGTGTGCTGTTTTTAAAGCTGGAAGAAGAGAGAGCTTCAGAAAAGAGGGACTATAAAATCATGTCAAATGCTGTTGTGAGGAACTTGCGGTTGGCTGGTACATTTGTCTCCTCCATGGAGCCTCACTATAATGAGAGTAATGATTTGAGACAAACAAGGAAAAACCCACAAGGACAAACAGAATAAGAAACAATAGCCAGCAAGAGATGTCAATGAACTTTTGGAAAACAGAAAGTGAATGGAGTTAGCAGCATGGAGAAGCTGAGTTCTGAGCCCTTGCTGATTGAGATATCAATCAGAAGCAGACTCACGGAAAACCAGCAACAGCAAAGACAAGGGCACACAGAGATAGAAATGTGGATGGTTTCAAGGTCTATGTGGTATGGAAGCAGCAGCAATTAAACCTTTGGGTTTCCTCTGTCATCTCAGTCAGGTGACTTCCCTCTCCCACCGTAGCAGGGGACTGGAGGTTTGTCCTGTAGAGATAGCAACCAGAAGGGTTCCAGATTCAGGGCACCAGTCATAGGAGAGGCAGGGGAGAGTCACCATATGAAAAACAGAAGAAATAAGTACAAACTAAATTTTGTAAACAGCATTTCTAGACCCCATTTTTGATAGCCAAATATATTATGTCTCCTCTACAAGGAAAGAGATGAGAGAAACAAATTGTTTGAGGGAACCAAAAAACCTCATAGACAGTACCTTTTATGGATTCACCACAAAATGTCTGGGTTCCCATCCTATCAGCCCCACTGTGACAGTCAGCAGTTGACATAGAGCTTATTGGTATCTCACCATTAAATATGAACAGACAGCAGAGGATCATCAGACATTTGAGGACACCTTCCAGCAAGTAGGGAAAAGACCAAATAGAAAAGAGAAAAAAAGAAAAAACAGAGAAGGAAACAAAAACTATGCAGGGAGAAGAAGAAAACTTCAAAGAAAAAAAAAACTATAATCTGTCAAGATATTAGGGAAAAGATGTTACTGTCTCTATAAAACAACATGTATACAATCAGAAAATAAGAAAGTACTTCCTATTAATAATAGGAAGGTTGAAATAAAATTCCCATAAATGGGTTGGAAAAAAATGGAGAGGGTGGTGTGCTAAAGACAAAGAGAAGAAAATAGGTAAGAAAATAAAAGTTCAATTCAGCAAGTCTAAGATCTTGGACTTGGACTCCAAGACTAATAGAAGAACACAGAGTAATAATAATACAAGCACATTTCCCATAGCTGAGGGACATGGGTTTCTGGATGACAAGTGGCCAGCCCAGTTAATTTTTTAAAAGTCATTCATCTTCCTGAAAGCTTCCAAGGGGGAAAGAGGTTACATGCAAAGAGTTAGGAAGCAGATGCCAATGGATTTATCAATAGCAATGAGAAGCCTGAGATAAATTATGCCCTTAAGAATTTTCAGGGAAAATTATTTCCAATTTAAAATTCTATACCCAAATTATTAAGTCTAGGTAGAATAAAGATATTTTCAGCCATGCAGGGTTCTAAAATCATACCTCCCACTCACCCTTTCTCAGAAAGCTACTAGAAAATGCACTCCACCCAAATGATAAAGTATGTCAAGAAGAGGGGGCCCAGGAAACAAGGTGTTCAATCAAGACACAAGTGAAGAGAAGTCCCAAAGGATGGATGTGTAACAGGCCTAGAAAACAACCTACAAGCAAAAGACAGCAGTGGGTCAGAGAGATGACCTGGTGTGTTTGAACATGTGGAAAATTCTGTTTCAGAGGAATTTTTATAGTTCTGTTGGGTAGTTTGGGTAGAGGTATTAATAGCAACACGGGAAATTAAGTAAGCACAAAGTGATGTTTTTTCACTAGATTATATCGGTCAGAAGTAGTAGATAATGCAATGGACAGAAATAGTAGTAATATCAAATATTAGTCAAAAAATCACTGTTAAGCACATTATTTGGAAATATTGAAGTACATTCTAGAAGAAATAGCAAAAGAGTTGAGAGTGGCATTCAGGTATGTGGTGGGGGCAGAGGACTGACTGCTATTTTTTATTGTAAGCTTTATGGTATTCTTTGACTTCTTAAACTGTGTACATATATTACTTTTGTTTAGGGGGAAAACATTTTAATGCTACAGAGGTCAAGGAGGAAAGGATATTGAAATTGTCCATTGGAGGCAGTAGTAATAGGAACTTCTACATCTCCTCACTTAGCCCAGTTCACTTGGATAGCTTATTCCGGGGAAAGTTCCACATCCTGCATTTACTGCACACTTATTTAGGTGGAAAGCTGGATTACTCCTGTTAAGAGTCTGTGCTTTCTAAGCTTTCATTATCCAGAATAACCCAAGTTAAGGACACTGTGGTGATTGGAGCATGTAGACAGGCTAGCAACCTTTCTGTACACTATTGTAATGGTTCGGAGGATAAGTTCTGGAGGCTGAGTACCCAGGTTCCAATTCCTATACCACTTCTTGTTAGTAATAGGTACTTTGCCCTGGGCAGACGTAGCCAAGGCAGTAGGCCCAGATCTTATTATGAGGATTATATGAGCTGACACATGCAAAGCACTCAGAGCAGGCTCCCCACTGAGTGTGCAATAGATGTCAATATGATTGTTGTTCCAGATTCCTCTTTCATCTTTGTTTTTCACACAATTATGAAAGTCACACAATTGTCCAAATTTAGATTTTACCTTTTTAAGCCCAACTCTACTAATTCAGACAAAAAGCAAATCAATTTAAAAACATACTACATGTGGGTTATGTGCGTGTGTATATGTGTATGCAAAGCACTGTGCTGCTCCCCGGGGGACACAGAGGCTGTGCAAGTCTGGGGCCCTTGTCCACTAAGAGCTCCTCACAGCCTGAGGAAACGTAACACTGAAGACAACAAATGGGGGGTACCACGTGGCTCAAGGTGACTCGTCAAGGGAATTTTGAGAAGGCCAACGATGACCGTCACTATAGGCTAGGGGGCACCAAGAAGGCATAGGAGGATCTGGATAGGAAGAAAGGAAGGGAAGAGGCACAGAACAAAAATCCAGGATGAGAAGCTGCTTGGAACATAGGGGACTGCTGCTGAGACTGGCCTGGAGTGAGAGTGGGGTCTCCCCTCCCAGTTCCGCAGCCACCCAGCTGTGAGACCTGGAGAACATTAGTTAATTATCCTTCCTGAGCCTGGGAAGGATTGGAGACAATGCAACGCACCCGCACTCTGCCTGACACACAGTAGGCTCTTGTATTATTTTCTTTAATTTGTATTTTTAATGTGCATCCCAAAGCAGACACATATTGACTAGCTGAGCACCCAAATGAAGACGTTTTCTGCGGGGGAGTCAGAGCTCTAGGCCCAGACCTGGGGTTCAGCAACCTGGTCATTGTCAGTCTCAAAAGACTGTTCAAAGAGGAGAAACATTTACAGTGGTAGGAGACTTTGATTTGCCTAAAATAAAGCTCTTTTGTGCCTCTAGCTGAGACTATGGGAAGTGTCTTTTGTCCCTTATTATTGGCATCTCTCAGCTGACTGTCCTTCCCAGCCTCAACTCTGCTGGCCATCCTGTGTCCCAGCCCTGCTGCGTTACCTGCAATTCTGAGAACACCTGCTTCTGAAAGTGTTGTTCTCTCTTTCTAAATAGTCCTTGTGCCCTTCTCTGCCTGGAGAATATCTTCCTAGCCGCCGAGGTTGAGCTGCAGGGCCTTCCTGAACTTCCTTGAGATGTTGCTTCCTCCTCTGGGCTTTATGCATTTATTCACCACCGGCACTGACTATACTGGGACCCCTATCGGATCATGAGGGTAGAGGGCAGAGGCTGTGCCTTCGTTATATCGCAACTGACTGTTGACCAAGCATTTGCTCTTGGCCTGGGAGCTGGGAGCTGGGGCTGCAAAGGGACCATGGCCCTCCAAGTGCATAGACAGTGAGGAGGCAAAGTGGAGATAACTAACTGCAATGCAGTTTCACCTGAGCTGTCGTGAAACTTGGGCACCGGTGCTGGGGGAGTCAGAGAAGGGAGCAATTAAATCTGTTAATCACCTGTACATAGTAGGTTTTCAGTAACTAGTTGTTTGGGAGACCTAACAGTTTTGGGCTCTGCAATCACAGGTAAGGCATTTCACTTCTCTAGGCCTTCATTTTCTTGTCTGGTCTGAAAAATGGGGATAATGATACTTTTAATCTGGGATGAGCATTAAATGAAACAGTGTATGAGATTAGTGTGCTTATCACAGTGCCTAGCACATAGCAGGATATGTGGTGGTGATGATGGTTATTGCTTTTATTGTTACCTTGTTTGATGTCTAAATTCATTACTTATTAAAAACTTGGATCTGCACTAGAAATCAAAGAAGTTTAGAAGGGAAGAATGAGAGGCCCGATATTCCAGCACTCCTTTGACTTTCACAGGATATTTCTGAAAGTGAGCCTGCCCAGAGCCTTTCCATTAATTTACTGTCCTGGCGGCTGAGTGTGAAGGTTGGGATCCCCCAGGCACTGAGAGGAAAGAGAGGTGGCACTCAGCTGCTCTCCCCAAACCTTGGAAAGTCAGAGCCTGGAAAACCATCAGAGGACCAGAGCAGCGGTCACCTCAGGCCCAGCTGCTCTGGCTGGATGTGCACCTGTGTCCTCCTGAGTGCTGGCCAGCTGCCAGGAATGGAAGGCTCACTGCAGGGATGTCTGTCCCCTGGTAGGGCGCTGATCTGTTTCTCCTGCTTTCTGTTACATCCTTTAGAAGCTCCGAGACCCAGCAAGCCTCACATCAGCCCCCCATGGCCTCAGTTGAACAGTGAGCAGTGAGCAGGTTGCAGCTCCCGCGGCTTCTCCATTATGTGCGCTCTGCCTTCAGCCACTGGGCCCAGACCCTGGCTGTCCTGATGGATCAGGCCAGTCATCAGAGCAGCCTCCCTCGTCACGGGCAGCACACGGTGTTCAGGCTGAGCAGTAACAGAGGAAAGAAGCCAGGCGTTGGCCAGTGTGAAGGGAATTTACGGGAAATGCCCCCAGGGGGTTATGGTGTGTTATGGTGTGTCCTGCAGGCGGGAGAAACATAATCTCACGTGGACTCATTATGTCTTAATGACATAAGCCAGTACTGTGTGGAGACGGTATTGGAGCATTAATCGCTGCTTTCCCAGGCTGAGAACTGAGCTCCCTCTTATCCTGTTGTCAGAAAGTACACATGCACCTGCTTGCACAGCATGCTGGGAGCCTCTAGTGAAGAAGGTGTGAGCTAAGGTCAGCCAGGGGACAGCCACCAACACTAACCCACATGGAAGGGTCCACGGCCCCTATCCACAATATTTTAGCTGCTGACACTATAATACCTACTGTGTGTCGGGACTTTATAATCATTCCCATTTTACAGACAAGAAAACTGAGGCACAGAGAGGTGAAATGACTTGTTCAAGGTCACACAGGAGGTGGCAGAGTAGGATTAGAACTCTCAGGGTTTCACTCTGAAGCCTGTAAGCCTGTGCGCTTTCCATTATACGGCACAGCCTCTGACTTGCACGTTCAAACGGTTTTGCTTTGTTTGGTTTGTTCTGACCAGGTTTCATTTTACCTACCACAGAGGAGACTTTACTGTAGGCCCCACTGAGTGCTTTTCACACATTTTCTCATTTGGCCCTCCAGCCCCGCCATGAGATAGATAGGTAAGTGAGGAAAACAGAGTTCAGAGACACTAAATGATTTGCCCAAGGTTGCACAGCTCGTTATAGTCAGAGTTGGAAATCAAACCCAGGTCTGCCTGATGGCATAGTAATGCTCAGCCGTGGAAGAGGGAGTTCAGCCAGGGAAAGTCAAATCATGCTAGAGACACAATCCAGCCCTGAGGAAGTGACGGGTGGGCTGGAGACTAGGCAAAAGGAGACAAGGCCCCAGCTGGCCATGCCTGGGTCAGCGCTCATATACCAGCCCATTCGACAAGGAGAAGGAACCAGGGACCTGGGAGGGAGGCTGGCCAGCCACAGGGGCTGAGCTCTAGTGCTCAAGGGGCCTCTCAGGCTCTGTTTACCCAGGCATGCAGACAGCTGAGTGCAAGAGCGACAGACCACTTCCAAGCCTCTCACTGCATAGAAAGCAGGCAGCCCTGGCACATGGATAGGCCACCATTCATTGGTTGGGGAACCAGGGAGACTTCCCTTTTAGGCCAAGCCCAGGCAGGGGCTAACATTTGTATTATAACCCAGTACAGTGGTGGCTTAAAGTCTTGCTTGCTACCAGGCAGTCAGAAGTAGCCAGAAGGTTCTATAAACTTTTCACAACAGCAACTATTTCTCAATTCCTTGCAAGATATGTAGCTATGGCTTTTGCCACTGGGCAGTTTCTGCCTAGAGACTGAGGGAATGATCTGTCTAGGTGGCTAGAGCAGCTATAAAAAATTTAACTTGAACATATAATTACATTGCCATGATCTCTAATAGGATTTGGTGTCAAGCAGAAGTCCAACTTGGCCTCTGGCCCAAAGTTATAGACCCAAGTTATTATGTTGAGTGTTACCTAGTAGATAAATAAGAAAGAAAGATTGTTCAAATCATTGTGCAGCTGACCAACACGCATTATAATTATTGTAAAGAAAAATCCACCAGAGCTGGAGAATGTATCCATCTTGCTAATCAATTTATTGTGTTATATCCTGATAGAAGTAATTCAGGTACATAATTCAAAGAAGGCATCTTGGCAGCACTTGCTAGAGAAAAGAATCGGAGCTCTGCAAAATTTTGTTACTGCATGCTCCCCAAACACATGGTTAGTGTTGTTTGGGGAGAAGAGAGCCCAGTACAGTGTCTAGCTGAATGTATAATAGCAGGCAGAGGAAGAGAGATGACAGTGAAGCCTCAGGTCTGGAATTTATAAAAAGGAAATTTGAAAAAAAGAAATCAGCAAGGATGTAAACAGTCCAGGCTCCACAGAAAGAGCCCAGCCTTAGGATTTGAGGCTGAACACACCAAAAGACATGAACTCAATCATAAATTGCCCTTTGTCAGTTGATATTTAACAAGTGTTGACTGAGCAGCTCCTCCAGACAAAGCAGTGTACCAGTCACTGGGGTGGCACAGATAAGGGGGAGAATCAGAAATGGATCCCTTCCTCTCAAGGAATTACAATCTACTAGGGGAAATCAGCCATACTCATAAATAACCAGACTGCAAATTAGAAAGCAGTAGATAATAAGTGAAAGATGGAAGGAAACTGCCATTAGGATTCAGATGAGAGCTCTATCTTGCTAGGAAGAATCTGGTGAAGCTTCATGGAAGGGGTAATATTTAGGCCAGGCATGGTGGCTCACACCTGTAATCCTAGCACTCTGGCAGGTTGAGGCGGGAGGATTGCTTGAGGTCAGGAGTTTGAGACCAGCCTGAGCAAGAGTGAGACCCCCATCTCTACTAAAAATAGAAAAACTTAGCCGGGCATGGTGGTGCATATCTGTAGTCCCAGCTACTCGGGAGCCTGAGGCAGGAAGATTGCTCGAGCCCAGGAGTTTGAGGTTGCTGTGACCTAGGCTGACGCCAGGGCACTCTAGCCTGGGTGATAGAGCGAGACTCCATCTCAAAAAATAAATAAATTAAATTAAATTGGACTTGAAGAACTGGTAGAACTTAGACAAGTGGATACGGGGAAAAGGGATTTTCAGGTAAAGTTATCAGCATAGGCTGAGTCAGGGAGGCTGAAAAAGGGACGTGGGTTCAGGTGGGTGGTGGGGAGAAATTGGCAGCAGCACAAAGAGGACACGAGGGAGACCTTTGAAAACGGAAGTTGGAGCTTTAATCTCTAGGTTCAAAAATTTGGGCTTTCTCCTCTCCAGTGTTTTCTAAAGCATAATTTTCAAGATTATTTTAGAGTATACATAGACTCTGTCTCCAGAATTATGAATTTTAGTAAACTGGAAAAAACAGAATTAGGTTTATCAAATCATTATTTCATAGTGATATCGAATTTCTATTTTAAATACATTTCTTTAAGAAAGTAAACGAATCAAAAAATGCTAAGTGAATAATAGGACAGATGGTATGTGAATATGGCAACAGCATAAAAACAGTACCCAAATTAGTGACTCCTGGAAAACACTGCCCTAGGCCCGGTGGTGTATTTGGATGCCTCAGGGCCAGGCAGGTGGCATGAGTGCAGGAAGCTGCAGAGGGCCTGAGGCTGACCACGGGGCCTGAGCCTCCCATAAATGAGAGAAGATTGTTGCCATGGTGGGTCTTTCAATTTGTTAATATTTTTTTATATTTAACAAATGCTAAAATAATTATCAAAATAAATATCATAAAGCCAACATTAAGATTTTTTTCCTTTGAAATCTCTTGTTTTCAAAATTCCGGCAACTAATTTGAATTTTTTAAAACAATGTGCAAACAAAAGTGTCCATAGGGTTCCTGTTTGCAGATGACAAAGAATGGTGGACTTATCGGTGGCCTGAAGAGACTTAATTCCAAAATGATAGCTCTGGCCTGGAGTTACAGGACATACTTAAAGGGACAGGGCTGGAGACAGAAGTCCATTTAGAATGCTGATGCAGTGGTCCAGGCCAGAGGTAACATGGCCTAAACATTTCCATTTTCCAAGCGAAGTCCAGGCCCATGTGGGGGATTTTTAACCTGCAAGTATCTAGGCCATCTTCACATAGTTTTGTGCATTTTCAGACCTGGACATGCTGACTTAAAAGGGAGGAGAGGGGGACTAGGTTTTCCATGTGGTTTGTAACCAGTAGAGAGCTTGTTGACAATAAATGATTGGAGAATAATTAGCAGCTCCCCCATCCCACCTCCTCGGAGCCTGTTTCTGTTCCTACATTGTCTGTCATCACAGCATAATTCAACACAAAGTGATGCTCATTAGATGGAACTCTCTAGCCCGCAGCTGAGTTGAGCTTTAAAAAAAACTGATTTCTTAAGTAATTTGTCCCAAAGACAGGCTCGACATGAAGTTGGCATGATGATCAGCAGGTCACTGCGTGGGAGCAGCAAAAATGATTATTCTGGATCTGGCTCTTACTTGACCCCTATCATGCCCAGAACTGCTTTGCATTTCAAAAGGCTGCCTATTCTTTAAGAGCTATTCAAATACTACCTCCTGGAGGACCCCAGCCTTCCTCTTTGGAACTGGTCCACAAGCTCTTTTGCATTCTTGCATAGTTCAGATCTTTCAGCCCCCTCTGGCTTGTTTTTACAGACGTGTATGTAAAGTCTCAGTCTTTCTTCCAGACCAGTGGTTCCCAAAGTACCCGTAGTACCCAGACCAAAGATACCAGCATCACGTGGGACCCAACCCCAGACCTATTAAATCTGAAAATTTGGCGGGTAGGGCCCAGCAATCCATGTTTTAACAAGCTTTCAGGTAACTGAGACAGGCTAAAGTTTGAAAATTGCTGTGATTATACAGGAGTAAACCAATATTTCCTGAGCAAGTTTTATGTACCAGGTGCATGTATAATATATGGTGGTTTTATTTAATTTTCACAAGCGGGTAGAGCAAGTGGTTTTCTCATTTTACTGACAAGTAAACTAAAACTGAAATATAGTGACTATCTCTGTCTCAGCCTGAGAATTAACAGAGTTGGAATTCAGACCCAGATCTGCCTGACTCCAAAGCCTTATTCCTTTCCACTGGTCCTTGAGAATAAAGACCATGCGTTGGGTCCTCCTGACAGTATCAGTACAGTGGAGTCAATAGAGTTTGAATGAATGAATGATCAATGAATAAATGAATCAATATTATTATCTAAGTATGATACAGTTGTGGGTGCCAGAGCTGCATTTTGGTTTTTGAATACCAGTACGTGTGTTTTAAAACCAGAATTTTAATTAACAAAACCAAAAACAGACACTGGTTGGAATCTACTGGCCCTGGCAACATCCTCTGTGTAGTCCTGACTCTATAACTGACTAGAGACTAGAGGCAAAGAAGTGGGATCATCATGTTATTTTTTTCATTGGATTGGCAATTGTGGTATAGTGGAAGAACCCCTAGATTAGGTAAAAGCAGAAAACCAAGTTTTAATAATAGCCCTGTCACTTATTAGCTGCAGGAACTTGGGCAAGTTCTCAGTGCCTTATCATTCTCATCTACAAAAGGGGGAGTAGTAACACCTCCCCTTCCTCCATTCAGAGCTACTGTACAGATAAAAAAAAAGCTATATGTGGAAATGCTTTAAAAACATTAAGTTCTGCACTTTACAGGTATCATCAAAGCCTGCAAGCTGTCAGGTAGATCCTGATGAGGTACCAAGGTGAATGGACGCGTTAGGGTTCTTTCAGTTGCAAGGAGCAAAACACACTCAAGTAACCTCAGAGTAAAGCCGGTGTGGCAGTGAAGTCGGTTCAGAAAGATTCCTGTGTCTTGGGACGAAAACGGGCTCTGAAAGCCCTCTGGGAATGCGGACGACTCCAGGGCCCTTCCGAATTCTCCCGTGGGCTGTGCTGGCCTCTTGCTGTGGTGTCCCTGCCCCTCTCCGGGCTTCAGCTCCAGCCACCACCCTCAGCTGACAGGCCAGCTGCCTCTCCTCACTCAGGACTGCTTCCTCTCAACTCCGGCCCTCCCTTTCCATCACTCCCCTCGGCCCGGCTCCCCATCCCGAATGCCTGCCGCACTCCCCGGGTATTTTTTAGTTCAAATACTGGAGAGGGACTCTGATTGGCCCAGAACCTCTGCGTAAAATGTCGTCACAGAGCGCCTCGCAGCCTATGCGCGGGCTCTGCTTGGGTCAGGTGTTCATCCCGGTCCAATCGGCTGTGAGCAGTGGGAGGGGGCGGCACCCAGCCCGCCAGGTCGCCTCTCGGGCTGGCTGAGGCAGAGTGCTGTGCCTCAGGAGCGGCCCAAGGAGAAGGTGTACAGTCCTGCGGGCTCCAAACACTGAGCACTCGCCTCAGCTTTGAAGACCACTCTTGAGCAGCACGGCACTTGTCAGTGTCCTCGCCACTTAGAGCGTGTCAGTGGGCTCCCTGGCACGTGCTCACGCACAAACCCGTCCCGGGAAGGCGGTGGAGCCGAACCCACAGTGACACTCCCGCGACTGGGGACGCCGCCGCCACAGGCACAGGGCAGCCAGCTAGCACCCCTCTCCAGCCCTGTCCCCGTGCAGGTGGCCTCTGTCTCCGTGACTTGCCTGAGGCTCCTTTCTCAGCATGGATGAGAATATGACTCTGATTATCTGAGGACAGAGCAGGAAGACTTGAAAAGTTAAAGTCAGTCCCGAAACAGCAAACTGTCCCGCACCCCGAGGCCATAAACATAATGGTCCATTTATCAGCTCTTTCATCTGTTTGTGTAGTTTTTTAAATACTGAGGATTTGGTTTGATTCGTTAGTTCACAGGATGTTAGACCTGATAGATCACTGGAGCCATCCACTTCATTAGAACACTTCCTGAGCCAGGCTCGATGCTCAATTAATGTTTGCTGGATAAATTTAATAAATTTTGTAAACGAAAGGCCGTGAGAGAGGAAGGGACTTGGCCAGGTCATCTAATAAGTTGGTGGCAGGAGTAGGGCTAGAACTCAAGTATTTTGGCACAGTCCAAGTATGTTCCTATATACTATCACTGACAGAGTCATAGGATTTCAGGCTTGGAAAATGCTGTACACTTTATCTTTCATCACCCACCCCCTTAACATCCCTACCAGTAATTAATTTTCCCTCCCCTTGAATATATCCAGGGACTGAAAATGTAGGACCTTGTAGATCATGTAGTCCCATTCATTTTAGTTGTTCAACTAACAAACATTGATTAAACACCTGCTTTGAGTCCAGAATGATATTTACTGGAGAGTCAGAGATAAATAACACATTTCCTACCTTCAAGAAGTTTATAATATGTGGGCAGATACATACACATAAACAGAATGTAACCCAGTGTAGTGAGTGGTATTCAGCTCTGACTCTTAAAAAGTTCATTCTTCTTTTGAACCAAGTCTCTTTCCCAAGGATTATAGTCCTTATTCATTGGACCTCAGTCAACCTATTAGGGCCACAAAGTCTAATCCTTATTTCATATAATAGCCTTTCAGATATTTTAAAACAAATGTTATTTACCTTAACCCACCTTAGTAAACAAAAATCCCATTTCCTTCAAGAATTCTTTATTTGAAATGTGGTTTCAAGGTCTCTTGTCTTTCTGGTTAGTCTGAAATGAATGTGTTCTAGTTTATCTTGTTAGTCTCTTAAATGTGGCTTCCACATGTGAACTGCTGAACTCTCAATATGGTCTGAGAGTACAGTGCAAAGTTGAGCCTCCTATCACTCTGTTTATTCTAAGCATTATACATCTAAAAATATAGGACAAGGAAACGATAGCTTTGTTGGCTGCAAAACTCTTCTCTTGAATCTGATTGATGTGCTATGCCCACTTTTCTGACCCCTTTCTTCTATTTCCCCCTGTATTCCTACTTAGTTTATGAATCCAAAAAATATTCAGGATTTGGTTTGTCTTTAGCACTCACCAGACTCTTTGGAAAACCAGACTGGATGCCTGTCTTCAAGGAGGTCACAGTCTTATTGGTGAAATTTGATTTGCCCCCAGAGAAATAATTAACAAAGAACCAAGACTGGATATAATTGAGGAAACAATCTTTTCCCTAGACCTCTCCTTAGAGCTGCTCTTAATAGTGGTTGGTAGACTTCTGAGTATGACTGAAAACAAATCTCCCAGTTCAAATGCCAATATGGAACTGGCTTTAAGCCCAGGCTGTCAGGGGCTTTGTCAAATTTTTGTCATTGCATTGACCTAGACTATTGCAGACCGAAGGCCTTTGAATTCCATCATCTGCATAGAAAGCTGGGACACCTACAGGGACTGACACCTCACAGGCCATGGAACAGCTTTCCAGCACCTGGCACCTGCCCAGTGCCAATCTAGAGTGCACAGGGAGAAAAGTTCTTTCAGATGTTGGCATGAGTCTGCCTATGTTTGTGCTTCTGGGAGACAACAGGTTTAATTTGCTTTGACAGTACTTTCCCCCAGGAGAAAATTTACCCAAACACCCTGCTTCTTCACATTCAGAAGCATTGCTTGTTTGCCTTCCTGTTTTTACCATGGGGAATTTCTATGTGTTTTGTATGTGGGGGGGGGTGTATGTTTACCCTCAGAAACCCACATTTCCTTGTTTGGATTCATTAGACCAAGTCAGAATGTTGTTTTAGCTCACAAACGGAAGGCATGTGTGTGGCCCTTCCTTAAAACCAAAATACCAACTCTGCCAGGTCCTGGGCCAACCTTTTTGCCCACAGCATTACTCTATTTGGTTTTCACAATAACTCTCTGAGGTGGGTATTATTATTAATCCCATTTCACAGATGAGGAAAGTGATGTATAGAGATGACTTATCCAAAGGCATATAGTTAGCCTGTCTCTAAAGCCTATACTTTGGTCCAGGCCATATGCCACAAACTTTGGCTGCATATAGAACATGTACAAGATTCATCCTTCTCAGCTATATGACCTTAAGAAAGTGGCTTCATCTCCCAGTCTCCATTGAAACTACAAAATGGTAGCAAAGTACCTATTTCTCATAATTATTATAAAGACTAAATTAGCATATATGATATGCCTTTCACAGTTCCATTTGAGGGAATGAGAGGGTCTCTTTTGGACTATTCCTTCACCCTTGAGTTGCTGTAGAACTAAACCCCAGCTATGCTATCTAGTTTGTTTTCATCTCTTCTTTTGGTTAATAATAAGCCCAATCCTTCTATTTCAAGAACATAGAAGATGTAATAGATGTAACCTAAAGTATAAATTTCACTAGCTGCAGTCAAGATGATATATCCAGTCATGCAATTGGTTGTCCTGGAATCGAAGTTTCTTCTTGCCCGTAGCATCATCATCTATCCTACAGAGCAGCCAGGAGGAGGCATCAGAAGATTGTTGGGTGATAGGTAGACCTTGGTACTTCAACCAGGTGCTCCAAACAGTTCCTGACATCCACTTTTACAATTTAAGGAGAGACAACAGAAATAGAGGAAGGAGGTGTCAGAAGTAAATGCAGGCTTCTATTAGCTTAGACACATCACAGGGGAACAAGACATAGAGGAAGTCTGGCAGGGAGGGATAAATGCAAAATGAGCAGCAAGGAGAGACTGAGATTGGAGAGTGGGCTCTGACCTCACTCACACAGCTGGTTCCTTCTGTCTTTGCTGCTGGGGTCCAACATCAAGCTCCCATGACCACAGAGGTTTGCCTGCTCAGACCAGGGCAAGAGGCAGGTATGCCCATGCCGTGGTGAGCTGGTGGAGGAGGAGCTACCCTCTCTTTTCCAAGATCACTGCCCCTGTGAAACAGGAGTCCAGTAGGCAATTGGACTTCCCTGGCAGTCCTCCTCCACACAGGATTTTATTCTACAGTTTCTCCTTGTCTCCTACAAAATGATGCTTCGGGATTTCAAAAAAGAAAACCAGAGGTAGCAAATGAAGGCAGGCTTTCCCAGACATCAACTTCAGACTCAGGAGGACTTGTTTATCAACTGTGATCATCTTTCACTTTGTCACAACAATGCTAATGATTTGTTTTTGAAAAAGAGTAGTAAGCAGGCAAAATGGGCACTGCATTGGGTTCCCTGGTTGCCTGACTCCCACGTCTCCTCTAAGAAGAATGGTTGTTTTCTTTTCTTCCTTCTGCAGTTGCCCCTTTGTATTCTGACCGATATTTTGTTCAACATCCAGAGAACATGCCCACTCACAACACATGTCCAGAGAATGAGCCGAGGAAACATTTAAACTCTTCTAACACTGATGGAAGGAAAAACAAGTTCCTGAAAATCAAATTTCCTACTAGGGCCCACTGCTGAGATAGAAAAACAAAAGCTAGAGGAAAGGCCCCTATTTTCCAACATCCCATATACCCAATTATGAAAATCAGTTATTCATAGGCAGCTGAATTTTTAATTTGGATCCAAGCAGATCTAAAGGTACTCCTTCTGCTAAATGAAGGCAGCTGCAATATGAACATGAGCAAAGCAGGAGAGAGTGTTGGGGAAAAAATTCACCAAACACCAGTTGGGAACATACAATGTATTTATGCAGTAAAGCTCACATTTTTTCCAAGCCAGTGAGTGTCACTTCTGCCCTAGAGTTTAGCGCAGAGATAGCTGGTCAGTGAAGACTCACTATTTGTGAAATCTCACTTGGACCCCCAAATTGTTGAAATCCCTCCAAGTGGAAGAAAAAAACTATACACATAAATATCCTATCAAAATAAAATATTCTCCATATGTCTCCCTTCCATTACCTTGTTGCCATCTTAAAATTATTTCATGTCTCCTAAAATTTCTGCCTTCTCTGACACCAACAGGCTGGGGCAAGTTTTGTAGCAAACAGGCTTCTAGTCTGTCAGATTTAGCAACCAACACTAGACTCAGTCACAAAAATATGCTGTCCTCACTTTCTCACTATGAAGGCTTTTGGGCAGATGATAAACAGGTTTGCATCTTGCAGACTTCATCAATCAGAATCTAAAAAGTATATAACACTTATCTGAAGTTTATTAAAAATGCAACTGGTATTTATAGTAATTTTATTAGGAGACATATTTTATACCATTGGGTTTGAGAAGGACTGAACCACATAATTTTAGATCTGGGAGGGATCTGTCAGATCATCTAGTTGAATTCTTTGAGTGATAGCAACAAATATTTATTGAGACCCTGCTCTGGATTGAATACCAAGGCAAATACATAAATGAATAAACTCAGTTTCTGTCCTCAAGGAGTTCACAGTCAACAAAGTAGACTATATGATACTTTAATAGGGGTGAGGAAAAAAGCATCCTGGGAGTAACTTAGTCTGTTTAAAATGTCCAGAAGGCTTTTCCGAAGAGGTAGCATTTGAACTGGATTTGAAAGAAGGAATAGGAGTTATCAAGCAGGGATGTGTGGGATGAGCAAATGCAAGGATGAGGAAACAGGTACAGAAAGATGGAGTAGCATGGCCAAGGATCCACCATCATTCCGTAGCAGAACAAAACGTAGAAGCCAGGCCATCTGCCTTTCTTTCCCATACTCCTTCTGCAGCACCGTGGGTGGAACTATCCCTCTGATTGTACAGTTAGCCAGTAGCTTAAAGTGGAAATTATCTTGCCTTAAACTTTACTCAAAATTCTTATTTTTTAAAAGAATATTCAAAATGAAACTTCCTAAATGATTCTTTATAAAAACAATGTTTTGGAAGACAATACTGATTTAAAGGCTTTAGGAACATGGATTCTTCCAGGCAAAGCCCATGGAGAGCAGAGATGCTTAGGGCCCTGGCCTATGAGCCTCACTCTGCTGGGAGCCCAACCACTTTTCCCTGAAATGAGACCATGTGCTGGATTAGATCCTATTCTTAATTCTGTGTTAGTATAAAACACTACTTGTGTCAGCAGGGACCACATCGAGTGAGTAGAATTTCCCACTCAGAAAAGGAACCATACATTTGGACCATTTTCCCAAATATTTAAAATAGTTCCCAAGTTGATACTGGAAGACTTTGGGGAAACACCTCTCTTGGAAGTGCACCATGCTATAAATGCCAGATCCTCCACCCGTCCATCATCAAACCATTCTTCAAGCCCATCTCCTCCAAGAATCCATCCCTCTGCTGATTTCGCCCCCATCCCAGCTGCCATTGTAGTACCCTTAAGTGCTTTGCTCTGTTGAAGTCTTGGTGCCCTTGTCTGGATGCCTTTTCTTCATAGTTGATCTCTTAATTAATTATAGACTCACAGAACTTTAGAACAGGAAGCACTCCCAGGGAATCATCTCTGCCATTCACCTTCATTTTATGTATCAGGAAGGTGAGGCCCAGAGAGGGGAAGGAAGTTGCTTTAGGTCACAGAGCCTGTACTAAAAGAATGGACCCCAAAACTAAGCTTCCTTACCTCTGGGCAGAGCTTTTTCAGCTTCATGTTGGTGCCCAGGTGACTGTTCACTTATTATTTTGTTCTCCCAATTAAGCTACAAACTTCTTACAGGCAAGGCTTGTGTCTTACATGGTAGCATTTCATTTAATATAGGCCTTAATCTTGGCTTCATGTCTTACAGTTGTGAGCTAAGACAACAGATTGAATCCTTAACTCTGCCTGCCTAACCTTTTCCTCTACTTCCAAATCTGACTCCAGTGACTCACTCTGAGACCTTAGACAAGTCACTGCCCTTCCTTTGGGTCTTAGTTTCCTTCTCTATCAAAGGAGAGCATTGGGCTGGATGTCTCTAGGATCCTGCAAGCTCTGAAAGTTATAGAATTCTCTGCCCTACAACTGGATCCTTTGCTGCCTTCAGCATTGGCCTCAATGTCCCACTATTTTTCCAGTGAACCCACAGCCAGACTTACCCCAAAAGTGGCTACGTGGGAGTTCTAAGGGTGTGCTCCAAACCATCCCGAGATGGGGTCAGCTGGAATTCAAAAGAAAGTCCTACTAAATGCCAAGATGATCAGTCTAACACATTTATTCGGGGAACTTACTTACAGAGTACTGTACCAACCCTTGGGCAGACAGTAAGAGAAAGGGATGTTCTACCTAGGCGTGTGTACAGCGAGGGGTGCCAGGTATGGAGTTTATATGAAGGTTTAAGGAATTTGGCTCAGGGCTCTAATTTCTTTCAACAACCTAAACACTTTTATTGTGCCTGGAAATGTTCAAGGCTCCTGCTTAGGCTGAAGCCTGCAGGAGAAATGCAGATGGCTGGGTCACAGAGTGGTCAAGGCACTCTGTGTTTCTCGGTCAGTACACAGAAATAAAGTTGAGGAAACAGGGGGAGCCCTATCCCCACAGATCTGGAATAAATTCCTTCAAGGCCCATATAGCATAGTGTCATGGAAGAAGAGCAAGCGTGGAGTCCAAACGTCTGGGTTCCAGTCCTGCCTCCGCGATTCAGTACCTGTGGCCTTCAGCACATCACTTCATTTATCTCAGCTGCCTCTTTTTTTTTTTTTTTTGTAAAATAGGAATAACAATACATGCTTGTCAGATATGGTAACAATGAAATGAGATACATTTTGTGCAAACACATGGCACAAAGAAGGCATTCAGTATACAGTTGCTTCTTTGTTCTATTCCACATCCAGCATCATTGAGAAATGAGCTGTTCCAAATGCATACATTTCCTAGATAGCAGGTTTACTAACTGGAGCTACAAAATACTGCCTATTTTTTGATTAAAATCCTTCTGAAATTGCCTGATTCTATATTTCCTTGCCATTGTCACACAGAGTATACACCAAAGGTATTAGTAGGACTTAGGGTGACATCCCTGCAAAAAGTGGGCATGATAGCAGATTCTGAGGGTGCAGATAGTGCAAAGGAAACAGGAAAGGAAACTTCTGTGCCTTTCGAAAGAGCTTGGATTTTTTCAACTCAGCAAATGGGGAGCCATGGAAGGGTTTTCAGGGGGAAAGTGACAGGATAAGATTTGTTTCCAAGAGATCGCTCAGGCTGCCAGGCAGCGAATGCGTCAGGATGGGGCAAGGGCAAAGCTGGGAGGCTGCTGTAGGAGCCCCTGTGAGAGGTGGAAGGGCCTGTACAGATATGTGAAAAACCAGAGGCGGGAAGAGACAGATTTGCAAAGGCCCAGTAGCTTCATGAAAAAACAAATTAATGGACTATCAGCCCACTATGAGGACAACGTAAAATACAGAAAAGTGTTAAGAAGACCACACAAATTGCTCAGTAACCCACCACCCACAGATAACCACTGTCAACAGGGTAAACGGTTTTCTCAGTGTTTTTAACTGAAGAATTTTTAATGCATTTATAGATACAAATTTATAAAAATTTGTTTAAAGCATTTTCCAGAACACATCACCTAATGTCAATTGAGATGCACCTCAGTGAGAGTAAAAATAACGTAGAATTGTAACTCTATTGATTCCTTTCAGTGACTGGGCCAAAACAGCTCAAATATGTGGGCCTTGTTTACCCTAAGGTTGATTCCTGGACTCTCTGTTTGAGTAAAGAAATTTCCATTTTCAGCTCTCTTTCTCTTTTATCCTCCCAGAATCGGTGGATAACTGCCCCAGCAACTGCTATGGCAACGGTGACTGCATCTCTGGGACCTGCCACTGCTTCCTGGGTTTCCTGGGCCCTGACTGCGGCAGAGGTGAGAAATCTACACGAGGGCTCTGGAGTTTTGCTCCCCAGGCCCCTTGGGCAGCTCAGGTTCCACTTCTCAGAGCAAGTGCAGAACTCCAGCCACCTCCTGCTGCCCCAAGGGCTCCCAAGGGACATTCTCCAGAAGCCCTTTGGGGAGGTGTGCAGGCAAGGCTGTGGCCTTGTCAGCCCTTGTTATCCACATGCGGATGATCTGGGAGGTCAGGAAGAGAGAGTTTTTACAAGGGCAGCCACAGTGAATTTTAGTGTCCATTGCTGGGCAGGCAGAGTGGCATCAGGGTCCTTTTAAAAACTTGATTTCCCCTTAGAGGAGCAATCAGCCCTGGCTGAACATCATTGACGTTTATCTTCATGCTGGTGCGATTTCTCTCTGGCCTGTGGATAGGAGCCCCAAGAGCTGCTCCGCCACTTCCCTCGAACAGCACAGGCAGAAGCGTGGCTGAGACCACCTAGGGGAGGGACTGGGGAGGCTGGGCTGCTCTGCTCCACTCAGGACCCTAGCATTGCCTCATCTTTGGCCCATCCAGCGCTGATGATAACCACTATGAAGATGGTTTAAAAGGCTGCCCACAGACTGCCCTGGGCTTTTAGCCTTTGTTTCTGTCCTGGCATAATTAACAAGGAAAATGCCAAAGGAGATGTGTAGTCTGGAGAATCTGGCACTCCCCTGGGAAGCTGAAATGGCCCTTTCTTTTGTTTTTTCCACCTCTTCTCCCATTCAGCACTCATTCACCTCATGCCCGCTTAGGGCTCCGTCCTGTGCTAGGACCTGAGAGCTCCAATCCTGGGAGCTTTCAGCACAGTCTCAGGGACAGATAAGTAAGTAAATGACTGCAGCATAGTACTGTAAGTGGAGCACACTCTATCTAACAAGCTTAAATGCAGGTAGCCGCTATCAGAGCAGAAGGGAGGAGCCCTCTTATCATGGAAGACACAAAGATGGGGAAAGACTTCCCACGTGGGGTCCACACTGGACCTGAGTTCTGAGCTCGTGAAGTTGGTCATGAGTGGAAGGCAGAGATGGTTTTCCAGGCTGAAGGAGCACTACCCTGCAAACACTATGCTGTGACACTGCTTTGGAGATTCTGCTTATTCTTCCTAATAGGAAATAGACTCAGTTTGAGGCAGCAAAGCTGGCAGCCCCAGAGAAGTGCAGGGATTACCTGCAGAGTGCTTTAAAAAGGAAAGAAGCCAGGTGGGGGCCAAGGGAAGGTGGTGCAGGGAGAGGAGATGAGTCATCCCTTCTAACGCGAATTAACTTTCTCATCCCATATGCACTTAAAGTTAACAGTCATGTATAAAACAGCCTTATTGTATCTTGATAAGACTGGTAAGTACTTACAGCACAATGCAATATAATTTATTTTTATATAGTGTCCTTCGTAGAGATGATCACAAAACCCTTTACGTTAAGAGGCAGAATGAAGAGATAATACTTTAAAGAGCCAAGTTGGGCTCAGCTCTTCTCTTAAGGGGGCAATGGTGTATGGGGCTGAAGTGGAAGCCTGAAAGGCAAGGAAGGCTGAGATTTGCCGGTTAAAGAGGACAGTAAGTGGTGTTGCAGATGGGGTGTGGGAAGGGAAAGTGGAATGCTATTAGGAGAGTGCTGGAGGGGGGATTTGGGGCAGGAAGTAGGAGGTCCAGCTGCTGTCTTTTCCATTGAGACCAAGGAATAGACTGTACCTTCCTGTCCAAGGTTCCTGGCTACACAGTATCCCATCAGCAATACAAAGGGCTAGGGGAAGTGGGCACCAGCTCTGCCAGGCCCTGCCCTGCACACCTGCACCTACAATTCTAGATGTGTTTCAACTGGAATGAAATCAAGCAAGAGAAGCACACAGATGGACACTCATGGGTGTTTGTGGCTATTGGTCAAGCCAGACAGGCCAAGGAGAGAAAGGGACAAAGGCAGTTGCGGTCTACTGGGTGTTGCGTCATGCCAGCCTTCTGGTGCTGTCTCCCCAGCCTCCTGCCCCGTGCTCTGTAGCGGGAATGGCCAGTACATGAAGGGCAGGTGCCTGTGCCACAGCGGCTGGAAGGGCACTGAGTGCGATGTGCCCACCAACCAGTGCATCGACGTGGCCTGCAGCAACCATGGCACCTGCATCATGGGCACCTGCATCTGCAACCCCGGCTACAAGGGCGAGAGCTGCGAGGAAGGTAAGACGTGAGGGTGGCAGCTCCAGCACTTTCCTATGAGACAGAGGCTGGCACACAGTGACAGGGAGCAGAGGAAGCTGCCTGAGCCTCCCCGTGACCCCCTCTCCACCTGCCAGCAACAGTATTTAATCTAAATGAAGAGGACAGACTCATCAGTGTCCCGGTCAGTGAAGGGGAAAAGAACTGTCCTTTATTGAGCACTTACCATATACAAGGCTTTGTGTTAGAAGTCTCCTATTATTTAATTTCAAACCCATTAGGCAGGAGTAGTCATCTCCACTTTACAGCTGGGGAAACTGAACTCAGAGAGTTGAATGACTTGCCCAGGGTCACATGGCTAGTAGATGGCAGAGCTGGGTTTGAGTCCGTTTTTCTGGCTCCATAGCCCAAGTTCTTTCCACTCTCTTCTAAGCTTGTCTACTCCTTTTATATCTCTGTTTCTGAAGTCTCATCCTGCTATAGACCTCCAAACTCTGCCTTCCTTTATCAAACTCCTGTGTGTGTGTGCGTGTGTGTGTGTATTCATGTGTGTGGCTCTTCAGTGCCCATATGCGTGTCTCTCTTCTTCATAAAGTAAACACATGGCTGTGCAGATCAAGGCGAGGAAGTGACCTGATTTATAGCAACATCATTTCTTTCCTGGAAAATCTAACTGGGTTAGATAAATGGATATTTCAGTTTCACAAATGAAAAAACTGAGACCCAGGGAAGGGCAGTGACGTTCCCATGGTCATAGAACTGACTAATGGTGGGGCTGGGATTCAAACCAGGTCTTCTCACTTCAAATCTAGTCCTCTTTCTTCCCGACTGCATGGGGTTTCCAGCTGGGAGCCAGAGCCTCGCTCACAAGCAGTGGGAAGTAGCTTTACGAGCGCTTACTCTAGAATCAGATGCAGATCAGAGTCCTGGCCCTGCCTCTACCTAGCCTCAGTTCCCTTGTCTATAAAATGGGAATACCTTCCTCAGAGGGCCATTGTGAGGATTGAATTAAATGACCCATGTAAAGCACTTAGCTCAGTGTCTGACACACAGTAAACGCTCCATAAATGTGAGCTCTTATATTATTAGTATTATTCTGGGGACAATTGAAGCACGTTTCCTGTTTCGCCCCACTCACTCCATCCAAGGGCTTCTGAAATGGATGCACTTTGCCATTTGAAACTGCCGGATGCTGCTGTGTGCTTGTCGTTATCTCCCATCCTCTGCAGTCTGGCACTCTGCCACCTTCTCCAGTGGGTGGCACAGGCTCCAAGGAGAGCTGGTCTTCTAAACCCATTTGGTATTTAACAGAAAGTCCCATCTCAAGGCATCACTTTCTCTGAAAACAGAGAGCGTTAACAGGCCTACCTTCAAAGAGTGGGGAACAAGAAGGTATTGATATTGATGTCTGAAAAGCATCGCCTCTCTGAGACAGGCTGTGTATAAACCCCAGGTGTGGCTGGAACCCTGATTCAGGCCTGTTGACTTTGATGGGGACGACATTAGGCTGCCTGAGAGGGGAGCGCCAGGCCTTGGAACAAAGAGACTCCGTGTTCTTATCCAGGCAGTGGTGACCTTCATCTGCCTTCCCTTTTCACTGTAGTCACTTGAGGTGAAGACCCTGAGAAGGAGAGAGGAACAAAGAGGAGATTCCCCTTGAAACTGTAGCTGCCCCCAACCCTGCCCATATCGTGTGGGCCAGAGAGGGGGAGCTGTCCTTCTCCTGATGAGCCTGTCTTGGACGGTGCCCCAGGGCCAAGGGTTACTTACAAAGAGATAAAAATTGTTTAGAACTGTGATTTACGTTATCTATCTGAAAAGAAATGTTTTTACTCCTGCTTTCTTTTTCTGAGGAGGGCCATCTGGTACTGATTCCTTTTATTATTTCTGTTTCTCTGCTGAAGCGTCACTGCACGGTTCTTGCGTGTAAAATGGGGTTTTCTTGGGGCCTGCGTCCTCCTCCCCCAGCTCTGTGCTAACGGGTTTCACTGTGTTTATAAAACATCAGCTAACAAGCTGACTTTTTTCTCTCTCTTCCTTCTTCTGAAGTTTATTGCCCCGTATTTTTTAAAGCTTGAACGGAGCCAGTAGGACACTAGGAGGGAGTCAGGGGAGGAACAGAAAAGAACAAACCTAGACGTTTTGTAGTGAAAAGTGAGACACTGTGTTTTTGGAACTGGAGAGTGTCTAATAGCTTGTGCGGTCACTGAAGCGTGGAACGTTTTGGGGAAAGGGTTGTGTTTGCAGCCTGGCCATGCAGGCCTCCTCATTTTGTTAATGGGCTACGCTTCTGCCAAAACTTTTGGCTTGAATGGCAAGCTCTGCAAAGGGAAAAATGTAACTGTTTGGCAGATTTTCTAGGAAGAAACTAAGTTAGACTGGCTCTGCAACAAAGTTCGGCCCACCTCCCTGACCCCTTTATCACAGTGTTCTGCCACCCAGGCCAGCTGGCTCTTCCCATGTTAGGCACAGCTCCCTGGGGAAGCTGTCCCGGTGGGCTGGAGAGAAGACAACTTTAATCCCATCCTAGGGGCCCTGCCACCCCAGAGGCCCCAGAAAGTGAGGGCAGATCCAGAGTCTGTCTGCCACCTCTTTGACAGAGCATCGCTGAGGCATAGATACCGGTCCTAGGTTTAGGATCAGCGGAGCACAAGGACAGCATCCTCCCTGCAGAAATCTCGGCCAGTTCAGCCTAGGATTCCTGGAGCTGCCTTCCCTCCTGTGATGCAGTCATCTTTTAAACTTCCCTCCTGCTCCAACTCACTTTGCCCAGTCGACCTTCAGAAGCAAAGATTAATTGCCTGGAGGTAACCTCTCATCAGGTTCTTCTGATCTTTGTTCTCTGCCTGGACCATCTGCTGAGAGCATGGGATTCACTTTGCTGGTTCCTAGGTCCCGATTAGACTCATTGCATCTGAGGAAGAACAGGACTGTGACGCCAAGGGCCTCTTGCTGAACTTGGCACCCTCTCGGCCTGCTCACTAACGGTGGAGATTTATAGGTTCAAACTCAAGGGCACCTTGGGATTCTCAGAGACAGTTTCAACCCAAAGCTGGGGGCCAGGTACTCACAGAACGGGAAATACTTTTATATGCCTTGGGATAGGAATTGCTGAGTTGTTTCCTGTCAAATTGGAAAGCCCTCTGGATCTAGGGAATTGTCGTAGTAACTTAATGGGCCAGGATAAGCCTTCTGAGGTTCTGAGATCTGAGGCAAGTCATGAGAATTTATCACTATTATTATTTTTATTATTTTTAATTACCAGCAACTCTAACAGATCATGCTCTAACCATTTTTAAACAGTTTCCAGAGACTGCAGAAGAAGATTCTTTGCCTTCATTTGGCTTTATTGATTTTCCACATTGCCCTATTTCTTTTCTTACTTTGTTTCAGTTTCTATTTTCAAACCACTTTATATGTTTAGGTAAGTATGTATACATGCAGGTATTTTTAAACAAGTAAGATTATAAGAGGAAATAGCAAAAGGCCTATACCAGGAAAGAGTGGTTCAAATTTAAATTCCTCTACTTACTGCTGTGTGATCTTGGGCAGTTTATTTAGCCTCTCTGTGCTTTATTTTCTGCATCTGTAAAATAAGGATGATAATAGTAGCTACCTCATATTTACTTGTTAGGCTTAAATGAGATAATGTATATAAAAGGGGCACTAAATTAATGCTACTTGATATTGTGATCATTACTATGTTTCTTAGCAAATGGTCACTTCTGAACCCTGATCTTATTTGCCGTTTAGATTAAGTCAGACTCCTTTAAAAATCTAAATAACAAAAGAGCTTTCTTAATAAGCTAGTTCTCAATATAACTGTTCCCAGAATGTTGCCATTTATAAAGTCTTTACACTTTGTGTCTGTGACTCTTATATACTCAGGCTGGGTTTCCCAGTCTTTTATGCAAAAGCCAATTATACTGGGTTATAAAATATAATTAATAAATGAATTAAAAGGATGTCTGAATTATAAATGAGCTCTGACCACAGTTGGCCAAAGTCATGCTACTCAATGTCCTGATAAGATGGAAGAATAACTTCTTTGCAACAATACGTAAGAGGTAGATATTCTTACCATTCCTGCTTTATAGATGGGAAGCTCAGAGCAGACATGTAATTTAACCATGGTCATAGAACCAGTACATTTTGTCCCCTGACTCTTGAACCTGGGTCCTCAGAGGCCAAATGCTAAGTTCTTTCCTCTGCAGCACAGGGCTTCCCCACGTGCTCCTTTGAGGAGGAACCCGAATATGCTCATTGCAGTGCCACAACACCCTTACTCCAATAGCTACATGTTGGGGCCCCCACCAGGACACCACTGTCCTCTCACAGTTACAGAATGAGTAGAAGCCCTACCTCTCTAAAGAGAAAGACAACTTTTTGGTAGAGAACATGGACCAACCTTCTTCGCCAATTTTGTCTTCTCTCTGCTACCTTTTGCGTTTTTCATATGAACTGGAGCCACTTAAGTTAATTCTCAATACTCTTCTACTTTTTCTATGCAATGCTTTGTGCAATGCTTAGAGGTCTCTGTTAATTTTGTGTAGCACCATAATTAAAGCTTTGATTTGGGGAAGTCAGCCACTAATAGAAATATCTTTGGCTTCAGAATCAGACCTGCCTTCAGATTCCTCTGTGGATGTGGAATAATTGGAACCCTTGTGCACTGCTGGTAGGGATGTAAAATTGTAGAACTGCTGTGGAAAACAGTATGGCAATTCCTCAAAAAAAATAAAATAAAATAAAAATAGAATTACCATATCATCCAGCAATTCCATTTCTGGGCATCTATTCAAATTAATTGAAAGCAAGGTCTCAAAGAGATATTTGAACATCCATGTTCATAGCAGCATTATTCACAATAGCCAAAAGGTGAAAGCAACATGAGTGTCCATCAATGGATGAATGGAGAAACAAAATGTGATATATACATATAACGGAATATTATTCAGCCTTAAAAGGAAGGAAATTCTGGCACATGCCACAACATGGGTGAACCTTGAGGACATTATGCTAAGTGAAATAAGGCATCACAAAAAGATAAATACTGTATGATTCCACTTACAAGGTACCTAGGGTAGTCAAATTCATAGAGACAGAAGCAATATTAGAATGGTGGTTGCCAGGGGCTGGAGGAAAGGGGAAATACAGAATTGTTTAATGGGCACAGATTTCAGTTTTACAAGATAAAAAGAGTTCTGGAGATGCGCAGTGGTATTGGTTGCACAACAATATCAATATCCTTAATACCACTGAAGTATACCCTTAACAATGGTTAAGATGGTAAATTTTATGTGTATTTTACCACAATAAAAAGAGAGAGAAAAAAAATTCCTCTTTGGTAGAGTTTAGTTGTGTGATCTGGCGTAAGTTATTCAATCCGTCTGAGTCTCAGTTTCCATATCTGTACCTCACTGGGTTATTTAGAGAAGAGTTTTTGGAAAGCACTTAATACAGTACAAGCACAGCGCAAGTAACCCACAATGTCATTCTCCTTTCCTTCTTTCTAAGCTGATCACTCGAGACCACTTTGACCTTGGGTCTTAGGAGCCCCTCAGGGTCTGCTTGGCCGTGAGCCACAGCTGTACAGCTCACCCTTGACCTAAGGAGAGGCTGTGCAAAGTCAGCACATGTAATTTTGAATAGTCGTTGACATGTTTGCCCTCAGGAAAGTGAAGTGTGAAAGTTCATATCAATCACGAGAATTGGGGGAATATGATGAAATCTAATGGAATTTAATTGCAAAATAAATTCTCATGTAAGTTAAGGAATCTCTTTTAGTCTCATGCTCACATAAATAAACATGCATTGTGAATTGATAATAGAAGTTTGTTCTACAAAGATTTATTCAGCACCTCCTATCTGCCAGGCCCTCTTCTAGGAGGAGGTGGAGATACAGAAATGGACAAAACAAAGACTTGTCCTCTATTATAGTGGGCATTGGTGCTATGCTGATGCTCCTGGTACATTTCTTACTCTGTCCAACCACAAACCAAGAGGGAAGGAATTTGTATCCCATGTGTTACCAGCGAGGAAACTGAGACTCAGGGCAGTAAACAAACAGTCACTGGGTGGAGTTGGGAGACCAGACCTGCCATTTGCTAAAATACTGCTCTTCACCATATCAAGTGGCCTCTGTGTCCTTCTGCCAGAATGTATGAAGCCCCTCGACTACAAAGTTTAGTAGTTTGCTTTAAAAAGCTTCACCTTTGCTGGTCAGGTGCTTACCTGTGTTCTCCTTCCTCCGTGTCACAGTGGACTGCATGGACCCCACATGTTCGAGCCGGGGTGTCTGTGTGAGAGGCGAGTGCCACTGCTCCGTGGGATGGGGAGGCACCAACTGTGAGACCCCCAGGGCCACATGCTTAGACCAATGTTCAGGCCATGGAACCTTCCTCCCGGACACCGGCCTCTGCAGCTGTGACCCAAGCTGGACGGGCCATGACTGTTCTATCGGTAAATGCAGGGAGAGAAAGGGTGGATGGAGGGAGTGGGGAAGGAACTGGGCGGGGGGAGGGCAGGGAGAAAAAGCATGGGTGAAGGGAGGGGGTTTCCACTGTAACATATTAACCATTCAGCCCTCATCAGGGACCTGGCCCTGTTCTCAATCACATAGCAGTGCGTTCCCCATGTCTCTGAATGCTTTTCTTCTTTCCCCGAACTCTAGCCTGCAACGCCTCTACTCTTAGATGGAGAGAGGATTCAAAACTCACATCTTCACATCATCCCTTCCATAGTGGTAGCCTCGAGATTCAAAACAGTGTCCCTTAGCAATGTACTTATAATTATAGATGGGTATCACTGAAATTCATCTCTCATGTTAATATAGTTATCCCTGGAGGCCAGGCTGTAGGGAAAGCATTCCTGGGTGCGCTCTGCAGTGTGGGGATTTACAGGATGCAGGCCCCAGCTAGCTAACCCTTCTTTTTCGCCCACTCCTCAGAATGAAGTCCAAACTCAGGATAGTGTTTAGGGTTCTTTGGGATCTGGCCTCTACCTGCCTTTCTGGCAACATGCTTTGTTAGGCAGTAAGCTCCGTGAGGGTAGCCAACATCTCACTCATCTCTGCAGCCCCAGGACTCAGCATGGGCCTGAGCCACAGTAGCTGGTCGATAAACAGTGATGAATGAAGGAACACATGAGTGAAGTTGTTCTCGACTGTAGTATGTGGTTCACCACAGGGTTTATACTTACAAAGTGCAAAGGGTAGTTATGTTGGCACCTTTCTGTTGGAAAACACTTTTGATTTTTGGTCCCTCCCAAAGTGAGGATTGAAAACCGGGCACAGCATTGTTATATAGTAAGTTATGTTCACACCTAATATTTCATTTAATTCACACAAAAACCCTTTGAGAAAGGTGTCAGTCATCTCTGTTTTGCCAATTTACATATACTTTAGTCAATGAATACTTATTGATCACCTATAGTACCGGGCCCTCTTCTAGTCAAGGGATGAAGAGACTAGGAAATCCCTCACTTTATAGAGCTTGCATCCTGGGAGGGAGAGGGGAAACAACAAACAAACAAATCAAGGTAAGTCAGCCGAGCTAAGGCTCAGAGAAACTTTAAGTAATCTTGCCTAGGGACAAACAGCTAAAAAGTGATAGCATCTTCAACTAGATTTTTTTACTCTAAATCATTTTCCTCACCACTCCACTCTGCTTAAACAAAGTGAAGCTCAGATTAACTCATTATGTTGTACATTAACAGTTCTGGTTGTGATCAGGAAAGATGGTGGAGACTTTTAGCAAAAATGAGATCCATGCAGCATTCAGGCCTTTGGAATACTTTGAATTACCTTTCCCTGTTGAATAGATAATTGATGTCCAATGTGCAGTCTAAATTGGACTTTTATCCTTGTTTGCAAAGCTCATGTAAAGACATGATTGTGAGCACAGATGTGCAGGGTCTCAGGAATCATTCTTTTTATATAGCTCTGTTTATAGTGGTATAATAAATGGTCCTCTTAAAACTACGCTGCTTTGCATTGTTCATTATGTGGCTGCAAAGCTAATTTATGATAGGTATATAACTGTGTCTTGCACTGTTAATCCCTGATGACACTCTACAGCATCTGAGGAGGCAGGTATAACTTTGGGTGAGATTACTGAGTATTCTTTAGTTGTTCCTGTGAAAGGAGACAACAGAACCATCGGAAGGGACTTCGAGTAGAATTGTGAGACCTCATCTTCCTCCGTCCTGGGCACACCACTCCCCATAACTGATATGAAACATGTATGTGGGTGGCCTCATGTGAGAAGGCTAAGGGGATCCATGTGGTGAGAAAAGCCCCTGAGTCAAACAGACCTTGGTTCAAATCCTGGCCCCGCTACTGACTTGTTATAATTTGGGGCAAGTTATATCACTTTTCGAAGCTATAAAATGAAGATAATGATAGTACTTACTTTCTGGGGTTATTGTGAGATTATTTAAGATAATGCAAAAGAGAGTTTCACATGCTTCTTGGCCCATGATACGGGCTCAATACATGCTAGCTATTGTTTTGATTATGATTGCAACATGCATTGGTGAGAGCACTG
This sequence comes from Cheirogaleus medius, assembly GCA_008086735.1. Lineage (NCBI taxonomy): Eukaryota > Metazoa > Chordata > Mammalia > Primates > Cheirogaleidae > Cheirogaleus > Cheirogaleus medius. The sequence goes on along the minus strand of VBSM01001265.1, from coordinate 41,755,758 downwards.
GATATTAACAGAGACATTTGATACGAAGAGGCAAGATGAAATATGTCCTTTCAGAAATTGGATTATAGTTTTTAGATCTCTAGCCTGTAACTGACTAAAACGGTGTCATGATTGCTATAAGGCCAGGAGTTTAAAAGACAGCACCAAAGTTATTGTCTCCCCTTGTGATAGTAGTAACCGTCTGTGTGTGTTGAGCGCTTCGTAGCATACAAAGATGTTTCACACAGAAACACACACACACACCCCGCATAGCAGCACCCTGTGTGGCAGGGGTGACAGGGCTGGTATTACCCTCTTGTGAAGAGGCTGGGAGTTGCCATGCCTCGCATGAGGCCTGCTGGTGACGGGGGAAGCTGGGGCTGCAGCTTGGCCTGCGCCCCGTGCTCTCTGCTGCCCCCCACAGGCCACTGTCTCTCCTCCGCTGTCTCTTCCCCTGTGTCTGGAGCCAGTATGAAAGAGAATGAAAGCACTTCAACTGTTCTCCCCCCACCCCCCCTGCCCAGTCCCTGCTGTGTAGATTTTGCCCGCCTGGGTTCAATCCTGGTTCTGCCACATGCTAGCTGTGTGATCTTGGCAAGAAACTTAACTTTTCTTGACTTCAGTTTCCTTATCTGAAAAATGGAGATACTAATAGTACCTCAGCGGGTTATGTGATCATTAAATTATATCATTTTTGGACGCACGTAGAACAGTGCCTGTCACAGAATAAGCACTTTATGTCTTTCCACCACCTCCTTTCCAAGGGCACTTTCACGGAGTGGAAGCTGTTGTAAAACTATTGAGTTTTTGCAGTGAAGCTAAGCAGGAGATGCCTCATGGCCTGGATCCGCCACAGCCAGGAGACTGTCTTTATGTTTTGGGGTTGGCTACAGGGCAGTGGGACAGGCACCGGGCTTCTTGGGGGAGACTTGCTTCCTACTAGTGGAATGGCTTCAGCAGGTGGCATGACCTTTCTCACTCTTAGTTTCCTCTTAGGTAAAATTACTTTATGGAATTATTATGAGGATTGGGTGAGAAAATATAGGCAAAATGGGTCTCAAAGTATCTGGCACAGCTCACACCCAGGACAAGCAATACCTCTAGTCATGTCATTTATGCTTCTTGCTGCCTGGGATGGCAGGGCTGGCACAGACACTGCCCAGACCCTCTGTCGGGGGCTACAGGCCAGCAGACGCAGCCTAAGTGAGCCTTGCTCCGTCGGTGTTGATTGTGGGTTCTATGGTTGGCAGAGATGGGCCCCCGCTGCCTGCAGCCTCCTAGGAAGGAGGACTGTCTGGTCCCTGAGATGAGTGTCTTGCTGTTTGGCACCAAGAACGGGATTTAGTGAAAGCAGCTTAAATCAACATGCCCTGCACTCAGCAACCAGCCCTGTAATGAAATGTGAGCTGACAAGTTCCCCAGCACTTTGGGTAGGTTTGTGGAAACAGTGAAGTCAGATTTTATACAAGTGTTTACTCAGTTCCCTGGCTTCCCAGCAACTTGGCTTCCAGTCTCGTCTCAGAAATTCCTTCTTAAATCCATCCTCATTCATGTGGTCCCCCTTGCTGATAAACCACACAAGATAGCTGTTGGAACAGAAGAGCACAGGTCACATGCCCCACCCCCAACCCGCTTCTGTCCTCAACTCTGGGCCCAGTGGGACCTTACTTCCTGAATCATTTGGGCTGGTGACAATGACAATGTGGCAGTAGTGATGGGGGGATGTGGTGACTACTGCTGCTGTTTTACAAATAGAAAAGAGCTGGAGAGGGGAAATGACTAGCCCAAAGTAATTCAGCTTTTAAATTAAATCCCCCTTTCCATCCAAAGAGGTTTCCTTGTCAGCAGTCTTATCTTTCTTCCTGACAAGCCACAGGATGGAGCGTTGAAGAGCCATCTATCTCTTAGTGCTTTCCGGGTACCAGGCACTGATCTAAGTGCTTTACAACTATTATCATACGGACCCTTAACTAAGAAGGGAGGGTTAAAAAAGAAAGTATTACTACTACCATTTTGCAGACGAGGAAACTGAAGCTCTGAAAGGTTAAATTACACACCAACATCCTCCTTCTTCCCCCACCTCCACTGCGTTAATAAGTGGCAGAATCCAGATCCAAAGCAGATCTGGCTCCAAGGTCTCTCCTAAGCACTGTGGTATACTGAACACTGTATTGTAGTCACTTCTTTCCCTAACAAGCTGTGAATTCCATGGCGTCGGTGTCTATCCGTATCCCTAGCACAGGGCCAGACGTGCATTAGGGTCTCAGGGATTCTTGCATGAATGACTTAACCAGTGAATGGTCAAAGTGAGAAAAAGAGAGCCCACTGGGAACACAGCAGAGAGCTCAGCACACTGCCAGACAGACAGCCTGATCCCTTCTCTCAGGACTGCCCTCTCCCTACCCTCCCACCCCTCACACACTCCACAGGGCTAGAACCAGATCTCTGGGCTCCTTCTCTGTTACTTTCCAGACCTAACTCATGTTAGTTTCATGTGCATTGCCAGCCAGACCCCTCCTGGACAAGAGCCCCCTCAGTTCACCTCCTTTAAGCCCTCCTCCCCAGGGAGCAGCCCTCCTGGGCCGGATGCCTCATCAGCTTTTGCACCAAGTGGCAGTGCTGCTGAGCAGAACAACTCATCCCACCCCCACCCCTCACCTCCCAGCCCCCTAGCCCCAAGCTTTGGTTGACTTTTTATCCTCTTGGCTCAGAGCTTCCCCAAACAAGGGAAGGAATTTAACCTCTTTGAGATGGTCCTTGGAATTAGGAAAGCCTACCCTTCTTTCAGAGCCTAATGACTTCTGAAGAAGATTTCAGGCTCTGTGGAGTTTTCCAGGGCACCCTTTCAAAGGCCAGCCATTAGACACATCATCTGCCCCTCCATTGGTTCTCCTTCAGGTCTTCCTTCCTCACCCTCACCCCATAGGCTCTGTCCTCAGCTTCATAAATTCATTCCTCATTTCCATTGCTCTGTGAGTTCACTCCAGCCTTGTCTGGCATAAATGAGTTTTATTTGAGAGGGCCTCTCCCTGTATTTTATTCCTTAGGGTTGCAGGCTCACAGAAGCAGTACCTGGCAGAACTTCTGCCTGTAAAATGCTCATGCTGCTGGTTTATGATTCTTATCATTTCATTGCAATTGAGTTTCACGGAATAACAGGTGGAGATGTTTTAGAGATTCGGTAACACGGGTTTGGAAGTAGCATGTGCAGTCAGTAAGAATTGCTTGGGATTTAAAGTAGATTTTCAAGACTCAGCTTATGCATAGAATATGGCTAATATACCTACCTTGAAGGGTTGTTTTCCAAATTAGCTTTAATATATATGCATAAAATGCCTAGCATGGTAGCTGGGCATTCAGTAAGCACTCAATAAATGAAGTATTAGTGTTTATTTTTGGAATGCATGATTAGATCTAAATTGCCCAAACAGTCCTTTGATTCTAATTAGGTCTGAGGACAATTTATATAGTGAAGGTTTGGTGCCAGAAGACCTGGAGCTGAGTCTATGCAACCTTAAACAACTTGCTTTCTTTCTCAGAGACTCAGTTTCCTTGGAGTTGCTGAGTCTCTCTACTATATTCTACCCCCAGCCCCCAACACTGGTCATCGATTCTAGATGAAGAGTCATTAATGTGCTGACACATTTATACACAAACAACTAGGTCGGTGGCCCACAGCACAAGGGCATTAGCATCAGCCTCCCCTCAGGAGAATGAGCTTCCTGATGTCCATTCCAGAGAGGAGCTCACCCTTCACAGAGAGAGCACCCCACAACATCTCCGGACCTGCACCCGTGCCAACAGGCACACACATTCCTTTCACTCATTCACTGAGCCTTTCTGGTCTCTCCTGTGTGCTGGGCACTGTTCTAGGCACCAAGGAGCAGAGAGTCCCTCAGTCTATTCAGGAAGTGAGATATTTAATTATACAGCATGATAAGGGCTCTGATTGATGTGTAAACAGTATGGTTTGGAAGCACGAGGGCAGGTGCAGTACACTTGGCCAGTAGAGGGATGGGAGAGGAACTAGGTCCTCACCAAGGAAACCTGTGAGCCAGACGGCGAACCGGGACTGAAGGGAGGCCCCTGGTGGCCAAGGAGGAGAGCGCAGTGCAGGTAAAGGGAACAGCGTGTGCACAAGTAGAGTGTGTGATCTGTTGGAAAGTTGCACCTCAGTCTGATGGGAGAGTAGGAGCTGCAGGGGTGGGTGGTAGGAAGTAAGGCCAGAAGGTAGCCAGGGTCCAGGTCGTGGAGCCCACTGAATACCTTACCAAAATTCTTGGTTTAAAATTTCTTTAGTCAACATTGAAGATTTCTCTTCCAGACTCCATGCCAGGGCTCGCTCTTTAGCTCTCTCAACTCAGCCTGGCCTAGATTCTACCATAATTTAGGGGGACCCTCCAGAATTCAAATTCAGATTCTCTGAGCTTCCAGTTTCCTCTCTGTTACTCCCCTCCCCTACCCAAAAGGAAAGAAAGTCACAATGCATAGATAATAACAGTAATGACTGGGTGGATATGGAGCTGAAAAGCTCTTTTATCAAATTAAGTCATAATTGACAGCACAATAAACCCAATGCTTTTTTTAAAAAAAAAAAAGCTGAAAGTAGCAACAGGGTTAAAAAAAATTAAAGCTCTAAACATAGCAGTTGCATTAGTGCTAAATTCAATTTTATTTACAAGGCAAGATATAATTACATTTAAATTTGAGGGAACAGAATTTAATTCTTATTAATGACAGAAAGACTGAGTGAGATGCTTTAATGCCAGAGAAATTGTCTTATGTTCATGGATGGGAGAGAAAATTAGATTCAGCATTGAGCATTCTCCCCTGTTACAAGTCTCATTTGTGTAGCCGGAATTGTTCCCTCTCTGAGAAGCATTAGCTTCTCAGCCCAGAAAGTGCAGCACCGACATCCAATTAAACATCGAAAGGAAACGATCAAGCTGGGCTATTTCTGTATAGGTATGTTACAACAGGGGAAACTCAAGGTTAGAATTTCACCCAAGAAATAATATCCATTGAGACTCGACATTTCCTGTACCCCTTCCCAACAGCAAGTGACAGCCTAAAATCAAACTTCAGAGTAATAAATATCTGAGAGATTGATGCTGGCGCAGAGAAGGAAGGGGAGGGTCAAAGGGAGGCAGGGAAGAGCCCAGCAGCCGTCTGGGAGGTAGTGTGGAGGTTTAGACACAATGAGACGGTCAGTTCCTAACATTTAATCAAAGACTGGAAAATTGGGCCCAGAAAGGCATGCTGCTAAATACCGCCAAAGTTAAAGGTTGATAAACCGGGAGCTGGCAGATTTGTAATTTAGTAGAATTTCCCCTGACAGCCCTGGAACATTTTCTATCAGAATTGGAACTCTTCATTATGCAAATATAAGCCTTCCTGAAATTGGGCTTCAGAATCAGGTTTCTATTTGGATGCCCAAGCTGATATCTCTCGCACGAAATCTCTAGTTGTCTTCCTGAATCAAACTGCTGCTATGATAACTTGTAATTTTTAAAAATAACTCTTCTTTGAATGGAAATTTTACATTTTACAGAGCTCCTTCATGTGTGTGCTTCATGATTTATTCAAACAACAAATACATAAGCCTCTGACACTATAGAAGGTATTATTCCCCGGAGACCAGGGTCCAGAGAACTGGGGTGACTTACCCAGAGACACTGTGGGGAAACAAGGGTTCAAATCCGGGCTCTTCTGGCTTCAGAGCCCATGTTTATCCCCTGCTCAACTCTGCCATTGGCTGTTACCAAGGTTTGTGCTAAAACTGCCAGTGAATCAGGTGTCAGGTTTATAAGGTACCACTTCATTTAGTAACACTGCTAGGAACCACATAAATTGCATCGTGAACTTGGTGTATTTGGCATTAGTACAAGGCTTCAAGAAAAGGAGCAATCACTTTTCAGCTGGTGATCAGGGTGGGACGTATGTGGGTGATGGAGGTCAGATGTGAGCAGGAAGAGATAGAAGGAGGCGGCAAGCACCTGGCAGCTGCCCATTGTAGAAGTCAAAGATTTGCAACATGTACCAAGATGGGAGATCAGGGCATTTTCTAGGAAAGCCCAGTTGTTTGGAGTGACTTAGCTTAGGATATTCATGGCAGTAGTGAGGCAGGGAAAGGGTGAAGGAAGCCAGCAGGCATCAGGTCGTGAATGGCCTTGAAAGAGTTTAGGTTTTAACTGTCATTGGGGGCCACTGAGAAGTTTTAAGCAGAGGTGTAACACAGTCTCATTTGGTTTTAGAAAGCTACTCCGGTATCAGCAAGAAGTTGGAAGTGCCTGGGGGGACATCCAGGTGGCGGTGTCCAGGAAAGAGTTAGATAAGTGAGCTTATGACTAAGTGAAGAAATGGGCCTTTCTCAAAAGGTCGTTAGGGTCAGAGATCTTTGGGAAAAGGATTTAGCATCAGCTATCCCTTCATGTCACCCAGCGGGGCCCTTTTAGTGAGGTTCTGGTTAGGTTCCAACCCTGGCCAAAAATATACATCCCAGTCATGTTCTTTGACTTCTTTGCTCACCGGCCCTTTCCTGGCTGTTTTCTCCAGCAAAGTCAGCTCCCTGTTTGGAGGCCTCTCCAAGCTAGGTTTGAACTCCTCTAATCAGGAGACCAGATACTCTCCAATTAAGATGAATGGCAGGGGCTTACTGCTTTCTGTGATAGGTGCTTTGTAAAGGCTTAAAATTCTAGTCCTGTGGGAATAGATGTGGAGACCTGCTCTGCACCAACATACTGGAATCCACTTTTCTGCTTGGTTTGAAAGCTCTCCAAGCTCCTTGAATGAGGTGAAAGGCCGTGTGGTTTCCAAGGCTCATTAGCTTTCTGCCATCTCGATCTGTGGAACAGAGCCCTGGCTTGAAGCAGCTCTGACTCTCGGGTGATAGGGAGGGAAGTTGAAAAGCACAAGAGAATAGCTTGGGTTTGGCCTCCTCTTGTCTAAAGGAGACTAATTACTGTAAGGAAGTCAGAGGTTCCTTTCCTGCACCTTCTTCCCCTTCTGGCTTCTTCCTAAAACCTTCACTGAGACTAAAAACCATCTGCCCGATTTAGTGAGGGCAGAAGGGAGAGAGAGTAGGTGCCATGCTTGGAGAATGCTAATTTGGTCAAAATATAGAGTAATCTGGCCTGTGGGAGGGAAAGTTAACTTATAGTAGCCTACTGTGTGCTACTAGGCATGGTGGCCAGCTTTGTGCTCACTTACATGCACAGGTAGAGTCGAGTTCCTTGTGGGTAGGAATCGTTTTATATCACCTCTATATTCCCAGCCTCTAGGGATATCTGGCACATAATAGGTACTCAGTATATTTTTAAATCAATTTTAAAATTCTGGTAGATAGGTATCATTATCACCATTTTATAAGTGATAAAGATAAGGCTCAAAAGTTTGTAATATTTGTTGCACATAGCTAGGAAGGAGCAGAGCAGGCTCTTGAACCCAGCTTCCCTGATTACAAGCCTCTGCTCTGTGCAAAATCACAGAAACTTGAATAGTTCCGTGGAGTACTCTGCCCTGTACAACTAGAATCTGGCGATACGGATGCAGTCAGAAAATATGTTCCCTGTGTGAGACTTGCTCGGGAAGGCAGAGATGAATCTGATGATGGCAGGGTCCTCTAGCAACACAGATAGACTAACAGCCCTGAGAAGGAAAGAACCACGTAAAAGTGCTCTGGGAAGGCAGAAGGGGAACTCTTCCAGCTGGGACACTGGTGGGAGAGGCTTCAAGGAGGAGGTGGCGTTGGAGCCAGATCTGAAAGCCCATTTGGACTTGAACATGTGAGGATCAGGGTGCAGGAGCCTGGCTTATGGAAATTGCATGTGCAGAAGCACAGAGGAGGGACCAACGAGTGTGACAACGGCCCTCGTGTAGCTGTTTATCTAGCTGGCCCCTTACATGACCGACTCCTAAGGCGGCCAGCAAGTTCTTGCTCAAGTACTGAGTGCATGCCACTGTGTGGCATAGGATGAGGCACTTCCTCCCTCTGGGCCCTTGTTTTTCCATTTAGAGAATCTCTGCAGTGCTTCCTCATGCTCCTCTAGTTTTCCTCCTCGTTTTCTCCCTTGGCCCTAATCCACTGAAACAAGATCTCCCGGTCAGAACCAGGCCACTTCCTCCAGCGTCAGCTCTCTCCTGGCTTGCCTTTCTTCTTCATTTTCCATTGTTCCCGTGGCCCTTCACCTCATCCACCTCCCTGCATCATTCACAGCTCCCGTGTCTCTGCAGCTTCCTTCCACGCCCACCTGGCAAAACCCCGCATTGTTCCAAGTAGTCATCGTTTCTGATCTTACAGCTGGTGTCTGAGTGCCACTGAGCCAAATCACACCATGCTCAGTCTTTACCCTCTGCAGGGCCCTCCCAGCTGCCCTTCTTGTATTCTGTGTGCTCTCTCGTCCCCCGCGGGGGCACTTTCAAACGCCCACATCCGTTCACCAGCAAAGGTTCCTGCCTCCTTCCTCACTGACAACACCGAGGCCAGTGGCTAAGCACTTCCCGGTTACCCAGGCCTGGTCCCTGCGCAGCCTGTGCCCCATGTCTCTCGCCTGTATCCCTCTCCCCCGGGCATGAGGTGACCACCAAGCCTGTCCCTCAGGTTGTGCTTCATATCTGTCCTCTCCACCTGGTGAGAGGCACCTCAGTTGAACGTCATCCCCTTGCTCTCCTCAGTGTCTTCAAGCCCTCCCTTCCCCTGGCTCTTTCCAGCACGTACACATGGTAGAGCTGCCACACAGTGAGTTTCACCCCGTAAAAAAATGTGCATGACACTAGGTGCATTACTTAGTATTCATTTAATCTGCACATACGCAGATGTGGGTGTCTATACCCTATTTTGCAGATGAGAACGTTGACATACAGAGGGATGAGGGAACTTGCCCAGGTAACACAGTGGGACAGATGGGTAGATTGACAGGTGACCTGTTGATAGATAGCTGATTAGGATGGACTGATAGATGGATGGAGGCTGAGCAGACAGATAAACACACAAGCAAAAGGAAATAGGCACTGGGTCGGGGTGAGGAGGGAGAGTCTGACTCTGATTCCAGAGATCTTATTGTGTAGCTGGGCAGAGATCTGACACACAATCAACAATCAGGGGACACTGGCAGATTACATCTGAGGAATGGCCCAACCTGATTCCACAATTCACAGGCCTTTCGTTCTAGCTGAGTTCCTTTCAGCAAGCCTCTCCAAGCTGTCTACTTAACTATGATACTGGAGTGAAAGTATCATTGCAGGACTATTGTAAGCATTCAGTGAGGCCATATTTGTGTTATACCAATAACCATTCTAGAATATTGGTGAATGTTCCAAGGAGAATATTCCAATTTTTCCTTATTTTTGCCTCAAATGCTGATGAGTTTGGCTTGGACTTTACACCAGGATTTCAGAGAAACTGCCCTGATTGTGCAGTAACTCAGATGATCTAGTGATGAAATGGAAAATCCTGGCAGGAATCACTTTAAATTATTTAACCCACTATTACTATTTCTTCAGGTCATCCTCAGAACCTCAGGTCTTATGCAAAATAGAACAATTTTACTTATCCCTCTTCGTGCTAAAGGCATATTTAAGAAAGGACACCCCAGGAGGTCTAACAGGGCCAAGACTGTTTCCACATCCCTAGAATTTTAGAAACAGCTTCACCTGCCTCTGTTCCTTGCTCAGCAGGAAAGTATACAGATCTTTGGGAGGGGTCTGTTCTATACCTTACTTGTATCAATTTTGAGCACCTTTGTAAGTAGAAGAAATTTTATGGGAAAATTATGCATAAGTCTCCCCCTTTAGGAGAAAGGCACAGCTTCCCCTACCAGCCATTTTAATGAATAGGATTATAAAGTAAGTCCAGACAAATTAAAACATAGCTGTGATAGGTCCCAGGCTTCATCTGGGCTTGCGTGGGGATTAACATTTAGTGAGAAGAGCCTGGGGCAGCTTTTCCTGTATGTATACATTTTTTGGCATAATTAACCATTAGCCAAACCTTCTATCATATCCCCTCCCTTCCACCTCTTCCCCATGTATTCCCCTCCTTCCATGTCATAGAAGAACAGGTGTGACATGGGCATTGGCATGAAGGAATATGTGTATCTGAGAGTGTAAGAACTAAGACACTTTTTAAAATTACAGAGTTCACAATCAGAGAATGGAGAAGATGAGTTGCTAAGAGGCTTAGGCACAAAGGAAACTGAGCCTCTATGTGAATATATTTAACAAAAACTTACGCACAGTATGGCCCTGAGATGGAGTCGAGCCAACTGACATACCCCTCTTCCATGAAGCTTTCCTTTTTCATTCATCTGTTCTTTCAACAAACATTTGTTGAAATCCATGCTGTGCCACACACGGTGCTAGTGCCAGGGAAGCAAGGAGGATAGAAGTTAGACTCTTCTAGCAGGCCCAACCTAGGCTCTGTCTTCCAGCCTAGAGCGAAGACAGGTATGTACACAGGTGAGACGGGAGAGGTGGAGGGGAAGGGGTAGTGCTGTGGTTTTGACTTTCTACAGAAGAGCTAATGTGTTCTTGGGCCTGACCAGATTCATCTCCAAGGACCTGTACAGTTCAGACAAGAACTTTATAAGCTGGGAATGAGAATTTTAGGACAGTTGAGGATTTTCTCCTGATTTTGAGAGGAAGCCCAGGCTACAAATACAAATGACTTCTACTTAGGTTTTGATACCCTTGGGACCATGCTAGGTGACCAGAGAAGAGCTTCATACCCAAGGTTTGAGGCTGCTACTAGAAAAGCAAATATTTCACTCTTCAGGAGGATGCTCCTCTGCTCGGTGACTTGGAGGTGTGCTGAGAGAGTACGTCTTGGGTCCTCAGCAACCAGTCGTGTGCACCACGTAGTTTACACAGAGCTTTTCATACACACTGTTTCCTTCAATTATCACCACCCACACTCGGTGGGGCGACCATGATTACTCTCCCCATTTTAGGGGTGAAGAATATGACTCAGAAAGATTAAGTAATTTTCCCAAAGACCCACAGCTAGGATACTGGGGAGTCAGAATTTGAACTCAAGTCTACCCTATGGCTTGTGTACTCTACAGTACTTCAAAATATTCCTCCCAGACTCCAGCCCACCACCATTCAGTCAAAAAGCTCTGATTTTGACCATGTGAAAGTTCCCTAGCATTTTATCAAATGCTCCCTTGTATCAAGTATGTTGTGAAGGTCAAAATTTATGTATGATCTTCTGACTTCAGTCTTGTGCACTTGCCACTACATCTCATTTCCTTTATTCTAAAAATGTGTATTCATTTATTATATCCTGACTATGTACCAGGCACTGTGCTGGAAGCTCCACTTTCATTCATGCTAACTTGTTTAATTTAAGTGATTGAGATTATATCTGTCTGCGATGCTAGAATGTAAGCTCCTTGGGGTCAGGAAAAAACTGTGACTGTCATAATTACCATGGGATCCCCAGCGCCCACTGCAGGACTTACACATAGTGAGACCCAAGAAATCAACCGAGAGTAATTCCTACAGCCGCCCTCCGAAATACAGTAGTTGATGTCCTCTCCAGTTTACATAAGGAAACCTGTGCCTTAGAGAAGAGCTGTGACTCAAATTTCATAAAGGACCACTTGCATTGTGTAAAAGGCATATGAGCTGTCAAAGCACATTCTTTAGCATCATCCTGCTTTGTTTTCACTAGCCACGCTGGGAACTTATATCTGCCTTAATGTCAGAGCAGAATCTGAGAAGGAAATGTAAAGCAGTTCCTTTTATTTCAAGGACAAAAAAGAAAGAAAGAAAGAAACAATAGGGACTTGAGGCCAAACGATAAAATAAAGTGGTATCTCAGGTTTCTGCTCCCATCGTGAGGCGGTGGGTCTCTCCACTCAGTCCGACAGGCCCATCTGCAGAGGAGAACCTGAGCACTCACAGGCTGTGTCATCATCAGCACCCCATAAACATCAAGGTCGCCCTGCACAGGCCCCTCGCATTAAAACGTGTAAGAGCTCACAGCCCAGCTTGTAAAGGGCTGGTGGAGGGGTGCCCAGCCGCCAGGCAACTTTAGCTTCGTGCCAGGAGAGCATGTCTAGAGGAAACTGGCAAGGAAATGGGGAGTTGGAAGGGCAGCTGCAGAGAGTGAGACCAAGTGTCTGGGAAACTCTGTGTAGAGGATCTCATTTCATTTCACACATATCCAGGGTCTGGCTGGCATGTAACAAAGGATAAGCAGCAGGGTCAGAAATAGGCAGGAGGATCTGCTGGGAAAGCCTGCCTGTGGCATGTGAGTGTCCTCACCCGTTCTGAGGCTCAGTTTCCCTATCTGTAAAATGCCTATCTTCATGCATTATTATGAGGATTATCAAACAAGAACAAAGCACTACACAGCCACATGACCTTGTAGAATGACCTTATACTATCTGGGTCTCAGTATCCACACCTCTCTGAGGATTAATAGCCAGGTGTTCTCACAACATTGTTAAGATAGTTAAACGAGAGTTGTAGGTGAAGAGTGTTTTGTAAACTGTAAAACCCAATATAAGCATTACTTAAGCCAAAAGTAATGTAGCTTTCCCACACATTGCCTCATTTGATCTAACCCCAACTCTGTGAAGTTGGTGAAGTGAGAATTATTATCACCATCTTACAGAAATGGAAAGGAAGGCTCAATGCATTGCATAACTTGCAACTTGCAGATTACCTGGGCAGTAAGTGGTTAAGCCACAGGCAGATCACAGATCTGTGTGATCCTGAGCTTTGTGGTTCTTTTAATCCATTGTACATAAGCAGACATGAGCAACAGCTGTAGGGTATTTGCCTATTCTTTGGAATGCCAATATCAGTTTGTGCTTTATTAGGGCTATGATCTGCTGGGGGAGAGAGATTATATCTTATTGACCTCTGTATTTCTAGCACTGGGTACAGTCTGTGGCATATAGTGGGCATGTGTGGATATTATTAGAAGAATAAATAAATCCATATGAATTCATTAATACCTACTAAACATCAGACTCTAAGGACTTTCAGAAGTATGTGCCATCATAATCCCCATTTTACGAAGGAAGAAAAGGAAGCTCAGAGCTATTGAGTAGATCACTTTAACTGGCAGGACTTACATTTGGAATCATGTCTGATTCCAAGTCTTCTCTCTTCCATCCACCCTGCCTCTAGGTTAATGAATAAAGCAGTGCAGTACCTGTTAGCCAAGACCTGAAGTCTGGAGGTCAGTTGTGGGGAAGCCTGTGTCTTCTGCTCTTGGTGCCCATGATCTCTATGTGCCCAGCTGCCTGGAAACACCCTGGCTTTGACCCTGCAGCCTGTCCCTCTCCTGGCTCACACCTCACTGAATAGAAGTGCTGTTTGCTGTTTACTTTCACACCATAAACTGCCACCTGGAAAAAGTGCTGAATAAACCCAAACAAATCCTAAGTTGGTCCTCACTCTCAAGGGTCTCAGGGGAAAGTTCTATCATTGCCCTTTCAGAGTTGGGCAGAAGAAATAGGAATTTCAGGGAAGCCTGAGGCCTAGTGATTATCATTCTCTATCTTAAAGAAAGCCCAAGAGGATGCCTTGTGAGCGAGAAGGGAAGGGAGCTTGAATAACGTCCTGGGTGACTGCTTGTGGTAGTGACACTTGGCTCCACAGATTCACCCTCACATGGCACATTTTCATACTGGCAGGTCACTAGAGAGAAACAGAAAGGTAGGCGTGGATGGAGTTGCAGCCAGGCCGAGGGAGTGTGCGTGAACGTTTTCTGTTTTCAGGCACCTATAGCCATGGGAGCACCCTGATTCATCCATTTTGCAAGGAACCTTAATAAGGGGTCTATTCTGTGCCATGACCTGTGGGGTACCAGGGATAGGGGTGATCAGAGGAATTAGACCCCAGCATCAGGTTGTTCCTAGTCTGCTGGTGAGATAGACACAAAACCAGAAAATCACCCCACTATGTAAAAGGGGAAGGAAAGGAATAAGAGACTAATCACGGGTGAATCACAGGAGACTTCTCAGAGGAGGGTGACAGTCAGCCAAGTCTTGGGGTGTAGTATACTGTGGAAGGTGCTGTATCATAGAATCCCACAGTCTTAGAGCCTGAAGAGACCTTAGACACCGTCAGGTTCCCCCTGCAATAGATGAGGACGCTGACACCCAGAAGAGAGGAAGTGAGCTTCCCAAGGTCACGCAGCAGGTTAGTGGCGGAGCAGACATGGACCTCACAAACCTCCCTAGACTCCCAGCCTAAAGCTCACCATCCTGCCCTCAGCTTCGGGAAACCTTCTTGAGTTACTTGATCTTTGCCATGCCCTTTTGTCATCCATTTCCCTGGGTGTTCACTCCAGCATGATTAGGTCAGCAGAGGGCGGCTCTAAGGCAGCCTTGCACTGCGCATGCTCCCCAGACCAGGACCTGCAGCTCAGTGGAGTCCAGGGACCTGCTCAACATCACACAGCTCAGGAGCTCCAGAGCCTGGTGTAGACCCAGGTCCAAGGTGCCAAGTCAGAGATATCTCTAACACATCTTACAGCTGAGAAACAGCTGAGTACCTCCCTTTTGAGGTAATGTGCTTGGCAGGGCGTCTAGCATAGGAATACACCATAAATGGTAACTCTTACTATTTAATTTTTAATCCCGAAACATTTTATCCATTGTCTTTTAGATTGGCAGGAGGGTCTGAGCTTCTGAGACCTAATTTTGTTTTCTTTTCTTGTTCAAAAGTAGCTAGAATATTAGTAGCTTCTAAATCAGGCGTGCGGCTTGGAAAGGAGTGACGGGCAAATGCAACTTGATAGAGGTGCCAGCTAATTTAGTTTGAAAGAAATGAAAAGTGTTGGGATTTTCACATGAATTTGAAGAATGTTGGGCCATAAGGCGTAAGAATGAAGTCAGGATCTCCATGAGAGCCTTGGCAGGAAGCTTCAGTGGACACAGTTGCTCAACCTGTTTCCTAAAGAGCAGTTGCATTTTGGAAGCCTTCACCACTTCTGCCTGCAATAAGCACGAAGCCGTGGCTGGCCTGGAGCCCAAGGGGCTTGTGAATCGGGGCCTGTGTGTTTCGCACCATCTCACAGATGAGCCTTTATGAAGGGTGGGCAACTCCACTCTGGCTGTGAAGTGCCCCCCACCCCCCAGCTGTTTGCTTTGGATCTGAAAGCCCATTTAGATGGTGCTTGCAGTTAGGGTGAGTAAGCAGGGAGCTGGAGCACAGAATAAACCCAGCATAAGCGCAGAACAAACTGCGGGTTTTGGACAACAACCCAGCGTGTACCCGTGGGATAGGGGCCTTGCCTCCTTTGCCCCCCTGACCCCGACCCCCTCCATTGGCGTGAAGCCAGGGATGAAGCGCAGGCCCCGGAACTCTTCACGTGCCTGGCCAGACCCACAAGCACTTCATTTGGCGACGGGGACTCATCCTCACTTTGTTTTCACACATAACCGGTTTTTAATTAAATTTGACTTTTCCTCACATCTGTTCCGAAGGCCGGTCCCCTTTGGAAGTGGCAAGCACAAAAGCAGGGACAGGCTGGCAATGGGGAAAAGCAAATTGAGCAGAGCCTTTCAATCCCTTCTATTTTGGTGGGGAAGCAGGCGCCGGGCAGGCTTCTTCTGCCCAGAGAATTGTTCTCGTCCGAGGGTCATTGTCCACGGAGATTAGTCCCCCAAGCCTCGGGAATCTTGATCTCTCCCAGAAGCCTAGGTGGGTAGCCAAGTGTGACCCTCACGCCTAACGATAACTCTCTCAATGCTTGTTTTGTTTCTGTCTCTCCTCCCTCCCCTACCCCTCTGGCCCCTTCCTCCTCTCCTGGGCCTGTGCCCTCCCTCCTCCTCCTCCCCACAGAGATCTGCGCTGCTGACTGTGGAGGCCACGGCGTCTGTGTGGGGGGCACCTGCCGCTGCGAGGACGGCTGGATGGGGGCAGCCTGCGACCAGCGGGCCTGCCACCCGCGCTGTGCCGAGCACGGGACCTGCCGCGATGGCAAGTGCGAGTGCAGCCCCGGCTGGAACGGCGAGCACTGCACCATCGGTATGGTGGGCCCAGGGCCCAGGGAACCTCCTCCTGTCTGCTGGACCCCTCTGTCAGTCGGGGCCCCCATTGCATGTGGGAACAGGGGGCAAAAAGTCCTTTCATCTGACAGCATTATGACTGGCCTTTCCTAGGCATCCTTTGGATTTAGACTCAGTTCAATTTCAACTTGGCATTTTTCAACTCTATTCCTCCCAGTTTCCATTTCCCAGGTCCCAGTTAGCTGGTTAGTGTGCCTTGCCAGTTAGCTTCTCCCAGGCTACATGCAGTATAGCTTTGTGTCCAGGAGCTCAGTGTTCAGGAATGAGGCAGATGACTGCCACTTAGCAGCTGTCAGTAAGTCCTGTTCCTTCTCTGAGCCTCAGTTTTCTCACCCAGAAGATAGAGATAATACATGTAAAGAGTGTGGCACAGGCTGGCACAGAGTGGGAAGCCTAATACACGTAGCCGTTGTTATTAACATAAAATTCATTATCTGGCTAGGACACCTCACGCTTAGCTCAGCCCTCCATGGCCACTGGTCAGAGCTCCCCCAGAGGCCTGGAATCCTGGGGAAAGCTCCCCGCAGGCCCCAAGGCCACATCTGCTGTCCATTAGGCCTGGGATCCCCCTTCCCCATGCTCAGCTTCCATCCTGCTTGCATTTGTCTCCTCTCCCCTCTCTTGGGGTCTCGTTGGCACCAGCCTCTGCTGAAGCAGCACTGTTGGCAGCTTTAAAAACAAGCTGATCACTTCGTTCCCTTCTTTCTGCCTTTCCTGCTGGTCTTGTTGATTTTAAACTCAGCCAGACATTTTGCTTTGTTTATTATCCTGGAATGAACACTCACCAAAAGCTCTTTATTGAATCAACTAGTTTATGTATGTATGTTTTAACTTCTTCCCCGTCTTTTTTTTTTTTTTTTTAATGAAGGGTCTGTGATCAGATGGTGAGCACATGGCTTTAGAAGGCAGGATTCCATGTGCCTTTCCGGCTTGGAAAGTGACCTCTTGGGTCTTAGAGAAACTGGAAGACACGCCCCAAAGCTTTGGAAAGACAAAGGAATTTTGAGCAAACAGAGCTACCTCTTATCTCTTGTGGGTTTTAAAAATCTTCATTCCTTTTGGTTTGAAGCCTGACATTAGTTTATATCCTTGATCCCCATCCTAGCAACATCACTGGCTATAGACTGTCTTACATTTATTAATATTAATAACAATAATGGCTTCTAATTTTTAAGTATTTACAACGTGCTGAGTGCTGTGCTAAGAACTTTTACTGTATTATTTTATTCTCCTAACAATCACTCTGTGAAGCAGTATGTATTATTTCCTCTTTTTCAGCCTGAGGCTCAAGGTCATGTAACTTAAAGAGGTAGAACAGGAATTTGAAGCTTGGTTTTCTCCCCACCTGCTGCTAGCTCTGTGGTCCTTGAACGGCAAAGCCCTGGGGCATCAGCTCCTTCCCACAGACTGTGTGCCCAGAGTTCCTCGCCTAACTTGCCCCAGCCCCCATTCTCAACAGAGCCACTCCTTCGTGACAGCAGCCCTTCCTGCTTTTCTGCAGCAGATAGTGCCATGTCATCTTACTGTGCACTACTTGATGGCTTCGTTATGTCAGTGCCACCCTACCCTGTGATTGTCCTGGGAACCCCTTAATGAGGGGGTGGCCCTAGCCATCTGAGGTGCCCTATTCTATAAACTCTGCTTTCCCCTCACCTCCACCTAAGGACGGACTGATCTTTCAGCCTCCCAGCCCAGCAAAAGGCTCATCCCTATTAAAAAATGAAACAAAAAAAGCAGAGCTCAGAGAGAACACATTCTGTTTTCTATCACTTGCTTACCGAGTCCTCAGCTCACCTTACCAAAATTCCAAAAACTTTATAAAAGATACAAGCATCTCATCTGAGTCAAATGATTAGGGACTTAGGGAAATTCTCCCTTAGTTCAATCACAGATGATTCATGCCAGGACTTGTGGGCAGGCCTTGCTACATGCAGTGTCTTGGGGATATGCATCAGCCTGGCTTTAAGAAAGTCTCTTTTATTTCGATGCCAAGAAGTCAAAACATTTTCTTCTACCCTCCCTAGCACACCCTGTTGTCACTCTTTAAGAACAGATTCCTCCTTGGGGTTGCAGATGCTTTTTCCCCTCCAGATAAGAAATACATCAAGGTAAATGTGCATAATAGGAGAGGAAGGTTGGCAGTCCTAAATACCAGCAAAATGTCATAGGACATTGAAGAACTAATGGACTAGTCATAGTGGCTCAGGTGAAAGGACTTTGGCTCGGAATTCTATTACCTTTCATTGTATGGTGAGCGTTTCCTTTGTCCTTGTCTAATTTTCCTGCATGGCAACCTTCTGTCTGTGGGTCTCTGCCTGTGGCCAGCTGCATCCCCAAGAGAAAGCCGACACCCTCATGCAGAAGGAGCACTTCAGTAACCTTGTAGGATGTCAGGGAGGGGAGGGGATGCAAATGACAGGAACAATGGTAGGTGCCTTCCTTTTCTTGTTGAAATAGAAATGAGAAGGAGAAATCCTTCTTTAATCTTTGATGGGAACAAGAAGCATTTTCTTACGTTTCCAGGGAACTTCACTCCCTGCGAGGGTAATTTAGGTAAAGAAAAAAGCTGCTGATGTGAAAAGTTAGAAATTCAAAGTGTTAAATTTTCTCTTGTTATCAGATTTCATTATTATACAATAGGCCATTATCATGCAGCTAGTTCCAACACTGCAATATATCATTTCCCATATCGGAGAAAGAACTGGTATCCAAGACACTGATTCAGAGACCTCCATGCATTGGAAGCGAGAGAGGGGAGGGCCTGTTTATTTACACACGGCTGCCCTCCATAAACAGGAAAGAAGGATTTGATTACTTTACAGCAGGAATAAAGAATTTAAAGAATAAGACAAATCTGGGCTCTTTATGGCCAAGTCTCCAGTGTAAGGAACTTTTTACCCTAATGACATTTCCCAGAGCAGATTATTACAGTAGAAAATAATGTCTTCTTTTGGAGACTTTGGCCCACCTTATCTTTTATGGAAGCTACTTGATTTTTCTCGAGAGAGGTTGGTTGTCAGAATAAAAGGGAATTTAACAGTGGCATCCTCTCGAATGACAGCATTTTTTGTCAAACAGCAAGAATACTTCACATTCAATCCTACTTCCTTATGTTGGAAATTACCTGTCTCTCTGCATCTTGAAGAAAGACCTTTGGTGAAAGCACATGGGCAGACCACATGGTTGCTTCGGCCTTCAGTTTCTCTGTCCGTGGGTCATAGAATGGGGTGGCTGGAGATAGTCCCCAGGGTGACAGAATTCCGGCCCCTCCCCCTGCTACCCACAGAACCACACAACCAACAGCCCAAAACTGAGTCACCTGCTCCTAAAATATCCCACAAAGAAAAAGGGATTCTTCAATTTTGCTCTTGATGCTAATACTCACAATTGTACCTACAAAGCTCAGTTTCCCTAGCCCAGAAGTTAAGGTAAGATGGATTGATTCGTATTTGTTTCTCAAGTGTATGTTCAGCAGCGAGTCATCAAATGCATATTTTTGGATGTCTTTTCAAGGAATTTTGTGGGTCCCTGAAGCCTGGGGCTTGACGTCTGATTTCCTCTGAGAAAGCTGAAAATCATAGTTAAATTTAAGAAGG
Organism: Cheirogaleus medius; assembly: GCA_008086735.1. Lineage (NCBI taxonomy): Eukaryota > Metazoa > Chordata > Mammalia > Primates > Cheirogaleidae > Cheirogaleus > Cheirogaleus medius. The sequence goes on along the minus strand of VBSM01001265.1, from coordinate 41,736,152 downwards.
TGTTTAATTTTTTCCTATTTCTTTGAAAACACTACTAACATTTTAGATCAATTCTTTAATGGTTATTTTATTCACCTCAGTGCCCTTTGTCTATAAAGTCTCAAAACACCTGTAGGAAATACCAGCTTCTGATTACATTTGTAAAATTCCAACCTTGCCCCCAAAGCTGTGATTGTTCAAGATGCCAAATATACAGCATTCTTTACTAGACTTCAAGAGAGCTGTCCAATCATATAAATCCTGATTCTTAAACAAAAGCCTCCTCTGGGAGTACAGATCAAAATAATACTCTGATGATGCAATTATTTGAGTGAGCAAAACCAGACTTCACGATGAGGAGGAATTAGAAAGAAAGGCCACAAAATCTTCTGGAGCGCTTTGTCCACTTTTGCATGGTAGCTCTCAGGTTTCTTTTCTGTAATCAGACGATCCTTAACCAAGAGCTCATAAATCACTCAACGAGGTATCAGCAGCTGTGCGGTAACCCTGTGGTTATCCCTCCTCAAAAGCATTCACTCACAACAGGACCCATGATCCGACAGGACAGATACTGACAAGGAGAAAGAAAATGTACTGGGATCTACCTGATGTTATCAGAGCAAGAGTTTGATGTGCTGATGGTTCTGGGAGATTTCAGCCCACACGTGGTAGGGGTGGGAAACTGCAGGAAAGTTACTGGGCTTTGTGAGTTTCTCTCAGGGTAGGTGCCACTGACCACTTATTCACCGATCGTTCATCCAAAGAGAGAAGAGCATTAATGTATCCAAGATCTTAAAAAGAAATATCTCTTTGGTGGTTTGTCATCCATGTGAAAGAAGTTCAGATGATGATAACCACCACATGTGTCACCTGCTGCAGTGATCCTTGTTTAATCTGGCCTGACGTGTACCAGCGTTACAACTGTAAGTGTTGACCTGAGGCTCCGGGAGAATAAGAATGGAAACCTTTGATAGGAGGCCCCGGAAGCTTCTTGAGATTATCCCAAGAGAAACTTTTGGAAACTTCTGTTGGTACAGGCAAGTCAAGGAAAGAAGTTTTCATGTTGATGGGCATAGAAATCCTGAAGAGACCTAAGACCTCACAGACCAACCTCATGCCAAAGGCTCGGAGTCTGTAGCATGACGAGCTATGTGCCACCACTGTCTCCAGCTTCTGGCATAGGGACAGGAATGTAGCAGGAACATAAGAAACATTTGTGCAATGTCAAAAAAATAAATAAATGTGGCCCAAGAGGAAAGAAGTCCTGAGGAAAAAGATGCCGGGATTTTATGAAGTCCTGAATCCACCTTCCATAATGCAAACTTTACGGACTTTGCCTCATCTTTTCTAAAATTTGGCACTTTAAAATAATGAATTTTAAAATGATTGTACTCATGAGCATATGTGCCAAGATTTTCAAACAATAAAAGCAACACTAGTACAGACTTCTACACATGCCTTTTACAAATAAATGGCATTGGAGTTCAGAGGCCCAGTTGTCACTTCCATTTTCAATAGCCAGAAGTAGAAAGCTCTATTCCCTTCCCAGAGTACTCTTGGACTTGGTGTGAACTGTTGTTATCAGCTTTGGGATTCAGCACAGCTTGAAGTCTCTTTGTAACAAAGGAATCTCTTTCAATTTGTGGAGTCAGAATTTGAAGTTTTGAATGTCTACTCTTGTCTCCCAAAAACTCACAATGTTGATAGTAACCTGAGCCTGCCTGGATTACTTCCACTGGCTTCTCTTCATACCTGTGGTCTGGAGACATTAGTAAGAATTTTTTAAAGGTATTAAATATTTTTGCATTTAATAGAGATCTTCATTACCATGTGGTTCTTAAAAGTGAAATGGCATTCGAAGAGAGAGACCTGTCTGAAGTCAGCCCGTGGCCCTGGGGAGAGGATCCTATAGAGAGAGTGGATGTAATCTTTATTCACCACCAGAGCCACGATACCACTGTTTAGTTTGGAGATGGTCAAGAAAGCTATTCTCATCAGAGAATTCCCTGAAAGTGGATGCTGCACGGTGGTATGACCATTTGGATGCCAATGATGGTGTCTCAGCCAGCCTGGCCATTCCTGGAAGAGAAACCTAGGCTCACCCCACCTCTTCTGTAACTGGATTCACAGTCATTACAAGGACTTGTGATTAGGACTCTCCAAAACACTCTACAGATTTGAAAGCTAAGAAAACCACCTGAGCCAGGATATCCTATGTGTTCTTGCTCTTTGATAATATATCCTGGGAGAGAATATCTAAGAAATTTTAGACCACTTTGCAAAATTAGATGAATTAGCATGACTAAGACTAAAGCGACAGATGAACCAAGAATCAAGAAATCCTTCCCTTTAGCCATAGATGTTTCCTAGACTGTTTTTCACGTGGGCTGTCCCTATTTTTCATCGTTTGGCATTCCACAGCTTTGTTTATTCACCCCCGCTTAATAAGCCACTCTCCTTCATGTTCTCCTCTTATATCCTCCTGTCTCATGGAGCATCTATACAAATGAAAGAAAGCATGCAGGCCAAGTTAAAATCTCCTCTTCCCAATTTTCCACTTGGCTGTGCAGCCTCCGGGAGCATATATCATCTAGAAACAGAGACCACATGGATACCTGAACTAAGAGCATCCACCAGTCTTTTGAGGCTAATATATATTGATGAACAGCAACAATGTCTGTTTTATCCAGAGGATTGAAAAAATAAAATTTATATTTTTCTATGAAGAGAGTAAGAATGTTCTTACAGTTTATGGAACCCTAGGGATTCCAGATAAGGCCACACCATTGCAATCCAGTCCTGTCTGATGGGCTTTCGATTGATGTGTAAAATGGAGCTGAGGATGGAGTGCAGCCTGGCTGACTGCATCAGCTCCTTTGGGAGACTGCTTCTATCTGCCTTTGTGGGAACATACTAGGGGGACGTGTAGGGAGACAGGGAAAGGAGAGCCCCCCAAATGGCCATGACTCCAACCTAGGTGGGGAAGGTGGAATGGTTTTACTGATTTGTGCTGGGAATGAAGAGTTCTTCCCTGGTCTACACACACAGCCAGGCACCCACATGTATGCACAGTGGGATTTATTTCAGAGAGCCTTTGACACCCATCTTCACAAGTAAGCAAGACCTTAGATGGTCAAATAATTCAAGGCTTGGATACAACCCCTCCATTGGAAGACAAAGCACACATCATTCTATCTTTTGAGTTAATAAGCACTGAGAAGTAGTCAGGTTTCCTTTTATTTTTGCTGTTTTTCACAGTGACATCCATTGCCCTGTACCTCCCCTTCTGTGTAAGATGCACAAAGGAGGGAGGCATCTTACTTAGAACACCACACATTCTGCATTCAAGCATATGTGGGCACATGTGTAAGTGGAAAATTCAAGAATGGCAAACAGATAATCTAGCAGTGTGTTTGACCAAAGACTCAACCCAATTCCTTAGTGCATATCAGAGATTATTCAAATTTTGCATATTTCTAAATTTCCAGCTTCTTGGGAACACTTCTGCCCAGATGGGGTGCACTTGTTCTTGGTGTAGCTGCTCCCCCTGGAAGGAGGTCGGATGCTGCTCTGAGTAGACAAAGGGGCAAGTTCTGGTTTTCCATAAAGCTGGGCAAACCTGACGGAGCAGGAGTGTGGCCACTTATGCAGCTTCCCATCCTCCTTTCTCCTGTTCTCCCTATCCATATGTCTTCTCATTTATATGATCACCTTTCCAAACGCCTGGATCATAGAATGAGTTGAAGTTCCTTTTGGCCCTTCAGGAGAATTGCTTGCTCTCCCTCCTTCTCTCTCGTGTTGTCCTGTCTTTGGTTTTATTTTCCCCACTGTGACAGAGGCCTGTCCCAAACATGAGACACAGCCCCCTTTGTCTCCCTAGCACCTGGCATGGTTATGTGGCAGGCAGTATTGCAATTACTCGAGCCTACCTTAAATGTCCTGTCTTTTATCTCCCAAGCTCACTATCTGGATAGGGTAGTTAAAGGTATGGTCTTCCTTCCTCTATTTTCCTGTTGTCTTCGTGTGTGTGTTTGTGTGTGAGCATAAAAGAAGAAATGTGTATATAAAAATGTATATACACCCCATAAGCATGATACCTAGATGCTGCTATATCCCCAGTTTTGTCACAGCATCCATTGCCCAAAGGGGATGCCCTTGGTCACAAGGTAGTTGATATACCTGGAGTGTCCTTCTCCCCCTAGGTTGCTCAGATCTGTTTGTGACGTTACCATTGTGCTGCTGTCCTCCCCTCTCCCCACATACACACACCCTTCACCCTTTCCACCCCATCTCATGTCACCCTGCCCGTTCCTTATGACCCCTGGCCCATCAGAATTAAGATCCTGGGAACCAGGATGGGTGGCCTGAGAGAGGGAGAGACCCAAGAGCAAGTTCAGAAATCTTAAGGCCTGTATTCTGTTGCTACTGTGTTCATTCATCCAGCAACCATATGTGCAGCCCCCCTGTGTACTGGGCACATGGGCCAGGCTCTGGAGACACGGGGAAAAGCAGACCCCTGACCTCAGAGAGTGGATGGTTGCTTGCTTGGTTGGTTTGTTTTCCTTTTCAGAGAAGGTCTGACTTTGGTAAGTTTTATCTTTGAAGAGTGTTCCCTAAAGGCAAAGTAACTCCCTCCAATTTAAACATTTACGTTAATTAGATGGTGCCTAAATTTCCAAATAGGCCTCATTGCTCTAAGAATAAGTCTCAGAATGATCAGATATGTGTGTTCTTAAAAGACTCTATACTCCTTGAGGAAAAATACCATGTCATATTCATCTTTTTATCCTCAGACCCTAACACAGCCCCTGGTAAGAAATATGTGCTCAGTAGTTAGGGACACATACTCTGGAGTCACACTGCCTGGGTCTAAATCCCAACTCCAACACTTGATGAGCTGGGTGACCTTGGGCAAGTTATTTAGCCTCTCTTCACTTCAGAGTCTGTATCTATACAACGAGGAAGCTAGCAGGACTCACCCCACAGGATTAGCATGGGCATTAGGTAAAATAATGAATATAAAGTGCTTAGTATATGGGTAGGAGCTCAATAAATGTGAGTTATGCTATTTTATCATATTCTTACTCTTATTCACAATCCAGATTTGGAGAAGGACTTCATTAGCCAGATTAGGTTTTGAAACTGTAAAGGAAAAGGCTAAATTGGCTTTGTGTAAGAGAGAGCAACTGCTGTTTGAAAACTTATAGAAAGGGTTTCAGGGAAACATAACTGACTAAATGCTTTTCAGCTGGGACAACGTTGCCCAATACAACAAAGATGTTGCTAAGACCCATCAGGGGTGTGGGAAGCAAAGGTCTATCCCATTTCACGTGCTGGTCCTCAGCTGAGAATAAAATCATTCCAGCGAGGAAAAGTAGTACCTCTGAGCCTCTTTAAAACAGGTGTTTCACACATTATCAGAGGAATCTTCAGGAGGGACTGAATTTAGTTATGTTACCATCTATTTGATAGAATTTTTTCCTACTATGTGAAGTTTTTTCACATCCGTGAGCCTTAAGTGAGTCTGTGATTTTTTTTAAGGGAACGGATATAATTATACTGATTTGATTAAAAAAGGAAACTGAAGTTGAGGGAGTTAAGTGGTTCATCCTAGGTCACACTTCCAGTAAGTGGCAGAGCCAGGACTTTGAATTTCCTGGCCTGTCCATGTTTCCAACATTCCACTTTCTATCACCGTAAATCACCAAGAATGTCCCATAATTTCCAGTGTTATTTCCTCCAAACTGTATCTTCCAAACTGGCACCATCACTGGGAAGTGGCCCTATTTCCTCCAAACTGTATCTTCCAAACTGGCACCATCACTGGGAAGTGGCCCATATTCTGTCTCAAACCACATATTCTGATATTTAGTTCAGAAAAAATCATCACCAGACCTTTAGTTGGATTCGGTCAATGAATCACAATTTGCTTTAAAAGATGAATGTTTCTTGGCAAAATCTAGGTCTGAACCAAGCCCTCATCTGGCTGATGTTCTGGTATAATGGATACTAATTCTAAAAAAAGAATTCAGAGACCTGTACCATGTAAGCTCAGGACTTGTCAGCGTGGAGTATTTTGCAATTCAAAGACAAACAAGCTTTTGTTCATTGCTTTCCTATTCTATTGGTAGAGACTAAAGAAACAACATTCACTCAACAAACACATTGAACTCCTTAAATGCCAGGAAGTGTGGAAACTGCACAGCAGATATGGTCCCTGATCTTGGTGTCCCAGCAGTGTAGCAGAGAAGACAAGTAATTCCAACAAAGCGCAATGAGGGTTAAGGAAAAGCCAAGAGCCACTTAGCAAGGTGACCTCCCCCTCCCAGTTTGGTCAGGGGCCTTGTATAATAGATTGTGGAATTTAACATAAGGTTATGAGAGAGCCACTGAAGGTTTTTAGAAGCAGGATAATGATTTGATCACATTTGGATTTGGAAGAATCAATCTGGCCATATTGTGAAAGAAGAATTGAGGGGGAATGTTGAGGACGAGAAGACCATTGAGCAGACTATGGCTGTCAACTAGGTAAGAGATGATGATGACCCTGTCTAGGGAAGTGAATGTGGAGATAAAGCAGTATAAGAGGACCAGAAGCAAAACATAAAGACACAGGGCATTTTCATATGATACGCATATTACGTAGCCCCTTGCCACTTCAGTAAAAGATAAATACCTTCAAAGATTCTGAAAGTCTTCTTGTCACACCTGATGCTAGCTGCAAGGGGGGCTGCTTCCTAGGCTTAAGCAGAAGGTTGATGATAAAGCAGTCCCCTGTCATTTAAAGGGCATGGTTTCTTTTGAAAAGCTCAGCCCTTCTCTAAACCTTAAAATTACATTATTTTGGCTCTAGCAAATGCCTGATAGGATCCTTCCAGAAGGGATTGTTAATGTCACTTGGGCTCTCTGAATTATTGATGAGTTTGAGGGTTTGTGGAATTAATCAGCCTCAGCAGTGGGTAAGGATGAGCCTATTGCTTTAAGAAAGTCAGCAAGTCACCCTAGAGGCGGCTTCCTCATGCTGGCAATGGAGCTGTGATTATCCCAGAAGCAAATTGCTGGATGAGAGCAAACCTCATTCCACCCACAGATACTCAAAGTCCCTCTGAAACAGAGAGGACAGTGCAGATCCTCAGGGTATAACTTGGTCCATTTGAAGAAACTGACTGTGGATGGTGCCCCTGTGATTCTGCATCTAGAGCTGACCCTCCCTGAGAATACCTGCTCCTTCAGGCAGCTTCTAAGCACCATGGAATGTGTGCACAAGGTGCTGTGTGCCCACAGGATCTCACTAGAGCAGGGCTTCCCAAAGGGAGTTTCATGGAATGGAATATTACAGGGTTGTTTGGGGGAAAAAAGAGTTGTAAGGTCAAATTGGAAAATGCTCTAGTAATCAAGTAAGCAGGTTTCGTATGATAAAACTTTTCAGAGCCTTTAATATACTGATATTCAGTGTGACTTTCTAGGATAAGAGTATAGGGCACCGTGTTTTCCAAACGTGTTTGACTATAGAAGCTTGTTTTTGAGGACCTCATAGAAACTAGTATTTCACACAGTTCACTTTGAGAAGTATTGTTTGAGATTAAAGACCCATTTTAAATTCTTCTAGAAACAAAGTAGGGTATAGTATTTATTTTTATTTAGAATATAAAATTATTGAGGGCAGGGGATATATCTCATCTCTGTATACCCCAGAATTAACACAAGGTCTGGCATATAGTAGGTGCTGAGTATGGTTTGTTGAATTTAAGAACAGAATCATCAAATTTGAAATTGTTTTGACCTTCTCTATTGGGTCAGTTATGCTGAAAGGACCTAATGGATCATCTCATCCAAACCCTTATTTCATATTTGAGAAAATTGAGGCCAAAGAGGGAAAGCGACTTTCCCAACTTACCTACAAGTGAGTCAGGAGGTACCAGAACCTAGGTCTCCTGTCTCATTCATTGATTCATTTCAACAAATATATATTGAGTGCGTGCTATGTGTAGCAACTGGTTTAGCCCCAAGGTTGCCTTTATGGAGTGTACGTTCTAATGGAGGAAGTAAGACAATTAAACTGATTGCAAAATTGATCATTTAAGTATACTTGAGCAATTGCTATTGAGAGAAGGGCAGTATGCTAGGAAAGCATGAGATGGTGGCATGCATAGGAACTCATGGCTCTGAACCCATCATGTCACCTCCCACCATACTGCATGTGGACCCTGTAGCCCCAGGAAACAAATACTGGGCTTGTCTCACCTGTCTTTGGCAAGGTTATATTTATGAGGACCATAGCTTTTAACCCAAACATCGATGCAATTTGGACAGGCAGGCAAAGGGTTTTCTTGTTTGTGAATTTCTTAGTGAGTTTATACAAAGTTTAAACAAATAAATCCAACAATAATGATAAGAGTAATAATAGCTACCATTTATTGAATGTCGGCTTATGTTACCCACTGTGAGAAATGATTTGTATGTATTATCTTGTTTAATCTTCTCAGCAACTCTTTGAATTAGGTAGTGTCTCCATTTTACAGATGAGAAAACTGAAGCTTAGAGTTAAATAATTTTCCAGTCATCAATCACATGGGGTTATAAGTAAAATGATGATGCTGGGATTTGAACTGAGATTTCTCCAACTCCAAAGTCCTTGCTCTGTTATAACACATGGTTTTTATTAAAAAATTTAGAATTAAGTGATATGAGATTGGAACTACCCTAGAAAATCAGGATCTGAAAATTTTAACAAGTTACTTATTTTAGAAATAACCTGTGTAAAGTGCCTACTGGAGTAGCCAGCCATAGTAGACCTTCAGTATATGGCAATTGTCATTGTCATCACTGTCCTGAAGCATCTAAACTAGGATTTGGCAAGTTATAGCCCACAGACCAAATCTGGCCCATCACCTAGTTTTGTAAATTAAGTTTATTGGAACACAGCCATGTGCATTCACTTACAAATTGCATGTGGCTCCTTGCAAGCTACATTGCAGAGTTGAGTAATTGCAACAGAGACCATGTATGTGGCTCACGAGCCTAAACCCTCCGGAACTTTACATAGCAAGTTTGCTGACTCTGATCTAGATAACTGCCTCCATTTCCTATTTTGCCTTTCTGTGAGCCCTACCTGAGGTTATGGGTACAACTTATGATATTATACGCCCTCTACCCAAAATAGAATGTAAAGGTGAGTGGAAGATTCAGATATCATGTTTGAGCTATATGCCAGGCTTTGTGTATTATGCATACATTATCTTATTTAATCCTTCCAATACCTCCATTTTGTAAGTAAAAAGACTGAGTCTCAAATAATGAGCCTAAGTCACACAGCCACTGACTGGCACAGCCAGCCTTTGGTATGACTCTCAAGCCTGCACTCTTAGCAAGATATTCTTTGCATCTTATAAGAGGCTACATCTTAGAGCAAAAGAAAGCAGTTTATTACCATTCTTAAAGATTGGAACCTACTTCCTCCAAGACTAATTCCAGCTACAAATGAGGCTTAATTAAAAATAAGTCCCAGCCCTTGGACAAAAATTGGATTTTTTTTTTTTGAGACAGGGGTCTCCCTATGTTGCCCGGGAGGCTGGTTTCAAACCCTGGCCTCAAGCGATCCTCCAGCCTCAGCCTCCCAAAGTGCTGAGATTACAGTCGTGGGCCACTGTGCCCAGCCATGTGGACAAAAATTGAAATGAGACTAATTGAGGAAAGGAGGAGGCTATGGTTGCTTAGATCGCTAGGGGTGGCTGATGTTGGCTACCGAGTTAGAATGCCTGGGTAGTCACCTGCACGTCACAGCAGTCTTCCTGGAGCCCACTTCTTTCTCAGTCACTTTTGGGGGTGGACATGCTGGTGGCTTCCCATCTTTCCCAACAGGCTTCTGCTGTGCAGAGACCACATAGTCTACATATGCTTCCAAACTTCTCAAGGAGTCCCTCCTAGGCTTAGAGTACACACTTGATAAATGTTTCATCCTTTGAATAGAAAACACAATGGCCAGATTGACTGACTGTTTGTGGTGCTGAATATCTCAAGTGTAAATAAACATGTTCTTGTCTTTCACTTTGGAATGACAGTCAACTATCAAAAGTCCTTGAAGCACTAAAGTTTTAGATTCTGATTGATCAGCCATTTAGTGAGTGCCTACCTCAGGCCAGGTCTTGTACTAGACAGCCACTTTCACATTTGTTGCCCCACTTAAGAATAATGGTCAATTTCCCACTATTTCATAGTAGAAGATTCAGTTCGTCTCCATATTTGGAGCAATTTGCTGCTCATAATAATAAAACAAATTAAGCTCTATAGCTAATAGAGTGCTTTCACATCCATACCTGAGATGGAGCAGGGGCAAAGAGGAGATGGAAGGCATGACAGTGACAGGTGATCTTTGATAGCCCCTCTGAGAAGGAGGTTGGCAGGTTTATTAAAGTAAGGACTTGAATGAAAACCAAGTGGCAAAATAGAAGCTGAAGTGCACCATGTAACTCAACATATTCTCAGACATAGATTTCTGAGCCACAAATTCAGAGGGGTTTGAAAGGGTGGTAATCAAAAACCTTATATCTACTTTAAAAGCAATAAAAACTCCCCACCTTATCATATGGTCAAAGCATAACCAACGCAGAGTTGGTTATTGCCTGATCCTTCTTGATTAGATATCCACAGCCCTCTTGGATGGCCACACCTGTGTTAAGTTCCCACCGTATTTTGCACTTCTCCTTTGGGGCACCTAGCAGTGAAATGTTTCACTTGTATGAATTTGTCTCTTTTGATAGGCTGCTTGCTCCTCAAGAATAAGAATAGGTCTTATTCATTTCTGTACCTCCAGTGCTAACTCAGAGAAGTGCTTAACGAATGACAGACAGGCAGATAGGTGTGCAGATGAAAGTAATGGGAGCAGAGCTGCCTGCACGTACCTGCATTGCACTGGCAGACAGCCCTAGTTAGTCTCTTTTGGGATAATCACTGAGGCTCCTCTGGATGCAGAGCCCTCTTCTAAGTGTAGCTCCAGACAAGGTGGTGGGAAAAAGACCTAAGCCCGCCCTCTTCCTCAAAGCAAAGACAGTTGTTTAGGAGAAAATAAGACAAAATAAACAAAATGCCTAAGGCCCAATAAAATTGACCTGGTAACAAGAGTTGGAAAAAGTGTAGCCCTTTAGAATGACACCCAGAAGTGCTAAGGGACATGAGGAGTAAACAGAGAAGTGTTTCCTTTGTTCCAAACAGCTGCCAGAGACAGGAGAAACACACGAGGATGAACAAAGAGCTAGGATCAGGCAAACAGACCTATTGGTTGGATTCTGCCAGGCCCACGTCCACTGACTCCAGCCCTAGAACCTCAATTGAACGGGGCGGGGGGGGGGGGGGGGGGGGGGGGGGGGTTAGATGCAGGAGGTGTGGGTTTCAGGCCTATCCCTGCCACTTCTGACTGTGCAGTTTGGGTAAGTCCTTTTACCACTCTGAGCCTCAGTTGCCTTCTCTGCAAAGCCGCAAGCCCTAATGACACCTGCCTCCCTGGGCTGCTGTGGCATCAATGTGCTGATGGATGTGAAAGCATTTTGAAAGTCGGCAGGTAGCGTGTGCATAACAGCAGTTGGCTCTGGGAGATCAGACCTCGACTCTGTGTACTTTGTCTTGCAGAGGGTTGCCCTGGGTTGTGCAATGGTAATGGCAGATGTACCCTGGACCTGAATGGGTGGCACTGCGTCTGCCAGCTGGGCTGGAGAGGAGCAGGCTGTGACACTTCCATGGAAACCGCCTGTGGTGACAGCAAAGACAATGATGGAGGTAAGACCCTGGGACCCATGGGCTCTGGCACTCCAGGGGGCAGGGGGCACAGAGTGGAACGTGGGCATCACTGAGTTAGCAGGCCACCAGCACACCAGTTGTCCAGTCACGGGGGGCCCAGAACAAGCAGAAACTACACTCATGTGGCCTAAGGAATGAGTGCATATCACTAGTTGTTCCAATGAATTAATTAAAATGAACTACTGTAAATGAAATTAATTGCCATGCAGCAGCCAGTGTAGAGGAGAAGGCATATGGCAGGAAGAATTTTCACACGATGCAGCAGTGGAATGGGTTGCCTGGCCCATCACGGGAGCTGCAGAGGAATGCGTACCTTTGGTCAAGGTCTCGTCTCCTCTGACTCTGGTGGTATCCGTCACTAAGCACACCAGGGGACACCTTTGTAATAGAATTTTCCCTTGCTTTAGATTTTTTTAAGTATTAGACAGTCAAAGCCCAAGGAAAAAGGAGCTAGTCTTGTGGAACATTCATTTGCTGAGAGGGAAGAGGCCTGGGTTCTAATCCAACTCACTTTGATTCCCTGTGCGTCCTTAGGAAAGCTGCTTGGTGTCTCTGGGCCTCACATGCCCTATTTATAAAATGAGGCCGTTGGACCATAGGAACCATTTCAGTCCTTATATTAGTCGTAGTCTTAGCCTTCACTTTTCTGTTGTATAAACTTGGATAAATACAACCATAATGTGCTCTACTTTCCCCCCTGGAAGATAGATTGATCCCTCCTGATTCTACCAGAGGAGGTTATTAGAATAAAAAGATAGAGATGTGGAAAAAAAGTCAGACCAGTTAACCCTTTCTTTCTAATGGCGGCCTAACACTGGCCTCATCCAAACGTGTTTATGTGGCTCCCTCTGCTTATACAAAGGACTTTCTAGTATATGGCACAGAGTAGGAAATCAATAGGGCAGAAACATAGCATCACAACCTTTGGTAATTTTCTGCTTCAAGGGATTCTAAAATCTCCAAGCACCGTAAGAATTAAAAGGCCAAGTGTGTAATATTTTGATTACTGTGATTCATTTGTCTTGAGCTGGCCCTAGTAGCCTCGAAATAGCTATTTTGGACCTTTGAGCTGCTTTTAGTCCTTCTACCTGCTGCCTAAACCCAGGAGGCGAGTGGGCCTGATGTACCAGGCCTGGCCCAGGGAAGTAACTGTCGACAAGGAGCTTGGTCACGGGAGGTAGGCAGAGACAGTAGCTCCATGTTCTTTGCCCGAGATCTTGCAGGGTTGAAATTTCCCTTAGTGTGGAGTTCCTTAATTTTTGTTCTCCATAAATATCCAGAGTTCTTGTTTTGGAATCAGGCGCTATCCAGATGTAGAGATGAGTAAGTCCTGTCCCTGTACTCCAGGAACTCAAATGAGGGAGAAAGATCCCAAGTTAAGTGCTGATGGACTGTGATAAGTGCTGTTGTAGAGTGATATATTGGTTGTTGTGGGAAGAGGAAAACATTCATCAGGAAAGTGGCACTTGCATAGATAGGAGTTTCCTGGAAAGAAAAGGGCTTTCCATTCAGAGACGGCATCGTGGGCAAAGGTGGGCAAGGCAGGGAAGGGTATCGGGCATCCCTGTCTTCAGGCAAGATAAAGTGCGTTTGTATTTGCTCTTCATAGGAAAGAGAAGCTAGCCCAGATTACCTGCATGATTTCCTCAGCATTCCCTTTTGCTTTGCCCGTATAGGCACAATTGCAATGACTAACAGTAACACTCGTGTAACAGAAGAGAAGGGGAGGAGCCACACCACAAAGTCTTTCCCTTCTCTAGAGTCCAGGGTCCTGAGCACAGCCTTTAAACAGCTATTGAACATCTGGGCAGCAAAAGAACTGAATGTCTTTGGGAAATGTGGGGAGAGGGTACCTCTCCCCTACCCCAACAGACATACAAGAATAGGTAATAGAACAAGGTTCCTTTATTCTCTCACACGGAAACATCATACAAGTGTGCCCTCTGTTCACCATACTTCAGAGACAGCCTCCCAGCACCTGGACTCACCGGTGTTTTCACGAGGCCCAAAGCCCCACAGCTTGGTGGGAGAAAGAGCTTCTTGTCATAGGAAATGGGGCTGATCCAGACCCCAGGGGAATGGGGTCTCCTCCACCTGCTCTGACAGATGAGCCAGCAGGAAGTAGAAAAGAACAACCAGAAAATCCCCAGTTGCAGGGGAATATACCTCTTGCATGTTGGAGCACGTTGTGGACTGAAATGAGTTTGTACATAGTTCATTCACTCACTCGACAAATGTTGAGTGTCTACGCTGCATCAGGCCCTGTCCTGGGGCTTCAGAGATAAATAAGACACAGTCCCTATCCTTGTAAAATCACAGTGTAGAGGGAGAGAGAAACAGCAGGTAATTGCAGTGCAGTGGGATTGCTGTGATAAAGGAGCGTCCTTTCATTCGACCGATAGTATGTCTGGGTGCCCTGCTGGGACTGTGATATGGGTCCTGTGGGGCTTCCAGTCCAGCTGGGAGGACATCCCATGGGTCATCATGATTGAAAATACAACCAACTGGGGAAGCCAGAGTGTTCAGGGTCTTTGTTCTTGGTTCTCAACTGTGAAATGAGGAAACATCTCATCTCATAACCCCCTCAGTTCGGTGGGCTGTCTACCCATTGGGAAAGCCAAAGGGAAGGTTCGGAGGACCCTGCTTTGCCATAGGGGGTGGACTGTCCCCAAGTGCCAGAGGGGACAAGACTTATCCTCACTGGCCTCTATCATTCTAGGCTTTGGCCAAACAGGGACAGTTGTAGTGGAGGGAGAAAGAGAGCAGCGTGTGCAAGGCGTGCAGGAGTGAGCCATACTGAGCACTGAGCTGTTTTCAGTTCAGGCAAGCACACATTCATTGGGCTCCTGCTGTCTACAAGGCACCACATACCCCTTTCTGAGGGACATAAAGACCAGTGAGCATGGCCCAGTCTTTCTCCCTCAGGAAGCTCACGGTCATTTGGAAAAAAAATATCATCCAGACATCTACATCGAATGGGGGCAGAATTAAATAAGTGCCTCTGTTTTAGCCATGAGAGGGGATGCAGCATAATCCCAGAAAAAATAGTTCAGGCTGGAGGGAAACATTGTGAGAGTCTCGCTGAGTGGTGGTTCTTGGCTGATGGGACTCAGGAGCTTGGAGATGGAATCAGCAGAGCTTGGTGTGAAGAAACATGACTGAGAGGGACGTCAGAGAACTCCAGCTCCCTCACGTGCATGTTTACAGACAGCAGAACTGGAGCCCAGGGAGGGGGGATGTCATGAGATGTGGCATAGTCATGCAGAAAGTCTTTACACGGCCTGGACTAGGACCCCAGACTCTTGAGCCAGTCCACACAGCCCTGTGAACCTGAGCACTTCGCCTTCTCCTAGTGACTTCTCCTCCTCCTAGAAATTAGTGTGAGCACTTACCCAGATCCACATAGGCTGTGGCAGTACCACAAAGCCAACCAGAGTATGGTGATAACTTGGATGTCATTTTGTAGTTTGAAAAGCAATTGTGCATCCACTCAACAACACGTGAGGTGTGTGGTATTATTATCCCCTTAGTATTCCCTTAGGATGAGGAAATGGAGATTGAGCAAGTATTTCGCCCAGCTCACACGGCTGGCTGGTGGCAGAAACTGCCAGCATCTGTGAGGTCCAGCCACGTTAGAGCTTTCCACTGTGCCCAGACCCCAGATACGTGGCGCCATCGTAGAACACTGTGGCCCTCCAAGTTATCTGAGAACCCCGGGTTTCTCTTCTTTCCCAATTTGCTAGGCTTAAAGCAACCCTTTTTAAATTAAACTTGAATTTCAAGGTTCGTTAAGAATGCTGCAGCAGTGTCTTTAAACTGTGAGACCGAAAAAAAAAAGCTACACAGTATGACTGAGTTGGGAGTAGCTTTATTGCATTATTGGTTTGTTTTTGTTTTCATATATGATTGCTGCCTAGATTTAGAAGCAAAAAGCAGATCCCGAAGGCGACTCGGTGACTGCCAGCCTCCTGATACTGTCGGGGCTGCCCTATCCACCCACCATGCCTCCAGATTTCACCCCAGGCCCTGGGTGGGGAGAGGACCCAGCAGGCGGCAGGCGCTGGGATCCTGACGCACCCACTCAGTGTGAAGCCCTTCGTGTGCCCCATTGCTGTTCCATGCCTTGCAAAGCCCTTGATAAAGTGTAGTCACACGCATCTTCTCTTTTTATTCTCACTGATCTTCTCATGGGGATGTTCATTTCTTGTCCATTTCAAAGATAATGAAGCTGTATCCCAAAGACACTACATGATGATAAAATGAGGATATTAATGCTACCTTGTGGGGTTGCTATGAAGATTATAGGTTTATTTAAAATGCCTGAGAGGCAAGATAGCACAGTGAGACAGAATCTGTACCCACATTGTCTGAATTCCACTCCTGGCTCCCCCGTTTGCTGACTGTGTGACCTTGAGTGAGTTACTCAAGTTCTCTAAGACATTTCCTCACCTGCAAATGTCGGTTGTCTGTCCTGCTCCTTTCCACCTGCAACCACACAAACATGATGTTTATTATAAATGATATATTCATATATAAATAATTATTTTTAAAATTTGGAATTATGCCCTGTATAAAATTTTATATCCTACTTTTTTCACTTAAGGTTATGAGGTGATGATGTATTTCGCCATATAACAATGTGCTTTTACTTTTTTCATTTTCTTTATTAAAATCTGTATTCCAGGCTGTTACATGCTCAATGCTCAAATGAAAAGAATTCAAATGTTTATAAAGGAAAACAAAAGCCATCATTTCGATTCTCCCTAAGTGCCAGGCACTGTGCTGGACACTCTGTGTCTGTGGTCTCTAGCCTGCACAACAAACTTGCAAGGCAGACATTTACATGCAGGGAAACTAAGTCTCAGCGAGCTGAAATGATTTGCCCAGAGTCACACAGGAATCAGTGGGAGAGCTAGGATTAGATTGGAACCCATGTTTAAAAAGAAACTGTAATAAAAACTCCACTGGAATTTAAACAACCAGACTTCCTTTGATAAAGGATCTTTAAGCAGCTTCAAGGTATGATAATCTCTTTCAGTGCTCTTGGCCCCGTAAAAAACAATCATGGGTTGAAATAGATAATCGAGAGACGCAACCTAGAAGGAGGAATCTCAGGAAAACTGAGAACAAAGCTCTCTGTCCTCCCTTCTCCTCCCTGTCTCCTATTGCTGGAATGGGGATTTCATATAAAACCGTAGAATTTGGTCACCCTTCAGATGATCTCCAAACCATATTTCTCAAGATAAGAGACAGGAGAGAAATTGACCTTTAAAAATCTTGTGTTCTGAGGGGCAGATAAAGATTTTGCAAGCCTTTTGAAAGAATGCACAGAATTTATTATAGCAAATGACAAAATCTTCTCCCCATGTGTATCGAAGGGGAGGCACATTCCACCTCCACCCCCAGGCCCTCCCCAGGTGTTACTCACAGCCTGTTGTAAAACAGTTCTGTGGCCAGACTGCAGACAGGAGTGAGATGAGGTTGGCTGCTGGGTCGTCAAGCCAGAGGGAGAGTTAAGCCTGCAGAGAGGCTGCTGTCCATGGGGCTGTCTGTTTAGGGAACCATGCAGACAACTGCAGCACAAAGAGTTTATTAGTGCATAGACTCCCCAGACCTGCCCTAGCCCACATCCCTGTTCTTTTTCTGGCACATCCTTCTGTATCCTTCTGCTCAGTTTAAGTACTCTCTCTGCTAGGAATGATCCCGGCCCCCAGCCTGAGTTGGGTGCCCACCCTTGGGCTCCCACAGCCCCCTCTCCTGCTTTCCCCCTCAGCACTCTCTTGCCTCTGTCTGACCCACTCCACTGCACCCTTTGGAGGCACGACTCTGTTTGTTCCTGTACATCCAGTGCCTAGCACAGGGCCTGCCAGCCTCATGATAGGTGTCGGACACATGTTAAAAGGCTTGTCCCCTGTGCCTCCTGTCTAAGGAGAGGGATGCGCTCTTCCTGCGGAGAGTGGCTTCCATCACACCCTGTGGCCCTCGACGGGCCCTGCCAAACTGACTGAGCTGTTTGGCTTGGGATCCTCACATAATAATTCCTGCAGTTGTTCATTTGTTAAACAAATACGACGGTTATTGTGTGCAAGGCACTGTGCTATGCATTTGAGATCCAGAAATAAGCCAATTCCTGCCCCTCATGAAGAGGGGACAGGGCCGGGGGAGCCAGAATACCCAAGCACTGCTATAAAGAGCTGTTGCTGTGGAATAGTGCCTAACAGTTGGATGTGAAGAAAGATTAGGGACCAGATTCCCAACTCTGCCCCTTCACTAGCAGTATGATGTCAGGGAATTCACCTAACCTAAGCCCCAAGATGAGGAAGTCAGCTGAGCCCATTTAATAGAACTCCCCAGCATGCCTCTACTTCCTGTGACAGTCCCCGCAGGCCAGCTGCCCTGGGAGAAGGTCTGTGGCATGCAAAGGCCAGGAGGTGGCTGTCAGGCATCCAACAGCCTAGCCTGCCCCACCTACCTTCCACCCCCGATGAGGTCGCAATGAGAGAGGCAATGAGTCACCCGCAGTCCCACCACTCCCTGGCAGCTGTTAAGATCTCAGAACAAATGAGAAGCTGCTTCCGGTCAGGACTGTGACTGTTCTCTCAAAGAAGGGCCAGGCGGCCAGCAGAGCACATTTCTGTGGCCTAGCACCTGTCTGCACAGAGGGCTCTAGGGAACAGCCACCAGCATGGGACGGACACTAAAAGTTCTTTCACTGACTTACTCCTTTACTCTTTACGACCCAGGAACATTTCGGCAATCCCGAAAGGTCAGCGGGGCTTATCATCTTGGTTTTACCTGAGTAAATTTTGTCTCAGGCTTATAAAAGATGTGCCCAAGTCCTCATGGCTAGAGAGTGACAGCTCCAGAGGAGGAACTGGGTCTTCAGGCATCTAGCTTGGATTTCTTGCTCCCACACACCGTTTCCCTAGTTCTCCAGGTCAGTTGACACCCCACAAGGTAGGCACTGAGGAAGGATGCGAGAGGAAAGGGCCTGGCCCTGATGCCCCGATGGAGCACAGAGATGGCAGTGTTAGCCGGAGCCCGCACTCCGTGCACCAGCAACGTCTGAACGCCAGGGGGCTTCCAGTGCGAGGGTCAGGAGTATGTGAACCACTTTGGAATGTGTCATTTAGTGCCCTAAGACTGCCCCCCCTTTTTTTCTCCCTTTTCTTTTCTCCACCTTTTCTTTGTCCCCCACTCCCCATCAGAGGCACTCTTGTGTGTGGCATCGCTGTGCCCCTACCCCAGCCTCCAGAGCCTGTGTGGACTTTTTGACATTTTCTTCTGCCCCTTTTCACTTTCACCATGTAAAAGGGGGGAGGGGAGCCTTCAGAACTTCAAGGAAAAAGGAAATTTCTAGGTAAAGATGTTCTTTCCCAAAAGTTGGAGTTTAGGGGTTTTTTGGGGGGGCGGTTACTGAAAATTTGATGGAAATAGAGGCCAACCCTCCCTATTTTCCTGATTTTCTTCCTGCTGCAATAATAAAGGCCTCTCAATGGGAATAGCAAATATATGAAACATGGACAATTTATAAGTCAACCAACTTATGTGTAATATACAATTGAGATTTGAAATGTTTAGAAAATGTAAATATTTCCAAACCAACCAAAACTGGAGAATTCCAAAAACTATATATTGATGTGTTCCTAGTCTACACCCAAATTTACTTTTCTGTCCCCAAAGCATACTTTTTTCCTTTTAATATGAACCTTCTAAAATTTGTCATCTATGCCTAACAAAATTAAATCGTGAAAGGTTCTCCCTCACTGTGGAGCAGCCATATGTACTGTTTCAGGCTGCCATATGCTACCTCTGAAAATACGAAGAGGGTTTTACACAAAAGCCGGTCTTGTAAACTGCAGCCTTTGAAAATAATTTTGTGAGCTCTACTCATTTTAAAAATATGTATTTCATTTATGTATGATTGCCCATATCGGTGGAAGTTTTGCCACATTTACTACTCAGCAAATATTTGTTAAATGAATGATTAGGAAGCGTCAACATAAACAAACAGAAGATTTGGCCTGGCATTAATCACTCTAACCTGCGAAGCATAGAATGAACAATTCCACCGTCCCAGGGTCTCTCATAAGAACACAGTTTATGTGGTATCTCCATTTCAGAGGACCCCAATCTACAAATCCCCTGAGGTCTCTACTACAGTAGTTTACAGGGCATTGTGTCCAGAAAGGGCTGCCAGTGATGTATGCATGGGGAGGGTCCAGGCTAGGGGCAAAGGACAGGTCTGTTACTTGGATACTGGTTCAAGGGAGGCATCTGGCCAGGAGCTAATAATAACTGTTATCTACCAAGCACTTACTTAGGTGCTAGTTATCACGTTAAGTGTTTCACATCCATGATCTCGCCTAATGCTCACAGCATCTCCATGAAGTAGGTTTGATTCATTTTACAGATGGAAGAACTGAAACTCAGAGCACTTGCTGGGACTTTTATTTCAAGAATAATGGTCACCTAGGGCATCACAAGGTACAACAAGGTACAACAATTTGTCTTTAAAATTCAGCATAAAGAAAAAAGGGGGATCAGGAAAACCCCAGATTCCAGAAGCAACATGAAGCCAAAAGCCAGAGCAGGAGGCACAGGACCTGAAGCTGTGGCAGCCCTGGTGGAGATGGGGAATTATCAGATCCAGTAAGACAGACTCCTAGGATATAATATGTTCATAGAGTCAGGAGACAAGGCACACTCAAAGTGGGGGATTGGAACTGAGGCCCTACGAAAAGCTGGGATCCTCAAAGACTGCAAGTCATATGAGAGTAGGACCAAAAAATTGTTGAGAGATCAAGCCTACACCTCAAAAGATCTTGAAATCCAAACTTATATACCAGAGTGGTGCTAGAACTCTAAGATATCAACCTGAAAAGTGGTACCTCTGGGGTAGCAAGCAGAAGTAATCAGGATGGTGGTTCAACCACTTCAGCCATACAAGATCCCATAGAAAAGGTAAGCCACCCTAGAACTAACAGTCAAAATCATAGAACATGCCGGAAATGATCGTAAGCCGGAGTCAACAACTACACCATACAAGAGGATTACCATGCTCAAGAAGTTAACAATCTGAAAGAGACTATAAAGTGAATGTTTTTAAATGACTAAAGTGATAAAATGATATAAGAAACTGTGGAGAAAAAATACTATCAAGAAAGAAACAGGTACATTTTGAAGAGTTCCAAATAGACTATCCAGAAATTTTAAAGTATAATAATTTAAGTTAATGACCCAAAGGACAAATTAAACAGCAGACCAATCACAAATGAAGGGAAATAAGTGAAAGAGAATATAGATCTGAAGAAATAGATCAGAAGGGAACCCAGATAAAAAGATGGAAATTAAGAAAGAGGTTGAGAGACATGAAAGATGAGAGAAGACCCCTTAAGCATTTAGCAGTATTCCTGAAGAAAAAACCACAGAGAAAGGGAGAGAAGAATATTCAAAGAGCTTGGAACCAAACTTTCCAGAACTAATAAAAGACATGAATCCTAATTAAAGGGTCTATGGTGTGGCATATTGTTTCAGTAAGATTCATAAATCCATGTTCTCCACTTAAGAAAGAGTTCCTGAAAGTCTCTCCAGAGCTCGAAGAACATTTCATTCCTCAGAAAGAACCAAGCTTGAATTCTGAGTCAGCTTCCTCACTTCCAACTAGGTGACCTTCACTAAGTTACTTGACCACTTTGCGCCTCTGCCTCCTTCTCTCTAAAATGAGGATGATGTCAGTGGCTACTTCTTAGGGCCGGGAGGACTCAATGTCATGTGGCTTGTAAGATATTCAGCACAATGCCTGGCACTCAATAAATGCTGTGGTGAATCATCATCATCAGTTTAATATAGATATTAATAATAACAAGTGTCATTCCTGGCTAACCTTCTCCCAGGGCCAGAGAGCAGACATCCCTCCTCAGCGGGAAGCAGTTCTTTCCAGGTGCCATAAAGCAGAGCGTTTATAAAGAGGTAAAAGACTGGCTTCCAGGGACTGCTTCAGTGGTAAACAAGAACAGGCAAGAGCTAATAAAATTTCAAATTAGCCATGACTTTTCACGGCCCTAGCTGATTGTGCTAGCTGATTTAATGGTCAACGTCCCTGCTCGCTGGGATTGAATAATGGAGCATTTTTGCAGAGTTATGGACGCGGCAGCTGAATCTGTCATGCTAACATCAATAGCAGAATGCAAATAACCCTCAGCTCACGCTGTAATTATGTGTTTAAGCAATGTCTGACAGGGGCAGCACGAGAATGTGTGATGGAGCCTGCCGACTGCAGGAGAAGACAGGTGCTTTGCTAGGCAGTTGTGTCTGGGAGCTGGGACAGGAGCCACAAGTTAGGACCCAGGATGATGCAGGGGTGAGGGGAGGCCTTCCCTCCACATCTCAGAGTGAATCTGGCAGGTGAGCAAAGGATGAATGGCCTTTCATTTTGTGAACCATTTTCTAGGTTCAGGATTGGGAAGGGAAACTATCCCTTATTAGGCAGTATGTGCCAGATACCATGTGTCAGATACTGTGCTCGGTTTGGGGACATAATGCTATACTTTTTTATTTATATAACAAATACTTGTATTTGTTACATAGATAATGTACTTGTATTATCCCCCTTTAAGAGACGTGGGAAACTCAGGCTAGAGAGTTCAGTAGTGTGCCCAAGCTCACACAGTAGTAGGTTTCAGAGCCAGGATTTGACCCCAGACATTCTATTTCTGAAATCTGTACTCTTTATCACTGTTCTGCCTTCAAGGAGACTACAAGCTATTGGGAACCAGGCAGAACTGGGAGAGAAAGACAAGGGCTTTTTCTCACTAATTTATTAAGGAAAAAACTGAGTTTCAGGGCAGTCAAGTAGCTTACCTGAGGCCGCGCAGCCCTTAGGAAGGATCAGGGCCACCAAGTCTAGCCAAGTCATATGCAGTACTCTGGTGGTTAGCAGCTATGTTGTAAACCCCATGGGGACAGAGAGAGGTGAGTATATCAGTGTTACGCCCACATCATTGAGGAGACCAGGGCTCAGAGAGATTGCGTCCAGGAGTGTGTCTGGGGCCACTCTTAGGGGCAGTGCTAGGTCTTGAACTTCAGCCTCTGAGCCTCATGACCCTCCCACCATGCCACACCACTTACTTGAGTGGAATGAAGATACAGTTTTCTGGCTTTTATGGACTGGCATTTGGTCTCATCCCCTGCTTCATTTGTTAACTAATTCATTCAATTTTCATTCATTTATTTATTTAATAGTAATGTTTTAAACCCCTCTACTAAGTGCTGAGGATATAACAGAGATGACCAGAACAGATCTGTGCTTCCAGAATGGAGGGAAAGTTTGCACAAAGTCACACAGATAAAAAGCAGCAGAGCCAGAATTGAATGCAGGCAGAAATACAATCTTAGACTGTTCTCTGCTTACGAAGCACATAGACTGTAACCCCAGGCTTTTCCTGTCCCCCACTTTGAGCACTGTCTGCTGATCTCTGGGTTTGTTATCCATTTTAAGCTATTCTATTAGGTGCCTATAAAAGTACTGTGGGATAATGAGACCAAAAATCTGTGATGTGGTGGAATTTCCTTCTTTGCGCTTTGGGAAGATAGTAGAGCTTTAATACAATTTTCAGTCCTGAAGAAATCCAGTCATGTGGTAGAGAGAATTCCCTCCTAACGGGAACTTCATCAGAGATCTGAAACCATCCGGCAAACTCAGAAAGCACCAACACCCCCATGGTCCCTATCACCAAAGGCAGAGAAGGCCTCCAAAGAGCTGAGGACGGTGCCTCAGGCCACACGACTGCACTGCAGCACCCACGCCACCTCCCCCCGACCCCAAAGCCAGGCAGTCACCAGGTCTTACAGTGTTACCTCCTAAATGCCTCTCAAAACCATCTCCTCAGGCATTCTGGATAAACATGGCTGATTGGACATAGCGATGTAAACCACATGCTCTGTCACCCCTACAGATGGCTTGGTGGACTGCATGGACCCTGACTGCTGCCTCCAGCCCCTCTGTCATGTCAACCCGCTGTGCCTGGGCTCCCCTGACCCTCTGGACATCATCCAGGAGACACAGGTCCCTGTGTCCCAGCAGAACCTACACTCCTTCTATGACCGAATCAAGTTCCTCGTGGGCAGGGACAGCACGCACATCATCCCTGGGGAGAACCCCTTTGATGGAGGGTGAGTCCAAGGGCCCCAGCTCCAGCCAGGGCTCTTCAGGGCCA
Organism: Cheirogaleus medius; assembly: GCA_008086735.1. Classification (NCBI taxonomy): domain Eukaryota; kingdom Metazoa; phylum Chordata; class Mammalia; order Primates; family Cheirogaleidae; genus Cheirogaleus; species Cheirogaleus medius. The sequence goes on along the minus strand of VBSM01001265.1, from coordinate 41,712,162 downwards.
CATTTGGGTGGGTCGGGGTGGGAGGAGGCCAAGAGGGTAAGCATCAAAGGTTTCCAATGGAATATCAGGGGAGACAGAGAAGCAGCCTCAGATACCCATATTTATAAAACTGCTGTCCAAGGCATTTGGAATTTTTATGAGCAAAGTTTTGTTGCTCCCACTGGATGACAGATGGAGAGAGTGAGAGACCCAAGGTCTAAAGGGAATCTTGGATCAATACCTGTTTTGCAGTCAGCTCTTAACTGATCCTGCAGTTCCAAGACAAACTGAAAGGCTTTGATGCTGTTCACCCTCAAAACTGACATCCAGAAGACTTTGGTAGAATGGGGCTAGGGATTCATCTGCTGGTGTCCCAGGCCACATGACAATACATTCTTTCTTTTTTCATTGTGTCATCCATTGGACAGATTTTAACTGTCCTCTGTGCCATGTCCTGTGCTAGGATCACAGAGATGAGTAGAGCACAGTTCCTACCTACTGGTCACTCACAGTAACTGGGGTGACAAAAAAGGGACAGTTATAGTGTGATAGGGCAGAAATGTGCCCCTGGGGTACTTTGGGACAGAGAGGGAGGTACTTTTGGGTAAGGGGAAGGCCAAGGCTTAGTCTTAAAGATGAGAAATAGTTAACTAGGCAAGGCAGGGAGAAAGTGCTCCGGGTAGAGGGAAGAGCTCATGCAAAGACCTAGAGGCACGAAAAGGCACAGGAGCCAGCAAAAGGTAACTCTCTGCTTTCTGCACCCCAGATTAGGGCAGTGAACCAGGATAAGCTATCCAAGAGGAGGGCTCTATATCAATTTTTTTGGAATGTCTTCCAGTGAAGTGATGCCTCATGTGTGCAGAACTTTCTCTAAAAGTCAGCACAGTTAATTCAGCAGTCACAGACTGTGTGACTTTCTATGTTCATGACTTCTATGCCAGAGAGCCCCTGCCTACGGGGAGAACAAGGTAGTGCTGAGGAGTGGGAAGGATGAAGGGCATTTTCAAGTTCTATTTGGGAGGAAATCAGCAAGACTTGGTAACAGATTGAGTCTAAGGGGTGCTGGAGAGAGGAGTCTGCCATCTGAATGCCTGGATAACAGCGGTACTTTCACCAGGACGAGGACCTGAGAGCACAGCAGGGCGGGGAACAAGATGGTGACCTCCACTCTGAGCATGGGAAGAGGGAGGAAGGGACACACCTCAGTAGGACACCCAAGAGGAAATGTCTGTTTGCAGTTAAGGATTTCTGGAGCTCATGCAGAGATTAGGGCCTAGAGTTCTTGATTTGGGAGACACCAACAAGCAAGCAGTCGTTGAAACCATGAGCACACAAAAGCTTCTCCAAGAACACATGGGGAAAGAGCAGGGGCCAAAGGAGGTACAAGGAGTCTCCGTAGGGGGCGGCCACTCTCATCTCCAGAGTGTGACTGAGGAGGCTGAGGCGAGGCCTCACGGGTGGTGTGTGACAGAGTGGGGTGCACACGTGCAGGCCTTTCAGACCCCAGAGCCTACCTTGCAAGGTGGGACAGTGAGATGGAAGAAGCCCAGCAAGAAGGACCCCGTGTGGCAGCATTCAGACGTGCATCATTTTGCAGATGAAGGTACTTTATAGCCCAAACTCTTTGACTGACCCCAAGAATACTGAGAAGCTGAGAGGTTATTAAGATATTTTCCCAAAATCACAAAGCTACTCAAGTGGCAGAACCAGGAGCAGAAATAGAGTGAGGAAAACCCTATTCATTTATCTTGGCCAGAAACACTGCTTTTGTCTCTGTGTAGGAAGCTGCCTGCTAGTTTCTTCAATTGTACGATTTTATGTATGCATGCTTGCGGGCCTTCCCATGGCATGAGTTCTTTTAGCCAACTGGAGACATAAATAATATTCCTATCAAGGCAAATGTTACTAGCTCAGCCTTTCTTTCTGGGCCCATTATGGGATCCGATTAGGGCTATAGCTGCCCTGTGACTGTTCTACTTACCAGGTGCCCTTACCATGCCAGACTCATCAGTGCCAGCGGGGACATGGCCCCTATATGTCCTCCTGGACACTTACTGAACCTACTGCTTAAGCAGCATGAGTCACCGTGGAACCTGCGCAGGGATCTCAGTATTGTTGCTCCGGTAGGTCTGACTTGCCTCAAGGCGCCTGTCAAGTGTGGAATTTGAAAAGCCTGTGCTGCGGGAATGACCGCCCCTCTCTGGGCAGTCGGGGAGATATAGGCCTCGGAGACGGGCTAACTTGGGCTTCAGATCCTGGCTCTGCCACTCCTGGATACATAGCTCTAGACAAATGGCTTCATATAGGGAGTCATGTAAATGTCTGTCAACCCCTCTGAACTGAGTCCTCCCAGGAAGCACTGCATGTTCCTCATTTTAGCACTTAGTAGTTGCTCAAGATATATATGTATATAAATTGTCTTGAAGCATGAAGAAACAGAAGAAAGGAGGGAAAGAAGGAGAATGGACACATTATCTATTTTACTTAATTTTATACTGAGGATTCAGAGTCTAGAGAAGTTAAATCACCTGCTAAAAATCACACTACAGATTAGTAGCAGAAGCAGAAGTCAGCTTGCTGATCACCGTTTGTATATCTGTCACCTACAGTTAATTACGTACACTTTGAAAGCAGGACCATTCATTTCTCCAAACCTATAATACTTTGGACAGGGCCAGGAATATAGTATTTGCTTTACAAATGAATAGATGATGGGAGCTTCCAAAATGTTACTCAAAAAATTCCTTTTACCTAACATTTGTTCAAATCATTATGTCCCTGCTCCCTCCTGACCTAGATTCAGAAGAAACAGCTGTCTATGAGGAAGGATCCCCAAACAGATTTTTATGTAAAATAAGCCCAAGTGACCAGAAACCTAGAAACATGAGGCAGCAGATGCTTTTCTCACTAGACTACCTACTTGGTATTCCATTAGCTTGATCTGGGCTGGTAGTACGGTGTTTATTTGACAGTTGGGATAAAGTGACATCAGCTATGAAGTTTGAATTGCTGTCTTCCTTCCTCCTGTAGGAGGGAGTGTGGTATCATAGAAAGTATCCTGAGTTTCAATCTTGGCTTTACTTCCCACTAGCGGTGTGTGACCTCGGGGAAATGATTTAACCTTTGTGCAGGTGCCTCCAGTTATAAATTGGCAATAATGGTAACTATTTCATGAAAACTGTTGAAAGGATTAACTAAAATAAAGCACCTAACCCAGGGCTTGGTACATATTAGGTGATCAGTAAATGGTGGCTTTTGTAGTGGCAGCATGTCATAGTGAAAATAGCACAAGCCTTAGAACCAGACAGACTTGGATTGAAAGACAGTTGCATCCATTTTCTAGGTATATGATCTTGGGAAAATTCCTAAATTCCTTATCTGAGCTCCAATTTCCTCCCATCTGTAGGATTAGGGTGATAATGTCTGTGTCTGAGAATTAAATAGGAAAAATGTACATAAAGTCACAAACTAGTACATGCCCCACCAAAACATGCTTGCTAATTACACGGTGGTGGTGGTGATGTTAAAAAGAGCCCCCAAATCCACTCCCTTAAATGTGAACTTTGAGAGGAACCTGCCCTCTGGGTCCAGCAACCCCCCAGGGAGGAGCCAGGTTTAGATGGTTGAATCGTTATTTGAGGAAGGGAAAAGGCAGCATTCTTGCCAGCCAGCTTTCAGCTGGGTCCTTGTTAGAGAAGGACCCAGTGGCATTTCTCCAGAGCATAGAATTTCCGATGGGGAGGCAGACCTGACTTGGTACCTGTGTGTAACTATAAGGTCTATGCCTGCCTGACAAAATCCCATATTCTCCTGCACCCTGTATGCTGTACCATAGTTTTTATAGTTTGTCTGGGATTTCATTTAACAGCCTCCAAGAAGCAGGCTGTCACCCAGAGACCCAACAGCATTTCTGAGACCAGCAGAGAAAGGCAGGTCTCAGAAGTGTAGCTCCTTCACTCCGCCAGGTCCCAGCTGTGTGTCAGGCACAGGGAGCCTCAAATATGAGGCATGCTGGGACCTCAGGTGCTGAGACCATGGGAGGGAGGGGATTTCAAGGCCAGGGCTTGGAACTGAATGGACCACCTTTCAGTGGTGGAAGCAAACAAGCCAGTCATTGGCTCCCAGGGCTCTCCTCAGCACTCATTTCCTCAGAAGCCTGACCCCATGCTTGGGAGTGAGGAAGACCTCCCTCAGGGGACCTATCTGGTTCATCTGTGTCCCCAGAGCCCAGCATAGTGCCTGGTCCAGAGCAGGTGTTTAATACAGGTTTAATGAATACAGCAGCTCCATCTGACATCCTGCCACTGCCGTCCTCAACTCCACAGAACATGAGAGAAGTGTGATGTAAAGCGGGAGGGGAGAGAGCAGGCATGGGAACCACTCTTACCAGATTAGGTGGCTTGAATACCACATTTCTCTCCTGGCCTGGATGCCTGGGCCACATCTGCCTAGTAGAACACCTATCCCTCACCTGGAGTCACATGGAGAATATGATGAAGGGTGCCCACCACTGAGACTCAAGTGGGAGAGGAGGAGCCACTGAGGTCCATGGTGGAAGGCTCTCCAACTGGGTTTTCTGTACAAAAAGGCTGGGATACAGACTGAGGAGCTCGGGATAAGACAGCTGGGAAAAGGAGGGCAACAGGGGACATCTCCTGGGAGAACACTCTAGCCAGAACTGTTTCCTACTGTTGGTTGTATCTGTCCTCTGGGGAAGGACTAATCAGATTGAAAGGGCTAAGCTGAGTGTGGTGCCTCATGCCTGTATTCCAGCAACTCAGGAGGCTGAGTGGGAGGATTGATTGAGCCCAGGAGTTCCAGAACAACCTGGGCAACATAGTGAGACCCTGTCTCTAAAAAATACATAAATAAAAAATAAATAAGCCTGGCATGGTGGCATATGCCTATAGTCCCAGCTACTCAGGAGGCTGAGGCAGAAGGATCACTTGAGCCCAGGAGTTCGAAGCTGCAGTGAGCTATGATTGCACCACGGCACTCCAGCCTGGGTAACAGAGCAAGACCCAGTCTCTACAAAACAACAACAACAACAAAAAAAAATTAAAAGAAAGAAAGGCTAGATGTGAGGCAGATATGACCTCAGTGAATAGTTGCAAGTTGCCAATCCTGGGCAGGTTAGCAGATTACAGGAAGAGCTCCTGACAGAAGAACCACTCTCAAGGTATTTGAATATAGGTTCAGAATGTCTTTGAGGACACTGTATTGGTCTGAGAAATATCTGATGATGTCAAGTCTTGCTCAGCCCCTCTAGTTCTAAAAGGTTGTCAGCTCACTCGGGCAAGCAGATGGGTGTGGACAGGGAGCTATGGGACTCAGCTGACAGAAGGCACTGGGCCCAAAAACAATAGACTCAAGGAGTCAGGGGGACTTTAGGAAAAGGAAGGCTGGGTGACCAGAGCATTCATCCCAAAGGAGGCAGAGTCATATCCCACAGAGAGGGTCAGATCCTGTGAGGAAGACAGACTGGGCAGGCTGGGAGAGGGACAGCTACCCCCCAAAAATGCTGGATTTGGTAAATACTGACCAGCATCTACTGTGCACCAGGCATGGCAAAAGATATGCATTGCACCCTGTTATTTTGGGGGCTCCTTCTGGGTCCCATGCCTTGTTTGTCACTGAACCCAGAGTGAACCACAGTGAATGATAGAATGAATCAGTGAATCAGTCAGTCCCTGCTGGGAGCATAAAGAGAAAGAGAGACAAAGTGCTCTGAGAGTTCAAAGGCAAGACCATCACTCCACTGCGAGCCTGACTCCCTGAGCCCACACTGCAAGAGCTGCCTCTGATCTGGCTTTGCTTCTCCAGCATGCAGCAAAGAGCGGGCTCAGGGCAGGCAATAGTAGATGTCTGTTGTCGAATGAACAAACAATCAAATGAATGGAGACTTCCTGCAGGAGATGGCCTTTGGCCTGAGACCAAGATTTCAGTCAGGGGGGTTGGCCATTAGAACATCATTTATCAAACTGCAGGTCACAACAACCCATTAGTGCATCATGAAATCAATTTAGTGGGTCAAAATTATTCTTTTTTTTTTAAAAACAGTAAATTTAAATGGAATGGGATAGAATGGAATGGAAAATATCAGTGCAACACTGTAAAAGTAATAAGCATTTCATGAAACTTGTTTCAGTTGTGTGTGCATGTGTATGTTGTGTATGTGCACACATGTGTGTGTGTGAGTATGTACCACTGGATAAGCTGTGCTGCTTACTGTGGGTTTCAGTCAAACAAAATTTACAAGCACATTTTAGACTCAGGAACCAGTGTGACCAACAGCATGACCCTCCAGGACAATCGAAGAATAGAGAGAATTTTAATGTGGTTGGAAGGTAATTAGAGTGATATTATTTTCCACATCAAAAGGCAGGAGACATGCTCTGACATTTGAAATCAAGATGGGCTTAGGAAATCTGAGGTATATGTTCACAATAGGCAAAGGGGACAGGTAGGAGAAGGAAGAACAATAAGGCCAGAAAGGTGGTGTAGGGGCAGGAGCTGAGAAAGATTTGACCCTCACCTGTTCACAAACCAGGTTAGAGCATTTCGTCTCAGTCAGTACTTAAAACTGGCTATCAACAGAAGTAAAATAACCTTGGTGCCATGTGAGTCTTCAGAATTCCTTTCACATCCTTTATAAAGGCACAAAGCTGCCAAGAATCTTGAAAGCAAGAGTTTTCCAGAGGAAAAAACAATGAAAAGGAGGGAGAAATCATCACATATGCAATATCATGTTTTATTGGCCCACTGCAGATGTGAAGCCATATATAAGTGTTGGTGGCCCAGCGGTTACAGAAAAGCATTTGCTCCCCACGCCCCTCTGCCCCGGGCCCTACACAGCCCTCAGAGAGCCCTCTGAGAGGCCAAGCATAGAGAGCAACTAATGGACTTCAAATAAACGCCGACTTCCTGACAGCTGGCCTCTGAGAGAATTTATTATTGAATTATGCTCCTGTGTTTTCAGAACAAGCTGAGCTGACAGGGTACCCCATCAGTTAAAAAAAAAAGGAAAGAAGGACAATGATGAATTACCTGATGGAAGAAGGTAAAGATCCTGCTTCCTCCAAAATGTCAGCCGTTATATATTATTCATGTTGGTTTTTTAAAAGTCCCTCCCCACATTGCAATGAGTGTTGAGGATGATGAAGCAACTAGGTGAATTCAATTCAGGATGCAGGCAGCAACTTCTCTCGCCATCCTGATGAGCAGCTAACAGCAACTCCTCTGCCACTTGATCATCCCTTTATTGATTTCAGAAATGAATGGCGGTGTCTGTTTGCTTTGTAGCTTAAGCCTGTTCCTAGTTGTCCGTCACGGGAAGCATTAGCAGAGGATGCTGTGACGAAGCAGGAGCAACTCAGGGTTTAGGAAAAAGGTCCTGGATTCAAGTCCCTGGGCAAGCGAGGCTCAGCTTCCTCCTCTACAATACAGAGTTACTAATTCCAACCCTGCCAGGTTGTTCCGAAGATTGAATGAGATAAAACACCCAGAAATCCAACGACTGGTACCTCGCACATATTTAGTAATGACACCTAACATTTACCGAGGATGATCTATGTGTCAGCCATTGTTGGAAATGTTTTATGTTTTATAAGTATATTAACACCTTTAAACCTCCCCAAGACCATATGACATAGGGACTTTGTCATCCTTGTTTTACAGGTATGAAAACTGAGGCGCAGACAAGTTGAGTAAACTAGCTAAGGTCACAAGGCTTGTAAGTAGCAGAGCCGGCATTGGAAGCCAAGCCCAACTGGCCCTAGAGCCCACATACTGAGCCTTTGTTCTCTGCCATGTCCTTTATGTTCCTAGCTCAGCATCTTCAGTTCAGAAATATACACAGTGTGGTGCTGCTACAACCTACAAGCCCAACTTTCCCTGACTTTCTCTCTAATGCAGTACAACATAATAAAAAAAGTAATGTTCAATAAGGCTTAGTGCTGAGGAGTGCTGACCTCAGAGCTTTGAATCCCAGTCCCAGTGTTTGCTAGCTGTGTGACCTTAGACAAGTAACTCCATCTCTCTGTGCCTCATTTCCCTCCTCTGTCATAGGAGGATAATCGTCCATACCTCATGGGGATGTTATGAGGATTAAACAAGAAGTAAAACACTGAGATGTCAGGGCAGTAAGCGTTTCACAAGTGTTAGTGGCCATTATCACTAATTGCAATAGTGTTAGTATTAGCATTAGCAGTGGCATTGGTATACATATAGGTTCTAGTGTCACTATGAGAACTGGGAGAAAAATGAAAATCTTAACCTGAAGCATCAGTGTAGTTATGTAATTGATGCAAATGTCCTAGCACCACAGGACGGCAGAAGTTGCATCTCTCCTCATCAGGCCCCTCATTGTGGGGTTCACTTGGAGCCACCTCTTGAAGCCTCTGGGATTAGAGTGGAGGGCCAGTTAGACTCACTGAAGATTGTTAAGTCCTGATCTTATATTCTTCATTGGGGGCAATATTAGTAATGTGAAGCAAGTCTCTCCAAATATTTTAACTTCTGGCAGAAGAGAGACCCAGCCCTGCTTGCCCCCCGCCCCACCTCTGCCTCCTTCTCCCACCATAGTGGGGGCCGTGAGCGTCCACTCTGTGGCTCTCAGCCTGCAGGCCTCTAGGACCATGCCCAGTCTGAGCAAAAGGGCTTAGAGCAACCCCAGTTGCTCAGCCTCATGTCCTTCCTACTGTTTGACCCATTACTTGTCGCATGGGTTTCTGCCTTGCCCCGGAGTCCTGGCCTCATTGTCTATGCCTGAGTTCCTGATATAAGCAGCCTGGTGCCCCTGCACCAAAGGACTCAAGCCTTGTCCTCTTTTGCCAGGTTCCCACCCCTGCCACATCTGGATCTGGAGCTCCATCCCTACTCTCTCCAGGGACCTAGGCCTTATTACCTGGTGGCATATGGTACGTCCACATCCACATGCCTCTGGGAGCCCCTTCACCATGCCTTCTCCTTTTCAGAGCCTCCTCCCTTGTCCTTTAAATTATTATTTCCCTTAAAGGCTGCCTGTTTAATGCCGTCCACCTCAGATCCAGCCTGCGGTGCTGGACTTTGTACAGGCTGCCCTTGCTGGTCTCTGCCCAGCATCAGCCCTTCCCCAGGAAGCGGGTCTAATCATGGTCCATACCAGTCTCCCCTTTCCTGGTAAAGCAGGACCTGCCCTGTGTCCTGACAGAAAGACAGGACACAGTTGTGGAATGAACTTGTCCACCGAGACTGTGGCTAGGGTCACATTTTAGCAGCTGCCTTGTGCTTTTCTAACAGTACAAACCATGTCCTGAGTTTTGTTAGAAACAGACCTCTGGCCACATAGCACAGAAAACAACATCTGTAGGCATGCACCACACATGCCATGTCCCCAGACACAATGATGGTGTTTCCAAGGCATGTCCCCAGACATGGCCAATCCAGTTACCCAGGGGCAGGGGCCTTGATCTCTGCCGCCAGCCTCTCTCAGTCCTGCTTCTCCTTCACTGTACCAGTGGACCCACTTCCCTGGACACATAGTGTGGTGGACAGTCAAGGGCTTTGTTCTTGTGTGCAACTTTGTCAGCCAGCAGAAAATATTCCAGAAGATTTCTATGGGAGGGGACTCAGCCCGAAGCCTCAGCATTCAGCAGCCAGGCTGCCAAAGACTTGGGAGATTGAAGCTACAGCCTGAGGGCTCACACCCCCTCGATGTCTGAAGAAGCTCAACAGCTACATCAGCCAGGAGGCCACAGAACAGTGGCTTCTGGGCTCCGCAGGAGGCACAGCCTAAGGTCCCTGAAGACACTAGCAGTTGCTGGGCCATGTTGTCGTTAGATGGTGGCAGTGTCAGGGCACCATGGCAGAGCTGGTGGTGCCCAGGCTCAGTGGATGATGGAAGGGAAGCTCCACCCCATCTCCAGAGATGACTTAACCTCCCCCGTAAATGAGGAGCCTGGACTCAGTCACTCAGAAGACCCCACTAGCTTGCAAGTTAAACTCCTCCCATCAGTCTGAAGGAGTCTGGATTTCCTCCTGCTCTCCTGAAACGTACGCAAAATGATCTGAGGAGTAAAGCTTTTTTTTTTGTAAGGAGTAGAAATACTCCCCTATGGTGATATTTTTCACGTACCCAACAAGTAATATGGAAGCTTCTGGTAAAGTCTAAACTGAGCCCATTTCCAAATGGAAAAACAGAAGTTGGGACACCTTGGCCGAGTCTGGTACTTTATCCCAACTGTGGGAATGTCTTTGTTACAGTTATACTGGAATGACTCGGCAGGCAGCTCCCATTTTTATTAGCTTTAATTCCAGATCCAGGGATTTTATAAAAGCCAAAGAATGTTCTAGATTGTGAGTTCTTCAGAGATAGGAACTATATCTAATTTTTTGTTAGTTATTAAACAAATATTTATTAAGTACCTGCTAAGAATACAGTGGAAATAAAACAGATATGGGGCACTGTCCTCCTGTAATTTCCCTAAGAAAATGGATGAATAAATACCTTCCCTGCCACCCGGCACTATGTCTAGAATATAGTAAGTGCTCTATTAAAGTTCTGTAACTGAACCCCATCTTCATTTACCTGGTCTCTGTCTAAGCTGCTCTTCTCTTGATCTATATATTTTTTTCTTTTACTTTTGGTTATCTGAAATAGCTATATTCATATTTTTCTCCCATCATCTTCTTTCAGTAGTTTATGTCATATTCATTTATTTCTTTACTCAACAATTGTTGAAAGCACACTCATGACTGACTCCTATGCTAAGCGCTGAAGTTACATAGATGAAAAGGACTTAGTTGCTACTCTCAAAGAACTCACAGTCTTGAACAGAAGATAAGGCATCTGAACAAACGCATATGCAATTTAGTGGATAAGTACCTTGTGGTTGGTTTCCAAAAGAGGGAATAACTTCTTTGTAGTGGGGAAATCAGGAAGAGCTTCACTAGGAGGCAAGCCTTGAGGTAGAGCTTAGTAGGAATGGGGAGGAAAGATATTTGAAGCAGCTGGAACTACATAGACAAAAGCAGAGAGATATGAAGATGCATGCCAAGGCAAGGATGTGAGAAGAAATCCAACATGACAGGAGCAGAGCGTGTGAGAACAGAAAACCAGAGAGTGATCCTATAGAGACAGGCAGGGGCAGATCTTGAAGGGCCTTCTATGGAGACAATGGGTACTACAGAAAATGACCTGTATGGCATAGAGTTACTGATGACATGGTTAAAAAAATTACGTAAAAAATGAAGGCTGGAAAATGGGGTATCTTAGACTGCAAGGTGCCTCAGGGAAGGCCTGTCCAACTCCCTGCCCTCTAATAAGTTTGGAACATTAAAAGTTAAGTGATTAGATCAGGTTTTATTGGTTTGGGCCTAAGGCCATTGGAAGACATGCATGGTAAACATAGGCAGAACTTAGAAATAAGTTATAAAGAATGAATCACAAAAGAAATTGGCTTTTGAGTATAGTAATATAGTATATTAGAGGTTTTGTTTGTTTGTTTGTTTTGAGACAGAGTCTTGCTCTGTTGCCTGGGCTAGGGTGCCGTGGCATCAGCCTGGCTCACAGCAACCCCAAACTCTTGGCCTTAAGCAATCCTTCTGCCTCAGCCTCCCGAGTAGCTGGGACTACAGGCATGCACCACCATGCCCGGCTACATTTTTCTATATATTTTTAGTTGTCCAGCTAATTTTTTTCTATTTTTAGTAGAGACAGGGTCTCGCTCTTGCTCAGGCTGGTCTTGAATTACTGACCTTGAGTGATCCTCCCACCTCAGCCTCCCAGAGTGCTAGGATTACAGGAGTGAGCAACCACGTCCAGCCTAGAGTTTATTTTTCATACAAATCACCATCTACACACCATTGTAACTCTGCTGCAGGGTCCCAAGGTGGGCACTCACAGTGGGTCTTGAGTATTAGAAAAAAATATGAGGGGCTTCTATCTGTATGGTGTTTACTTTTATCTTAAAAAATAAGAAAACAAGGCTGCTTTATTCCTGTGGAATGTTGGATTTTCACTGATTTGTTCCCTTGGTCCCTATTTGGCTTGATTGCATGTCTAGACCAGCACATGAGGCATTCTGAGCGAGATCAGGATCCACTCCTTAGAAAGAGGGATGGGGCATCCACACTGGTTTATTGTAGTGTATTACACCATAACTGCGTGTGTCTGTCTGTCTGTCTTTCTGTATGCCTGTGTAAAATGTAGTCTTTCTAGTCTTAACCAGACTTACTCATTAAATGGTAAAGTGGCTTAAAAAGTTTCCTGCAAACTACAAATGGAAGACAATACTAACAGTGCCACAGAAGCAAATAAAAAATAGCAAAGCTGATAGTTCTGCTACTCCTAGTGCAGTCTTCCTCAACCAGACTATGAGGTTAAAAACAGAAATGATTATTCTCATCAGATCTAACAAAAAGTTAACAAAGAAATTTAAAATTATCGAAAATCTGGACTGGGTGTGGTGGCTCACACCTGTAATCCTAGCACTTTGGGAGGCCAAGGTAGGATGATTGCTTGAGGCCGAAAGTTTGATACCACCCTGAGCAAGAGCGAGATCCCATCTCTAAAAAAAAATAGAAAAATTAGGCATGATAGTGCATGCCTATAGTCCCAGCTACTTAGGAGGCTGAGGCAGGAGGATCCTTTGAGCTCAGGAGTTGTAGGCTGCAACGAGCCATTATGATGCCACTGCTCTCTAGCCCATGCAACAAAGCAAGACCCTGTCTCAGAAAAAAAAAAAAAGAATCTAGCGGAGTTAACTAAAACAGCAGTCCCCAACCTTTTTGGCACCAGGGACTGTTTTCATGGAAGACAATTTTTGCACAGATGGGCATGGACAGGGAGGAGGGATGGCTTCAGGATGATTCAAGCACATTACATTTATTGTGAACTTTATTTCTATTATTACATTGTAATATATAATGAAAAAATTATACAACTCACCATAATGCAGAATCTAATGCCACAGCTGATCTGACAGGAGGCAGAGCTCAGGCAGTGATGTGAGCGATAGGGAGCAGCTATAAATACAGATGAAGTTTCGCTCACCTCCTGCTGTGTGGCCTCGTTCCCAACAGGCCATGGACCAGTATTGGTCCGAGGCCCAGGGGTTGGGGACCACAGAACTAAAACACTGAAAATTATCAAGAAGGCTACTTCAAATAAGAATTTGTATTCATTAAATACCAAATGTATATTATGCTTTCCAGTATTCACTGATGATGGTAGTACGTGTATAATTTATCAATGAATATAAATACATTGAAGAAGCCTGCTCAGAAATGTTTACAGAAAGGATATGCAATCAAAAAGTTTCAAGAGCCCTGCTCTAATGTTAGCTCTGATTCTAGGAGCAGGTAAGACAAATTGGGATTCTCAGGTACATATCTGTGTCAGACAGTAGGTAACTTGAGAGGTGAAGTGAAGTGACTTTCCCAGGTTCTCATTGATCATAATTGCCCTGGTGACTCCTGTATTTGAATCCTGGCTCCCCTGCAACTCTTTGCAAGAATGGGCAAGTCCCTTCCCTGTCCTCACCTGTCCCATGAAAAAGTTTGAAAGAGATGCTCAGTAAGGTCACTTCTGACTCTAACACTTCATGATTAAGGGTTTCCCAAGAATGTGTATATGGGTGCAAGATGTCAGGCTGGAAAGGCTAGTTAAGGAAACTGAGGCAGAGCATCAGATGGGAAACTAGGAAGAGCTGCAGGTCAGCCTGTGTGGCCAGGCTGCAAAGATGGTTTCAGAAGCTGCAGAGTGGACAGTGTCAGGCTTGGACTGAAAACCCCTTCAAAGGTGGTAACGTGGCAGGCTGTGAACATGGGGCTTCTCATTTGGTCCCAGGTAATGTTCTTACAAGACTTTGGATAAATTGTATGAGATGCTGAAAGGGTCCCCATACAATCAGCAGAAGTTAGCAGAAAACACAGTTTAAGGTTTTGCACAAATCAAGCATATAAACTGTTTGAAGTATAAAATGCAAAGGAGTGATTTACATAACCAATAATGGCATAAGTAGCAAATACTTTAAAGCAGACAAAGGCTAGAGTTACTATTGGCCACCTGGATCCCAAATGATTATTCCAGTCTCCTGAATACCAGATTAGCTGCTTTCATTTAATAATAAAAAAAAATGAAAGCTACAATTTTCCCCCCTTTGCCTTCCTTTATCTGCTAGTGTAATATACATTGAATAATAAATCTAACTTAATTTCTAGCATTCTTTTTTAAAGTTTTTCAGACAACAGGTGGTACAGATGAGTAGGATATAGACTCAAAGGGGGTAGAGCTGCAAACTGAGGCCAAGGGAGTCCTCCAGGGGAAGGGACTTCAAGCCTTGAGAGAGAATGTGGGCTGGCCCAGCCCTTCCAGCCCTCGGTCCTCTAACCATATCCCAGTCAAAGTCAAGCAGCTCAGAATTCTCTGACATTGCCGTCCCCTTAAGTAACAGAAGTGCATAAGCTCTTTATTCATTTAATGTTAATGAATAATTATCAAGAGCTTACTCTGTGCCCTGCTTTCAAATTCCAGGACAAACACCTGCTTTGGAGGAGGTTTTCTTTTGCCCAGTCAGAAGTGACCATCAACCATGCTCAATGCTGGGAATATAGCAGTGAAGGAGATGTGGCTGGTTCCTGTCTTCAAGGAGCTCATGGGCTACTGGGGGAAAAAGCTTGTCCTGATAGTGTGGCAGCACTCAGACTTTACGCAGAGCTAGCCCAGAGGGGCGGAAGCAGTGGACACTGCTTGGTGAACGCTGTAACTGGTCCTGAGGGGGAGCAGGCAGTTTTCAGGTGAACAGGGTAGAGATAAATGGAAAGTTCCAGACAGAGGGAACAATTCAGAGATAAGTATAAGCATTGGGTGAGCTCCATTAAGATTCTGAAACCACATTTAGTAAAGCTACTTGAGCTGGATTGGGTAGCACCAGAGTAAAACAATTAAAAATTTTTAAACACACGTCGGATTCTATTTTATACCAGGTTGGGAAGAACTTCAGCCTGCATTTGACAGATGAGAGGAAGGGAAATCCAGAAAGGTCAGATGACTCTCCAAGGCCATACAGTTTCAATTACCAGAGTCAGAACTAGGAACTGTGACTCCCTGCCCAGTGCTCTCTCTGCCACACCCCTCCCACTTTTCCCTGAGTGACAGTTGAGGTTGGCTTTTTACTTGCTCGATTCTGTTTTGGGGTGGTTTTTTCTTCCCGCAGTTTCCTCTTGGTCCCAAACCTTGCTGCTGTGCTCAGGAAGCAGTCAGGCAGCTCTTACCCTCCTTGGCATCAGCAAGGCCACCTCAGTTAGGCCCTGAGTGTGTAGCTGGACTAATGCCAGTACGTTTGACACCCCCTTGGCCTGGCATGAGCACTCCCTCCTGGCAGAGTTCACCCCGCCTAATTGCTTGTTTTGTATCCCAGCTGCCTGACATATGCCAAACCCATGTGTCAGAGACAACTACACTCAGGCATTTCAAATTGGCTTTTGTGCGCTCTAGCAAGTAACTGGGGACTGTTCATATAGAAATTCATGCATTTCTATAACCCCAGCACCTAACACAGTGCCTGGCTCATAGTAGGTGCTCAGTTTTTTATTAAAGTGAATTTTAATGACTACAGGTATATAAATAACACACTAGTAAAAGTAAGGACTTGAGAATAAGAAGTCCTAGCTTTGAGTGTCAGCTCAGCCAATTGAGTTCCTTTCTGGGTGACCCTGAGCAAGTCTTTTCTCTCTGAGTTTCAGTTACTTGATCATTTTTCACTTAACAACCAGTCAGAGAGTGACATCCCTTGCTTACCATAGCCACTGGAGATGTGGTCCTAGCCGTCCTCTGGCTTACACATGAGCATGTGAGATAGCTATGTAAATAAGAATGACATAAACATGTGATGATCACAGTGTTGGAGAGATATTTGTAAGGTTTATAGGAGCCCAGAGGAGGGGGTGATTAATTGCGCCAGGAGTTGATGACAGCTTTACTTAGGTAATGACAGCTTAGGGATGAGTAGCAAATAACACCCCAAAACTCTGTTGTGCCAAGACAGTGACCAAGGGATAGCAAAACACATCAAATATAGGACTGGCAGTAAGAGGATCATAGGAGCTAGCTGGGAAGCCAAGTTGGTGACAATGATTTGCTCCCATGTTAATAGTTTTTCACCAAGGCAGTCTTCCGTTATGGAATTTTATATTCAAAGCAGCAACTATTTCTTAGCCACATCCTAGAACCGAGCAAGTGCCTGACCCTTAATGTGGGGTCAGTGTTCCAGTGGTGTGCAGAAGCCAGCTCGGACTAGCTCACAAGAACTAATTATTGGCTGGGCACCATGGCTTATGCCTGTAATCACAACACTCCGAGAGGCCAAAGCGGAAGGATCGCTTGAGGTCAGGAGTTCAAGGCCAGCCTGAGCAAGAGCAAGAAGACCCTGTCTCTCTTAAAAACAGAAAAATCAGCCGGGTTTGGTGGTGCACACCTGTAGTCCCAGCTACTCGAGAGGCTGAGGCAGGAGGATTGCTTGAGCCCAGGAGTTTGAGGTTGCAATGAGCTAGAATGATGCCACTTCACTTTAGCCTCTAGCTGGAGTGACAAAGTGAGACTCTCTCTCTCAAAAAAAACCAAACTGATTATTAAATGTTTAGGAATTCTGCAAGCTGGTTGTTAAGCACAGCCACTATTAAAACTTAGATTATATAAAATTAAATATATTAAAAACCAAGGTAATAAATACTTAAAACTTACTACTTCCTAATTATTTTACTGTATTTTACTATTATCTTTGCTCCTGAGGTTATTTTGGACTGTTGCATCTCTATGGTGGAAATACTAGATAACAGTGTCCTGTGCATCGCTTCCCAACTCTGTGTTTAGTCGCATCTCATTGGTAGCTTGATATTCACCATGATGAGAGTCTTCACACCACTGAAATGGGCAAATACAATTAAAGCTGTTTTCCTTTTCTTTTCTTTTCTTTTTCTTTTTTTTAAATCAACTAATAAACATTTACCAGTACACCCCTGGTGGTATCCATTAAATAAATGGAAGAGGAAAGGAAGCACTTGGGAAGCCCAGCACTCACATCTTTTCATTCCTGGACAAAAGCATGTGGCCCGAGACACATTTCAGAGGTTTCCACAGCGCCGACTTCCCCATCTCCTTTGTTCCAGGGAAGGCTTTATGTGAAACTAGGCTTTCTTGACAACTGAAAATCATAAAAACAGAAGGGGGATGGAAGTGTTTTTCTGCAGTACTTAATTCCTGAGCCAAATGCCTGTTTTGGCAAGAGGCCTCTCTATGGCCTATCAGCATACAAGGAGTCAACTTAATCTTCCCCAGAATCCAAAAGCAATCCACAGGAGCCTGGGCTAAAATTACATCGGCTCTGGCTTGCCGAACTGGAGGCTACATGATGGCCAAATGGTGCTGATTTAGTGTTTCCCAATTATCGGGAAATCCCAAAGAGAGAGCAATCAGCGGAGGCTGCCTGCGTGTGTATGGGGGGCAGGGGCCAGGGCAACCCCCAAAAGGAAACTGTTCCCAGAGGGGTGGTTACTGTCCAGGCAGAATGCAAGGGCACACATGGCAGGAGAAGGCTGGATGGTAGCCAGCATGAGAAGATGAGATCTGTTAGTAATTCTGCGGAAGGACAAAGTTCCAGTAATAAGAAATCCAATTGTCCTCCATTAAAGAAAGCATCTCTCAGTACCAGCTGAATACAACTGATGGAATAAATCATACCCATTTGCAGAGAGATAATTTCACATAAATATATTGGGAGACCTTCGGAGCAGGACTGAAAAAGTCTTTGCTGAGCTTCACCTGCTTAACTCGTTCACTGTGTAATTGCATTTAGAGCAAGGGCCTGGGAAGCAAACTGCAGACGGAATTAGCATTAACCAGATTGTGTGTGGTGAGGCTGGGGGTGGGGTGTGGGGGGAGTTTGGTGTATTGTGAGTAGTTGTTCTTGCCTTCAGAAAGGACAAGCTGACACTAGTGAGACCAGCTGCTTACAAGCCTGGTGTTAATTGCTTTTCTCATCAAACAGAGAAAAGTTTATCACTCTAGGAAGGTAGAGGTGTGGGTACCTAGCAAAGCAGGGACTGAATTTGAGATCTTTTTTTTATGAATGTCCACAGGCCTCATCCCTAGGCCAAGAAAAAAGCCTTCTGAACTGGGGAGAATGGAGAAAGCTATGTGGACAACAGTGCCTGCATTTTTGTCTCAGATTTGTCTCGTCAGAGAGGACTGTCCTCCCACTCCCCTGATCCCCTAGAACATTGACACCCCCAGCCAGTGCCTTCATTTCCTCCCATTGCCAGTGGCAAACACGCTGGTCCAGAGCCAGAATCAGAGTCGTGAGGCCCAGATTCAAGACCTGACTCTGCCACCACCTGCCAGTGTGGCTTTGGGCAAATCATGTAACTTCTCTGGAACCCAGTTTCCTCTTCTATAAAATGAAAGGGTTCCACTAATCTAGTGATTTTCCCACTGACTTTTCCAGACTGAGACTCTAGAGCTGCCTTCAGAACCTCCCCCAAGGGGAGACGGGCCCCCACCTCTGCTTCATCCGGAGATGATCTTCTTATTTGTTTTCCACTTTGGAGTCCTTATAGAATGTCATCTACCAAAAAGTTTCTGTTTCTGGAGTATCTGAGAAACCATCATTCCACAAGATCTCTAATTCTTCCACTTATTTGTTCAGCCACCATTTTTTTTTGAAGTGACCTAATACTTGTTAGACATAGTCCAGACACTTGCAGAGAGAAGAAAAAAAAAAAAAAGAATCCTTGACCCTGCCCTCAAAGAGCTTGTGGTCTAGTGGAGAGGAGGAACATGTATGTTTTGGCAGGGTATCAAGGTGTTTGTGTCAGGTTTGTGGAGAGAGAGGGACTAGTTCTGCTTAGGGGCATCAAAAAAGGCTTCAGGGAAGAGGCATCATTTGAAGCTGGGTCTTTAAGGGTGAGAATGTTTGGGAACGGTTGCAGGAACGACATTTTGGGCAGATGGAAGAACATTGCAAACACAGAGGTTCTAAGCAATGTTCGCCTGGTAAGTTTGGGAAAAGCAGATGCTTTGATGTCTATAATATAGAGGAGGGGAACACTGGGCAAGGTGACAGGTTCCATAACCCACTCCAAGGGTTTGCTAGCATCTGTCCTTCCATCTCTACTGCCAGATGGAAGGAAGTACCCTCCATCCTGCTCACTTTCTTGTATGTTCACTTCCAATGAGACAGTTAGTGACAACAATAGCTATTACCATTTAGGGAGCTTACTCTGTACCAGGATGAAAAAATATAGGCTCAAATGACAGTCACATACCTGCACAAGTTCAGAGAGCTAGGAAATGACAGAGTTGGGATTTGAACCCAGATCACCTAACTCCAAATCCACACACATAGCTACACTGTATTGCCCTCTGGGATCAGTTTTATCTCCTTACAGCAAAATAGTATCCTTAGAAAATAACCTCTGTGTGAGATACTTGAAAACACCTCCCAATAGCATTCTCTCAAGGACACTTTGATGCCTTAAATTGAGGTGGTATTTTTAAAAGATTAATGTTTATCTTGAATAAATACCATGAGTTCCTAGGTGCAAAATGTGTCTGAGTGATTGGCCGCTGTCTTCTGACCTCTGGGGGTTCCCTGAGGACTAGGGCTCTGACCATGAAAAGCACATCACGTTATTCTCTCTTTTCTTCCCACAGGCATGCATGTGTTATTCGTGGTCAAGTGATGACATCAGATGGGACCCCCCTGGTTGGTGTGAACATCAGTTTCGTCAATAACCCTCTGTTTGGATATACAATCAGCAGGCAAGATGGCAGGTAGGAGATGGTTTATGGGCCAGGAAGAGTGAAGGCCCTGCTCTTGTGGTCTTGCCATATAGTTGCTACTGGATGGACAATGGGGAAAGAGGATGGGACTTGGATTCAGAGGGCCTGAGTTCAGATGCCAAGCTCTGCAGCTCACTAGCTGTATGACCTTGTACCTGACTCTGGCCTGTGTCCCTTTGGCTATGGATGAAGCAGTTTCTTCTTACTTGGTTCTCAGAGTAAGCATAGGGTACCTTATACATACTCTCCTCCTCCATGATTTATGCTATGAAATACTGCATGTGGACCACTTTCTACAGACCAGACAGCTTCAGAAATCTCAGCCACTCCTGTTGTGTGGTTTCCATCCTGCAACTGCATAGGTCTATGGAAGCCATTTGGGTGATAACAGAATTCAGACCTTTGAATTCCTCCAAGAACCGTCAGTAGAATGAGCTAAAGCTTCCTCAACAGCCCTAGCGCTCCCACCTGTTAGCTGCGTGTCCTTGGACAAATCTCCTAACCTCTCCAAGCCTCAATTTCTTCATCTGTTAAATGGTCCTGATGCCATCTATCTCACAAATTGGTTGTGAGAGCAGATTGTATGGTGGATGAGGAAGCAGCTGGCACACAGTAGGCATTTAATAAATCTTAGTTCCCTGCCCCCCTTTAATGTGTTGCTATATTTCCAGTGTCTGGCACATAATAAGTATATAATAAATATTAGCTGTTTATTAAGATTCTCAAATTATTGAATGAGGAGAAGGTGATGGTAACAGGACAGACAATGAGAAGATTTTGGAGGAAAGGGAAGGAGGAGGAAAGTGGAATATTTAGCCTGTCAGTGGAGACAAGTCCTCTGTTTTTAATAAAACCAGGTGGTGGCAGTCCATCTGGCTAAGTGTGGGCCCATAAGGTTGATTTTCACTCTGGGTTGGAAATTATGCTCCAGCTTGATTGATTTTAGCACCTCTTTAATCCAATATCAGATGTGAGCGCGTCCCGGCCGAGGCGATAATGAAGTAGAGGCTCATCTGTTTGTAGACATGTGCACCTCTCAGATGGGCTTGGCAAGCGTGGCGCGGGGCACCCCTTCCCCTCCTTCACTCCATGTGAATGGGACGCATTCTGCTGGAAGAGGCTAGTGGCCAGTCCTAGAGGTAAACTGGCCAGGCCAGGCCACTGCCCCCTGCCCTGTACACCGTCCAACTCAGGAAGCGCTGCAGTGAAGATGCCCACTACAGCATGAAGGAATCTCCTTCTTTATGCTCTGTCTCTACTGCCTTCTGGTTCAGGGCTGCCGGCTGTATGACAACGGCAGATGTGAGCATCCTGGGCAACAGGTATTCTGACGACGTCATTACCTGCTGCGAAACAGTCATCAAAAAGGAGCCTTTGAGGACTGCTCTCTTTTGGCCATGAAACTAGCCAGTCACTCATGTGAGATGATAAATCATCAGTCCTTATGCCCTGCTCTGGTTAGTTAGGGTAGGTCCATACAACACACCAGAGTCTGGCATGAGGTTGCTGGCCCTTGGGAAAAGCTTTCTCTCTGGCACCTCCAAGCTCTGATTCCTCTTTTTCATGCTACCCCTGCAATCTCTACTACCCCTTGAGAGTGTGAAGGTCCTGGGAGCTAAATATCAGCCGTGTTTCCTGCATCAGCCTCCTGCGGTACATCACAGTAGCCAGAAGTGCTGCCACAGAGCTGGAGTTTCAGATCAACTCTTACCAATGCACTACGGGGCTTAAATGTTCTTCCCAACACTGCATAATATACAGGAAAGTTATCACTTCCTGTCTGAGTGTCTGAAAAATCCCTGTTAGTTATAAGGGAATAGGCAGCATTTCTCTCCCACTCTTCCTTGGTTCACTTTCTTTCCTACCTCTCATACCCTAGGAGAAACTATAGGACTAGAACTGTAGTCTAGAAATAACAGTATATGCAAGTGACCTGAGAGTTTAGGGACTGCGTCTAACTTTGTGTCCCTCACTTTCCAGGCAGGTACCTTGACACTCGCCCTCAGCCAGCTCCCTCCCCCTCTACACACACACACACACACACACACACACTCTCTCTCTCTCTCTCTCTCTCTCTCTCTCTTGCTGAAACACCAGACTTCAAGTCTTAACAGGGCTCATAAAGAGAAAACAATAGCCAAGAAGTTAGCCAAAGAGATTATTAAAAAGATGGAAAATAGAGGTCACAAAGAAAAACTCAGAGAAGCAGCTGAAGCTCAATGAATTGAAAAATAGGGTGATATGGAGCATGATGCCCAGGGAATGTGTGGGGCCTGTGCTTTTCCCATCTATTTTTCCATCTGTGTAATTGATTATTAACAGATAAGGAAACCAAGGCTTGGAAAGGTGAAGTGACTCACCTGTGGAGTAAGTAGCCTTGCTCAGACTGGCCCTAAGCTGTCTGGGCTACACCTGAGGACCAGGCCCTCCCTTTGGGGTCTGACCCACTTTCCCATCTGCAGTGGGGATTCCCCTCCAGGTGAGCAGGCCCGGCCTGGCCCACTCACCAGCTCTCGGCTGCTCGCAGCCTTGGGAGGATGTCTTTTCATATTTGTCTCCCTCACTCCCCACGCTCAGCCTTTCATGAAGGGAGCCTATGAGTCTGGCCAGAATTCTGTTTGACAGTTAAATGCACTGTCGAAGCACAGATGTTCTTCCGTTCTGTGACAGAAAAGTCGTTCTCTGGGTATTTCCCCCAACCCGTGGATATTCTCCTGGAGAGCAAAAACCTGAACTGTTGGTTCAAAATAAACGCCATCCCTTGTGTTTCTCTGCCATTACTTATTGATCAACAGTGCTGCCTGGCTTCCTCTACCCAACTGTGGGCCCAGAAAGGGCTGAGCGAGGAGCAAATTGGTGATAAGTTCTTGCAAAGGACAGAAAAGTCAGGCTTTGGAGCTTGGGGGACTGAATTTGGGGATGCCATCTACCAAGAGCAGGACTGGGCACTAGGATAGGACAGTTCAATGCCGAATCCTTGCAGTTTCTAGAGGAGGGAAGAGCAAGCCGGAGCAATGGGCCCAATCCCACAAGGTGGATCTTTCAGGTTAAAGCTGAGATCCTGCACTGGAGTCTCACACACTACCTGCACAGGTGGATGTTAGGTTGAATTGCAATAACAGCCAAAGAAAGAAGAGACTTAGAGTGCTTAGTGGACTGTCAGTTCAGAAGTTGTTGACAGTGTCACTCATGCATTCATTCTGTAAACTTTTAATCATCAAGCACTGGGCTAGTTTCTGGAAAGACAGAGGAATCGATGTCCCTGGCCAGAGAGCTAAATGAGCAATTACAATGTGATGCAATGCGGTGAGTACACAGGGTGCAATGGAACTCAGAGAGGGAGCAGGAATTCCAACTGGGGAAGGCTGTGTGGAGGAGGTGAAGTTTGAGCCATCCAGTTTGATAGTTAGGAGGAGCTCTCCATTCCAAAAAGCAAATTGGGCCAGGCCTTGAAAATGCACCCTAAAAGTAAGAGCTAAAAGGACTCTGTCCAAAAAGATACTATAGCCAGGGGGTGGCAGGTGGACAGGATCACTGTTTCCAAGTCCTGAAGGACTGGCAGAGGCAGAAGGAACAGACTAGTTTGAAGTCATCCCAGCAGGCAGATCCAGGCCCAGTGAATAAAGAGCTAGAAAGAGAAGGATCTAGGCTCAAAAAAGTCCTAACAGTCAGAACTAACCAATGATGGAACAGTCCTCCTATGCATATAGCATTCTCCTCATCACTGGAAGTGTGCAGGTAGGGACTGAATGGTCCCTTGATGGTGATCGTGCAGATAAGACTAACGCATCAGGTTGGGAAGAGGGGACTAGGCCAGATGACCATTAGGTTCCCTTCCAGTGGTTCAGCTGTTGCTTGATTTTAAACTTTCTATTTTAGGAGGAGGAAGGACACAATATTCTAGTCTGAGATCTTGTTGCACACTGAACATAGGGCCTTAAGTAACAGCCAGGCCCTCTACTTAACTAAGCAGACCCTGCCTGTGGGATTAGTGATGTACCTGGGTTCACACCCCGGCTTCCTTTCCTGTTGTCTGTAACCCAAGCCCATCAGGGTTCTGAGCTTGTGGCTGCAGAACCCTCAGATCAGTCTCTGTGGGACTGGGCAGTGTCTGAAATATTGGGATGTTCAAATGGGGACTCTTTTTCCTTGGATATTCAAAAATTAAACATTCACACCAACGCTTGGATGGGCAAGTTTCTGACTAGGTTTGTCTTCAGGTGATGGGAGTTAAGATGCCAGAACCAAACAGAGCTGCCAGCATGTTTCTGGTGGGGTCCTGTTTGGGTACAAGATATTCTGGGGTGACGCAAGGAAGACTCTACCTGCACAATCCCCATGAGTTTGAAACAGAAGAAGCCTAGCAGGAGTCAACTAGGATGAGAAGGGCTTGGAGACCATCCTAGAGCAGATCTATTTGGTGTCGTTTTAGAGCCAGAACTAGGACTAGGAAGGCAGGTTCCTGCTCAGACCTTCCCACCATCCTCAGAGGACAATGAACAGAAGCTCTCAGGACACTGTCACAGTGATCGTCTCTCAAGTAGGAGGTTGGCACTCAGTATTCTGGTTGCCCTGTCACTTTTTTTAGAGACAAGGTCTTCCTCTGTCACCCAGGCTAGAGTGCAGTGGCTTGATCATAGTTCACTATAGCCTCAAACTCCTAGGTTCAAGCAATCCTTCCACCTTTCAAGTAGCTGGTACTACAGGCAGGCACCACCATGCCTGGCTAATTTTTTAAATTTTCTGTAGAGATGGGGTCTTGCTACATTGCCTGGGCTGGTTTCAAACTCATGGCTTCAGGTGATCCTCCTGCCTCAGCCTCTCAAAGTGCTACGATTACAAGCATGAGCCATCATACCCAGCCAGACACTGTGATTCTAATTGTGCCATTTCTGAACTACTTAGCTGTTTTGTAATTGCAAAGGCTTTTGTTGAGTAATCTATCACAGAGCTAAAATTGCTGTAGATTTATAGAATCTAAATGGCTTAAGAATAATTCATTTGAGCCTTTGCATTTTGCAGGTGAAAAAATTGAGGATCAGAGAGGATAAGTGACTTACCCAAGATCACACAATAGTTCAAGGGAGAGCCAGGACTAGGCTTAAGATTCCTAACATCCAGGTCGGGGCTTATTCTGCTTTGTTCTGCTGACTTTTCACTGGGCTTTAGCTCCAACACAGTTGAAAGGCCATAAGTACCAGGAACACTACAGCAAGGGACCCATCAGCTGTCCTATACCCTGGCAAATGGCTCTCTGTAGCAGTGGTTAATTTCTGCAAATTCTCTATGGTGAATCATTTTACAAAAAGAAAGAAAAAAAATAATGCTTTTGCTTAGACCCTTTGGTGTAATTTTCTCTCCTTTCTTGGTCTCTCTTTCTCCTGCTTTTCCTCATCCTGGTTCCTGCTCTCCCTGCTCCCCGCTACTCTCCCTTCCAACCCTCCCCTCCCGAACAGCTTTGACTTGGTCACAAATGGCGGCATCTCCATCATCCTGCGGTTTGAGCGGGCCCCTTTCATCACGCAGGAGCACACCCTCTGGTTGCCGTGGGATCGCTTCTTTGTCATGGAAACCATCATCATGCGACATGAGGAGAACGAGATTCCCAGCTGCGACCTGAGCACCTTCGCCCGCCCCAACCCCGTGGTCTCTCCATCCCCCCTGACGTCCTTTGCCAGCTCCTGTGCAGAGAAAGGCCCCATCGTGCCAGAAATCCAGGTACCCAGCCTTCCTGACTGCATCTCGCCATGCTTGTATCTCACCTGAGGGGGAGGAGGATCTCAGAGACAGTGGAAAGAGAAAACACCTCTGTGGGGCATGGGTCAGACCACATCAGCCCACCATGTGGAATCCAGCCACCAAACCCTGTAGCACATATGACGTCAGGATGCGAGGACGTCATACACGAAAACACAGGAGCACCTGGAAACTGCCTGGCACACTCCCTCTCCCTTTCCACTCTGCCATCCAGGTCCACTTCCTTTTCCCCAGCCTCCGGTGTCCCCTCTCTCATTATTCCTGCTAAAAATGGTTTTACCAAGAGAAATAGGTCAGAGGATCCCAAATAGTGAGCATTATAATAAAGATTAAATGAGAAAAATGTGTATGAGGTGCTTAGCACGTCTAGCATCTAGTAAGTGCTAAATAAATTTTAGCTATTATTAAGATTATTTAACACACACTACCTTCATACCAATTAAGGATTCCTTTGGCTCCAATCTATACATGCAAGTGCTTTATTTATCATTAAAGGGAAGTAATTGGGAAAGATACATTTCTATGTGACAGAAATTAAGATAGATTTCTTTCTTTCTTTCTTTCTTTTGGTCTAACAAAGCTTTGCCAGTTAAATTTCTTCCACTGTCCCCAGCCCAATTTCTAAAGGCAGAAGTGAAGGCCTAGGAAGAAGAGAGATGTCAGTGTAGAAGCCCAGGAGAAGCTCTGGCCGTCTGGTCTGCTTAATGAGAACCAGGGCGACGTGCATGTTAATGGATTGCGGGCGCTGGCAGAGCAGGGAGTTTATGCATTTATGTGTGTATATTTCATGCCTGGCTGAGCAAACACATCTCTCCACGTGTACCCTGTTGAATGGCTTCCAATGCCAGCCCACAGGAAGGAAATACAACCATTTTGAAATTCTTGCACTCACAGGTTGAAACCTCTCTGCTTTTCAGAGATTCAGCACCTATCTCCTGTCTCAACCACCAGGCTGACCTTTCTTATGAAATGGTTGTCAGTGGAGACAGAGCTTGCTGGAGCAAAGTATTTGTTACTCAATCCTGGCTCAACCCCAGCCAGACATTTTTCCCAGGAGCAGGGACTTTGGAACAAATGAGGTTAAAGGTTGTACCCTCTTTACAGGGCTTCCTGAGCTGGGGGCCTGCACACTCAGTTGGGGCACAAACCCTGCTCATTATCCGATTCATGAAAAACACAACAGCAAACTCTGGGGTTGTCCCAATCCTATTCTTGTTTAGCCTTTGCAAATGTTGGGAGAGGTAAATTTTAAAGGGTACATTGAAGAAGGTAAATATTTATGAGAGCATCAGGATGGCACTGACATCAGGAACCACCCTGTGGTTCATCAGGGTGTAGAGCCTGCTTTGCTTGGAACTTGTGAACTGTAATTTAGGAAGATTGCCTTGGTTTAGGCCCAATCCCTGAAATTTCCCATGTTCAGGAGAGTGGGGTGGGAGTGGGGTCCACACCCTTCTATGAAGACCCAGCTGCTCTCTGAACACAAGGGTAGAATCATCACTGTCCCCTGAATGGATATGTTACCCTCAAATGATTGAATGTCCCTTTCTTGAAACAGAGCCCAGAGCACGAAGCTGATAAAGTTCTCTGCTTTTGCCACGTGCCTGAGCACCCTGGCATTCATTTAAACTTCCCATCTTGGAACCAAGCCCATTGCACCCAGTAGATAAAGTGCTGCCTGCCCACCACTCTGTTCATCTGACACGGCCCCGGAGCTCCGTGCGCAGGTCAGCCTCTCTCCATGGGTGAGCCGCGGCATCCGCCACAGGTCCTTGCCAGGCGGTGTTCTCAGCTCCTCAGAATGATTTGTTTGGTCAACATCTCGTAGTCTCTGTTTACCTCCTCCAAAGGAAACCCACTTGAAACAGACCTTACTTTAGGAAAGTTTTGAGAGAGGCTCCCTCTTCCTTGCTTAGGCAGCTGTCCACATTCATCTGAGAAGAAGGTCTTTCTTCCTGGTCACCTGTTGCCAGCATCACCAACACTAGCAGTGCCATTGTCTTACCTGGTAACATTTATACACTAGGCACTTTGCATGTGTGACCTTACTCAATCCTCATGCTAATCCAGGGAGGAAACTGAGATTCAGAGGTTCCCTGAGTTTTCTAGGATGACACAGCTAGTGAATCAGAGGCAACACAAGGCGAAGTATTTTATATGCATTATCTCATGTGTCCCTCTCAAAAATGAAGTGCCATGAGCATTATCATCCCTGTTACAGAGGAGGAGCCTGAGGCTCAGTGAGGTGAGGGGACTTACGCAGGGTCCTACCGCATAAGAGTTGGTCTTCCGACTTGTTTCCCTCCTCCCTGATCCTTCCTCCCATCTCTCTCATGTCCCCCTCCTCCTCCGGCTCCTCCTCCCCCTCTGCCTTCTTCTGTCTCTTCTTTTTCTTTCTCCTCCTCTCCCTCTCTCCTCCTCTCCTCTGCTCCCTCCTCTACCTCCTGAACACCCAGGGTCTGTGGGGCCATGGCCAGCCTCCCTCTACCAGGGTGTCAGTGCCCATCACTTGCTGTGCTCTGTCTCTGTCCCCAGGCTTTGCAGGAGGAGATCGCCATCTCTGGCTGCAAGATGAAGCTGAGCTACCTGAGCAGCCGGACCCCTGGCTACAAGTCTGTGTTGAGGATCAGCCTCACGCACCCAACCATCCCCTTCAACCTCATGAAGGTCCACCTCATGGTGGCAGTGGAGGGCCGCCTCTTCAGGAAGTGGTTTGCTGCAGCCCCAGACCTGTCCTATTACTTCATCTGGGACAAGACAGACGTCTACAACCAGAAGGTGTTCGGGCTCTCAGAAGCCTTTGGTAAGCCCCCAGCCACAGGACTCAGAGAGAGAACAGCACTTGGAGGGAGGACTCTTTTTCCACCTCCCTGGTTTCTTCTTCTTCCCTTCCTCTTCTTAGATCAAAAATAGCCAAGGCTTCATTGGTCTTTAAGACCATCCCTTACCTAAAAGAATGTACTGAAAGACCTGAATGTGGAAAACTCGACGATTAAAATGAGGTTTCAAAACCAAAGTGGCCCTCGAAAAGCATTGTGGTGACACGTGGTGGCTAAAAGAGGCTGTGTGCCACAACGGCAGGGTCCCATGGACATTGCCTGGCCACCCACAGCCATCCTGCTGGAACTTATCCATTGAAATAGGGGAGCTAAAAAACTGTTCCTTCAATTTTTTTTTTGAGGTGCAAGAGCTAAGATTCTCCCTTCATCTGAAATGCTTATTTCCAGTCAGAAAGGTGGTCTCTTTGTTGCTGTTAGTGCTGTCTTTTTGTAAGATGAAACAGAAAGAATGTCACTCTATCCTCACCTACAGTCCCAGTCTCACTTGGACCTGGGGCTTTCAGGGGCTGGCTGGACTCATGTCTGCTTCTGTAATAGAGCAGGGTCCCCGGAAGGGCTCCAAGCTGGCCTGGTAGCAGTCCTAACCCCTGCAGAGCTGATCCACCAAGCACTTAAGAGTAACAGCCCAGCAAATCTCTTCTCTTCTTGAACCCTACTCCAATTTTATTCCCTTTATAGATTGAGCAAAGGTAGAATGAGGATGCAGAGAAGAATGCTGTGTTTAGAAAAGAAGGAGAGGAGGGAAGAAAGAAGGGAGAAGGAGGAAGCGAGGGAGGGAGGGATGCAGGGAAGAAGAGAAAGAGGGAGGTGGGAAGGAAATAAAAAAATGTCCAGTGAGCACCTGCTCTGGGCAATGTGCTCCCCTGTATATTAGCATCTCAGTTCATCCTTATATCTGTAAGTCAGAAATTATTATCCCCAAATTCTGCATGAGGAAGCTGAGGCCCAGAGACCTCCCAAGGATGCCTAGCTAGGAAGAAACAGAGCTGACTTTGTCCCAGATCTTTCCTATAGGTGTGCATTCCCACCCTACCCCACAAGGGCACATTCAGAGCAATGATGCCATCTCTCACTGTTCACAATCCCTTCTGTAGTTCAAACCACTTCTATCATCTCTTTTAAAAAATGAGGCCTTATAACCTCTTCGGACAAAATGAGCACATTTAATGTCTACCAGTCAGTTAAAAAGGGAAGTATCTGGCCTGGGGTCACTATCCTGAGATCATAGGTGACCAGTAGGAGGCATAATAGCTGCTAAAGGGACTCAAGGTCATGGGAAAGAGGTCACAGGGACATCTCCTGGCCTGTTCCCCTGTTGCCATAAATGGTCAGCCATCTTTTATGGCACCTACAAGAAACTTTAAGGGGCTGCCCATTGTTAATTCCTGTCTTGAACACGTGGTAGGATATCGCCCGCTGGAAAATAGTGCCTGCACGGAAAGATGCTTGGAAGAAATAGCATTCCTGTCTCTGCTGGTTCCCTTTCATAAATCAGTTGCAGGACTTTTCATAAACCCAGGCTCAAGGAGCCTGCCACGTTTAGCCTTCATCCCAGTGACCTTCTAAGGGAGCCTGGATTTGTGAAACAAAAGTGAAACCAGGGGATTTTCAAGCTTCGAAACCTCAAAGCAACTTCCAGCTTTAAAAGTACCCCAACTGAGCACCTTTTCTGTGTATTCATTATAAGTGATTTTAGATTCTTTGCTTTATAAAAGAAAAACACCATGTTCATTAATAAAATTTGAGAAATGGACAAAAATAGAAAAAAGTCCTATGTGATCCTATAAAAAATGCAACTACTCATTAACATTTCAATTTATTTTCTTATTTCATATGTAGATTTTAAAATGCAGATTATTATATATAATCAGTATTTTCAACTGAGCATTATTCCATAAGCATTTGCCATGTCACACATGGTCTTTATAACCGTAATTTCCAATGGCTCTGTAACATTCCTGGAGTGGACACACCCACCCCTCTTGAACCTTTAGATTACTTCCAGTTTTCTGCTATTTTAAATAATGTTGCATTGAAGACTTTTGTGTATATAAAGTATTTTCCATACTAAAGATTATTTCCCTGGAATTGATTCACCTGGGTCCTTTCAAAGTATTTGAAAGTATTTGTTTAACTTTTCCCAATAATATACAATTGCTCTTCAAAAAAAAGAAAAGGTTATCGAGGCTCAGCAAATCTTCGTGTTAGTATTTCACATAGTTCTGGTTCCAACTTAGAAATATGCTCTTTTTTCCCTCTCCTACAAAAGACAAGCCAGAGGCCTTTGCTGCGGATCTAAAGGCCAAAGAGTTCTTTGCTCACTTACGCATTTTGCTCCCCTTGTGACCTGCAGTTTCCGTGGGTTATGAGTATGAATCCTGCCCAGATCTGATCCTATGGGAAAAAAGAACAGCAGTGCTGCAGGGCTATGAAATCGATGCGTCCAAGCTTGGAGGATGGAGCCTAGACAAACATCATGCCCTCAACATCCAAAGTGGTGAGTGAATTAATAGAATTCTTTAAGCCAGGTCTGGGGGGTGGGGAGAAGGGACCCTTGTCTTATATCCCTTGTGCCCTGCCGAAGAAAAAATGCACACTCTGAATCCCACAGGCTCCTATGGGATCATTCAGAAGGCTCAGTCACCAAATATTGCTTGGGTGCCTGCTCTGAGCCTGTCACTGTGCCAGGCACTGGGGATGCAGAAATGAAAGGCCTCAAGACTTTACACTGGTCAGACACAAATACAAATGCTGTGCCATGGACATGGCATCTTGGAGGGAGGCGCAGGACACTATGGAGGCATAGAAGAGCATCACCTCCCTCAGCCTCTTGGTCCACCAAGGCATCCCTTTGGCAAGAACTCCTGAGCTGGGTCTCACAGGGTCTATAGGATCAGCCCCACGTGTCAAGTAGGGAGAACAATCTGGGCAGAGGGCACAGTGTGTGCCAGAGCACTGAAGCCTGAAGGAAGAATCATTGGAGACAAGATTCCTGGTGATTGGGGCAGAGGGTGAGTCAAAGGGAACAGCAAAAGCTGAAGCTGGGGGCACGAGCCCAGGGTAAGATTAGGACTTTCAACTTCACCCAGAGGCAAACACCCAGCCTCTGAAGGGTTAAAGCACGTGAGCGGCATGATCAGATCTGAATTTTCAATAACTCACTCTGACCCTGATCCAGGGTGGGACAACCAAATACAGTAATGATGTCAGATATCTCCTGCCTAATCCAAAAAGGCAATGAATGCATGTCAAAGCCCCAGTGTGTTTGGGAGGAAACTCATAAACTAATTCTAAAATCTTTACTCTTTATGACAGAGTAAAGATTTATAAATAGCTAAAGCAGTCTTTAAAATAAGAACAAAGAAAAAAGGACTCACTAGATAGTAAGCTATCTTAGAAAAACCATATTATCTAAAACTGTGTGTTGCTGGCACAGAAACAGATAAATAGATCCCACAGAGTAGAACACAGAGTTCACAAGTTGACCTCTGAGTCGTAATTAAAACCAGGTTTGGCCCTGAGTGTTAGAAAAGTAGAAAAGCCAAAACAACAGAATTGCAAACAAGTTTGTTTCTCACTCACCTACAAGACTGGAGGTGGCTCGTCCCAGGCTGCAGGCCAGAAGCCAGGCTGCCCCTCTCTCCTTGCTCCACTCAGGCCTTCATGCCCAAGGTCATGGTCCACGGTGACCACTTCAGCCAGCAAGACGGAGAAAAAGGACGAAGAGTAAGTCCCTTCCACTGTGAGGATGCCTCCCAGCAGCTTCCCACACCACTTCTACTTACACACCACCGGCCAGAACTTAGTCACGGACGTAGCTGCCCACAGGGCTGGGGATCGTAGTCACATGCTCAGCTAAATATCAGAGGTTCTCTAACTGCAGAGAAAGGAAAGCAGGGATGGGATGGATATCAGTGGGTAAGTAGGAGTCTCCACCACGCACCATGTGTATATAGGAACTTAGCATATAATAGAGGTAGCATCACGTATCAGTGCAGAGTGGCTGTGTGTTTTAGAAATAAGTATTGGGAAAATTGGCTCAATATGTGGAAACAAATTAAGTCCCCACTTCACACTGTATACAAAACAAATTGAGATGTTTTCTTAAACATCTAAGTGTGAAACATAACACCTTAAAATTGATAGAAGAAAATAAAGAAGAATATCTTTTAAAATCTCAGGAAAGGATTTCCTAAAACCTAAAAAAGCTCAAAAATGATTGATTAGACTACATAAAAATTAAAGATATCCATTCACTAAAGGACAGCTTTGACAAAGCTAAGAGGTGACAGCTAGGAGGAAGATTCTCGTAACCTATAAAAGCCAAAGCCCATGCAGGTTTCCGCATGGGAGCAGGGAGGCAGGAGACAGGGTGCAGTGGCGATATGCAGCCGGGAAGACGAGCTGGACCAAAAGCAAGTGGTGTAGATATGGGAGGAAGCTTACAAGTCATTGAGGTCAATCCTTCATTTTCTTGGTGGGAAATCTGAGGCCCAAGGACAGTTAAAGCAGTGAAGAGATTTATACCAGATCTGGGACCAGCCGGTAGTAGCAACACCATATAAAAACCCATCTCTGGACTCTAGCTTGGCAAGAAGAAACTGTGAGTTGCGCACATTCATTTCTGTGAACATTTATTGGTATCTGTTGTGTCAGGCTCTGTGCTAGGCACTAGGGAGACAGAAAGGATGAAGGCACAGTCTCCACACTTGAAATGGTGGCAACTGAAAAAGAGAAACAAGTAGTGCAGTAAAGAATCTGTGCTGTCATAGGGCCGTGGACTGGGTGCCTGGGACACGGGCAGCCTGTCGGAGAGGCAGTGTAGCTGAGTTCCACGCATAGCCTCTGTGGCCTTGGGAAGCTACCTAGCCTGGTCCCCTGTTACAATACAGATGGTGATAGTGCCTGTCTTATGTAGAATTTACTGATTGAATCAGGAAGTCAGTATGGCCTGTTTAGGATACTCTGGGTGTCACTGGGGGAAGCGAGGCACAGCCTTGGGGTATTCCTAAGGTGCTGCAGAACCACTGGAGTCAGCCTTCCCCCCATCCTGGCCACAAGGGATAGGGCACAAAATCAGGGTCACTCTGTGGCCCACCACAGGAGAAAAGACACGTTTCTGCTCTGCAGGTGATTCTGTTCTATCCTTGTCCCAGGCATCCTGCACAAAGGGAACGGGGAGAACCAGTTTGTGTCTCAGCAGCCCCCCGTCATCGGGAGCGTCATGGGCAACGGGCGCCGGAGAAGCATCTCTTGCCCCAGCTGCAATGGCCTTGCTGATGGCAACAAGCTCCTGGCCCCGGTGGCCCTCGCCTGTGGCTCCGATGGGAGCCTCTATGTGGGTGATTTCAACTATATCCGAAGGATCTTCCCCTCCGGGAATGTCACCAACATCCTGGAGTTGAGGTATGTACCGTGATGGCCACTTTGCAATTTCCGACAAGGTCCCTTTGCTGTCCTGTGGGCCCCACTGCGTCACCCACTGAGCCTCCCCTGTCAGATGGGACTTTCCCCTTCCCAGCTCAAGCAGGTTCTGCTTCCCCCAGCACACTGCAGTGAAGACAAGCCACCATCAGGACAGTGAGATGTGCCTGGCATCCAGATGACACAGAAGGGTGCTAGCAGCCGAAAGTTAGACTCCTTGGAAACTTCTTCGTGTTTCTTAGCCTAGACTGATGATAATTAGTCACATGAGTCTTTTTTAAGAACAAGGCAGAGCATAATGGACAAGGCCCCCACGGCAGTGTTCCCAGGTTGGCCCTATTACTCACCACTCATCAGTTAGGAGCAGTCCCTTCGACTGCCCAGTACTGAGATTAGGCCCACAGGCTGAAACCGGGCACACGTCTCTGCTCCTAAGGTGCCGCAGGACGGATGGACTCAGCCTTTCCCCCATCCTGACCACAGGTGATGGGGCACAGGTACACTTAAAGCTGGGGGAAGGACCTGGGGTGTTGGATTTTTCTCTATACCTCCCTAAACCAGATCATTTTAGAGCCAGAGCACTGTCCTAGGGTGGGCTCTGGGGTCACAGAGAAGCTCTGCCTTAGAGATGGGGCAGCCCCACCCTCCCTTTCAGGAGACGTCACACCGAGCTCCATCACAGTTACATCAGGGAATGGGAACCGCCAGTCTCCTGGGCGTGGGTCCATGTGAGCAGGAGAGGCCCTTGAGCTGGAAAGCCTTTCTCAGGGTGGGCAGGGGAAAGGAAACTCACTTTTCTTGGGCTCCTGCTATTTGTGAAGTGTGACAGTTCCATGAGGTGTTTATTATTATCTCCCTTTGACAAATGAGAAGATGGAGGCTCAGGAAATTAAAAGAACCTGCCCAAGGTCCAATTTCTAGAATGGTGGACTCAAATTTAGAAGGTCATTACACAGCTCTGCCTGGCCAAAAAATTGTCACCTGGCCCAATGAGGGCCACTGCAACTTAATATCTTGCTGAGTTATTCCCTGGAGGTAAGTCCCTACTGAAGGAATCTCGTTCTACGACGCACATGTGAAAGGCGGGTAAGGCTCACTGCCCTAAAGAAAAGTGTTAGTATCAGCCCCCACACACGGGACATGCAGTGGGATCACAGGAATCAGATGTCAGGCTGAATGAGAAGTGGGCAACCAATGGAATATTCTCTGCCTTTCTTCTCTGTTATGAGTTTGACTAGCATAGACATCTGTTGAGGAAGAAGGAACCGGTGAGTGTATTTGCTTGAGTCGGCTGCAAATACGGACTACGATGAAAAAGCCTTGAACTAGGGGGTCAGATCACCTTGGCAGAGAAGCTGTACACCTTTGGACAAATCACTTAACCTCTCTGGGCCTCCATTTTCACATCTTTCAAATAAGAGATCCCATTTTCCCTGCCTCCCTCCCACAAATGTGGGGGAGCTCATGTGAGACAGTGAGCAGGGAAGGGAGAAGTGGAATTTGGAAAGAAAAATCTACTATGTAAGTAGATTTAGCAGTAAATTATCATTTTGACATATTTTCTTCCAGTCGTTTTTTCCTAGGCCTGTTGCTCTGAGTCATACCCTCCTAATAATAGCACATCTCCAATTCTGCATACGGTTATAAGGAGGCTCTTGGGAGGTTACCCAAGTTTGGGTAACTCTTTGTAAGGAGGCGTGCATCAAGACAGAGACACTGAGAAATAGGCACATGTATCTCTGGGTATGTGTCTGTACAGGGAAGAGAATCGACTATTCCAATCTCTGTCTTAGCCCTTGTTAAAGTAGCAGAATGTGTTAACCTAGTCTTTCCACCAAAGCCAGTGGTAGTGGTGCAGGTGAAATCATGCCTCTTCTGTGATATGTAGCTGCTTGTAAGTGAACTCACTGACAAGTAATATCCAATAGAAAATACATCAGTGTCATAGCTGCTAAGTCTTTATTTATTATAGTATTGTGCAGTACCACTGCTGTCAAGTTTTCAGGCTGCTAATAATGCTTCTAACCCTGCTGCTAACACCTCATTCTTTCTTCTATTCCCTGCTCTCCTGTCTTCTGTCAGAAATAAAGATTTCAGACATAGGTAAGACAACCAGTGGAGAATTTCCCGTCTCTCCCCTGCCTTGTTGCATGCTGTATGGTAAGCTACACGTGTCAATTTCAGATGGCTCCATGGCAAAAGAATTCTGTGTGATGGGAACTGATTGGGGGTAATCAGTCGCAACGAGAGGAAGTCATCAATAATGGTTGAGGGTGGATGGTAAGAGCCTGAACTCCTTGAGTCTGTAGCAAAATGAGGCAGTTACTTTGGTAGTCTGTGGACATGACCGACTGAAGTAATAGGGGAAAGAATTTAAATCTTGAAATAGTAATTTGAATGCCACAGTCTGCTTATCCTTAGAATAAATGAGGATGTCATCCCACCTGTGTTGAGAGACTTTGATGGTCTTGATCAGGTGAATAATCTGGAAGGAGATAGATTTCACATTTGTCCTTCTAGGGGCATTTCAGGTGGCTCGCCTTTGGGATGCCAGGCGACCCCACCAAAAGGCTTGCCAACAAGACCAGAGCAGACCACAGGGATCACCTGCAGAGAGCAATCCCCAAATAGGAACTTTGTCACAGAGTAGATTTGTCATGTAGGCTCATGGTAACACACAGCAAGCAAGAGTGGGTTTAGTCAGACACACTGAGAGAAGTGTCTACTTGTCAGTATCACTTGTCATTGTGGCATTCATCTGACTACTGGCTAACAGTCACTGCAGAATCCCCCGACCTCACACACTTTGGGATGATTTGAAAAGTAACCGTGGGCAGATAGAGCTGTGGCTTGCATGGCCACAGTTGTGGCTCTCAGTTATCCATGCATGGCTCAGATCCAAGTGGCATATGGGGTGGCACTAAGGTGGGGTAAAAGAATGTCTTAGGGCTGGTGCAAAAAGTCAGACAGACCCAAAATCTAATGATGATTTTATGTCTATTTCTGTGTTAGTAGATATATTATTCATATCATAATCATATGTATTATTTTAAGATAGTAGTAATTAACCTGAATAGAGCATTTATTAATGCCATGTAGCAGAGAGAGGGTTACATGATTTACATGGATTGTAGCATTTTTTTAAATCACCAAAGCACTCTGTGAGTTAGGTACTCATGACTACATCCAATTTACAGATGAGAAAACTGAAGCTTCCCAATTATGTGGCCTTGAAAACATTACTTCATCTCTCTGAGCTTTAGTTTCTAACATGAGGTTAATAGAATCTCCCTTGGAGGGTTGCTGTTAGGATCACAGAGTATATTTGTAAGGGTTCAACATTCCAGGCACAAGGAGGAGCTCCAGAAATGGTAGTAGTAGCAGCAGTGGTAGTAATGATTACAATATACTATATATGTTATTTATACTATTATAATTTGTTGTTATCATTATAACAACAGTTATTATATGGTGATGATTTTGATGCCTCCATATTCCCCAAAAAGAAATCGAGTCCTCTTACATCCAAAGACTCATGTATTAAAGTAAATTAAACAGAAATTGGTAACAAAAGACAAAAGGAGGAAACACATACATGTGATTGTACATCAGATTAGGCTCTGAGCTTCCTGGCAGCTAGAGTAAATAGGAAAACGTAATTACTTTCATAGTTTGCATTATCAGAAATGGAAAATATGCCCACTTCTCAGAGGAGAAATATTTTTCCTGACATTGAAATCTGAGCTTTCCAAGGAGATTTGTGTGGATGATGCTAAACTGCATTAACATGTGCCCTCAACTTCCAGCGTACAGGTAACACGGAAGTACGTTTCACATGAAGATCTTGCATTAAAACCTCAGATTGAACATGGAGACAGTCCATCAGGGGTGGTGGCTGCCTGAGACCAGTTGTGACACAGGGGACACAGCTGGGAAGGGGCGGGGGCTGGGCTGCTCATCCAGCCCTGCTGTGCATTCACCGTGCGGCCTCGGGCTGGGCACCAGCTTTCCCGGTTTCCAGTCCCATCATGTATTAATTGAAAGAGTTCTGGTTTGGGAAGCTTTTATTTCTAATGTTCAGTGGCCTTTTGATATATTCATGGTACGATTTCAAAGCCAGCTTCCTGCCCTCTCTCAATTCACTGTTTTCTCAGGTGCTAAAAACTGTTTTTAAAGTGAACCAAAGTAGAAGGGAAAAAAGAATCGCTTTCTGCCCCCCAGTTGTCTAAAGGCAATCAGGAGACACTAGGAAGCCTGCGTTCCAGCTCTGATTTTAACTGGCACCTGGATATTGGCAAATCCCTTCCTCTCTCTGGGCCTCAGTGTCTCCATCAGTAAATGTCAGAGGTGGATTAAAGCAGTTCTAGAATTTTGTCCTCTTCATTCAATAATCGTCTCAGCTGGTTCCAGTAACAGCGTCTGGCCCCGCAGAGGGTGACATAATATCATCCTGTGCTGTGATCCCCCAGGGTGGGCTCCTCTCTGCCTTTGCCCTCTCAGCCTCAGTCCGGCCTGCCACACTGGGTGTGCTCTGTACAGAGACCCCAAATCCACCAGGCATCCTCCCCTGTGGTCCCCTAAGAAAACAAGCATCCTTGCCTCTTCCCAGATCTCTTCCCTAGTCATGGAGGGATGTTTGAAGCCTTTCCTTCAGAAGCACATTTTAACTGAAGGCTCCATCAAACCCAGCTACACATATTATATTAACTCAAGAGCCTTTAACTGCCCCAGGAAATAGGTTGGACAGGACAGTATTAAGTCTGACATACTTAGCTTTTCCATTATGCACAAAATATTCTGGAGGTTTCTCAAGGTGACCAGCTTTGCTTAAAAACTGCCCTTTATTGGGCATTTTATTTTTTAATGGAACAGGCACTATGCTCAAAGATTAACATTCTTCATGCAATTTTGTCCTCAAAGTAACCCTTTGAAGTAGGTGTGATTATCTCCATTTCTCGGATGAAAAAACTGAGGCACAGAGTAATAAAGTGATTTTCCCAAGGTCACTTAACTGAGTGAGTGGTGGAACTGGTATTTGAAGCCTTGTCCATGTGGCTCCAACACTCAAGCTCTTCCTACTGGTTCTGAGAACCAGCAAATCAGACTCTGCCAGGCTGCCACCCAATATGGTTGAAGGACACTCCTTTGCATGAGGCAGACCTTACTAGAGACAAAGGGTGAGTTCTCACTGTGACCACCTCTTGTCCCAAGAGACTTCTGGGCCCCCAGCTCCTCCTGGAAAACTCCCTACACTATCTAGAGAGAGGGTAGAGTGAGGCTTAGTTTTATTTAGCCCATTAACCTCACGAATGGTACCCTGAAGTCCTCTAGATTTTATGTCACTTCCAAAAGGACCAAAGTTATGTTTGAGGAACTAGAAAAGAATATGGGTCCTCAGAGATTTCCATGGAAAACTCTAGAAATAGAGCTGTGATCCTACTGTGTGCCCAGCCCTGCTCAGGATTCTAGGGATCAGAAATGGATCAGACATGGTCCCTGTCCTGGAAATGCTCCCTGTGCACACAGCCAGGCCTCAGGTCTCAGCTGTAGGCTGTCTTCCATCTCATGCCCTGAAAGCATTTATGATTTGCAGAGTTACGCCTTGTTACCCGAAGTACAGACAGGCAACATTGGCACTCTCTGAGAACTTACCAGAAATGTAGACTCTCAAGTTCTGTACCCTAGAACTACTAAACTGAAGTCTGCATTTTAGCAAAGTCTCCAGGTGATTCATATGCACATTAAAGTTTGAAAAGCACTGCTTTAAGGCTGTGGTTCCCCAGTCTGACTGTGCCTCTGAGTTATCTGGAGAGATCTCAAAGGTACAGGTGCCCAGGCCCTTCAATACTTATGGTTAAGGTCTCTTTTTTAAAAAGCTCTCCAGGTGATTCAGATGTGTAACCATGTTTGAGAACCATCACTCTAAGATTGATAACAGTGAGTGTATACCCTATATATATATACCCCAGCCAGGGAGGCTGACATACATTCATCCAAACATTGGAGCACTTATTCTGTATCAGCCCAGTATGAAGCACCAGAGACTTGAAGTCAGTCCCTGCCCTTGAGGAGTTCAAGATTCCATTGAGAAGACAGACAACTCAACAGAAAAGTGTCTTAAAGTGCTACAGATACTAAAAACAGAAACCACTTAGGCTCTGGTGGAGACACAATGAAGGAAGTGGCAGTTGTGCTAGTGGGGAAGAAGTGGGGTCCAGGAATGGTACTGCAGGTGAGGTGATGCTGCAGCTGAGTCTCAGGGAATGAGCAGTGCCCCGAGCAGCAGTGTGGCGGAGTAGACAGAACGCAAACTTTAGAGTGAAGCAGGCCTGGGTTGGACTCTGTCCTGCCACTTAGAAGTTTGTGGTCCTAGTCAAGTCACTTCACCTCTCTTAGTCTTAGTTTTCTGAGCTATAAGGAAAAAAGGTACCGACCTTATATGGTAGTTGTAAGGAAAATGAGGCCATGTGTGCCAAGTGCTAGCACAGTGGCCAGGACAGAATCAGCACCCATGGGTGGTAACAGACGCATTCATATCCGTAGCAGTTGTCTCTGCAGTTCTGTTCTGCGGGCTGAAGGCACTGTAGCCTGGTGGAGGTCCAGGTAGACACCACGGACACGGTGGCAGCTCCCAGTGCCAGGTGGCATGAGGAAGAAATGAGCTGAAGAATGTCCAAATGGCTCCACAAACTGCAAAAGGGTTGTTGAGGTGTATAATTTCATTTGATCCTAATGATAAATCTGTGAGCAGAGCAAAGCAGGGTCTTCAAATCTGACAGCTGAGGGGCCTACAACTTGTACTGTTTAGGTGACTCTTCTAAACTGGAGCACAAACCCTCTAAGTTCAAAGCTAGTGGTTCCTTCCCTTACACTTAACTGACCACCAGACCTCAAATTTGTCCTGGGGCACAAAAGATGTGGCTACAACTCTTACAGACTCTGGGATGATCCTGCCAATGCCACCCTCTCCTGGAATTTACTGATCTGAGAATTTCCACGAGTGACACTTCTCTGAAGCAGTGCAGGGAGACATGAGCTGGAAGCTCAGGGGGCTAATGTAAGTGGACAGGGCCTCCTCACCATCCCCCCTCAGGGACCATTTTCTGCCAAGGTAAATAGGACCAGTTTATCATGAGTGATGCGCAAAGAAATGAAATAATCACCCCACCTCTCAGCTGTCACCAGGAAAGCAGAAAAATCAAGGATGCCCCCGCACTACACAGCAGGATCTAAGGTCACTGCATTTTATTCAGCCAGAATCAGTGTCATCTGGGAAGATTAAATCTGTGCTACATTATAGGGTAACTCACAGGGGACATTTCAGGATGAACAAGATATGTCCTGTTACCACCACCCCCAAAAGAGAAGTAAAAGAAAAGCTAAGTCATTTGAATGAAAACACTACCTAAATAATCTAAAAGTGCTATGCCATCTATATAAAACAAGTGGCTGCTATGGGCTAGATGGCATGAAGCTGGACACTGAAAAAACACAAATGAATGAAATCCTTCCCTTCAAGTATGGACAGGCGGGTTTGGGAGGCACACACATAAACAGCCACAGCCTTATGTCAAGTGTCCTATAATCCACATATGAACAGATATGAATCTCTGTGCACAGAGAAGAAAGGTTGGGGAAAGTTTGCCAGAAGAGGTGCCATTGTGCTGTCAGGCGAAGAGTGAGTAGGAGAAGGAAGGGGCAGTGCATTCTGCAGAGCAGGAGTGGCAGGTGCAAGCAGGCATGAGGCATGTTGGGGGAACAGGAGGGCAGTGTGGCCGGAATGCAGGGCATCCGGGAGGGAAGGGCTTCAGAGAGGCTGGGAGGATGGGGCAGCACAGCAGGGAGGGGCTTGTGTGCTGCTCAGCCGTGGGGCTCAGAAGGGAAAGCATTGACATGGCAGGTTGGTATTGGGGTTAGATCTGGAAGGACGGCTTGAAGAGGACTCACTACAGGCAGAGAGACTTACCCTTGGTTTGAGAAGGAAGTGATGGGGCAAGTAGTATTAGGGCTAGAGAGGGAGGACAGTTGGAGAAGATCTTGTCAGGTTAGTTGAGTTAAGGGAGAGCCTTGGATCTGGACACCCGGCCCTGTTAGAAGTGGCCAGCCCCAAGTACACCGTCCAAAGGCTGTTTATGATGACAAACAGTCAGGGCCAGATTAAGACCTTCAGCAACCTACACACTGACAAGATTATGGTGCTCCAACCTTCACATGGAATTCAGAAAACACCAGTCTGTAAAATAAAATTTTGTTTTTCAATAGGACCCCAAACTTACATGCCTGATAAATGCAAAGTAGCTTCTTTCTAGACTTTTCTGATTCTCTTGCTTGCATCTTAAAGGGGTCTGCAGTGCCCTGGTCTTGCTGGTGCTCTCATCACTGCTCAGGCTGTCCCTGAGGCCCCTAGCACAGTCTGTACCCTACTGTGCAGTGAGAATGGCCAGTGCCAGGCCACCCAGTCTGAACAGAGAGAGAGATTCCTTTAATTATAACACTTTCCGGAGACTTGAAAGGGGCTGCCCAAATTGAGATGCAGTTTGAGGGACTGGTAGGTGATCAGACCAAGCACAGGAACTCAAAATTAGCTTGCCAAGCACAATGAATCCAACTTCAGTGTGCCCTAGACTTGGAAGAAATTTCACATCAGTACCATGGAATAGCAAAATTCAGGCTAAGGGATACCTCTTGTGTAGTCATCTCCAAATACAAGAACAGATGCAATCACTGATAATTAAAATAACTGTTATTCGGATTAACACCTAAGTGAACATATAGGAATAACATTTATCGGGTGTCAGGCAGGTGGGAGGGGGGAGGAAGGGATGGGTATATACAAACATAATGAGTGAGATGTGCAACATTTGGGGGATGGTAATGCTTGAAGCTCTGCCTCGAGGGGGGGGCATGGGCAATATAGGTAACCATAATATTTGTACCCCCATAATATGCTGAAATAAAATAAAATAACTGTTATTATTTTTGAGCACCTACTATGTGCCATGCACTGTGCTAAATACTATGCATTTATGATTTTATATAATTTTCCTAATACACCAGCAAGGTAGCTGTTAATACCTCCATTTTGCAGATGAAGAAAACTTGAGACTCAGAAGGCCAGGTAACTTGTCCAAGTTTCAGAACCAGGAAATCCCCGAGCTAGACTTGGAACCCAGACTGACCTGATTCCAAATCCTGTGCAGTTTTCCTACCCTGTGGCTAGAGGTGGTACCTTGTCTCCTTAATGCTTCTATATAGTCTCACTTCTCTATCCTCTGTTAGCACAGCCTAGTCTTTGTGACTGCCTTCCAGAAACAGAACCATTATCCCCACTGTTCTTCTGTGTTGTTTATTTTTCCTTGGGTCTGCTGCAAATCACAAACTAATCCTGCAATCCATTTATATCTGACTGCAGGAGGGAGATCCCTGGGCTCCTGATAAGTATAACATGAGTATCAACAGAAGACAGCGCTGACACTGACTAGAAGTCAGATCTAGCCAGGGTCTTATCCGTCAATCCTGAGATGGGGGTGGAGGGTTGCTGTAAAAATCCTGGCGAGAAGGGCTTGTGTGTTTGAACTCTTGAAGTGTTTTTTTAAAGTCAAGCGTCTCCATGTTTCTAGCTTGAATTAACAGGCCACCTATGTAGGCTTCACTGATAATCTTTATAAGAAGACATGTATCTAGCACCTGATATGGGCATGGCACTGGGATGGTTTTTGCATTAATTATGTTTTTGGATTGATAATGGTTGGGAGGGATAGTTAGGCCAATCACTAAGGTCAGAAAAATTGGGGAACTAGCACCCCAAATAGGGACATCATCCCTGTAAGACAGTTGCTTAGATTCTAAAGAGCCAGAGATTCAAGTTGTACATCTCTAGCTACCTCATAAGGAAGGAGAAAGTGCTCACAAATTGGCCATGTCTTTGTTTTCTAGTCACAGTCCAGCGCATAAGTACTACCTGACCACAGACCCCATGAGTGGGGCTGTCTTCCTTTCTGACACCAACAGCCGGCGGGTCTTTAAGGTCAAGTCCACCATGGTGGTGAAGGACCTAGTCAAGAACTCCGAGGTGGTTGCAGGGACAGGTGACCAGTGCCTCCCCTTTGATGACACTCGCTGCGGGGATGGTGGGAAGGCCACGGAAGCCACACTCACCAACCCCAGGGGTAAGGTCTTGCTTTATCAACACTATCAAGAACATTTATTAGTAGTATTTTCCATTTCTAAAATAAATGTTTAATATTACAAAAATTTTTAGAAAATACCAAGAAATATATGGAGGAAAGTTAAAATTGTGATAATTCCACCAGCAAGAAATATTCCCTGTTAACATTTCCTGTCCTTCCTAGTCGTTTTGCTAAGTGTTTGTGTGTGTGTGTGTGTGTGTGTAATAATTTTGCTAAGTGTTTGTGTGTGTGTGTGTGTACAATAAAAACAAAATGAGATCCCATTAAATGAACAGCTTTAGTAACCTACTTTTTTCCCCTAAATGATATATCATGAACATTTCTCAATATCATTCAATAGTTGCTGTGCATTCATTTTATTTTATTTTATTTTTGAGATAGGGTCTTGCTCTGTCACCCCAAGTAGAGTGCAGTGGCATCGTCATAGCTCACTACAACCTCAAACTCCTGGGCTCAAGTGATTCTCCTGCCTCAGCCTCCCAGAATGCTAGGATGACAGGGATGAGCCACCACACCCGGCCTATGCATTCATTTTAAATGGCTATATAGTATTCCAACAAATGGATGTCTCATACTTTATTTGTCAATACCCTACAATTGGATATTTATGCTATCTCTTATTTATTGTTGTACAGAAACATTGTGGTATATCATCTTTGCATATGTTCATGTGTTATATGTTGGTTTAACCATAAGTTTCAATTTTGAGCCCTGCAAAAAGTTGAATCTCTAAATGCTCACAGTTTTTCATTCACTTATTCACTAAGTGTGTATTGAGTATGCAGAGCACTGTGGTTGCATACATAAGTTAATTGTAGCAGAATAAGATTGTATGT
Organism: Cheirogaleus medius; assembly: GCA_008086735.1. Taxonomy (NCBI): domain Eukaryota; kingdom Metazoa; phylum Chordata; class Mammalia; order Primates; family Cheirogaleidae; genus Cheirogaleus; species Cheirogaleus medius. The sequence goes on along the minus strand of VBSM01001265.1, from coordinate 41,667,317 downwards.
GAATCACTGTGATGTGGGAGAAAGGAAGAAGTGCACCCCGAGATACAAGAAGAAAGAGCTATGCATGGGGATTTAGAGCTGAGAGAGACCCCTGTGCCTTGCAGACCAGAAAGGCTTTTTGGAGAAGCCATCAGGATTAACAGACATCCTTCAGTGGGGTGTTGTTGTATTGCAAACCCTACAGCCAGTGACCTACAGTGGCTAAGCTTCAGGGTCCTCATTGATAGAATGGGGTATACTGTCTATGTCCATCTCCCAGGATTATTCTGATAGTCAAAATATATTTCATATGATATCTGATAAAATTGTAATAAGTGATGATATTATAAAATAGTGCCAGATTTCAGGGTCTAGTTTCAAATCAAAGCAGTGGACTCTAGTGAAATCAGGCATTCAAGTTCAGATTTTGTCATTTAGTAGCTGTGCAATTTTAGGGGAGCTGCTTAACCTCTCTGAGCTTCATTTTCCTTATCTATATAACAGGGATACTTTGTTCAGTTGTAGTACAGATTAAATATTCTTAGGAATGTAAATGCTTTGTACAGTAGTACCACACACATGGTAAACATCCCATAAATGGTGATTCTTATTGTTTTTTTATATTGCATTATATAATATAATATATCATATCATATATCATATGATCGTATATTGTCTCTACCACATAACTGGTAGGAATAGCTCTGTTGAGTAAGTATTGTGTCAACAAAGTTTAATGTCCCTCTTATTTATGATTTCCTAATACTGAGATAGCAGTTGGAAGTGGAAAGAACACTAGGCTTGCACTTAGGTACCCTGCATTATGGTTTTTCTCTGCCATTGGCTGGCTCTGGGACCTTCTCCTCTGGGCCTCAGTTTCCCCATTGGTAAATGAGCAAGTTGGACTAAATGATCCCCAAGACCTCTTTTAGCCACAACATTCTTACTCTCTTAGATTTAAAACAGTTTTTTTTCTGAGACTCTTTATTCTCTCCAGGCCTTTTTTGGTTGCTCTACACGCATGTGTGTTCTCTCCCCATCCCCCCCCCACACACTCACACAGATGTAGTGGCAGTGGGTTTGCCCAAAAGCCTGTAATTAACCCAGATAGAAATGACAAGGGTGCCACAATATGCAGACACTTTGCAGCAGGGAGGAGAAAAGATGTCCATCTATTTAGCACAACAAAAGAAGAAAAAATGAAGTAATTAATCAGAGGACAGATCACTTCTATTAGCCTGTGCAGCCAACTCTGTAAACAAGAAACCCGATTATTCACGGAGCGCTCAGCAGTTCTAGCAGATGGAAGAGAAAGACAGGGCAGACAAGAAACCTCCTGTGTTGGTACTTAAAGAATGAAATTCATTTCCATTCTAGGCAGGGCCACAAGAAAGGCTTCCCAGCCTTGAGGCTGCCTGGTCCTGTGTGAAATCTCTCCAGACTGAGCCACCTGAGGAGGGTGCAAGGAACAGCTGGTGCTCCGGAGGCCCTGGGTGTCTCAGACCACCCTGCTGGCCAGCCAGAGACGCGTGGGCCCTGGGGGCAAGGCCTTGAGACCCACCAAGTACTGGCCACGTTCTCATAATTACAGTAGTCCTTAATAATTATTGACGGCTATTACAAGTCCCCATGTTATCAATAAGGAGACTGAGACTTAAAAGTAAAGTGATGTCTCCAAGGTAATACAACTAGGAAGCTTTATAATCCAGAGTCTCCACCTCACTGAAGCCTTTCTGACCCCTCCCTCCCGTGACTTCCCCAGAGAAAAAGGAATAGAACAAAAGTCACCAGAATCCCCTTTATTTCACCACGACCCTCTCGGGTCTGTCATTTCCTGTGGTGCATCATGTGGTCCTGATTTACTCCCGTGCATTCCCAACTAGACCAGCTGCTCCTGGGGGCAGGTCTCAGCTGTAACCCTGAACAGTTCGTGGTTCGGTAGGGGTATGTCTGACACTTGCAATTCTGAACCTGGGGTGGAAATTAACAAGTCACCCAGGAACATTTCTAAAACATGCCCTGGTCCCAATCCCAGCCACCTCCTGAGTTAGTATTTCCAGGAATGAGGTCCAACAGGTGTATATTAAAAAAAAAAACTTCAGGTGATTCTGATGCATGTCACTGGCTAAGAAGTAATAACAAAGTAGAGTGGTTCTCAGGCTTTGGTCTGTTCATTGTCACTCAAGGTGCTTGTCAAAAATGCATATAGATGCTCAGGCTCCACTTGAGAGAACTGAAGCAGCTAGCTACCTGGGGGGTGCATTTTAGCAAAGCTCCCCCAGTGACTCTCACACACATCCGAGAGTGAGAAATACAGATTTAGGACAATCCTGTTGTTTGGCAGCTGAGAAAACAAATGCAGAGATGCCCACAGTCACCCAAGCTGGGGCAGGGAGAAAGTTAATGCCGTGAGATGATCTGGTGAACACAGCAGATGATGTTGAGTGAGAATTCTGACTCCTCTCTTCAGGAGCCTTCTTTAGAAATTAAATTCAACAATATTCTCTACACAAATCCATAGGATTCATTTTAGAGTCTATGCTTTTGTAATGACCAATGAAACTAAAATTATAAGAATAGAAAAATATGAAGGACAATTATCTTGAAAGAAAAGAAGAATTGTTATGAAAAAGGAAATTCAATTATTATAATTACAAAGCTTCAGAAGTAGGTTATTTTAAATAATTCACAGTGTTAATATTGAAAAAGATTCTCCTTGCCACTAGCTCTAGAGCTTACAAAACCCCAGAAGTTATGAATCCAGTTTTGGTGGATGGCTAAGGTGATAGAGAATCTCCGAAGGCAGCAGGGTGGGAGGACCAGAGCCCTGGAAGATCTGAAGACCTGTGTTTTCATCCCTGCTCTGAACAAGTCACTCAAAGCCTCTGAGCCTCGGTGTCCTCATCTTTAAAAGGGGAATGAAGGTTGTGGGAGGGTCAGATCAAGCATGTAGTCCCTTAGTGCTTTGTCAGCTAACAAGGCTCCTGAAAGTGTGGGGCCTTGTCATCTCTAACGCTGAATTCCCTGCTTTGGCCTCTCCGTCCCCAGGCATTACGGTGGACAAGTTCGGGCTGATCTACTTTGTGGATGGCACCATGATCAGACGCATTGATCAGAATGGGATCATCTCCACCCTGCTGGGCTCCAATGATCTGACGTCGGCCCGGCCCCTCAGCTGTGATTCTGTCATGGATATTTCTCAGGTAAGGAGGAGGCTTCCTCTGCCAGAGCCCTGGTTCTGTCCTCTTGTCTGCACCTGGCCAGCCCACTGGCAGTTCATCTTTGCACGGAACCAGCCTGTGAGGGCACTCCCTTGGTGCTGGGCCTGTGATGAGCATGACACAGCCATGCCCTGGGAGTTCACCATCGGGGTAATAATGTGTGGCCATAGTGGAGGCTCGGGGACCTGAACTTCCTCTTTGGTAACACTGACAGGTACTTGTACATTGTTCTCTTTCTAGACTGTGAGCTACATGAGGACAGAAATTCTGTCAGTCTTTTCCTCTGCTGTAACCAGGGTGTCTGGTACACAGTAGGGGCTCAGCCCGTATTTGTTGATTGATTAATTGATGAATCAACTGGTTGAATCCTAGCTTTGCCACTCACTAGCTCAGTAACAGTCAAGTTTCTGAGTCTTTTGAGCCTTATTTTTCCTATCTGTAAAATGGAAATAATTCACGTCAGCCTGAGAGGATGACCTTGAGAATACGTGAAGCAACAAGTGCAAGGCTCCTAGCACGGCTTGGCTATCCAGAGGTGATGTATAAACAAACGTTCTAGTGCCCACGTTCACAAAGGAGGTGACATTTGTGCCAGGTTTTAAACGTGGTACAGGGGTTTGCTGAGTGGCAAGACAGAAAAGGAAACATTTCACAGAAAGGAGACAGCATATGCAAAGGCACAAAGATGTCAATGAACCTGGTACATTCAAAGAACATGGAAAATCGAATATCAGAGCATAGGGTACTTGGAAGGAAGTGGCAGGAGTTGCAACAGGAAGCATGGTTTGGGGTCAGTTAGGGAAGGACCTTGCCATAACCGCTCCAAAGAGCTTGGACCTTAGCGGGCAGACACCAGTATAGGTCAGACAGAGACACAAGAGACCGGCTTTGAGTACATTCTGTGATGACTTGGCAAGGGATGTGTCCTCTATTGCTAGATCCCTTGGCAGGGCCTGGCCTGTGCTGAATCTTGCCAACATTACCAAAACCTGGGAAACCAGGAGCATTGAATTATATCAAATTGCGAATAGATTTCAGCTCCAGCAGCACGTAGCTTTTTAAACCCCTTCACTTTTAGGCGGGCCTGCACATGCATGCCCTTTTCCGCTGGCTGTGGCACCTGCCCCAGTCTCGCTGGCCATGCCTGCTTCTGTTACTGACATGTGTCACTGAGCCCTTCCTCAGGGCCCCATGGCTGCTGCTGGCAGTCCCAGCACATGTCACATCCCCGTCGCATGCTGGAATGCTTTCCCTCTGCGCCAACTAATGTGATTGTTACACTCCAGAATGGAATCTGTTCTCTGCCACTCGTCTTTGCAATTTGGCAGGCTTCCCCTTGCTGGCTCGAGACTTTCCCTCTCTGGTCTGTGAGCAAGCTTGAATTACCCATCAGGAAGCTGCTATGGCCTAAGGATGTGCATGCAAGTATTTTCAGTTCTCAACCAGCCAGCATAGGGTGCCGAAAATTTTCAGTGCACACATTGGAAAATTGTTTAACTTCGGATAGAGGTGCTGCCAAGCAGCCAGATCAAAGGCTTGGAAGACAACTGGCATAGAGTGGAGGGGGTGAAAAACCCACACTGAGATTCAGAAATCCTGGACTGAAATCGCTATACTCCTGGCCCTCGCTCCCTTTGTCTGAATCATGGCATGGGATTTTTTTTTTTTTACCAAACGCTCCAACACCAGGCATATATTTTTACATACACATATGGGCAGAGGGTACTGGCTTTCATTCTCAGAGCTTCCTCTGTTACAAATACTCAGATACTTTGCTGCCCCATGGGGAGCAGGGGAGTAAGCCAGAGAGAGAAGAGCACAGCTCAGACGCAAGAGTGCAAAGGGGAGAACCGAGGAAGCTTGGTCTCCCTCCAGAGACCAGGCACAAAAAGAAGCCAGAGGGAGGCAAGAGTAGAGAAGGAACAGAAGGTATTGCAGCCTGTTAAGAACAGGAGATCAGTTCTCAGCTCAGCAGGGTATGGCCACCACAGAGAGAGTATAACTCTGTACTTAGGGTCCAAAATAAGAACTTACTATATGCCAGGGACTCTGTTAGAAATGGGGATTTAGAGATGAATATGACTTCTCTTTTCTTATTTCGTGGTCACAATAATCCCATGGGGTAGATATTATGTACCCCATTTTATAGATAAGAAAACAGAAGCTTGGTAAAAGAAAATGCATTTATAAATGTAGAGCCTTGTACCAGGTTCCATCAGGGATGTAGAAAAGAATTTTTTAAATGAAATCATGTACATAAATTGCCTAGCACAGTGCCTGCCTGCTAGTAAGGAATAGGATGGAAACATTAGTTCCATTTATAATCTATTAATACAAAGAACCTCCTTGTACATTGTCTCATTTGATCCTCACAACTACCCTATGTAATGGTATTACCCCCTTTTACATAGAGGGAAAGAAGTTCAGTGTTTAAGAAACTTGAGTAAGTTGCCATCTGGTAATTATAGAAGTGGCACAGAAAATGAGGTGTCCTGGTCCCAATCTGTCGCTCTCTCTATGCCATTCCCTGGTCATTCATTCATCAGACAATCCGTTCTGTGCTAGGACCATCAAACGTGGGAGGTGGAGACCTCTGATGTTATAATGTCTAGTCCCTCCATTATGGTGAGAGAAATTAAGCCTTGGCACAATCATTACCAACAAGCAGCATGACAGACCGACACTCGGGGCAGTGCCCCTGCCCTCCCCCCAGGCTCCTCTGTGCACTTGGCGTAAGGGGAGAGTGTAGGAAAGCACTTGCTCTTCATTCCTTCCTCTCCCCTCGCCCTCCACCGGCTCTGTCTCCCCCACCCCATCCATCAGCGAGCCATCTTTTCACCATAATGACAGATAGAGAGGTCTCTTCAAGCAGTTCCCCAAGGTGCCACAGGACCAGAGGGCATAAAATATTTAGCAGCCAGTGTTGACAAGAAATGGGTTTTAGGAAATTGAAAATTCCCCTGTCACTTTAGAGCAAACTGTGTTCTTGATGCAGCCTGAAAGCTGCCCGGACCCTGTGCTGCAGAGAGCACGGGAGTGGGAAGCAGCAGCCCTGGCGGCCCCCCTGCTGCAGCTCCCTGGCTCCGTGGGTCAGGAACCCAGACTGGGAGTGAGGGAACAAGGAGGTATTAGAAGGCAGGACTTGAGGACAGAGCTCTGAAGAACTGAGAAATGGCCTGCCCCGGCCCGAGTGGTCCTGAGCTGAAGGGGACAGATGGAGGTGGCTTCATCTCATGTGTATATGATTTATTGGGGTTTCTTTTTATAAAGGCAAATACCACCTTTACATTATAAGAAATATAAGTTAGAAATCACAAAGAAGAAAATTAGAGTTACCTTTAATTCCAGGATGGTTAACATTTTGATATATATCCCTTAAGCTTTTAATCCCCTTTTTGTCCATAATCTATTCTAAACTTTTTGTGTTTGTTCTCCACTTGGTATCACATAGTACTTATAGTCCTATAACCTGTTCTTTTTACTTAATACATAGCAAACATTTTCCCATGTCATTAAATATCCATCTATAGCATCACTTTTAACAACTACACACAGCATTCTAACTTATAGGTGAACTAAACGTACTATTATTTAGCTAATTCTTGGTTGTTGGGCATTTGCGTTGGTCCCAGTTTTTTACCATTATTAAAAATGGCTTTGATAAAAACACTCTTGCAGACAATGGTGTACAAGAGCAAATTCCTGGAAGAGAAACTTCTTTTCTAAAGGTATATACTTGCTTAAGTAAGCCCCAAAGTGGACCAAATATCGAGGCTTTGTAGGGGTGATGAGGCTTTAGGTGGGGTAGAAAAACCAGCACAAGGGTGCACCTGTTGGCACTCCTGGCCCACACGCAGCATGGCTGGACCTCTGAGGGACACAGTTAGCAAAGGGCTCCCCTTAGTGCCAGCACCTCCCAGTGTGACATATCCAACAACCCAGCCTCTACAGCACTGAACGCAGCATTCCTCACTCAGACCCTGCCGGCTACAATCCCCGGGAGCCGCTCGAAGGCTCACCGCAGTCCCTGCCAGTTTCCCAGCCTGGCTCACAGGAGGCTCGCATGGCGCCCAGGACCTCTGAACTGCTGGTGCCCACAGACAGCTGCCATCATCCCTTCCAGGAGGCCCTCTTCTCTGAGATACAGAAACCATTATCTAGAGCAGGGCTGCACAAGTGTCAGTGTACGCAGAAATCACCTGGGGATTTTGCTTAAATGCTAGGCTTCTGGCAAGGCCTGCCATTCTGCTCTCTGACCAGTGCCCGGCCGGTGCCAACACTGCTCTGTCTGATCATCACACCGTAAGGAGAAGGATCCAGTTGTGATTCCCAACCCCACATTAGAATCACCAGGAAGATCTCCAAAATAATGCCCATGCCCAAGCCCCACACCCAGGGATTTGACTTAACTGACCAAGGGTGAGATTTGTGCACCAATATTTTCTAAAAGCTCCACAAATAATTTGAATGCGAAGCTAGATTTGAGAATCACTGGTCTAGAACTATGGTCCGGCAGTGGCTATGGTTATTTTGTCTTTATATTCCTGGCACCTAGCCAGTTCATTAATCCATGAACTCGAACTGAGAAATCATCTTCCATACATGTACCATATCCACCATTCACAAAGAGTCTTCCTTAAGCCTCTGAACAACTCCTACTTCTGCCTCCAGACTCCCTCTGCCTTCCCCTCCCACCTCTAGAACATCAGCTGCCATTGTTTGAGCACTTACAGTGGGTCAGGCACTCTGTATTGTTGTCAGTCCTAGTTTCCAGATATGAATGTTAAGGCTCGGAGTGGCCAAGTAACTTGCCCATGGTCATAAGTGGTGGACTAGGAGCTGAACCTAGGCCTATCTGACTCCAAAGTCTGTCCACTTGCCTACTGTTTTATTGTTGTTGTTGTTATCCCTTCTTCATGCTTTGTCCATCCAACGGAGACCATCAGATGTCTCAGTGGCAGCTGTGTCATGGTTTCACTCTGATCGGGGGCTGACCCTTCAGTGTTGATGGCAGGCTGCATGAGGATCAAGCAAGACTGTGTATGAAGGCAGTGTGTTACAAGCTATATGGGATGTGGGACGATTAGTGGTGGGCATCTTGCCAGTCATTTGAGTGTTGGTGTCTTCATTGTCAGATTCGCCTGGAGTGGCCCACAGACTTAGCCATCAACCCAATGGACAACTCACTTTATGTCCTTGACAACAACGTGGTCCTGCAAATCTCTGAAAACCACCAGGTACGCATTGTCGCCGGGAGGCCCATGCACTGCCAGGTCCCCGGCATTGACCACTTCTTGCTGAGCAAAGTGGCCATCCACGCGACCCTGGAGTCAGCCACCGCTCTGGCTGTTTCACACAATGGGGTGCTGTATATTGCCGAGACTGATGAGAAAAAGATCAACCGCATCAGGCAGGTCACCACTAGTGGAGAGATCTCACTCGTTGCTGGGGCCCCCAGTGGCTGTGATTGTAAAAACGATGCCAACTGTGATTGTTTCTCTGGAGATGATGGTTATGCCAAGGATGCAAAGCTGAATACCCCTTCTTCCTTGGCCGTGTGTGCGGATGGGGAGCTCTACGTGGCTGACCTTGGGAATATCCGAATCCGTTTTATCCGAAAGAACAAGCCTTTTCTCAATACCCAGAACATGTATGAACTGTCCTCACCAATCGACCAGGAGCTCTACCTGTTTGATACCAGTGGCAAGCACCTGTACACCCAGAGTCTTCCCACAGGAGACTACCTGTACAACTTCACCTACACTGGGGACGGCGACGTCACACTCATCACAGACAACAACGGCAACATGGTTAACGTCCGCCGAGACTCTACCGGGATGCCCCTCTGGCTGGTGGTCCCAGATGGCCAGGTATACTGGGTGACCATGGGCACCAACAGTGCACTCAAGAGTGTGACCACACAAGGACACGAGTTGGCCATGATGACATACCATGGCAACTCCGGCCTTCTGGCAACCAAAAGCAATGAAAATGGATGGACAACATTTTACGAGTAAGTATCCGGACAAGACCATTTGATGGTTTTGTTTCATTAAGTGCATTGTAGGATCAGAGGTAAACTGATGGGGTGTTAATTAGGGGGTGTATTTCATTTCGATTCACGATTTGGGATACAAACCATTACTTGTGATATGTTCTGCATGTTTTTATTCCAGATGATTTCTCCTAGGAAGGAAATGGTATAGTAGAAGGGCATGAGCTTTGGAGTCAAAGGAGTTGGACTTCAATCCAGCTCTACCATGGACTTAATCTCTCTAGGCCTCAGTTTCCACATCTGTAGAATGGGTACAGTGGATACCTGCCCAGCATACCACAGGGAGATGATGTAGATGAAAAGTACTTGATGAAGTGCTAGCATTTTCATATGACCACTGTCTAGAAGTATGGCAAGGGGAGAAGGGACAGTCCCATGTGGGTGAATTTTCCACATAATTGAAGCTCATGTCTTTTATGTTCCAAAAAAAAATTTTCACTTTAACCATTTTAGGTGGAATTCCTTATGAAATGTGTTACATGCTTCCCTTCTCAAACATATTACACAGACATAATGAAACCTTTCTTTTTCAAAGTCAACAAAAGGAACAACAACAATTGCATATTATGCTGCAGTATGAAGACAGCTTCCAGGAAGTGGGGAAATGAGGATTCAGACCCCTTCGCCCCTGCCTGCAGTGATTTAAACTATTCTTTTATTAGCTTCTGATCTCAAGGGCACAGTTTCCTCCCTCAGGGTGGCGCTCGTGTCACCATCTGTCCCAGTCCTAGTGCCCACCTCACTAGCTCCCTTCCCTGCTCTTGATCGTAGAGAGTTTCCTAAGGGGTGTGGCCAGAGAACCAGAAGTTCAGCTTATTAGGATCCTAGACCAAATCGAAGATATGTCTGAGGTGTTCCTCTGTAAGATATTGTAATGAATGGACTAACATCTCTTTTTCTTTGTAAATTCTTAAGTGTCTCTTTGAGATCTTAGCCATGTTCCAGACAACTAAGACTGCTGAATATGTCACCATTACAAAAGGATGCAGGAGATGGGGCAGGAACTAGCCTTGTTGAGCATCAGCTGTGGGCTAGGAACTACATCACTGCATTTAATCCTCACAACGTCTCTGGAAGATGGGCGATATTATGTTTTATTGAGAAACTGAGGCTCAGAGAGGCTTCTTTGCCCACCATGTAATAGTGAGAACATAGCAGAACCAGGGTCACACCCAAGTCTGTGATGCCAGAGCTCACGCTTTTTCAGCTCTGCCCTGCTGCCCTCCCCCACCCCAGTTGGGTTTGTTAATTCCCAATGAACTTGACTCCTTGAACCCTAAGTTTTTCTCAAGCTTGATCAAGCATTAGTTTCTCACAGTCCTAGTAGAATCCAAAGGAAAAGGATCTGTAATCGATTTTTAAATATAATTTGCACAAAAAATGTCACAGGAATTTGTACAAAGTTCACTGGCTAAATTCCTTTCTTCAAATAAGGACCTTGTTAATTACAAAGAAAAGACAAAGATCCAGGGAAACAGCAATTATCTTGATTAACTCATTGAAATGGAAATACGCTAAATAATTCAATTTTCCCCCTTGCCCGATGGAAATCTCTAATACATTATTTAGCCAGTACAGGGGTTTCTTTGTCAGAGCAAGTCTGTGCACTCAATTAATTCCCAAGGTCACTCCCTCAGATCCCAAAATAAATACTTACACATCACTGCAACCGCTACTCTCTACCACCCCGGAAATCTAAGACCGTTTCCTACACTTCTATCAGAGAGGATCTCTCCCTCTCTTTCCTTGATGAAATACACATCCATAGTTGAGGTTTTATGAAGAAGGAAAGTTATTACAATTGCTTTTTATAAAATGCCATTTGGAATTCCAAAGAATCAGCTTCACAGTACCCAGGAGGAGTACTGATCCTTGTTGACACAAACCAGAAATGGAAGAGAAAAGCCCTAAATTAGGGAAACTAGATTTTTTTTTTTTTTTGAGATCCTACAATGTGCCAAGCTCTTTCCCATTTAGTCTTCATAGCAACCTCAGATGGCAGGAATTATCATGTACATATTTTACATGTGAACAAACTGAGGCACAGAAAGATTCGGTAACAAGCGTAAAATCACACAGTGACTATGTAGCATAGCCAGAACACAGGTCTGCATTCTTTCACCTGCACAGCGAGGTTCACCTATGTTCTTGCTGACTTGTCTGTATGATAAGGATTAAAAATAGTATCTATTTCATAGGGATAGTCTGAGGTTCAAAATTTCGATGAGCTAAAACATGGAAAGCTCAATGTCTGACCCATCATAAGTACTCAGATGACAGCTACTGCTGCTATTAGTTCAAGCAATATTAGTGGCAGTACCAGTCATTGCAGAAGTGTTATTTGGGTGTGAAAGGTATTCCCCAGAAGCAGGTGCAAGTAAACTAATGAAAGGAGCAGACACAAGTTTTCATCAAGGTAGGTAGGAATCAGAGGTCAGGCAAGAAGAGCAGAATCAAGTGTCAAGTATGAGAGATCAAGATATGAACCAGGAAAGAAGTCAGGTCCCTGAGAATATCCAAAATGAGCTGGGAAATGGCATTGAGTGTGGGCTGAGGCAAAATGGTTCAGCCCAGACTGGGAACAAGCAAGGGTGCCAGATACTGTTTTCATGGGATGTTAGCTGTGTGACTCAGGGTTGGGCCAGCTGGCTTCCAGACCCAGGTTTCAACCAGATAGAAATAACCCCATTTCTGGGCCATCATGAGGATCAAAAACTAAATAAATACCAAAAATAAAAATATTTTGAAAACTAGAAGCTCTGTAGAAGTATGTACCGTAGGTGTATATACCATTATGGTGTGTCTTACTTAATGAGGATTTGGACAGATTTTGCCAATGAACCATTGTTTCAATGAATTTTCTACCTGTAGCTCCATTAGATAGCTCAGTGCTGCAGTCCCCAACCCTCTGGCCATATATCACCACCTGAGCTCCTCCTCCCCGCTTCCCTACCTGCCCCCCACCCCCACCCCAGTCTGTGGAAAAACTGTCTTCCATGAAATCAGTCCCTGGTACCAAAAAGGTTGGGGACTGCTGGCTTAGCGGATTCCAACCCAAATGTTCTATTAGTAATATTTTTTAAAAAACAGCCCAGGCAAGCCTGTGACATGGGCTATTATTGAAACAAGTTGTAGTTGGCTTTATCGATCCTCTTAAGAGATTACATAATACATCTAACATAACATCACACACTTCAGAGCAATTTGACTTAAAGAGCTCACAGTTCTAGAGAATCAAAGTTACTTTCCTCCCCTCAGCCTACAGGTCTGCTGGTAGAAAACCTCAAAGGAGTCAGAAATGCCATCCTCATCTCCAGCGTGTGGCATCATTACTCTCAGACGTGGCTCCTGGTCAGATGGCATTTGGTGGCTCAGTAAATGGCCTGATGAGCACAAGCCAGTTTCCAGAATTGACTTGCTGAGTGGGTGTAAGCAATGGCTTCCCCAAGTTTCACAGGGGAAGTGGCTCTGGCCTCCCACAGTGCCCTGTGACAGCTTGTGTTATAATTACGCTCACATTAACTGCTGTGGGACCCTTACTAGTCTGTCTCTGTAGCAAGCCAGCTAGTAGGGCTGACAGAGAGTAAAGATTTTATGAATGAAATGTAAATTCCAGAGGAAAGAGAGATAAAGATGGAAGAAAAAAATATGCTGCAGTGAGAAGAATGCTAGATTCAAATCTCAGCTCCGGCACGGTTGGTGCTCCCGACAGGACATAGAATTCACTCAAATGGGTCAAATGAACAGACTTGGCTTCTGGCTTTCGCTTAGGGATAGAAGAGCTGGAAAGTGCATCATTCCCAACCTCATCATGAAAATGAGCCAGACAAAAGGCAAATTTATGAGTCTTCCTTGAAATCCTTCTCCGAGGTCACAGGGCAACCAACCAGCCCAATCCAAGGAGAGACAGACTCCTGCAGAAAGAGACAAGATGTGAGCACTAGCTTACCTGGGGTAGATGCAGTCAGATGCAGGTAAGAAAAGTTCAGCTAGGGTGGTTGGCAAATTTGTGGGGGCTCAGTGTGTACTGGTAAGAGATTTGAAGCCCTCGGAGGCTGCAGAAATTGGGGGAGTCCACATCCTCTTCAGGATTTTTCTCCACAAATCCCACCAGGAGTTTTCTCACAGGAAAGAGCAGAGAAAGATTTAAGGACTGTCCCTTGTGGCTGACCTGGGGGCGGGGGGCATACAGCAGCTGCTGAGGGGAAGCACAAACACCTGCTTGCTCCACCCAGACCCTCTCACCTTGTCTCCCATCAGGAGCAAAAGCCTCCATCTGTGAAAAGAAGGGCAGGTAAAGCTGTCCTACTTAGGCACTGGGGAAATCCTTTCAGTTGAACGAGGGGAGAAAAGAAAGAAAAAAAAAACTGCTGGGAGAGGAGGAGGAGTATGTAAGGAGCCCAGAACTGCAGCCTGAGCAGAGGCAGGGCCACCAAAGAGGCCCCACTGCGAGACTGAGGCTTAGCCAAAACAGGAGAGGACGCTGCACCAGCACCACAGCCAGCCGAAGGGGTAACAGCAGCAGTGAGGAGCAGAAGCTTCTGGGAGAGGGGGCGAGAAGGAGCCAGATCATGGTAAGTGGAAAGAGACCCTCTCTGAGGTGCAGCACAAAGGGAGGACCCAAGGCAAAGGGTGGATCAGACTCCGAGAACAGAACCCTCTGGCAAACCAGTTTCTCATTCTAAACACAAGGAATTGCTAGCGGCATTTAAAGCCTATGATGCACTAAGGTTAGACATAGCAACAAACCACAAAGATAGCCCAAATCCTAACTAAATTAACTTGAGCCCTCTCACAAGAGTCCCAGTGGAAGGAGACTCACACCCATTTCCAGACACCTGCCCATTGCCCAGTCTCTACCGTGCTACACAAGGTGTCACACGTTCAGCTGAACATACCGAAGGGCCTGAAAAAGCAGCACATTCCCAGCAGACAAGAAGTCGCCAGCGCCACATTCAGACATGACACATGTTGAAACTATCTTTCAGGGAATTGAAAATAACTATAATTATATTAAAGGCTCTAATGGGAAAGGTGAACAATGTGTAAGATCAGATGGATCGTTTCAGCAGAGAGATGGAACTATAAGAAAGAATCAAATAGAAATGCTAGAAATGAAAACCACAGTTACAGAGACGAGGAAAGCCTTTGATGGGCTCCTCGCTCCTGACAACACAGCTTGACAAAGCAGAGGCAAGAAGACAGGTCAATAGAAATTACCCAACTAAAACACACAGAGAAAAAAAGAGTGGGAAAATAATACAGAACAGGGCATTCAAGAGCTGTGGGACAATATCGAATGGTCTGACATACCTATAATTGGAATCCTAGGAGAAGGGAAAAAACAGGGCAGAAGACATATTTAATGAAATAATGACCAAGAATTATCCATAATTAATGGTGGACCCAAACCACAGATCCAAAAAGCTCAGAAAACACCCAACAGAATAAACACATACACACACACACACACACACACACACATACACATATACATTTCTAGGCATATCATATTCAAATGGGCTGAATACAAAAGAAAAAGAGAAAAACTTGAAAGCAGCTAGGGGAAAAAGGCATTTTGTAAGAGGAACAAAGGTAAGAATTATAGCAGACTTCTCATTAGAAACCATGCAATCTAGACAGCAGTGCTGAAAGCAAAAAATAAAGCCAAAAACCTGTCCACCCAGATATTATGTTTGGCAAAAACACCTTTCAAATGAAGACGCATTATGGAGCTGTAGGCAGGGATAAGGGACTCAGGAAATAGTGCTGAGGCACTAAAAACAGTTAACAGCCGTTACCAACCTCCAAGCTGCGGGGCAAGGTGGGGGAATTGCAGGATCTTGTGACTTAAGCCTAGTTGGGGGGTGTGACCGTAAAGGAGAAGCCACCTGGTTGAATCATAATCATGGATAGGTGCAGCGTGTGCTAGAGATTCGGCACTGGAGGCAAGAAGGGGTGAGGAGAAACTTCTGACCTCCACCGTCTCACCAGTGCCTGTCACTGACCTGTCCCAGCCAGAATTGAGCCAGCAAGGTGCCCCAAGCATGCAGCCTGCAGGGTTCAGCCGCTTTGGGCACAGAGAAGGGCAGAGAATGGATCTGGGGGGAGAACACAGAGAATAACCAGCACAGGGACCAAGCAACGGTGAGACGTGTTAGACACGAGTGGTGGAGCCAGAGTTCAGTGCCAGGCCTGCCCAAATCCTAAGCACTGTCCCCCAGAGGCACTGCCTCAGGTACAGCCTGGCAGGGTGGACGAGATCTGGAAGGTCCTGAAGCCTGGACTTCACTCTTGTGAAATGGGAAGCTAGTGCACGTTTTTACTGCAGAAGCCACAAAGTGCCCTGGCTCTGATCCCGTTTTGGAGTAGCTAATGATGTAGTGATGCCGTCTGTGACAGTGGCCCGAGCCAGGTGACTGTCTGTGTGCATGGGCTGGGCACCCTAATTATTCACAGACCGTGCAGTGTCCAGTTCCCCTTGTTGATGATGGCGTTGTTTGGAACAATCCCAGCTCAAAGTCATAAAAATCGAATCTTTATGTTTTGACCAAAAAGTTAAGATCAGCAAGAGATGAGTATCATAGAGGCAATTTGGCATTTTCCTTTCCAGCTGCGCATAGTAAGTGGCTTGAGCTGACGTATTGAGTGTGAAGAAGAAAGCCTAGCGGTGTGTGTGAAGATACCCTTTAGCAATCCTCTTCTGAGAGCCAAGTTCACAGCAGCCGTATGAATCTTTTATATGTTTCTTTCACTGTGCTCCAAAGATGCTTTAGACAAGTGGAGTGGAGAAAAGTCAGTGAAAGGAAGTAAAGAAAAGCAGTCATCTGGCCATCTCTATCGTACCCCCAGATGGAGACTTGGCCTCGCTGCAAAGTCCATTGCAGTGACCGCAAAGCAAAGCCCCCCGAAGGGAAAACTGTTAGACTTCTTGACCCACTGTAGGCTTCCAGACACCACGTTTTCTTTAACGCAGTGACGAACACAAAGGTTTTGACTTGAAACAGTATCATTTTTATGGTAAGCTTGATAAAATAATACGTTCTTTGAGATCAGACAGACCTGACTTTGAATCTATATTCCTCTACTAGCTGTGTGATCTTAGGCAAGTTACTGATCCTCTCTGAGCCTCTCTTCACCATTTGTGAAATGACAACACTAATGCCTACTACTCAAAAAATGGTTATGAGCACGGTGCCTGTTATCTGAAAGGTACTGTGGGAGTATTAGTGAGTTTTCCCCTCCTCATATGGAGGGCAGAGGTAAAATGGATGAAGTTCTTAGTTGCTCTCAGTCAGTGTCTTGAAAAATCAGCAACAATATCTACTACTTATGTATTTATTCATTCATTAAATAACTATATACTGGATACTTTCTACATGCTGAGTCCTCCTCTGGGCACCAAGAACACAGACAAGGCCCCTGTGCCCCTGGAGCTTATATTCTAGTAGAGGGAGACAGACAACAAACAAGTAAACAAGATAATTAGCATAGTGAAGACAATGCAGTAAGATAATGTGGTGCAGAGGGGAGACCTATCTATTTTAGAAGTGGTGGTCAGAGAAGATCTCACTGAAGTGGTAACACTTGAACTGAAACGTAAATGATGAAAGGGACGAGCCACACCAACTTTGGAGGGAAGGGCATTCCTGCAAAGGGAACAATAAGTGTTGAGCGCCCCCAGCATGGATTGAGTTTGGCACGTTTGGGAACCAGAGGCAGATGCAGGGAAGCGCAGAACATATGGTGAAGTGAGGTTCAAGGTGAAATCAGAAAGAGAGGCAGGAAGGAGCCAGGCCATTCAGCCAGCATTCATTCATTCACATTATTAAGCATCTCCTATATGCCAGACACTCTAAGTTACGGGGATACAGCAGAGACCCTGTGAAGTTCCTGACCTCAGGGGGTTGACATTCCAGTGAGGACAGTCCCCTGGGGTCCTGAAGGCCCCGGTAAGAAGTTGGCACTTCATTTTAAATACTTACCTCTTTGGGTCTTTGCAGTGTCTCTATGAGATAGGTATTTACTATCCTCATTTCTAGAGGGGGAAACAGACTTGAGGTTGTTATATAACATGGCTACAAAAATATCATTTGTGGTGGGGGCTTGAAGGTGAGGAGGAACACAGAACCAAGTGCCCGTCCTCCAAGATCAAGTGCTGGCAAGTGTGGAGTCTGGATTCAAAGCCTAGATCATCTGGCTCCAGAGACCTCTCCATACCATCTGTTCCCTCTATTCCTCTTGGTTAAAAAGAAAGAAAATTTGCCATGACAAATGTAACTAATCCATTGTCCAGAAGCCACACAATCACAGGGCTGGGGCGTGAGGCACCGACTTAGAGCCTTTTCCAGGTCCCTGCATCTTGTTGGGCAGCTCTTAGCAGCTCTGCAGCAGAGCAGAAAGGGTTCTGCAGAGGCGGCCCACGGGGCAAAGGTGTGCATGGTCCAGAGGATGGGCAGGTCCAGCTCTTCCCAGGCAGAGTCAGAAGGGACAGGGTTCTGATGGGATAATCACAGGTTATTGATCAAGCAGCAGAGAGATCCAGTGGCATTTCTCAAGCTCTGGAAGGCACTGAAATGAATGAATAGGAGACAAGAAAATTTTATAAATTGGTTGTTCTATTTGATGTTCATTTAATTAAGACATTCAGTCTTTCTAATGGAAAATGTGAGGAGTGGAAATTACTGTTTTTTTTGACCATCTCATATAAAATGAAAACCAGATCTTGATGGCATGGGGCCTTTTCATTGTCTCTTCTTTAGGCTCAATTTAATTATGCATCACAGGCTACCTTCAATAATAATTACAATTTTCTGCCTTTATATAAATCCTCTTTCTGTCTTCAAGACTAAAATTCTGGGGAGATGTCTGGGGAGATTGCTAAAGCATCATTCATTGAGCGTTGTTTCCATATTTATACATTCAGCAGATGTTTATCATGTACTTACTATATGTCCAGCTTCTACCAAGTCCTGCAAGAGCTAGTGTGTGAATGAATCATGGAGCAGGAAAGAGGCCTTGCACATCCAATCCTGCATTTATTCATTTGTTCAGCCAACATTCCCTGTGGTCTCCTCTATGCCAGTCCCAATGCTGGGGAAGCAGATACAAACTGAGAGCCAGTCCTCCCAGGTCATGCTGCTGGCAAGTGGCAGAACCCAGGCAGTGTGAATCCAGGCTCCCAGCCTGGAGATCCGACTCCACAGACCTGTTCTGACCTCAAGCACTCACAGTCTGAAGGGGCAATTTGTACATCAGCACTGCAATGCAGAGGAGGCATTCTAGGATAGATCTATGTGCACAGGGTATCAGTGGGAGAGACCAGGGAGGGCATTATGAGGTGCCATTTGAACAAGGCCTTGTTACAAGTGGCATTGAGGTGACATCTGGCCCCTAGTTAATAATCTCTCTGTCAATTCTTATCTGTAAGACTCCAATGCTACTTTTTAAGTATCTTGCATGGCATAATAAAATGATTTTTTGTTTTGTTTTGTTTTTGAGTCAGTCTCACTCTGTTGCCTGGGCTAGAGTACAGTGGCATCATCATAGCTCACTACAACCTCAAACTCCTGGGCTCAAGCAATCCTCCTGCCTCAGCCTCCTGAGTAGCTGGGACTATAGGCACATGCCACCATGGCCAGAAATAGGATCTCGCTATGTTGCTCAACCTGGTTTCAAACTCCTAGGCTCACTCAATCCTACCACCTTAGCCTCCCAAAGTGCTAGAATTACAAGCGTGAGCTACCATGTGCAGCCATAAAAATCTTTTTTTATGTGGTTAGGTCAGGAGATTAGATAGTCTGAGTGAATAGTCTCATTTTAATAAAGAATATATACAGGGGTAACAGGTGCTCAAAGAATCAGACTAGAACAGCATCCCCATCCCATGAAACTGTTGGACTAGAGTGAATCTTCCTATTGATTTATAAAATAACTCAGGATCTGACAGGACTCAGTGTAATCATGAACCACAGATACAGTTAAGATGACCAGAGCAAGACCAGTTCCTGGAATCCTGCTTTTTAGCTCAGAAACTTGAGGTGCCCTAGCAATATTTTGCTGAAAAGGCCTGGAAATTGCTATTAGCAGCTTGCCTTATAAGTGAGACTCTCCTAGGAATGCCAGTAATTTAAACGGTTCACTTCCCCAAGATGGCCATGCTCATGAACTCGTGGTATTACTGGGACAGTAGTTTTCTGATTATGAAAATAATCCATGTTTATTATAGAAAAATCATAGAAATATAAAATACATATATAAATAAGCAATTAAAATCACCTGTAATTCTACTTCCCAACAATAACCACTGGACATATTTTTGCAAATTTCCTTCCTGTTCAAATTTTCAGTGCCCATAAAGAGTTAAAAATGAACTCCAGCGTCTCTTAGACTTGAGGGGAGCAGAGCTCTGAGAGAATGTCTCTAGGTGAGAGAGGCCTTAGGACATACATCTCAGAACTACTTCCTCACTGTTAGGGTGGGAACTCGTAATGCAGGATGAGAAAGAATTCTCGACACAAAGATGAGGATAGGTTTTAAAGAAAGGAGTTTATTTTACTTTCCAAGAGAGAAAAGGGCATAGCATGAAAGAAAGAAAGAAGTGCCAGCCCCAGTATAAGGGGTTTGGGCTTTTGGGGGGGGAAAAGGATAGAGCAGTTATTGTTGCAAAATGATAACAGGAGGCAATTTGTGTATTTTCTTCTCTGCTAGACTGGCTTTATCAGACTTCTCAGACTGTGCTCTGGCAGATGTGGAGGAGAGCTACACGCCCTTTTCTGTCTGCTCAGTACTGTTCCAGTTGTGTAAAACAAGCTCATGAAAAAAACAAGTTAAGCCACAGGTGGTTAAGCAAACAACGGGGAAGTTATGTGCTCTGATTTTTCTCCCTTTTTTTCTCTGTTAGTTTATCAGCAATGCTGTCCTTTCACTCACCCAGCTCTAAGGGGCACTCTACCTGTGACCACCTAGTCCAGGCTTCAGCCTCCCTAGGCCAGACTGACCTTCTCCTGGAAGTCTCTGGCTCAGGACTAAAGAAGAGAAAGGAGAAATCATGACAGGAAAAGGGCTTTCAAAGCCTCCTAACTGCCTGTAGCCAAGCCCCCAGTACAGCTCCACAGCCTTGCCCTGCCAAGCCCAGCCTAGGTAGCGTAGGAGAGACCAGCGCATTGCCTGCCATCCTGGAAAGGGCTTCATTCCCCTTCCTCAGACTTCCGCAATGGAGAGATTCAACTTTCCCAAAGGTCCTCAGCCCTTCTCCAAGAATTGGTGTTAGGCCAAGGACTGGGGTGATTCATTCAAAAGACCTTTGCCAGTGCCCCCTCTGGGCAGAGTGTACCAGGGACTATTACATGCAGTGTGAACAGTGCCATGATCTGTGCCAGGCACAGGTACAGAAAGAGCTGGCACATGGCAGGCTCTGGAGTGCAGCACCCGAGTGTCTGGTCCTGGGCAGCAAGTTGCTCAGCAAAGGCCTGCCTGTTCTCACCCACCGAGTCTCAGCTGAAACCATACAAGCTGCAGAGCCAGCAGTCCCAGCAAGAAGCTAGGCCCAGCAGAAGGAATCACAGGAAGAGCCAGGATAGAGCTGACCTATCCGGCCTTTCATTTCCCCATTGTTAAAACCCTCACAGGGCCCCAGAGGCCACCTGTACTCCGGAAGTAAAAGCAAAACAGTAAAAAAGAAAAAAAAAGAAAAGAGTCCAGTAGAGAGACCCAAAGTACATGGGGGAGACATGTCCAGCTGACCCCACACTGCAGCCTTGCACAGGAGAAGAAGCCAGAAACATTGACATATACATGAAGAACTTTCCCCCATTCACACACAAGTACAAAAAGGCTATTTAAGCCTGCCTTTTTACACTTCAGCCTCCTCTAATTAAAACCAATAATTAAAATGTTAATAGCCCACTCCTGCCTTCTTCCAACCACATCTGCAGCAGGGAGGAGCACACAATGGATACTTGCAAATGGATGGTGCAGAAATGTTCATTGAAGACAGAGAGGCAGCTGGTGGCTTGGAAGCAAGTAGATTTAAAATTGAATTTTGATTCTGTCACACTTATTAACTCTGTGACCTTGAGCAGATGACTTCACTTTTCCGAGCCTCAATTTCTGATCCTCCAAAAAGGAGATAATACATAACTTTTAGACTGGATTAAATGAGGATTAAAAGAAAAATGTATTAAATGAGGATTAAATAAAAATGTGTGAAAAGCAACTAGTGCCATGCCTAGTACATTAGAGGTGCTCGATCATGGTAGATATTTCTTTTATTATTATCAGGAGAATGGTAAAGAGAATTAAGATTCAATTATGACTCTTTAGAAAGACCAGACCAGACCAAAGCTGTGGGTTCTGAGAGTTGCAGAAACATAGGCACTTAGTGCCAGATGTGAAATCTATGTGAGGAGGGTTGCAAGTCTTAGCAACCTGAGTGCTGGTTTGAATTCTGAGTCCCTTTTTCCCAGGATCTGTATCTTCTGGGAATCCCCTGGGTAATGGTTCCCATTTCTAATATTTTTCAGGGAAAACCTGTAAAACTAGTTCTTCAGGATTTTGCAGAAGCTATTCAAGCATCGAGTTTGACTATATCAATTCTGGGGAGTCCCCCAGTTCTAAGATTCTGGGTCAGCTGTCTCACCATGGCCAGAATCATCCCAGCCCTTCCAAGTGAATTCTAGTTTATAGCTACCAGGCACTTTTCCACGTCCTGCATGGTAGTCCTGGGCAGGGGGCAGGGCAGCAGTACCATCTCCATTGTTTGGATTAGGAAAGGAAGACTCAGAGAGGTCAATCATCTTCCTGCAGGTAGGTATCAGCAGGTGGAGTCATATCCCAAAATCTATGGTCCTGTGCAAGGAGATGGGGAAGACATGAGAATGTATCTAACCAGAAAGAAAAGCAGAATACACAAAACTGTGGCATTAGGTAGAATGTGCCAAGTTCAAGCCATAGCATCATTATATTTCTGTTACTCAGTGCCACCCTTTGGTTTCCAGGTATGACAGCTTTGGCCGCCTGACAAATGTGACCTTCCCTACTGGCCAGGTGAGCAGTTTCCGAAGTGACACAGACAGTTCAGTGCATGTCCAGGTAGAGACCTCAAGCAAGGATGATGTCACCATAACCACCAACCTGTCTGCCTCAGGTGCCTTCTACACACTGCTGCAAGGTAAGCCAGGTGGGGACCTGGGGACGCTGAGGCAGAGGGGTGGGAAGACCCCTTTGGAGACAGATGATACAGGAAACAAGCTACTGCCAGAGCTGCCCAAGAACAGGAAAGCATCACAACTGGTTTCTCTCTGTGTTGCCACCTAATTTGCAAAACATACCAGCCTGAATCCAGTAAATTCTCTCCCGGAAGCTTCAGAACAATATTTCATTGTCCCATCCTATTATCATCAGAACAAAGGGCAGAGAATCCATTAGCTGCTAATCCAGGTGACCTCGCTATTCTGCCATGCTAATGGCTCCTAGATTAAAAGACGTATGCTCCCACTGGTGCAGGCGAGGACAAAGGACAAGAATAATTACAACTAATTATGAAAGGGATTTGGGCATGGAGAAATCCTTCCTGAAGCCCAGGTGAGAAGGTTTGTGCCTCTGCTAGGACGCCATAGACAAGAGACCCTTCTCTGCATTGTCAAGTCATCCTGGTGTGGGTTGGTCTTTTAGCTTCCAGTAAATCACAATGATGAAATCTTGCTGTAAATTGTCTGCCTCAGTAGTTCTCATGGGATGTGGTGGCAGTGTAGGGGTGCAGCTTTGTTGGATTTAGTAAGCTTGTAAAGAAAGAAGCCATCACCAGGGAAATCCTGGCCTGATTTTCGCCCCACCCCTCAGATGGCTCTCTGCACTCCCAAAGGTTTCAACACAAAGTCGTAAAAGGAGCCTCTCGCGGACACTCAGGGTCCCAAGTTCCAGTCCACCTCATCCACTGTGGCCCTCGGTTTTCTCCTCCAGGAAAAGCAAGCCAGTTGACGCTGTGTTGAGCGGGGCGGGCAGTGGCGAGAGCAGGGGTTCTGGGGTGGACTGTGTGAACTGGGTGGAGTCATTCCTCTTCTCTGAGCCTCTGTTTCTGGGTCTGAGAAATGGAGCTGACTTATAATACCTGCCCCATAGGGTTACTCAGATGATCTCTTTAGAGAACATATGTAAAGTGACTAGCATAGGCCAGGTACATAGTATTGCTCAGTAAGTACTTGTTCTATTAATTAACTAAGTAATTAATTAATTAGCAAGCAGTTTAACTTACAATAAGAAAACAAATGTCTGTATACTCTTATAAACACTTTTATTCCCAAATGTAGTCTTTTGCCTTTCAAAGAGCTCAAAGAACAATTAAAGTTCTCAAAGAAAGAAAAATCAAACCCTGGAATTCCTTCCCCACCAGCCACCTTCAATTGTGGGTTGGGATACACTCCAGGTACTTATGCTCGACTGGGTTATTTCCAAGAGAAGGTGCCACTTCTGGGCCAGCCAGGATTCTCCTGACCAAGGACTGTAGGGCTGCCAGGGACTCAGACATATAGGCCTTCAGGCCTTTGGGTCTGTTTTCTTCCCTGTGATTAAAAATTATCTCATCCATCCAGTCCACACTGCTAAACTGGCTGGACTATTTTTCTGAAAGGTTGGTGCAGGCTTTCTTATATTTGGGCAACTTTTTAAAATTCAAAAATGCCACATTCCCCAGTTTTAAAATGCACCATCAATTTAATAACAACTTTTCAGGCAGAGGGAAAAAAGTCACACTGCTCAAAAGACGTACATGGACACATTCCAATTTCAGAAACATTAAAATGTGAAAAGAAAAAGCACATCTTGGAATCCGGCGAACGAGGTACCTGTTTTTCCTCTGCCAAGCGCCCTTCCCTTCTCGAGTACCAGGCTCAGATGCTCAGTTTTGCGGCCTCAGTCGAGTCTTTGTGAAAAAACTATGGGAAGTAATAAGAAGTAGCTGCTAATGAGCAGCGGCCTTGGGAAATCACAACCCACGTTAAGTGGGGACCGTCTGAGATGGGCCTCCACGGAGGCTGCTCCCTCCCAAGTCTCCGTTAATGGACATGGGTGAATTCAGCAAGGAGCTGCTGTCAAAGATAAATTGACACAGGCTTCTTCACTGTTCAAGGGAAGAAATGCATAGCGAGTTGGAGGCAGATTTTAGAATTTCGTGTTCATGAGACAGAAAAGGAGAAAGATGGAGTGGGGAGGGAGTGAGAGAAAGAGGGGCCAACTTGATGTCACTCACCCTAGCAAGGATGCTTCAGTGAGTTTCCTACAAAAACTACTTCTTTATTGCTGGACATAGCCTGAAACATTTCTAGTTCAATCCAGCAAATATTTACTGATATACTGAGCACATATAATCGTAACGATGTAATATTTTTGGAGCACTTATTAACTACAAAGTATCATTTTTGGCATTTTACATTCATAGTCTTATTAAGCAGTATCTCATGTCATACCTCATAAGCCTGTGACGTAGGTACTATTAATATCTTCATTTTCCAAATGAAGGCAGTGAGAGGCTAATTAGCTTACCCAAATCACACACCAGACAGGGTATTTGGACCTAGACAAACAGGCTTTAGAACCCACTCTTAACTGCTGATCTAAAGGCCATGGGGAGCTACTGGAGGACCATGATCAGTACTAGAAAAGTTCACTGTGATGTGTGTGTGAGAGAGAGAGTGAGAGAGAGAGAAATGGAGTGGTGGAGGTAGAGGAGAGACAATAGGAGATACATGTGACCACGACTTGCACATAAAACACTAACCTTTGCATAACACTATATGCTAGCACTGTTCTCAGCTCTTCATGTTCGTTATCTCAATTGATGCTCAGAGCATCTTGTGAGGCAAGCATGTAGCTTTTGTCCCCAGTACACTGATGAAGCAACAGAGGCATGACAGGTTAAGAACTTGGCCAAGGTGTTACAGCATGGCAGGAGCAGAGCTGGAACTTGAACCCAGGTAGCCTGGCTGCAGGATGCAGGCTCTTCATCTCTGTGCAATAAGGCCTCTCATCGCAAGCACTTAAACGTGTGAGAGTGTGTGCATTAACAGAGAGGCGAACCCTGCACCCCTCAGCTGCAAGACCATGAGGAGGCCCATCAGAGGCTGAGAAGTATACAGAAAAGGAAGCATTCATCTGACCAGAGGAATGGGAGGGGGAGCTTGTGGAAAGGGAGGACATCTGAGCTATGAAGGAAAGATTGAAGCTAGCACTTACTAAAGAGGGGCAGTGCAGACAGAGGGAACAGCTGAGGAAGGGCAAGAGTCAGGAGAATGCAGCACAAACCCAGAGATAATTGTTTCCATTTTTAGAAAAGAACTCAGTGTGCATTTTACAGCTGAAATTTACTTTTTTCACCTCTAGAAGTTTCTTTTAGCTAAAGATCTGAATTAAAATGTTTTAATCAAATTTAAAATTTCAAATCAGACCTCTTTTTAAATCATTGTCATATATGTATACATGACATATACACACATATGACAATATATGTATCACATGTATATGTATGACAATGTTTTAAAATATATTAATATACATATTTGTCATTCTGTCAGTGATTTAAGCGTCAGAATTATTTTTAACCTTGTTATAAAGAACATTGTTACCCTCATGTATATCAAGAGCCTTAAAAATGTTCAACTGTACACTCTAGTAGTCCTACTTTTAGGAATCTATTTTGATTAAAAAATCTAAAATGAAAACATTGATTTATCCTAAAATATATTTTTAAATTGAGATATAATTCACATACCATAAAATTTACTCTTTTAAAGTGTACAATTCAATGGCTTTTAGTATATTTACAAAGTTGTACAATCATAGCCACTATCTAATTCTAGAACATTTTTATCACCCCCAAAAGAAATCCCACACCCATTAGCAGTCACTCCACTTTCTCCCCTGTCCCTAGCCTCTGGCAACCACCAATTTACTGTCTGTCTCTATGGATTTGCCTATTCTGGACTTTTCATATGAATGGACTCATACAGTATGTGGCCTTTTGCATACGATTTCTTTCACTTAACATAATGCTTAAACTATATTTATTTGCAGTATGACTTATAATTGTGAAAAACTGGAAGCGAACTGAATACCTATTTCAGGCTTGGTTAAATAAATTATAGTATTGCCATACAGTGGAATACTGTATAGTCATTAAGAAAAATGTTTATGAAAAACATTCAATAACATTATATAATACAATGATCAGTGCAAAACTCTATAAGCAACTATTTTAACCTGTATGTGCATTTGGAAATAGCCTAAAATCTACAAATATACAAAGCATTTACAATGGTTTTCTTTGGATATTGAGATTGGAGATGACCTTCTCTGTGTATTTTCCTAGTTTTCTTTAATAATAATGTACTGCTTCTATAGTTAGAAAATGTAAACCCTTTTGCCTCCCCGCCACCGCCTCTGCTCTCCACACACCCCCTCTGTCCTCACTCCCTCTGAATAGTCTGCGCCTCTCCTCCCCGCAGACCAAGTCCGGAACAGCTACTATATCGGGGCGGACGGCTCCCTTCGGCTGCTGCTGGCCAACGGCATGGAAGTGGCACTGCAGACGGAGCCCCACCTGCTGGCTGGCACCGTCAACCCCACCGTGGGCAAGAGGAATGTCACCCTGCCTATCGACAACGGCCTCAACCTGGTGGAGTGGCGGCAGCGCAAGGAGCAGGCTCGGGGCCAGGTCACCGTCTTTGGGCGCCGGCTACGGGTGAGCAAGGCCTCAGGAGGCGGCTGTGTCCAGCGGGGAAAGGAGGTCGGGAATCTGGAGAACTGGGTTCTGTTCTGAAAACAGAGTCCTCAGTTTTCTCATCTGCAAAAGGGGGGAACTAAAGCAGGGAACCACGTGCCATAAGAGGCTCCTGTATGTCTTTCCTATTTTTACTTGCGGAAAGATCGCTGGCTTTGGTGCCAGTCAGGTCTGAGTTGAATTTCCAGCGTACGTTGTTCCCTGAGTGAACCTCAACAAGTCAAGAATCTTAGAGCCTCAATTTTATTATCCACAAAATGGGGAAGATAAAACCAATTTTACAAATGGCTACAATGATTAGAAGTAATATGTGAAGCATCTTATACAGAGTCTAGCACATAATAAGTGCTCAATAATAGCTACTCGTGTTGTTTTGCTATAATTATTACAATTTTTTATTTCAAAATATTTAGGGGGTACAAGTGTTTTTGGTTACATTACTTTTGTAATGCTTGAGTCGGGGCTATAAGCATGCCCATCACCCAGATAGTATTCGTTGTACCTATTAGGCAGGTTCCCCACCATTGTTACAATTATTGTTATTACTATTGCTAATTTGACCCAAAATTCAGTTCAGCTATTCAGAACCTAAGCCACGTTCTCCACTCTTTCCAGGCAGAGTTACCCTCCCTAAGTGAGCAAAATGGCCAGGGAGCTGGCTCATGGTCTGGCATTCTGAGTGCCTTTTAGTATGTGGATGCCCTGAGCCAGCTCCTTCTCTGCCTTGTATCCATGTTTCTGTAGAGTGTGACATCCGCCCCAGGGCCTGACTGCCCGGCTTCTCCCTCCGGCTTGAGAAGAGAAGGTAACAGGCAGAGCAAAAGCTAATGAACTAGCCCCGGCTTTCAGCACAGCACCTCACAGTCCACAGGTGCTCAGGAGGTATTTGCTAAGCTAAAGCAAACCACAGGACTGAGCTAAATGTTCCTAACATTGTGAAAACCACAGAAGCATCCTCAGACCAACACAGCTGAGGCTTTCTTAAGTCCCCTGCCCTTTTGCAAAGAAAGTTTATTTAAGCCCCTGTTTTACACATGGGGCAACCAAGATCCAAAGAGGGTAATTGATTTTTCCAGAGATGGTCGTAAAGACTAGAAAATAGGCCTACAACAGATACAGAAATGTTACAGTGACTTGTCCAACATCACACAACTAGAACCCAGAAAACCAGGCTTCCTTTGTGCCCTCAACAGCCAAGAACTCAGCTAAGAACTCCAGCAACTATCTAATGTGGTAAACAGCCTCCCACTAGTTCCCTAAGGGAGGCCTAGCTGTCTTTGTTCTCTGTGGCCTGAGTCCCCCTTCTGAATTCTCAAAGAGCCCTTCCTGCACGTCTGAGGCAGTGTCCTCGCTGGAAAGTTTGACCTTCGTTTGATTCCTGCTCGGGCTGTGTGTGCATCCCTGAGCAATTCCTCTGAGCCTTCCGGTTCCTCTGCAGAAACTAGATAACACATTCCGAGTACCTAGCCCAGTGCGGTACACCCCAGGTGCACAATAAACGGCAGTGATTAGTACTAATAGGATTTCCTCTCTGCTCTGTGAACTGGACCAAAAGTTTCCCAGGCTCTAATTGGTCCCTCTCCCAGCCTGAGATTGATGGTGCTCTCGTCAGGTGGCCACATCTACGTGTCCTCCCAAAATAAATGGCCACCCACAGCGGCGGCATGTGGAATTAGAATGTTAGCCGGGTGTGCCTCCCCATAATGGAGCTCATTTTTTATGCAACTGGGAACTTTTCTAATAAAGAAAGATGTGAAATAATCTCATTGCCGTCACTGCCGAGCACAGGAAGCATTAGATGGTTCCCCGGTGAGCTGTTTAATTTAATTTTATTAATTTTTCCACAAAGGTGCAGCTCCCCTTCACTAGAGGTCCTCCAGGGGACGAGGGGGCCAGCGGGCTGGGTGGCACCACCCTGGGAGGAGTTGTAGGGGGACCTTTCAAAAGGCCCCCATTTTTGTTGGCAGTACAGCCCCTGTATCTTCCTTTGCCCACTCCGCAAAGAACACAGCTTCAGCCTTCAACGCCTCTGATTTTTCATGGGAATTGTCTGCCACACTGTTTTTGCTTCTGCAATTGTGTTTGATTACCCCAGGGAAGGCAACCTGATTATAACCAGGCCATTCACAGCCAAAGTCATCTCAGCATCATCATTATAAATCTTTATTTTCAAGGCCTTAGCATTTGTGTAGGGAGAAGGGGGAGACGCACACATCTCTCCTGCTTCGGAGAATGACCATGATTGTTGGCTGTCATTTAACGGAAATAATTCCGCCATTTATTCAGTACCTTCTATATACCAAGCATTGCTCAAAGTCATATACTTAAGTTTCTCCAATCCTCCAAACAGCTCTGTTGTGATACAGAGGAAGAAACTGAGACTCAGAGAGGGGGAGGCCCTTGCCCAAGGTCACACAGAAAAGTTGGTCACAACGTTGAGGCTGGAATCCGTGCCTTAATCCCTAGACCTAGGCTCCTTTTATAACCACACAGGGCCACAGAAGATCTTTCATTACCTCAGTCCACACGTGCCACTTTGCATCACATGACCTAATTATCTGCTGCCCTCTGGGGTCTTCCTCACTACTTGTCAGACTCAACCAGTGACTAGTGGGAGACACAGAGAATGTGCCCACATGCCCCGTAAGGCCAGGCTCAGTTAGCGGGAACCAGCATTCTAGCTTTAGAGCCTGGCAGCATTTCACGGGTGGTCAGTGCCTAGCAGGGAGATCCACATACAAAAACAGGCCCCAAAGGCTATTTCTTTATCAAAATATGAAAACCCTGACTTACTGCTACCTCTGTGGGAGCCATAGCTTTCTGACTGTGAAAGGAAATTGGACTGTGCACTGACTCAGCGGCCCAGGTGAGATTATACCAGGGCTCCCCGGTCCTGGAGGCAGAAACAAGTGCTGCAGAGCCAGGACTGTGTCTCCAGCCAGCCCACAGCCACAGCCGCCACCCAGACCCAAACACCCACCGCCTCCAAGCACCTCCAGGAAGAAGATGTCTTGGGCACTGACCGAGGTGATCAAGAAGCCCTGATTGTGCTGCAGTGGCAGGACAGACCTCGGAGGGGACAGGAAGTCCAGAGCCCCCAGAAAGCTAGGACTTACTCGGAGGACCATAAGGTGTCTGTTGGCACATTGCAGTGGTGAGAGTCAAGCCCAGACTTAGTTACTCACCAGCCATGTGATCCGTAGCAAATCCCTTCACTTCCTCAGCTTGGTCCCCTCAGTGTCTGGCATTCAGCGCAGTGTCTGGCATGGACTAGATGGGTCAGGCGCTTATGTGCTGGGCTCACTTGGCAGCTCCCTTTTGAGGAAGGAGCCAAGAAGGATCTGCCTTTTTTTATATGTTCTCATTAGCAGAATCACATTAGAAAATCACAGGAGTCCTCTTCAGTCACAGCTGTTATTTGCTCCACATCTGCATTGTCTTTATCCTCACAACAGCCCTGTACAATTGGCATTATTATTATTCCCATTTTACAGATGAGGAAACATCACAGAGCTGCCAAGTGGCATAGCTGGGACTCATGTCAGTTGATGCCCAGGACCTGGGCTGCCTCCTCCACAGACCACATTGGCCATCAGACAAAAATTCCTAACGTCCAGAGTAATTTGTTCTTTCCTTCCTACCGCTTCTCCAGGTTCACAACCGAAACCTTCTGTCTCTGGACTTTGACCGCGTGACTCGCACAGAGAAGATCTATGATGACCACCGCAAGTTCACT
Source organism: Cheirogaleus medius (assembly GCA_008086735.1). Classification (NCBI taxonomy): domain Eukaryota; kingdom Metazoa; phylum Chordata; class Mammalia; order Primates; family Cheirogaleidae; genus Cheirogaleus; species Cheirogaleus medius. The sequence continues at coordinate 41,636,553 of VBSM01001265.1, read as the reverse complement.
CTTCGGATCCTGTACGACCAGGCGGGGCGCCCCAGCCTCTGGTCACCCAGCAGCAGGCTGAACGGTGTAAACGTGACATACTCCCCTGGTGGCCACATTGCCGGCATCCAGAGGGGCATCATGTCTGAGAGGATGGAATACGACCAGGCTGGGCGTGTCACGTCCAGGATCTTCGCCGATGGGAAGACGTGGAGCTACACGTACTTAGAGAAGGCAGGTGTCTGCTCCCTCCATCTCTGGCCTCGCCATATAGAAGGCCAGTCATTGTAGCTCAGCACATGGCCAGGCCCAGCCTGCCAACCTTAGGGGGATATATCTGACCCATGTGGTCTCCAAAAGGAGACATGCTCAGGGAAAATCTGCCACAGAGGTCAGGGGGTCCCAAGAGGCATCTAGAGGATCGTGGTGATGGTGTGGCAGATGGGTACTCTAGGGCAGGAGAATATGAAAGACCAGGCCCATGGAGTAGAGCTGGGAACAGGCACAGACCCAGCTGGACTTACAGAGCAGGACTCAGGGTTGAGACCCAGGGCAGGGGCCTGCTCCCAGGTCTAGGGCACACGGTGCCATCCAGTCATGGACAGCCAGACAAAAGCCTGGGATCAGTCAGTAGGGAGCAGGTGCTTAACCTTAAACTTCTAGTGCTGGGCGTGGCCTCAGCAAATCCATTCTGCTTCAGGTCAGGATTCATTTCATCCCAGGGGCTAAGAATCAGAAATTACCTAAAATCAAAAGTTGGTTCCAAATAGGTGAAAATTGTAGCTTTGATGCCTAGAAGCCTGTTACCTGCTGGCTTTCTCCTGAGAAAGCATGCCCTTCACATCCAGTTCTAGTCCCAGGTCCCTGCTTTGTTCCTTGCTCCTGGTCCCCTGTGCAGGGCCCAGGCTCTGCTTGCTCTGTGGTGAGCCTGCCCCGGTCAGCCCATGCAGGGTAAGTGTCTCCGAGAGTGACGTTCTGTGCTAGTGCTGAGAGAGAGACCTTTAGGTCATCCAGCCTCAGAAGAGCCAAACCCAGAGAGGGGAAGAACTTTCCCAGAACCACACAATGAATCCGTTGTTAGAAACCAGGTTCTCCCATTCCCATGTGATCACAGCGTGCCCCAGCCCAGGGTGGGCGTATGGCCTGTTACTACATAAACGACTGTGCAAAGCCTTAAATGCTCTTCTCAAATATGGTCTTTATGCCCTAAGCCACAGGGAGTCAACAGAAGCTGTTTAGCAGGCAAAAGACATTGTCACACTGTGTTTTGGGGAACTTGTTCTTGCTCAAGTAGGAAGATTGATTTGCAAAGTCTGGAGCAAGGAAGCCAGTAGAGAGGCGGTGGTTGCAGATACTTTGGGCCTGTGCTTCCCAACCTTTCTCACACCCTGTTACACACAAGGGAGGTCAGGTCTGTACTGCACAAGAGGGCAAACACGCAAGGCTGGTCAGCATAGGAAAGCACGTGGCCCAAATGTCTGGACCCTGGGCCCTGCCAGGCCCACCGGACTGAGAGGAAGCCTCAGCTTATTAGCACATCTGTAACTATGTGCAGTATCCTGTGGCATTCGGTTGGAAAACCCTGGCTGGGCACAACTCGGGAGAACCACCAGTCTCTTTGGCCTCCGTTCCTTTCCTTTAAGTCTTAGATACTCTTCAGCCTCACCACCCTCCTCTCTCTCCCCGCAGTCCATGGTGCTGCTGCTCCACAGCCAGAGGCAGTATATCTTTGAGTTCGACAAGAACGACCGCCTCTCTTCCGTGACCATGCCCAACGTGGCCCGGCAGACGCTGGAGACCATGCGCTCAGTGGGCTACTACAGGAACATCTACCAGCCACCTGAGGGCAATGCCTCGGTCATCCAGGACTTCACTGAGGACGGGCACCTCCTCCACACCTTCTACCTGGGCACCGGCCGCAGGGTGATATACAAGTATGGCAAGCTGTCGAAGCTGGCCGAGACACTGTACGACACCACCAAGGTGAGCTTCACCTATGACGAGACGGCGGGCATGCTGAAGACCATCAACCTGCAGAACGACGGCTTCACCTGCACCATCCGCTACCGTCAGATCGGGCCCCTGATCGACCGGCAGATCTTCCGCTTCACCGAGGAGGGCATGGTCAACGCCCGTTTTGACTACAACTACGACAACAGCTTCCGGGTGACCAGCATGCAGGCCGTGATCAATGAGACCCCGCTGCCCATTGATCTTTATCGCTACGATGACGTGTCAGGCAAGACAGAGCAGTTCGGGAAGTTCGGTGTCATCTACTATGACATTAACCAGATCATCACCACGGCAGTCATGACCCACACCAAGCACTTTGACGCATACGGCAGGATGAAGGAAGTGCAGTATGAGATTTTCCGCTCGCTTATGTACTGGATGACTGTCCAGTATGATAACATGGGGCGCGTGGTGAAGAAGGAGCTGAAGGTGGGACCCTACGCCAACACCACCCGCTACTTTTACGAGTATGACGCCGACGGCCAGCTGCAGACAGTCTCCATCAATGACAAGCCACTCTGGCGCTACAGCTATGACCTCAATGGGAACCTCCACTTACTGAGCCCTGGGAACAGTGCACGGCTCACGCCACTGCGGTATGACCTCCGTGACCGCATCACTAGGCTGGGTGACGTGCAATACAAGATGGACGAGGACGGCTTCCTGAGGCAGCGGGGTGGTGACGTCTTCGAGTACAACTCAGCTGGCCTGCTCATCAAGGCCTACAACCGGGCTGGTGGCTGGAGTGTCAGGTACCGCTACGATGGCCTGGGGCGGCGGGTGTCCAGCAAGAGCACCCATAGCCACCACCTGCAGTTCTTCTATGCAGACCTGACCAACCCCACCAAGGTCACCCACCTCTACAACCACTCCAGCTCTGAGATCACGTCCCTCTACTACGACCTGCAGGGACACCTCTTTGCCATGGAGCTGAGCAGCGGCGACGAGTTTTACATCGCCTGTGACAACATCGGGACCCCTCTTGCTGTCTTCAGTGGAACGGGCTTGATGATCAAGCAGATCCTGTACACAGCCTACGGGGAGATCTACATGGATACCAACCCCAACTTCCAGATCATCATCGGCTACCATGGGGGTCTCTACGATCCACTCACCAAGCTCGTCCACATGGGCCGCCGGGATTATGACGTGCTGGCTGGGCGGTGGACCAGCCCAGACCACGAGCTGTGGAAGCACCTGAGTAGCAACAACATCATGCCTTTCAACCTCTACATGTTTAAGAACAACAATCCCATCAGCAACTCTCAGGACATCAAGTGCTTCATGACAGGTGAGGATCAGGGCTCGTTCAGGGGCTGGGACTCACTGCATTGCTCTGGCATGTGATGAGACTTAATCTTCCTTGAGAAAGCTGGTACGGGGTGACAGGAAACATTGCCTTCCTCTTAGAGCAGCATGTCCCAAAGTATATTTGAAGAAATACTAGTTCAGAGAATGCTCTGGAAAAAAATGGTTCTGGCAACAAGATAAATTTGTAAGGGCCACTACCATTACTACATCTTTATAATTCATTTTAGTTTATGAAAAGCCCTGAGAGGTCCTGTAGTAGAGAACTGTTTAATATATTTACCCACTATTTCTCAGACTTATTTGACCATGAAAGCCCTTTTTCATCATGAAATGCATCCTCTGGATTGCACTTTGGGAGTTTCTGACACAGAGATCAAGCCGTTTATGAGTACCTGATAAGTTGATTAAGGTGTGGCTAAAAAATAATAAGTTCTCAATTTGGTATGATATGATGGAAAATTCAGACTTCGGAGACAGAACTGAGCGAAGGATCCACCATGTTACAAAATTTACGTTATCCTAAGTTCCACTTTCCTTGTCTGTTAATTGAAGTTAGAATACCTGCCTCGACTCCAGTAGGTTAAATATGCCCATTATAAACCCGAGAGCAACCACTAAAAAGATAAAAACTAAAACAGAGGCATCGCTAATAGGTCAATGTGGAGATAAAATGAAAGACTAAGAAAATGCTTAATCCAAGGAGGCCAGGAAAAGAGGGAAAGGGGATCAAAAAACACATGGAACAAATAGAAACAAGCACCTGCCTGGCCAGGTGGGGGGCAGGGTGCAACGATACGCATAACAGCCCCAGCACAGCGCCTGGCTCACCTTGGTTTGCTTTCCTCCACCCTCTGATCTAAAAAGTGAGCCCGACCTTCCACTTCGGGTGAAAACTACCCTAGTGTGCAGGGTGTACAGCCTGCACTTTTGACATAAGAGAGTTTGTCGGTGGCAAAATTTGGACACATCCCAACTCACAAACCCAGGAGTCTCTCCCCCTCTTCTGTCTGTGACCCAATCCTCTTGTCCCCTCTTTTGTGGCAGTTTCCACCATCCCACAAGTATGTCCTCTGTACAGCCCCAGATTTAGGCACTGGGAATAAACACGGTTGTTACCCTCCAAGAATTCTCACTGTAAGAGGAGAGATGGACAATTGCTGTCCAAGGAGGTGGGGGACCGTGGCAAAGGTTTGCAGAGATGGCCACTGAAGCATAGAGAAGGAGTGCCTGGCTTTGTCCAGACAGTTGTGGGAAGGCTCCACAGAGCAGCTGACATTGGAGCACAGCTTCTGGGTGGGCAGTCATCAGGGAATGGGGAGAAAGGCATTCCAGGCTGAGGGGACAGCACGTACAGAAGTATAGAGAGGGTGACACGCTAGCTCGCTTGAGTGCCCCTTACAGACATGGCTCCCCAGCCCCTAAATTTGGTGGTCCAGTCTGGACCCTGTTTCTGCCCACAGCAATAGGAGGATTCCTTTTTCAGGGAAGAATTCCACGTTGTCATGTTGAGAGCAGGAGTCCTAAGCATGGGAAAGAAGGAAGAACAAGGTGGTGGACAGGTGTAATGAAAACATACTTGGGGCCTATGGATAAACATGAATATCCTAACAGTGTTTCACAGCCTTCACCACGCTCAACTCTGCTGCTAGCCCTAGAGAAGCTTGACAGATTGAGATGACATTTCCATTACATCTGTCTGCATTAAGCACACCCCCTGCCTCACCCTCCAGTGAGTTTCCTGTGAGATATCTTGGCAGGTTGCTGTAGCTGAAAAAAAAAAAAATACTGCAATAGGAAATGTACTTTTCTATGAAAAAAAAATTGTTACAGCTTGCCAAAATATTACTCTCTCCCTCCCTTTTCCTTTGTACACCACCGTATACATATGGTCTCCTTCCAGAATAGCACTAACATGACTAACAACTCACTAGGCACTTGGCAGATATGATCTCCTTTAAACTTTGCAACAGCTCTGTGAGATCACTGTCATTGTCTCAGTTCTACAGATGAACTTTTGAGATTGCAAATGATGATGGGTTTTCTCAGAGTCACACAAATGTGCCATGAAGCTAGCACTCTAATCCAGGACTCTCTGACTCCAGAACACCTTCCACTACAATCATGCTGGTCTCCAAATCCAGTTTTTAGCAAAGCACCCAACCACCCAAGGGGCACCTAACATTTTCCGTTTGTGTTCTATTTTCTAGTCAGTTAAATCAGCAAATATTGTATTACTTAATACCCACCCTGTACCAGACCTATACTAAGGATCCTGAGGGCAGTCAGGCATAGTGCCCACCTTCATAGATGACATGATCCAAGACTGCTTTTCTCAGATTTTTTTTGACTGAACCCACTGTAAGAAAAAGATTTTACATCGCAGTAAAACACTAAAACAACAGGTTTGCAAAAGCATATGTAAGAATACGATACACTCTTACATTTTCTAGTCTCATCTATTCCATTTCAATAAAATTCTGGTCATGACCCACAAAATTGATTTCACTACATAGTGGGTCATATCCCACAGTTTGAAAAACCATGGTGTGCACAAGAGAGATTTCGTGTAAACAGTCAAGTTTTTAGCAGATTGAAAAAAATTTTGCAATCGCTAATAAGAAACAAGATTCTACTAATTCTCACTAAACCTTACCTTTTAGCTTTCACGTGGGCTACATGCATATCCACTCACATCGAGGAATAATAACCAAAAAAAGAGCATCTTGTTTCCTAAAAATTTCTTGAAGTGTCCTGAGATATATTCGAGTCGGATAGGCTTAGATCACACATGACAATCCCTGAAGCAGTCACTATGGCCAGAGAGAGAGAGTGCAGTGATTGGCTTTGCCTGGGCACGTGATCCATTACCAACCCCACAGGTGGTGTCAGCTTCCCTAAAACTACAAGAATACTCCAAAAACAAAAGGGAAGGCAGAATGGGATGCTGAGAAGGGAACCAAAAACTGTCCACCACAGGTACATTGTGTACATCATTGCATTTAATCTGGTGCCTGGAGGTGTGGGATCACTGACTCCATTTACAGAGGAGGAAAGTGATGTTCAGAAAGGTAAAGTAACTGGCCCACCCAGAAGTGGCAAGCTTGGATTAGAACTCTGCTCTGACTCCGAAACCCCCCATTCTAGGACCCAAATACACTTTGTGAAGAGCAAAGCTGTACACACGTCAAAGGAATTAATTATTATTGCTCACATCGCATCACTCCCTAGTGGCAACACTGGAGTCCGGGACGGTGGTAAAGTCTCCCTCTGATGTCCTAAGGAGGGAGAGTCCAATTCCCAACCTTTCAGAAAAGCACTGTAGAAAAACCTATGAATAAATTCATTTTCAGCATCTTTCCTAAAGGCATAATAGGAAAGTTTCCCACCTTCCATCACTTGTAATTAAAGCACAGCCCTCTTCTTCTTAGCCCCTGGTTTCCTGGGAGTTTGCAGTATTCCTGATAGAAGCTTTCCTTTGCAAGTACAAATGCAGATGCAAGTTCTCAGCCTTGGGCAAAATGGCTTTGTAGGGTGTTTCTCCCCCTCCCCCCCTTCTGTTTGTTTTAATTTCCCAAAGAACCATCTGCCAAGATGCATAGAATCAAAGACTCTTAAAAACTCAGCGAGGAAAGGAACTTTGGAGAAAAGTTGGTCCATGCCCCTTCTGTTACAAATGAGAAAATGGAGATCTCAGGATGTGCAAGCGTGGGTTAGGGGACATAGAGAAAATGCCCTGTGAGCCGGCACTGAGCTGGATTCTTCAAAATACATTAAATCCAATAACTTGTGTACACACTCAGAACAGCTCCGGCCACAACAGCCCCCACATGGTAACGCTATTAGTATTCTCCATAGATGAATGCATAAAACCATTGTTATTATCAATATGCAGATAAGAAAACTAAACCCCATAAAAGTTGAGTAACCTGTCCAAGTTCACACAGTCTGGAAGCTGGGAGCCAGAATTTGGACCTGGGTGTGTCTTGCCTCAGCTACCTGTTCTTCCCCTTCCACGATCTTTCCTAGGAAGACTGAAGAAGTAGAGCCTGGGCTTCTAAGCTTCCCTCTCTGTCACCACCCACCTTGGTGCCACCAGGTTGCATACCAGGAGAGGGGCCCTAAGACAACAGAAACAAAGCAAGATGAGGGCAAAGGCAAACATGAGGTTATTTAGTGGGAGAGCAACATGGGACCAAATGGTGACAGGGACACAGATCACTCCCACCACTGGGATAAAGTCAGTGTGTGATAGTGGAAGACAATTCCCCCTCTGCCTAGAACCCACACAGGACCTCCCTAACTAGGGCTCTGTCTCCATTGCAAAGAAGCCAACATTGGGCCTGGCTCTGAAGCTCAACTTAAAATCCTGCCTCCCCTAGACTTTGGATTGAATCTCTGGTCAACAATTGCTTTGGCACTTTCAGTTGCCCCTTTGCAAGGAAGGCTGAGCCATAAGGGGACATAGCCTGTCTATCTATCTGTCTGTCTGTCTCTTTCTCTCTCTTTCTCCAAATAACCTCCTACCCACCATCCCAGGCTCTTGCTGTTCCAACCACAATTTTCCCTTCTGATTCTTTCTCAACCTTGCTGAGCTGCGCTCTCTGGTTACCTGAACACTCTGCACTCACCTCCCTTCTCCAGCGCTTGCTTTGTACAGTCACCTTTGTCTGAAGTGCCCCCTTCATCTCTGTTAATGCCTGACAAAATTTGCACAGCTTTCAGTGTCTAGCTTAAATGCCACCTTCTGTGTGTGGACTTGTCAGCCTGTCCAAGTGAAAGTCTTCCACCCTCCCCTAATATTTTTCCTTTTGTCACAATTATCCATGCCCATGTCAGGATCCTGAGTGTGCAAGACGAGGGTCTGTATGACACTGCTGGGCACATGAAAGGTGCTCAGCAGCAGCCCGCCATGTAGCTGGTGGCCCACCCTCAGACCCCCTTCATTTCCTTGTGCCTTGGCTTCCTGATTCCATTCTTCAGTGAGCTAAGTGCTCGTGGCAAAATCCTGTCTATCTTTACACCTAATATTTTATAATTAATAAGCCCAAGGAATGTTATAAAACCAATTAGTCCCATGCCTGTGGAACTAGATCCCCAAGCCCAGTACAGATACTGGAAAAGGAAGGCACAAGGAGGCCAGGTGACCTTGGGCCATCAGAGTACATGAAAGGCAGGAGCAGGAGGAAAACTCTGATCTCAGGTACAGGACATCTCCATGCCCAGTGGCACTTTGGCTCTAATCGCTGCAAAGAGGGTTGGGAGAGGAGGGGGGTTTATTTCTTAAGTGAATTTCTCTTTGTAAGTCAGTCATTAAAATCTTCCCTGTGGGTCTGGCTGTCCTTTGCAAGTGTTTCCTATTGATGTTGGGGTGGAAGTGGGGGATTTTCATCCATCAACAGCAGGAGGTATTGGGAGATGAAGTTAGAGTAGAAAGGGAAGTCTGGAAACCTAGGTTCTCTTTAAGTTTCATCCCTCTTGGGTATATACCTGGGAGGGGATTGCTGGGTCCCAGGAGTACCTTTGGCTTTCATGCCATAAAATCTTCCAAAGTGTGTAGTGGTTGACTCTCTCTGTCCACACCCTCTGCCCCCACAGCCTAACTCTAGGCTGCGAGATCGGGATGGGTCGCATCTGAGGTCTGCTTACTCCACTGGGGCGTTTCTGCTTCTCTCCCTGCCAGATGTCAACAGCTGGCTGCTTACCTTTGGATTCCAGCTGTACAACGTGATCCCTGGCTATCCCAAACCAGACATGGATGCCATGGAACCATCCTACGAGCTCGTCCACACCCACATGAAAACTCAGGAGTGGGACAACAGCAAGGTAACTCCCACACATGGCTGCCTACTCCCCAAACCATTCAGACATTGCAGGAGGGGGTCCCCCAGCTTTTCAGGAAAGCTTGGGCTGATGATGGAAACCAATGTGGTTTCTCCACAGTGCCTGCCAGCAACCGTTCAGCAACTACTTAGTGACCCTACAACTAGGCAAGCCCCTGGGGACCCAGCTGTAACAGCACACAGACACTCACGGGCTACTTTAAGGAGCTTTGTGTGCTACACTGAGTTTGGAGTTCCACAAAAATAAGACGCCTTTGTCACTATCCAGAAAAAAAGTGCCAAGAGACAAGGCGTGTTCTAAATGCAAATGTGAAATTTTTGAGCACCACAATGCACCTGGCCTTGTATGAGGTGTTCTACCTAAGTTAACTCACAAAGATCTCACAATAGTATTGTTCTCATTGTACGGATTTCATGCCTGAGGCCTTCCCAGTACCACCCAGCAAGGAAGGGACAGGGCTGGCATTCAAGCCCAGATTTTATCTGCGCTATGTTGTCTTGCTGCGTGCAGTGCCTGGTATTCTGTAGGTGCTCAGAAAGTGTTACTCTCTCTTGTCTTCCTTTTGTGACCCAATGTCAAAGACTCAGAATTATTACATAGCTAAAAAGGTCCTTAACAGCAGTCTCATTCCACCTGCTCACTTCACGCACTCATTTGTTCATTTCCCCCCTCCTCTCTGATCCCATTCGCAAATTCTCTACTAGGAGCCCACTCTGTGCCGAGCCCTACGCCGTGCCCGGTGGCCTCCGGGGTGAGTCAGGCAGAGACCAAGCCTTCAAGGGGGTCCCTGCCCAGGGAAAACAGATTGAGGAGGAAGTAGGGTCGCCAAATGGCATGTGGCTGGTGGTTGGAAGCTTTCACACCCGTGTACCTTAATCCAGACTGATTCCTTTAGGCCTCAGCTTAGCTGCCTCCTTCCACCAGCCTCTGGAGAATGAGATTCTGCACCTTTGTGCTCTGTGGCACCCTCTATTTTCCTCTTGCAAAGCACTCCCACACTACATTTTAACGCCTGTTTCCCTTCTTGTCTGTCCACTAGACTCTGAGCCCCAACAAGGTAAGTACTGGGTCTCATTTGGTACCCAGCATATGGGCTAGCAAGCAGTATTCAACTTTTGTCGAATAAATAAATGGTTGAAAGAAGTAAACGGCCCATGCATTAGCTATCTTTCCCCATTTTATAGATGAGGAGACCAGGGTTCAGAGAGAAACTTGTCCACGGCCACTCAGCTGGAAAGCGGTAAAAGGCCATGGAGAATCCAAGTCTGCCTGGCCACAGGGCCCCTCCTCTTTCTGCCCCTCTGTGCTGCCCCACCCCTCTCCCGTCCCCACCACGCCCAGGCCCTGCCCAGGTACCTGTCACCTGCTGTTCCCAGGACTGAGCCCAGCAGCGCAGCTCTCCCGCCTCCGGCCCCCCGCTCCGCAGAGCCCAGTCTCCGCCTGCCTGTCTGCCAACCTCGCCTGTCAATGAATTATTGATTTCTGCCCTTGGCAAGCATCGGAGATCTTTGTTGTTGAGCACTCCAGCTTTCGTGAAACTCTAGGAAATAATTGTTCACAGACAGGGTTCTATTAATTATAAAGAGGACTTAATTTCAGCGAGAAGCCGATGGGCCTGTTTCTAAAGCCATTTCCCTGAGTTGCTGATAAGGCCCTGGAGCCTGAACATGGCTTCCTGAGCTCCCCGAGCCCTGGGAGGGACGGGTAGATGGCACGCCACGCTGGCAGGGCCTAGCCTGTCCCCCAAAGCAGCCAAGAGCAGGGCCACCTGAGGAGCCCCAGGGAAGCGCTGTGGGGCAGAGGCTCTCCTTGAAAATCGCGTGTAAACACGGAGAGCAATAAGCAGGGCAAGAGAGTTAACGTAAATCACTGCTTCTCGCCTTGTTATGCCTTCTGGTCAAAAACGCATTTCTCGCCATTCCTCCATCTGCCAGCACCCCCTCATCCTTCAAGTCCCAACTCAAGCATGAGCCTGTCCTCGAACCCTGCCTGCTCCACCTCCCTCCTCCACCTTCAGGCTGAGCTGCTCCCGAGCTCTGCCTGCCCCTCCCTACTCCCGCAGCCCTTGAACTGCGCCTCCAGAGGCAGACAGACCTGGTCTGCATGTTGCCTTGTTATTCGTTGTCTGACTGCAGGCCAGTTACAACCTCTTTGAGCCTCAGTTTCCTTACACATAGAATCGGAATAATAACAGTACCCACTACATAAAGTTATTGTGAAGATCAAATGAGACAATGAATGGTAGTTGTTTGGCTCAAAGATCAAGAAATATCAGCTATAACTCTTACTGTGACCTCTCTTAGACCACCAGTTATCACATTTGATTGCAATTATTGTTGTCATATCTGTCTTTCCCCATTAAACGTTGAATTCTTGAAGGGAAAAGATAATGTCTGATTCGTTTTTGTGTCTCCAGTGCTCAGAAAAGGGCCTGGCACAGATTAGATGCTCCCTAGTTTGGGAATAGAAGGGTGGGTGAACCGATGGGCGAAGGAAGGCGGGATGTTCTGGTGGTCAGCTAGATGCTGCTGGTTAATAAATATGTGTGGATTTGACTTCCTTATTGGAGCTGATTCTCCAGGCTCTTGGGTTTTTTCCCCCTTTGTCTTACTCTCTCTCTCTCTCTCACTCTCCTCCCCCACCAGTCCATCCTTGGGGTACAGTGTGAAGTGCAGAAGCAGCTCAAGGCCTTCGTCACCTTAGAACGCTTTGACCAGCTCTATGGCTCCACAATCACCAGCTGCCAGCAGGCCCCAGAGACGAAGAAGTTTGCATCCAGTGGCTCAGTCTTTGGCAAAGGGGTCAAGTTTGCCTTGAAGGATGGCCGAGTGACCACAGACATCATCAGTGTGGCCAACGAGGACGGGCGGAGGGTTGCTGCCATCTTGAACAATGCCCATTACCTAGAGAACCTGCACTTCACCATTGATGGGGTGGACACCCACTACTTTGTGAAGCCAGGGCCTTCAGAAGGCGACCTGGCCATCCTGGGCCTCAGTGGGGGGCGGCGAACCCTGGAGAATGGGGTCAACGTCACGGTGTCCCAGATCAACACTATGCTCAATGGCAGGACTAGACGCTACACGGACATCCAGCTCCAGTACGGGGCACTGTGCTTGAATACCCGCTACGGGACGACGCTGGATGAGGAGAAGGCGCGGGTGCTGGAGCTGGCGCGGCAGAGAGCCGTGCGCCAGGCGTGGGCCCGCGAGCAGCAGAGACTGAGGGAGGGGGAGGAGGGCCTGCGGGCCTGGACAGAGGGGGAGAAGCAGCAGGTGCTGAGCACAGGGCGGGTGCAAGGCTATGACGGCTTCTTCGTGATCTCCGTCGAGCAGTACCCGGAACTGTCGGACAGCGCCAACAACATCCACTTCATGAGACAGAGCGAGATGGGCCGAAGGTGACAGGGAGGGCCGAGGCCTGGACTTCTTGCCAAAGACAGCTACTCTTTTGTGGCCGCATACCTGACTGTGTTGTACTTTAAAAAAAATCCTTTTTTTAACAAGTGCAGAAAACAAAACAAAAAGATACTGGTTGCATTGTAATTCATGCAACATCCTTTTTTTTAAGAAAAGAAAAACACAAATTTGGCCTTCACACATTTTTTGCAAAGAACAGAAGGTATTTTTTTTTCTGTAGTGTGATCACAATGAAAACTTTATTGTCTTTTGTTCCCTTTTTCCTAGAGGATTTTTCCTTGTTGTTTGGGGTACGTTTCTCCTCTCTAAGACACATCTCCTGGTGTGTCCCCGTCCGTCCCTAGGTACCCAGTGTGATGTGAGACACGAGTGTCTGTGCTAACTTGTCTCATGTGCAACCCTTTCTTCTTTGATTGGGGTCGGGCAGGGGTGACGGGTGCAGATGGTGATGGGCCAGTACAACACCCCCTCCAAGGGGGCCCGGGAGGAGGGTCGGTAGACCTGAGGCTCTCTGGCTAAGCTCCCGCAGATAAGTGGTGGGATTTTACTCCCTGCGTTCTGTGCCTCCGGAGGACCACAAATGGCATCATCTTGCTCCGGGGAATTTCATGATGTCGTTCAGCACCTTTTCAAGCTGCCCCAAACTCCTGTCCAAGCTTTATATTTGATGCTAAATGAAACCCCCTTCCCCTTTTGCAAATTCTGTGTAGTTGTCGGTGCCACCTCCATGCTGGGATAGAGAAAGTATCTCCCAGGTCCTTTCCCCCAGTGTGGTGACATAACATCCTGGGGCCAAGAGCCTCATCCTCCCCAGGAGGGGGAAGCTCCCAGGATGTCTGTGCTTAGTTGCTCTTCCATGAAGTTCCTTTTCATCTCCTCCTCTGTCCCAAAGCCAGATGTGAGAACCAGCACTGCACGGCAAGCCCTCAATGTGGGCACCATGTCCAGGGACGGGAAGGCCACCCATGCGAAGGGATGGCTGTGGTGGCAAGGGTACAACCTGCCTTCCAAGGGGAATCCCTCTCCCCGTGACTTTGGTATCTTCCCTCCACTGCTCAGTTGCCACCACTGATAAACAGGAGTGTGGCAGGAGGTTCTTGGTGGCCTTTGATTCTGGAAAGATGCTTAAGAAAAAAAAGTCAGCCAAAGAGAGGAAGCGTGAGCCAAGCATCCTTCTAACCAGCTCCTGAAGTCCCCTCTGCCTCTCGTGTACGGGCTAATTGCAGAGCTGAGATGCAGCAGGATGAGCTTGCAGGAAATTCCTGAAGTTCTAGAACAGCTTCACCTCTAGAGAAGCCCAGCCAGGGTTTTTTAAAAGATAAGGAGAAGGGAGGGAGAGCTGATCTGGTGTGGCCTGCCCATGTCATGCAAGCCTGCCAGGCTCAGGGGCAGTTCCCAAGGCGGGTGCCCATGGATCTGGGAGGCCAGGCTGGCATAGTTCTCACGAAGACCTGTGACTGTGTCATCAGGAAGAGGCCTGAGCCCCCTCAGGAGTGAGGACAGCGCCCACCTGAGGTCAAGGAAAGGAACAGCATGAGCGAGGGCTCCTTGTTCAAGGATTCCATTCCTGGTTCATCTCCCTGATTGCCATTGTCATTACTACTCACAGGAGGCTCTGGGAGACAGGAGGAGAAGCCAAACGCTTCCTTTTAAGCTGGGCTTCTTAGAAAATGGGACTTTTATGGGTTACATTTACATTAACTGTGGAAAATGAATTCTGAGTCTGAGCTATTCCCCGTGGAAACCTTGTTGGACTGATAAGCTCATGGCACCTTTATAGCCTTACTCACAGAGTCTCCAGAATATTACACGAGTTAATGAAACCAAGAAGGTCTCCTACTGCATGAGAATTGGAGCAACGTGTGGTCTGAGTTCTGCTGGCAGAGGGAGGCACCCAGAGCTGCTCGGGGAGCGGAGATTTCGCCTTACATCCTCCCACTGGGATTAAGGATGTGTTTCGCTAAGTGCTCTTCCTGTTTCCAAAAAAAAGTCACACTGCCGCAACAGTGTGCCTCAGCCTGTCTGTCACTGGTTGCCCGTTGCCTCTGGTCCAGAGCTCTGCTGAGTCAGATACGGGGCCCCCCAAGCTCGCCGTGCGTGGCATGAGCTGAGATGGGGGCTCCCATCTGGCAGGATCGTTTTTGGATGGGATGGAAAACAATTTGGCCTGAAGAACACAGTTTTTTTTAATTGGAAACAGATTTATGCCTCTCAAAATGTACTCTTGATATAAAGGGCCCTTGGGCAAAGCTCTCCTGCCCAGTTGATCAGCCCTGTCCTGGCTTCCTGACATCAGTGAAGATCTGCTGGGAACGTGTACCCAGAGGTCAGAGAAAGCATGTGGTCAAGGGGAACCATCTCGCTACATTCTCCACCCCTCTGTCCCTCCTCCACTGCCCCTTCCCCAAAGGAATAGTATGGACTTTTAAGGATCAAACACACAGAATTATTGGACATTCCTTTTTCTGAAAGGAATGATCTTGTATTTTTCCTGAGCTTCATACCACTGCTGTGGCCTGGCTTCCATAGGGGAGAGGTTGAAGGATCCCCAAGCTTCAGAGAAAGGATCTCAGTGGTGGAAGAGCCAGCATTATGCACCTCACTTTCACCTGGGTGCTGCTGTGCTGGAGATGGCACTTCTGGCCCTGACCCTTCTGATTTGGTTCCTGTTCAGGCTGGCAGGTAGCTCAGTGCCTCCCCTCTCACTCTGTCCTCCTGCTGAGACCAGCAGTTCCAATCCCATGGTGAGGGAGAGTTCCAAGGCATAGACCAGAGTTCCCTGTGTGTGCTTAGCGGGCTGCAAGCATCACCCCCCCCATCCTGATGCCACCTGCCCTTTGGGCACTAACCAACCAAAGTCTGTCCATTTGTGGGCGTAACCAGCTCTCCCTCTCTGGCCTGGGTTCATGACCATGCAGGATGGTGGCCTCTGGCCCTAGCAGAAGGTCAGCTTTAGAATAGTTCCTGCCTTCTCCCCTGCCCTGCACAGTTGCCAGTCGGCCCCTCATCCTCAGTCCCTCGGCTGCTCCCTTGGAAAGGACTTTACTGATTCCCCAACTCTGTTTTTCACAGGGGATTTCCTCTTTCCCACCCTCCAAACAGACATCACAGGCAGCAGAGCAGGGACCACAGGAAAAAAGGGAAGGAACTCCATGGTAAATTGCACTTTTGTCAGCCTCTGACTCTTGTCTCTCAGCATTGTCAGCTGAGAATTAACCCAAGGACCACACCAGTGCCCAATTTCCACTTAGGGATGGAGGATTTGAAACGATCTCTAAGAAACTTGAGTGGAAGGTGGGAGTGGCCAGGAGGTGTGCTTTCAGATCATCAGGATGGGCCACCGGCAGAGGGTGATGGCAGGGCAGGGAGGTGAGTCAAACTGGGCGGTGTTTTGTAGACACAGAACAAGGAATAAGAATTTTTAAAAAGAAGAAAGGACCTTTTCTGCTGTGACTTTTAAGTGTCAGCTTTATAGCTGGCAGGGGTTTCCATTATGCAAAAACAAGGCTTTCCATGTGAAATCTTAGAATGCGGTTTTACCATTTGCAGCCTTATTTTTGCAGTGGCCACGTGGTGAGGGCAGTGATGCTGAGCTTTGTGCCCAGGAGGAATGAGCTTGCAAGCACGTGGCAGGGTCCTGGGCTTTGGTCACCGGATGCTCAAAGTCCAGTCCATTCTCCACTCCACACAGCAGCCACTAAGCCCAGGAACTGGTCCCAGTCCCTGTCAGGGGGCCCGCCTCCTGAGGGGTCCCAGAAAGAACCCAGGTTCTCCTTTCCCTTGGGATCTTCATTAGGACAAAAAGCCCTCCCTTCAAGTCACACAATTCCCAGCTAGGTTTCTACACTTGTCTCTATTTTATGGGAGGGGAGGGGATTAGAAAAAGAACTCTGCAGTTCAAGGCCCTTTCATTTAACCTTCCAAAAACAGCAAACTCATTTTAAAGACTCATTGCTCAGGTGATAGAGAGAAACTTTATCCTCTCCAACCTTTACATTCTCAAAAACCAGCCTTGTGTACTTGACTGCCCCAGAGAGTGGTGAGCTCTTAGGTTTCATTATGAATGTGCAAGATCAGAGTGGGGGAGGCCTGGGCGGGGGCCAGTGTTGTGTTTCTTACCCCCTCTGGAATGCCAAAGGCATGATATTGGGTGACCTCTTGGTCTCCCAGAAAATGTGATTTATACTGAGGGCAAACTGCCAAGGGAGGACTAACCCTTGGGCGGGCTCAGCTATCCTGGCAGAAGCTGAGTCACAGGTGTCTGGCGGTGCCCCAGCAGCCCTGGATTCACCCGACACCAGAATCCCACTTTTCTAAATCTGCCTGTTGTTCTGAGGACTTCTGAACCCGCAGCTTCGGCAAGAGGACTTTGTACCAAGCTGCCTCTGGACGACCAACACTGGAGACTCTGGCCTTACCATGTGGAAATAGTTTTCCTGAAGTCTGGAACTAATTTTGAGAAGTTTTTTTCTCAACACTTTTGTGTTTCTAACACTGTATCTTGACTGTGTAAATACCAACAAGGCTGTAAATAAATGCAGATGTAGATACCTTCTAGAAAAAGAAAAAAAAACATAAAAACAAAACCAGAAGTGATCCTGTGTAGCCTTCGTTGACAAATAAAAGACTATTTTGTGTTTAAAGGTGTTTGGTGGCCTTTGTTTGGAGATAGTGGCTTCTTCTCGCCAGTCCCAGCCCAGAACCTGTCTTCTGGCTTATTGAGGACCTGTTAACAGGAGGACCTGGAAGAAGACTGAGTCATGGACACCAAAGTCCCTCGTAAGCCCGCCAGGTCACAGCTGTCCTGAAGAGGGATTTCCAGGGGGTCACAGAGACCCTGAGGCTTAACCTTGCAGCCAGATGAGATGAAAATCACAGCACCTCTAATGTGACTAGTGCTGCGTGGCTCCCAGGCCAAGCCTGTCCCCGCTGTCCTTGGGCACAGACTCCAAGGGGCCAGAGAACCGACCCCGCCCTGAAGAGAGGGCCTGTGCCCCACCTCTAGACACACAGGTTGTCCACTATGCCAGCACCTTCCACAAGGGGGGTGACTGGTTGTGCCATTAAAATAAATGAATGTATATTCACCATGCAGATAATTATAATCACACAACACAACTTAGGAAGAAAATCCCTTTAGCATTGGGTTTTCCCTGCTCTGTTTCATGTTTTGTTGTTTTTATTTAAAGTGCTGTAATCACAGCATACAGGTAATTTTTCCCCGCTTTTCTCACTTAACCTCACATTTAACCTGTCTGCCGTAGGAGTCAGGGACAACAGCTGGTTGCTTGGAAAAGTACATTTGCTGAGCCCAACTCCCCAGTGTGAATGGCAAACCTTATGAAAATTCAAATGATTGTCCTTTGAGAACAGGATTAAGAGCAGGAGTCTTCATCTCTCTGTCATGAGCCTCAGGACTGACCCACCACCAGGCCCTCTGGGAAGGAGCTTGAAGCTTTGAGTCCCTTCCTTCCACCCAGGCCCCCGTGGGCTCTCAGGCACACTGTCCAGACCACTGCTCTTCCATGGTGCCACGAGGCACCAGCAGTAGCAGGAAAAAAAACCTGCTTTTGTAACCAGGCCAAACTGGGTACAGAACTTGGCTCTAGCACTTTCTGTGTGATCTTCAGCAATCATTTAACCTCTCCAAGCCTTGGGTCTTCCATCTGTAAGGAGGGCCTGGTGATACAGACCCCCTCCTGGTTAACGCTTGATCCCTTAAAGGAAAGGGCACGTAACGTAGCACGTTGCTCAGAACACAATAGACTGTCACCTGGTGTACACTGTCCCCCTCATGCCTCCCTCCCTCCCCAGCCCTCCGCACTCCACCTTCCTTCCAAAGTCTAGTACTGTTTCCACTACACCAGTGGTTCTCAAACTTTGGCCTGCAGCAGAATCACCCAGAAGGCTTATTAAAACTTGCTAACATTCTGAGCTCCACCCCCACAATTTCTGAATCAGTAGGTCTGGGATGTGGTCTTATAATTTCCAGTTGTATCAATTTCCCAGTTTTCCAATTTTCTCAAAGCCGATACCCCCATCAGGCTTTGAGAACCATTAATAACTCCCCTACCGTTTATACTGGCACTCCAGATGCCCTTAGTCAAAGGAAACCTACCATTTCCCGCAGATGGAGAAGCGGCACCGGCTCCTCCGCCCCACCCCCTTCCTTCCCCACATCCACTGCAGCCGGCTGCGTGGGGACATGCACCAGCCCCAGGTGCACCCACAGACGCTCACACCTGTTCGGCCTTTGCACACGCCACTCCCTCAAGCCCAGCTGAAATAAACTTCGAAGCCCTCCCGCTGTGCGTCCCCCTCCCACTCACGGAGCGTCTGCCACGTGCCAGGCACCCTCAAGACTGGACTACCCTTGGGTGTGAGCTCCTCAAGGCTGACCGAGACTGTGCGTAATCTTCTGTGTGTCCCCAGTGCCCAGCGGGTCACCCTAAGGTAAGCTTTTCCTTTGCCTGAAGGGCCCACTCCCTCTGATGTGTGTGAGAAAGAGGGGCTGTCTCCCGCGCCCTCTGGAGCGGAGGCCACGCCTCCTCCGAACTGGCCCCCGGTGGCTCAGCGGCGGCCCTGGCACAGCTGAAGTCAGAGGAGGCAGAGAGCAAGGGCGTCCGCTCCCAGGCAAGCCCCACGTCCTCGTCCTCTGTAACCCCGCCCGCAAAGCTGGATGGGTGGTTAGGACTTCCCCAGCCCACTGGAGGCCATGGAGAAAATGACAACATATGAGGAAAAGACTTTAAGAGTGAGTACTGATGTGTCTTTCCCCACATCCAGAGGAGTGTCTAACAAGTTTAGCCTCTTTTTTT
>VBSM01001265.1:41567908-41615081 GCA_008086735.1 Cheirogaleus medius | reverse complement strand
AAAAAAAAAAACACAACAGTTAATGTTTACACGTAGGACCCACACCCAGGGTTTATCTAGATTTGATATGATGCAGGTAGCAGTGGTGTGCAAACCAGCAAGTAGGAATACTGCCTCTGTTGCCCCACTCATAAAGCATCTCACAGTGCGAGTGAGAGAGCGACCATGTTACAGGACAATTTTGAGTGCACTCTAATTTATAACAAGAGTAATTAATTTGTCATTCATAATCACTGACTTCTGACCCATTGCATTGCTGTTTGTAGTAACATGAAGACCAGGAACAATTGCTACTTCCTTTTTGCTTCTCTATCTTGGGTGGGGGAGTTCTCCATAAATGGATCCTGAGATGAGGATTTGTCAGAAAGTAAGTTATTAGGAAGTGGTCCTAGGAAAAACATGTGGACAAATGCAGATGAGGAACAAGAAAGGAGAGAGGGCCAGTCAAGGGGTGAAATCAAGCAAAGTCCCAAGACAGGAACTTTGGCCGAGTCAGGTGGGAGACTTGTGGAAACAATCTGAATCACACCTGAGAGTTGTCCCCCACGGAGGCAGGCAGCTGGGTATTGACACCTGCACCTGTCAGTCATCATTAAGGGCTGCCTCTGGGGATGTCACTTCCCTGGCACTTCTAGCTCTCTGCACTCAGGCAAAAGGAGCTCGGGCAGCCTGAGGGCAGCCTGCCACGGACTCGTAGACATTGGCTGACGGGCATGAGGCACACAACCTGCATTCATGTCCGTCCAAGGAAATGGTGCAGCTTCACAGCACCTAGTAAATGTTGGTTGCCCACCGACTAGTGAGGGATGCATTCATGAGAACAGGACACAACAATCACAAGCATTGAGCTAACAGAAGGCAGGACCCCACCTGTTTTGCTTGCCACCGTATCCCTGGCACAGGAAGCATCTGTGCACATTTGCTGGATAAACGGAGACTGGATCTCCCCCATGGTGATTCTGTGTCCTAAGGGCTTCCCCAGGGTCCCCCTAGTTCTCCCTTCATTCCTTGCCTGACTCGGTTGATGCTACCAGAGACCACAGAGCACTCAGGAGGAGCTCACTGGACTCTCACCACAAGGTGACCCTCCTCACTGAGCAAATGCCAGCCAACTGTTAGGCCCAATGTCTGCCCCTGTTCTCTCTGATCAGAGGTTTCTGAGGACAAGCAGTGTGACTCAGTCAGGGGAGCCCAGGGGACACAGTAGGTGTGGGCTCCGGACCCAGTGTGGTCCACATTTCGTCTCATCTGAACCTACAGCAATAGTCATGGCAGGTCTTTGCCTCCCGTTTTGCAGAGGAGCCACATGAAACCCAGAGATGTTTGTCATTTGTGCTATTAAGTGATGGAATCAGAATTCAAATCAGGTTTACCAAACTCTAGGTTCTAGGCTATTGATCTTATGTCTTAAAGCTGGGGAGTGAGGGAATTCCTGATGTGAAGGGGGTTCATTCACTGAAGTTTGAGGATGGACACCCACCTTTCAGCAGACGCCAGGTTCATCTGAGACTTTGTTTAACTCCAAACTTAGGGCCAGCTTCCTGGGCCTGCGACCTGTGTGGTCACACAGGGCCCTGTGCTCAGAAGGGCCTGGCTCTTGTTTCATGCTCTGCCGTCACCATCTTGAAATTCTTTTTGAACAAGGCATCCTGTATTTTCAATTTGCACTGGGCTGTGCAAGTTACAGAGGCAGCCCTGTCCACAGTGGGTAAGCATTCTAGGACACTCTCAAGGCCCAGGGGCAGAGGGTGGGCCCCAGACCCCCAAAGGGATGGGGGTGCCCTGGGTGAGAAAGCCTTACACGTGTGTTGGGTTGAGACCGGATAGAACCAGCCAAGATCTTCCCACCAGCGCCACTCAGCGGTAAACATCTAAGTGCGCTAATGAGGCAACGACCTGTGAAAGGAGGAGGTGCGGGGTCAGAGGGGCACAGAGAAGCTACAAGCCAGCTCTGCCTGGGGGAGGGAGGGTGGGTCAGGGAGGCTTCCAGGGAAGACAACCCCTTGACTGGAGTCCTAAGAGACAAGAATGAAGACGGGCATTCCAGGTGGAGGGTGTGGTAGGGTGAAGGCACCAAGGCGCCCTGCAGCTTGGCACGTCTCATGGGTGAGCCAAGGAGGGGCCTCAGCTGTAGAACTGGGCCAGACGACCAGACAGGCTTGACTTTTCCTCCGTTCCCCCCAGTCTTTCTGCATATTCACACCCACAATACACATTCTCCTGGGCTAGACTCCATTTCCACCCAAAATCTTATCAGATGGCTGGGATGTATTTGTATGAGAAGTCTGATTTTCTCCAGCTAGAAGTTTATCTGCTCTTCCACTCCGCTGTACAGGGCAGGGGATGCACTTACACACTAATGATTTCTTTGCATTGATATCACCACCTAGTGGCTGCTGGTCACACTTTCCCATCTCTCCAAACACACACAAAATACAAGTGAGGTGGCGTAAGACCGTAATAATCCCATCCTGCTCTTACACTTTGTAGGGGTCAGATGCCCTTCGTCCAAGAACCCTTCTGACATGCATAACAGCCTCAGGCTGAGCACTGGCTCTCAGAAGATGCCCCAAACGCACCACACACCCGCACACCAGAAAGCGTCCCTCTGTCTTCTGCCACAGTGTCTTCTGATCCTTGGGCCACTGCAAAGAGGAACTTTCAGTTATGAATGTGCTGCTGTCCCCAGCACTACGCAGACTGCACAGGCCCCTGCGGAGCCCGAGGTTGGAAGAAGGTAGACAAAACAGCGCTCACGATCTTTGGAGTTGGGGGTTTACCTGGGGCATCTCCAAACAACCAGGAATGATAGCAGCAGTAACAAGAACAAGGAGGAGGAGGAGAAAAGGAACGGCTGCTCATTGAGAGCCATCTCCTATCCAGACAACCACATGAGGCCCTTATATATCTTCCTTGAATGCATTTTCTCAAGTGTATCAAATTTTGCTCAGAGCAAGGCAAGTTTCAGGTGGCAATTCATAAGCACTAGGCCGGGCACCATGGCTCCCAGCACTCTGGGAGGCCGAGGCGGGTGAATTTTTTGAGCTCAGGAGTTTGAGACCAGCCTGAGCAAAAGTGAGATGCCATCTCTACTAAAAAAATAGGAAGAAATTAGCTGGACAACTAAACATATATAGAAAAAATTAGCCGGGCATGGTGGTGCATGCCTGTAGTCCCAGCTACTAGGGAGGCTGAGGCAGGAGGATCACTTGAGCCCAGGAGTTTGAGGTTGCTGTGAGCTAGGCTGACACCACGGCACTCTAGCCCAGGCAACAGAGTGAGACTCTGTCTTAAATAAATAAATAAATAAATAAATAAATAAGCACTGTTGCCTACTATGTGCCAGGCACTTTTCCAAGCACTTTAAATACAATTACTCATTTAGTCCTCACCATAACACAACAGGAGAATTCCTATCAGTATTTCCACTTTTCAGGTGGGGACACTGAGGCACTTGTCCAGGGACATGCAGCTAGCGAATGGAAGAACCAAGATTTGAATCTAAGCAATCTGCTCCAGAGCATGTGCTATTAATCACTACCCAGGCAACCTCCCAGGCTGAGAGACAAAAAGAAAATGTATATACACTGTCCTAGAGTCTACTAGTCTACCCGGGAAGAAGGGTATGTAATGGAATATCTATAATGTATTTGTTTTTGTTTGCTTTTGAGACAGAGTCTCATTCTGTTGCCTTGGTCACAGTGCAGTGTCGTCATCAAAGCTCACTGCAACCTTCAACTCCAGGGCTCAAGTGATCCTCCTGCCTCAAGTAGCTGGGACTACAGGTGTGTGCCACCACATCTGGCTAATTTTTTCTATTTATGGTAGAGACATGGTCTCGCTCTTGCTTCAGACTGGTCTTGAACTCTTGAGCTCAAGTAATCCTCCTACCTCTGCCTCCCAGAGTGCCAGGATTACAGGTGTGAGACACTGCGCCTGGTCCTTATTTGCTTATTTACTCATTCAACAACCTTTCCCTGAAGGACATCTTACATCAGGTGTGGGTGGGCACGTAGGTGTAAATTTCCCCCATCTGGTGGGGAAGAGAAGCTGAACCAGGTTGGACCTGCACATGGGTGATTCAGAGTAGGGTGGCAGGCACTGGGACTCCAAGCTCAAGAAGCAGGGGGCCAGGCACAGCTAGCCAGGAAGTGCTCAAACCCTGGTCTAACTGGGTCTGAAAAACACCTCTCTCTCCAGCAGATGATGAATTTTCAGCCAACTGCTAACCATTATTATAGCTATAAAGCTACAGCAATTCTCTCGCTTTAGTTTTATGCCTCTTACCAAGGAAGAGAAGGAGAACTTTGTCTGATGGGTGGTCAGGCAGCAAAAACAGGACTAGCACCTCCTGGGGCCAGGGCTCCAGATAGACTGGCCTGAGCTGCCATCTACTGGCCAAATGTACACACTGCATCAGATGTTGCCAGGGTCCAGCCTTCCTGTCCAGGTGCAGAGGGAAGGAGGCCTAAGGTGGCTGAATCCTTTGACCTTGAGAGCTGTCATCTCCTATGTTTCACAAATGAAGGGGAAACTCTGAGAGGTGACATGAGGTAGTGATAGTTTTTAGTTACCATTTTCCAGGCACGTGCAGAGCACTTTACATTTCTTATGGCATCTTCTCAAGAACCCCATGAGTACTATTATTTATCCCCCTTTTATTATTTCTCCAAAGTCTCTACAACAGTTTCCTCTTCTTTTTAGTGCTGTTTATTTGCTGGAGAAACCAAGTCATTTGTATTGCAGAACGTCTCACAACCTGGGTTTGGCTGGGGGCTCTTCATAGCATCACTTCATTTGTCCTTGGGCCTCCATAGTGCCTATGAGCTGGTGTAGCTCTAAAGGCTTTGTTAAATTCAGGTTCAGTTGTTTTAAGCAAGTACTTTCTATGACATCTAATCAGGGGGCACATAATGTTTGGTCATCCTACTCCTAGCGATGAGATTTGGTGATGTTAAAGCAATGCAAAAAAGCTGACTTCCTAAGTGTGTTATTTCTTTATCAACCATATTTCTTCATTAAAGAACTTTAAGGTCCTGGTACCAAGTAAGATGGAGCAGCTACAGACCCTGGACAGAATGCATAGGGCAGCTACATGAGAACTCTGAAAAGCAAATAGGAGTAGCCAGATTGGGGGAAAAGACTGGAATTTGGAGTACCACTGAATTGACAGTGAGTTTACCTCTTTTTTTCTCATCTGGTATCCCCCAGCCTACACTCAAGGCAGTTGAAAACCCAGAAATGGGCATCAAGGAGAAGCCTCTGATTTAGGCTCAAGGCATGGGAAAGGGGCCTCCTGAGAGTGGCAGCACTGGCAGCGAGGCCCATAGACACAGGGGAAGCTTCTCTCCCATCAGAGAAGGCATGGTCTCAAGAGTATGGGTGAACCCCCATTGCATTTTCTCTCTCCAATTGGCCCCAGATGCAAGTGCAATAGTTGTAAGAAGTATATGTCAGAGAGGGGTAAATGAAGCCCCAGATTTCTGGCTGGAAAACCAAAAGGGGGTCTTCAGGGAAACAGAAAATATCAACAAGACAATGGTGAAGGAGGAATTCTGGACAGTGAACCCATAAAGTTGTTTGCAAACACCTAGATTCATCCCTGAGCATCACATGCGTAGATCTGACCCTAAGCAGTATACTTTAAACTTTGAGAACTGAACTAAGAATGGAACGTGTCCCAGGTCCCAGACTGGCCATTGGGTGGCATACACAAAAGAAATCTGAATAGCCTGATAAAATCATTGAAAACCAAACAGACACTGAAATCACAATCTACAGAAGGTTGATCAGAACTTGTGACCTGAACCCAACCTGGTCAATTGCCTGCTTAAAAAAACAGAAAAATAAACCACTCCTTTCCTGCAGATCATAATGGGCAAAAAGAAAAAAGAAAGAAAACTCCATAAAATTTAAATAAGATCCAATCTCAACATAATATTCAAAATATTCAGGATACTTGGTACATGAAGAACCAGAAAAATTTCAACTCAGCCAATGCTGAGATGACATAGATGTTGAAATTATCTATCAAAGACTTTTTTTTGAGACAGAGTCTCACTCTGTCACCCAGGCTAGAGTGCAGTGGCAGTGATCATAGCTCACCACAACCTCAAACTCCTGGGCTCAAGCGATCCTCTTGCCTCAACCTCCCAAGTACCTGGGACTGCGGATGCATGCCACTACACCTGGCTAATTTTTCTATTTTTATTAAAGACAGAGTCTGGCTCTTGCTTTGGCTGGTAACAAAGACTTTAAAGCAGCTGATATAAAAATGCTCCAAAAGTAAGGATGAATATATACTTGAAGCATATGGAAAGATAGTCTCAGAAAAGAAATAAAAGATACAAAGAAGAACCAAATGGAAATTTTACAGCTGAAAATATTAATATATTAACCAAAAATTTAAAAATTTACTGGATAGGCTCAAAATGGCAGAATGGAGGTGACAGAAAAAGAATCAATGAACTTGAAGATAGATTGATTAAAAGAATCCAGTTTGAACAACACAGAGGGGGGAAAAAGACTAAAAATAAAGCTGAAGGCATCTGTGGGACCACACGAAAAAATCTAATTGTGTCATTGGAGTCAGAGAAAGAGAAGAGTTAATGCAGTGAAGAAAGCACGCTTGAAGAAATAAGAGCTGAAAGTTTCCAAATTTGGATAAAAACATAAATGGAGATTAAATAGGCACTGTAAACCCCAAGAAGGACAAATTCAGAGAAATCCAGGCCCAGATACATTATAGTTAAATTGCTGAAACTAAAGGCAAAAAAATCTAAAGTGTCCAGAGAAAAATAACACATTACTTATATGGGAGCAATTATTCAAATGACTATGAACTGTGCATCAGAACATGCGGAACCTAAGAACACAGAGCAACATTTCTAAAGTGCTGGGGAAAAAATGTCAACTCAGAATACTAAGTCCAGTGAAAATAACCTTCAGGATTGAAGGTGAAATTAAAAAGTCTCAGATGAAGTAAAACTAAGTAACCTGTCCTGAAAGAATTGCTAAGGTAAGTTCTTCAAGCAAATTGATACCAGAAAGAAACTTGGAGTACTAGGAATTGGAGAGGAGCAACAGAAATGGTAACTATTTGCATTTATAATAGATCATTCTTCTCTTAAGTTCTTTAAAAATGTTTGAGAGTTGAAAGTAAAAAGTTTAGCACTGTCTGACAGGGTTTCAATATAGAGGGGGGAGGGTAAAGGGTACGTGGTAAGACTTCTACGTTCCACTTGGAAGTGGTGATATATTGTTTCTTATTATTTCTGAACAAAACATTAAGGATGTCTATTTTAATCTCTTGAGCAATGACTAAAAACTAAACAAAGACGTGGTAAAAACATAGTAAATAAAGTAAAATACAAGAAAAAATGTTAGAATTACCCAAAAAAGACAGGAAAGGAGAAACAAAGAAAGAAATCAAACAGAAAACTAATAATAAAATAGAAGGCCTAAATACAAATATGTCAATAATTACATTAAATGTAAATGGTCTAAGCACACCAATTAAAACAGAGATATCAGGAAGGATAAAAATAGATGATCCAACTATATGTTGTATTAAAAAAATTTCAAATATAATGATATGTATAGGTTAAAAGTAAAGTGATGAAAAAGGATATACTATGAAAACACTAAAGAAAGCCAGAGTGGCAATAGTAGTATCAAACAAAGTAGACTTCAAAGTGAAGAAAATTACCAGGGATAAAGTACTATGATAAAAGAGTCAATTCACCAAGAAGACATAACAAACTTAAATGTGCATGCATTCAACAACAGAGATTCAAAATGCATGAAGCAAAAACTGACAAAACTGAAAAAATAGACAAATCCATCATTATAGTTGGAGACTTCAACATGCATTTTTCAGTAATCCATAGAAATAGTGGACAGAAAATCTACAATGATATAGAAGAACTATACAAGACCATCAATTAACTAGATCTAATTGACACATATGGAATACCTTGCCCAATAACAGCGGAATGTATGTTTTTTTCATGTGCACATGGAACATTCACCAGAATAAACCATATGCTGGGTCACAAAACAAACTTTCACAAATTTAAGATAATTGAAACACCGTATGTTCTCAAATCAATAATCTAAGCTTTCCACCCTAAGGTACTAGAAAAATAAGAGCAAAATAAACATAAAGCAAGCAGAAAGAAGGATGGTTTTACTAGTGAATTCTACCAAACACTTAAAGAAATGATACCAATTCTAAATACAAAATATCTTTCAGACAATATAAGAGGAAGGGATACTTCCCAACTCATTTCATGAGACCAAGATTACTTTGGTACCCAGTTGAAACACAACACAAGAAAAGAAAACTACAGACCAATGTGCCTTATAAACATGCATGCAAAAATCCTCAACAAAATATTAGCAAGTGAAATATAACAATATGGAAAAAGAATAATATATCACAACTGAGTGGGGTTTATCCCATGAATGCAAGGTTGGTTCAAAATTCCAAAATTAACATTATCTGGCATACTAACAATCCAAAGATGAAAACCACACAATCATATTAATTGATATAGAAAAAAACATTTGACAAAGTTCAACATCCGTTTGTGATAAAAAGCTTTTAGCTAATTAGGAATTAAAGAGCATTGCCTCAAAATGATTAAGCATATCTCAAAATAAACTTACAGCTACCATACCTAATTATTTTCTCTTACAATCAGGAATAAGACCAAAATGTGTGCTCTCACCATTCCTAGTCAACATATTGGAAGTCTCAACCAGTGTAATAAGGCAAGAAAAAGAAATAATGAAATAAAACTTTTCCTATGTATAGATAACATGATCACCTATGTTGAAAATCCCAAGGAATCTATTTTTTAAAACTCCTAGAACTAGTAAGTGAATTTAGCAAAGTTGCAGGATACAAGGTCAGCAGACAAAATGAATTTTATGTCTATGTAGTAGCAGTAAACAGTTAAAAACCAAAAATGTAAAAACAATACCATTCACAATGGCTTTCATAGGGAAAAGTCTTTTTCCTACAGATGTATCTGGAATGTTGGTTGGGTAGGGTGCTTGGGCAGTAGTATAGTCTCTGTACAATTTCTTGGGCTGTAATCAGTGTCAATGACGTCTGTGAATTCCTCAGCGACTTAGGCTGTGGTTGTTGAAGGAAGCTGTGGACGTTTTGCTGGAGATGAAGACATCAGGTGGGCTATCTTTGGGCACCAGTAATTGTGGTGACAGGCCAGGTGTGTTGGTCCTTGGGCCCCTGGGTGGTGTACATGGACATCAGTGATAGCATGTCTGGGTAGGCAGACCCTTGGACGTCCAGGTTGCTTGCTCAGATGCCATCATTGGCAGCGATGAGCCAGGCAAGCAGGTCCTGGGCCCCAGGCAGCATGTGTGGCATCAGCAATAGCAGTAGTAACAGCGAACCAACCCTCGACCCCCTAGGCGGCACCCGCTGGTGCCAGTGGTGGCAGCAATGAGCTAGAAAGGCCATTTCCCAACCTCCTATGTGGCACACGTGGGTATGTGCTAGCTTTGGAGGTGGTGACAGGCTAGGCAGGGCAGGTCTGTCCTCAGGTTCCTCGATGGTGCACGTGAGCACCAGTTGTGGCAGGTCTATTGTCAGACCCCTGGATGGATGCTCAGATGGCAGTGGTGGAGCGGATGGAGCAGACCTGTGCTCATGTACCCTAAAGTCTCATGCAGGTGCTCAGCAGCCCTGCTGCTGTCAGTGGCAGTGGCCACAGGCAGGTGTCTGTCAGGCTCTGCAGAGCATGTAATTCAGTTCCCTTTCTCCTGGGCTCAGCCTCCCCAGTGGCCTGCCCCACCTGTTCCCTGGGGTGTAGGACATGGCAGGGTCTAGAGTGCTGGCTCCCCAGCTGCACCACTGGCTCCAGCTGGTGTCCCAACACCGCAGCTCTCTAGGTGGGCATGGGGGGGTGTCTGCGGGGTTCCAGGGATGTGGAAATGCAGGGGCTGCTGGGCCCCAGGGTAGGATGCATTATGATGCAGGCCGGGCTCTCAAAATGGCACTGGGCTGCAGCTGCTTGGGCTCAGGGTGTGCGTGGGATCCAGAGTGAACTCCGTCTCTGGGACAGTGCCACCACACAGACTAGGCAGCTCCCTGTACTGGTCCCAGGGCCCACGAGGGCCGAGGGGCTCTCCTGTGGCTAGGATTGCAGGAGTCTGCTGTGGGAACGTGAACTGCTGGGGCTCGCTTGCCAACCTTTGTCCTGCGCTGAGCACTTTCTCCTGACTCCGAGCCAGTTCTGGCCAGGCCAGCTGCTTTGCTCCTTTGCCCTTTCTCCTTCCTTGGCATAGAGATTGCCTGTTGCTTTCCTGCTGAATTTGTGTTCTCTCTTGAATGCTATACTCAACCTGTGGTTATCTACCCAGTGTGTGATTATCTACTCACTGTTTCGGCTTCCTTTGTAGAAGAGGCAAGTGCCGGGTACCTCTAGTCAGCCACCTTGACAGTTAATCCAAAAACAATTTTTTAAAAAGTTGGAGGAATATATTGCCTGCTATTTTTAATATATAAGTTTATTGAGACATATTTTCATATCATATAATTCACCCCTTCCAAGTGTACGATCAATGATTTTTAAAATAAATTTACCAAGTTATACGACTATATGCTACCTAATTTTAAAACTTATAAAGCCACATTAGTCAATACAGTGTGGTGTGTGTCGGCAAAAGGACAGACACATAGATCAATGGACAGAACAGAGGGGCCAGAAATAGACCCATACAAATACAGCCAATTGATTTTTGATAAAGGTGCAAAGGAAATTTAATACTGAAATGTAGTGTTTTCAACAAATAGGGTTGAAACAATTGGACATCCATTTAAAAAAAAAAAACCAACTCAAACTAGGATTATTGCTCAGCAGTGGAGCAAGATGGCCAAATAGAACCCTCCAGGGATTACACACACACACACACACACACACACACACTCACACACACACACACACACAGAGGAACATCAGATTGGACAACAATCCACACAGGAAATCACACTATTATGGTTTTAGCATAATAAAGACACAGTGAAGAGGGCAGGAAGGGCATCTTGTATAGCCTGCGTCACCCTCCCACAACCCCAGGCAGTGCAGCATGGAGAGAGAACCTGTGTGCTCTGGGGAGGGAGAAGACAGTGACTGTGGGACTTTGCTTTGGAACTCAGTTCCACCCTGTCACAGTGGAAGACAGCACTGGGCAGAATTCCACCGATGCCCACAGAGGAAGCGTTTAGACCATTTTGGGGCCAGAAGGGAATCTACCAACCTGGCAGGAGGAGCTCAAGTCCCAGCCCACTTCGCCACCAGCTTACTAAAATGGCCTGGGCGCCCCCCACCCCAATTTTAGTGGCAGCCAGGCTATAGTGACTGCAATCCTTGGGCAAGCCCTGGTGCTGCACTGGTCTCAGAGGCTGTGTGCTTGGTATACGACACCAAGCTATGGCAGCCCCAGGGGTGCCTGCATCGCCACTCCCCCAGCTCCAGGCAGTGCATGGCAGAGAGAGACTCTTTCCACGTGGGGGAAGGAGAGGGAAGCTTACAGGGGACTTTGTCTAGCAGCTGGTTACCAGCCCAGCCACAGTTAAATAAAATAGGCAGACCCCCAAAGCCCCTGATTCCAAGCTGTTTCTCCCAGACAGCACTTTGAGACCCAACCTAGGCGAGAGGTGAATCTGCTGCCCTGGTGGGTTGGACCTGCATCCTGGCAGGCTTCACCTCCTGCTGACTAAAGTGTCCTCTGGCTTTGAATAAGCATCAGCAGAAGTCAGGCAGTAGCAGCTACAGGCCCTGGGTGAGCCCCAGTACTATGCTCGTCTGGGAGGCCATGGGCTTCATGTGTGACTCAATGTGATGCCAGCTGTGGTGGCCACAAGAGTGCCCTTCTCACCCCTGACCCAACTCCAGAAAGCCCAGCAATCAGAAAGACTCCTTCTACTTAGGGGAAAGAGAGGAACAAGAGCTAGGGACTTTGCTTGGGAACCCAGAGAATTCTCCCTTATATACATCAACTCTTTCCGGGCTGAATCTTCTGCAAGGGTCACAGCATACTTGGGCTTAGGGCGCCCTCTAGTGCTGACATAGCTGCAGTGACCACAGGCTTAGTTAATGCCCAGTCCTCTGAGTTCTTGGAAAACCCTCTGTAGAAGGACAAGTACAAGCAAGAACAGGCCATGAAGACTGGAATAAATATCTAACTTTTTGATACCTAGACATCAACAAACATCCACAAACATCCCCAAGCATCAATAACATACAGGAAAATATGACCTCACCAAACAGACTAAATAAGACACAAGTGATGCTCTTTTTGCCCTTCCACCTCTGCCTTCTGCCATGTGAGGATAGATCCTCTGGAGGATGCGGCAACATGATGCCATCTTGAAAGCAGAGAGCAGCCCTCACCAGACACTAAACCTACTGGTGCCTTGATCTTGGACTTTCCAGCCTCCAGAACTGCAGTTACTTCTGAAGAGTCCAGCCTTGGATGACATTAGGCTTATGGAAGAAGTATCGTATTTCAAAGTGACTGAAAGTTTTAGTGGTCTGTTTTTCTTCTTAAATATAGAGCCTTGACCTTTTGCAACAAAAGAGGAAGAGGAGTTGTGGCAAGGACTGCAAATAAACCTTAACCTAGAAGAGAAACTGGCCAGACACGAATAGATGTACTTGGTTTAGCCCTGTTCAGACTTGCTACTCATTGCACAAACATCCTGATTCTGTCTCTCCAGACCCACCCATTTTCCTCTGGTAGAAATCAGTGAATCATATCGAATCTTGCATGAGCCATCGCAATAGTTACCCTTTTAAGCTCTATTGCTTTTGCCTCTGATCACCTATCTTTGTCCCCAGCCTATTTGCTATCAACTTCACATCACTATCTAAGAGACATCTGAATAGGGAAGAAAGTTTAGAATGAGATTTGGAATGAAAAGATATTCTGGAAATAATTGGGCTAGAATTAGGCAGATCTGGTTTGGTTCTATTCCTGGTTGCTTTTGTCAACCTAAATAACAGACAGAGGCTCTTTAAAAGAAAATATCCAGGAATGAGCATTGCCATAAGAATACACGTGCCATAGTAAACTATGTGCATATTCAGGGAGGTAAAGAAAGACAAAGAGTTTTAAAAGAAAAATGAGGATTACATAATTGTTTTGGGATAATTATCCTTGGCTACAAGGATCAATAACAAGGCAGCACCAGTTTGAGGTTGGACAGGCAGTTTCTGGGCAAATGTCCTTGCAGACTTTTTTTATATATATAAGGTTGTAATGGCCTTTGTGCAAGGTTGTGGTTTTTGCAGTCTTTTGTGATAGTTCTTGTTATCAGGCGTTCATGCATGAAAACCATCCCTTTATTGCCTTCCCTGGCTCTATTTGTCAAGATTTTTAACACAAGTGACTCCATTTTGATTCTGACAACTTTCACACTTTTAACTAGCTCCTTGACCTTAAATAAATCTCATTATGCTTCTTGATATAATTTATAAAATTATTTAATTGGAATAAATAGTATTCAGGAAAAAAAGGCAGCAGTGACCAATTCTGGAGTGAGAGAGATATGTGATATCTCAGGCAGGGAATTCAAAATAGTTGTTTTAATGAAGCTCAATGAACATCAAGATAATACAGAGAAGGAACTGAGAAATCTATCAGAGAAATTTAACAAAGAAATTGAAATTTTAAAAATCAAACAGAAGTCCTAGATCTGAAAAATTAAGTTGACAAACTGAAAAATTCATCAGTGTCTCAACAGCAGAATTGATCAAGCAGAAGAAAGAATTTGTGAGCTTGAAGACAGGCTATTTGAAAATGCACTGTTAGAGGAGAAAAAAGAATGAAGCACACTTAAAGGATCTAGAAAGCAGCCTCAAAGGGGCAAATCTAAGAGTTACTGGCCTTAAAGAAAATGTAGAAAAAGAAATTGAGATAGAAAGTTTATTTGAAGAAATAGTAACAGAGAACTTTCTAACCCTAGAGAAAGATGAATATCCAGGTGCAAGAAGGTGAAAGAACACCAAGAAGATTCAACCAACTAAGACTACCCTAAGGCATATAATAATAACTTTCTAAGGTCAAGGACAAAGAAAAGATCCTAAATTCAGCAAAAGAAAAGAAGCAAATAACTTATAAAGCGGCTCTGATACATCTGGAAGCAGATTTCTAAGTGGAAGAGAGAGTAGAATGACATATTAAAAGCGCTGAAGAAAAAACTTTTGACCAAGAATACTGTCCTCTAATACTATGTTGAATAGAAGTGGTGAAAGTGGGCATCCTTGTCTTGTTCCAATTCTTAGTGGAAAAACTTTCAACTTTTTCCCATTCAGTATGAAGTTGGCTGTGGGTTTGTCATAAATGGCTTTCATTAAATTGAGATATATTCCTCTATGCCTAGTTTGTTGGGGGTTTTATCATGAAGTAATGCTGGATTTTATAAAATGTTTTTTTTTTGCATCTATTGAAATGATCATATGGTTTTTCTTTTTAATTATATTTATGTGATGAATCACATTTATTGACTTGCATATGTTCAACCATCCTTGCATCCCTCGGATGAAACCTACTTGATCATAATGAATTATCTTTTTGATATTGTGTTAGTCCATTTTGCTTTGCTATAAAGGCAATACCTGATGCTGGGTAATTTATAAAGAAAAGAGGTTTATTTGGCTCATTATTCTTCAGACTGAACAAGAATGATGCCAGCACCTGCTTCTGGTGAAGGCTTCAAGGAGTTCCCAATCAAGACAGAAGGTGAAGAAGTAGCAGATATGTCACATGGCAAGAATGGGAGCAAGAGAGAGCCCACCATGTTTTGCATGAGTTAATAAAGCGAGAACTCACTCATCACTGAGAGGGCAGTAAGCCATTCCTGAGGGATCTGGCCCCATGACCCAAACACCTCTCACCAGACCCCACCTCCAACCCTGAGAATCAAATTTCAACATGAGATTTGGAGGAGCCAAGCATCCAAACCGTATCAGATGTGCTGTTGGATTTGGTTTGCTAGTGTTTTGTTGAGAATTTTTGCTGGTCTGTAGTTTTGTTTCTTAGTTGTGTCCTTTCCTGGCTTTGGTATCAGGATGATACTGGCTTCATAGAATGAGCTAGGGAGGATTCCCTCCTTCTTGATCTCTTGAGACAGTTTCAGTAGGATTAGTGTCAGTTTGTCTTTGGATGTCTGGTAGAATTTGGCTGTGAATCTGTCTGGTCCTGGGCTTTTTATTCTTGGGAGATTTTTTATGACTGATTCAACCTCACTACTCATTATTTGTCTATTCAGGATTTCTATTTCTTCCTGACTCAAGCTTACAGGGTTGTATGTTTCTGGGAATTTATCCATTTCCTATAGATTTTGTAGTTTGTGTGCATAGAGGTGTTCATAGTAGTCTTTGATGATCTTTTATATTTCTGTGGTACCAGTTGTAATGTCTCTTTTTTTATTTCTGATTGAGCTTATTTTAATTCTCTTTTTTTGTTGTTAATCTAGCTAGTGGTCTATCAGTTTTGTTTATCTTTTCAAAGAACAAACTTTTCATTTCATTGATCTTTTGTATGGTACTGGTATAAATGTAGTTACATAGATCAATGGCACAGAATAGAGAACCCAGAAATCCAAATACCTTTAACCAACTGATAATTTGACAAAGCAAACAAAAACACACACTGGGGAAAGGACACCCTATTCTATCAATGGTGCTGGGAAAATTGGACAGCCACATGCAGAAGAATGAAACAAGATCCCTATCTCTTACCAAATATAAAAATTAACTCAAGATGGTTCAAAGACTTGACTATAAAACCTGGTACAATAAAAATTCTAAAAGAAAACCTAGGAAAAACTACTTCATGTAACTTACTTGTGCTTTCAGGGCCTAATCAGGTCCAATCATGCATATACCACTTCCATTTGATGATGGAGTGCTCCTGTGCATATCTAACTTTATGGCTTGGTGAGTACGGTAACACTCAGTTCATGATAGGCAACTCAGGTTGGATTGTACTTTGGTGGCCCATGGTTAAGTGTTCAGTCTCTAAGGCCGAATAGCAGGCCAAGAGCTGTTTCTCAAAAGAAGAATAGTTATCTAAAGAAGAAAGCAGAGCTTTGCTCCAAAATCCTAAGGGTATCCGCTGCAATTCACCTACAGGGGCTGCCAAAGGCTCCACACAGCATCACTATCTGCCACTGACAGTTCAAGCACCATTGGCTCTGCTGGACTATACGGCTCAAAGAGCGGGCAGCTTGCACAGCAGCCTGGACCTGTTGCAGAGCTTTCTCTTGTTCTGGGCCCCACTCAGAACTAGTAGCTTTTCAGGTCACTGGGTAAATGGGACAGATACCCAAAAGATGAATATGTTACCTCCAAAATCCAAGGAGACCCACTATGCCTTGTGTTTCTTGTTTTGGCTGTGAGAGAGGCCAAATGGAACTGCTTATTCTTCATCTCAAAAGGAAATCTTGACCTGCCCCCACACCACTAGCCCCCTAGAAATTTCACTGAGGCCTCTGAATTTTTGTCAAATTTTTTCTCACCCTCTGGTAAGACACTAATGCCTTACCAATACGTCTAGAGTAGTTGCTACTTCTTGTTCACTAGGTCCAATTAGTATAATGTCAGGAATGCAATGGACCAATGTGATATCCTGAGGAAGGGAAAGGTGATCAAGATTCTTGTGAACTAAGAAGAATCTTGTGACACAGAGCTGGAGAGTTCATTGTCTCCTGAAGTGAGATAGTGAAGGTGTACTGCTGGCCTTGCCAGCTGAAAGAAGACTGCTTCTAGTAGTTTCTATTAAGAGGAATGGAGGAAAAAAAGCATCTGACAAATTCAATAGTTACATACTATGTACTAAAAGATGTGTTAACTTGTTCAAACAATGAAACCGTGTCTGGTCCAGCAGTTACAATTGGAATCATCACCTGGTTAAACTTATAAAAATCCACCGTCATTCTCCAAGATCCACCCCTCTTTTGCACAGACAAAGTAGAGTAGAATGGGAATGTGGTGGGAGTTACCACCCCTGCATCTTTCAAATCCTTGATGGTGGCACTCATCTCTTCCATCACTTCAAGAATGTAGTATTACTTTTGGTTTACTATTTTCTGAGGTACAGGCAGCTCTAATAGTTTTCATTTGGACTTTCCCACCACGATGGCTCTCACCCCACAGGTTAAGGAACCAGTGTGTGTGTGGGGGGGGGTTCTGTCAGCTGCCGAGTATGTCCATTTCAATTATGGATTCTAGAACTGGAAAAATAACCATAGCATGGGTTCAGGAACCACTGGTCCACTGTGAGACAGACCTTGGCTAGAAACCCCTTTAATCACCTGACCTCCGTAAGCCCATTACTGGTGAACCACAGTGATGTTTGGGTCTCCTGGAATTAGTGGCCCTCCAGAGCCAGTGTCCAGTAGTCCCTGAAAGGTCTGATTATTTCTTTTTCCCAAGACAGTTACTCTGAGAAAAGGCTGTGGGTTCCTTGGGGAAGGCTGGGAGAAAGAGTAACAGTAAAACTTTTCAGTAGTGCACCAGAGCCTTTCCTCCAGGGCACCTGGCCTCCCTTTCATTCAAGGGGTTCCAGGTCTGCCCACTGGCTCAAGTCTGGGATTCATTGAGAGCTGTGATTCTCTGGTTTTATAATTCAGATTGGACATTTGTTCATTTGACCTAGAACTTTTCTGCTTATTCAAATCAAGTAGAAATTTAGTAGGCTTCCCGTCTTTCACTTGCAGAAACACCGTGATCAACTAGCAATGCTGTAGGTCTGCGTGAGTCAGACCATGCTGATTGCTGGCTTGATTCTGCTGTCCATTACGGTAACCACTCCCACCTTGCCTTTGGTGGTTGAGTGCCACCACTTGGCCCCTGCCACTCCAAGATAAATCTTTCTGTGTAGAATAGCCTTATTATCCACTGTCAGATTAATCCAATTCAACATTACTTGAGCATCTACTATTGTAAGACAGGTTGCTATGAACAACTTACCATGAGAGCTATTAAATACAAATTAAATACTTTTATTAGTAACAGATATTATCAATATATGCTTATCCAGGCCTTTCTTTCCTTCACAGACTGCTTATATCCCTCTAAGGGTCCCCAGAAAATTCTCAGACTTCTGACTGAGCACAGGGGCCCATTGATTTGCTAACACCTTCCTTTTACTCGGAGACTACTCATAATTGTTCCAAGCTTTAGCACTCTGGATGCCATCTAAGCGCCTGACCTTTACATATTTTCTCTTTGTCACCAGGTTCTGAACTGAAGCCACAAAATGGGAGATGCTATTTGCTCTGATTTTGTAACTCTGATTTTCCTCCCATCTAATACTTACTTTTCATTTGACTTTTTACAGAGAGAAAGGTAAGAGCTCGAGGTTTCTTGAAGGGATCAGATCCTTTTACCTTCAGAACTCCTTCTATAATGTCAATATTTTAAAACTAACAGACTAAACAGGGCATATTTTAAGAAAGTTTACAGATTAGGATCTTAGCAATATGTTTCAGCTAAATGTCAGAATTAGATAATGTCAACATTAATCAAAATGGCCAGCTAAGAATTGAAATGACATTGGAACTACTTGAGTCCCTAACATTCAGGAGGTAATGCTGCATTAGCAGATGTCAAAGTTAACAATGTTAGCAAACTAAACATGGGACTTCCTGAGCATATGTTGGACGTTAGCTGATCAGCATTGATATTAATCATGCTTTGAGCAGTAGACAGATAATCTATAAATACCCACTTTATATCAAGGAAAAAAAACTGATTTTATTTTCTTCTATTTCTATTGTAGCCCTGACCATATTTCTTGTTATATGTGAAATAAGTTCATTGACTACATTCCATCTACACCTTGTACTAACTTCTGTGGTTAGGATTTACTGCCATTTATTCTAATTTGTGTATCTGTCTCTGTCCTACACTAGGCTGTAGGAGTCTTGAATGCAGAAATTGTGGTTTACTAATATCTGCCAGGCCTGGAATGTAGTAGCAGGGGCTCAGGAGTAAAAAAGACTTGGATTTGATTCCTGGCCATAGGACTTAAGCGTATCTTGATGGGTAAGTGTCTTAACTTCTCTGGGCCTCATAATACTGACTTGTAAAACAGGGATTTTCATACCTACTAGAAGAGTGGATTAAGATTAAATGATATCATTTACTATATCATAAAGATTCTTTGGTTATAAACAGAAGGAAACTGTATCATTAAGTTCTTTGTTTATAAGCAGCAGAAATAAATTTTTGCTAACTTGAGGGGGAAAAAAGAAATAACAACTAAACACAGAGTGTAGTCTGGGATTAGATCCTGGGTCAGAGGGAAAAATGTATATAAAGGATGTTATTGGTACAATTAAGGTAATCTTAAAAGTGGACTGTATATAATAAAATAGTATTAGCTAATCTTAAATTTTCTGAATTTGATCATTTTATTGTGGTTATGTAAAAGAATTCTCTTGCTTTTAGGCAATATGCAATGTAGGATTTAGAGGTAAAGGAGCATCATGCCTGAAACTCTCAAATGCCTCAGGAAAAAATTGTTTTTATATATATAATATACACATATATGACATATGTAATATACATTTATATATAATAGATACACACACATATAAAGAGCCACAGCAATAAAGTAAATATGGCAAAGTATTAATTAGTGAATCTCAGTAAAGGATATGGGAATTCTTTGAACTGTTCTTATACTGGTAAAAATGACTTTCTTCCTTCTTTTCATCACTTTGCACATGACTCACAATCCCAGGAGAGAGAGAGAGAGAGCTTTCAGTGAATTAATACAGGGGTGAGGGATAGAGAGTTTTCAGAAGGGTTCACTATTGTATCCCTCAAAACCCAGAACAGTGCCTGGCCATCACGTGGTAGATCCTCAAAAAATAATCCTCAATGCATATTCATACTCATTTACACACAGTAGGTATGCAAGAAGTCCAAGTTCCCTTACTTCCCTTTTGTAACTCCAATTTCAAGTATTTTATCAAGCATATAGCAGGTACTCTAAAATAGTTGCTACTTTAATTGTAGCATTGGCATGGCGGGCAGGAAGAGACTGCTCCTTAGCTGTGTGGGTGTGCACATTCAGGAATCCTATCTTCTTCCTTACTGATAAGCAAATTGTCCTGCACACATGGCCTGCTTCCCAGATAGGCAATAGTTTTAAGCATCTATGACAACATAAGTATAAGAAGAGGTGCCAAGAAAGTATAGTGACCTGACTTTAGGATCACCACCTCTTAATCACCGCGAGATTTAGGAAATAAATCTCTTCATCTCTCTAAGTCTTGGTATCCCTATTGTGATATTATGAAATATAGGAGGAGGCTTCAAAAAGTTTGTAGAAAGATGGAGTTAAAAGATAAAAATATAAATATAAACTTTATTTTTCAACATAAGCTCCATCAAGTTCAAGGCACTCTTGTAAGTGATGATACCAGCCATTTAGTCCATCCCTAAAGAACTGTGAGTCCTGGGAATTTAGCCATATCAATGCAGTCTTTTTTACATTATTAACTGAAGAAAAATGGGTGCCATTTAAAGATTTTTTAAGATTGGGAAACAAAACGAAGTAAAAAGCAGCCAAACCAGGACTGCAAGGTGGATGCCTAATGATTTCCCATCCAAACTCTTGAAAAATTGTCCATGTTTAATGAGCAAGAGCACTGTCATGATGGAGAAGGACTCTGATAAAGCTTTCCTGGGTGTTTTTCTGTTAAAGTTTTGGCTAACTTTTTCAAAACACTATCATAATGAGCAGATGTTATCATTGTTTGGTGATCCAGAAGGTGAACAAGCAAAATGCCTTGAGCATCCCCAAAAGCTATTGCTATAACCTTTCTTCTTGACTAATCTGCTTTTGCTTAGACTGAACCACATCCGCCTCTTGGTAGCCATTGCTTTGATTGTGCTTTGTCTTCAGGATCATACTGATGCCGAGTTTCATCTCCTGTTACAATTCCTTTAGGAGCTTGATCCCACTTGTTTAAAATTTCCACTGAAAGCTCTGCTCTTGTCTGCAGCTGATCTGGGTGCAACAGTTTTGGTACCCATCAAGTGGAAAGTTTGCTCAACTTGAATTTTTCAGTCAGAATCATGTAAGCTGAAACAGTTGAGCTGTCTATGGTATTGGATATCATTTCTGCCATTAATCATTGGTCCTTCAATTAGGTCTTCAATTGGTCTTCAATTAGGACACAAACAAGGTTAATATTTTTGCCTCAAACTGATGTAAATGATTTACCCCTGTGGGCTTCATCTTCAGCATCATTTTGTCCCTTCTTAAAATAAGCTATCCATTTGTAAACTGCTGATTTCTTTATGGTATTGTCCCCATAAACTTTTCATAAACAATCAGTGCTTTCACCATTCTCCCACCCAAGCTTCACCAGAAATTTGGTGTTTGTACTTGCTTCAATTTTAGCAGAACTCATGTTCCTCTGATAGGAGGTCTTTTCAAACTGGTGTCTCATCCTTCTTAGTGCCTCAAACTAGATCACGTTCAGACATGTTATAACAAGTTAGTAGGAATTTATTTTGGTGCAAAAAACTTTTGAAATCTATGCATAGATTTTTCAGAATACACATTTTCCATGAACTTTTTGAAGACCCAATATGTTTGGTCTTTGTCTCTATTTCCAGGCATACAACTCCTAAAATCTTTGGAATGTTCAGAATTATAAGTGTCTTTTTGTATGCTAATGAGTTGACTGATGGCAGACAGGCAGGCTAGGTAACATCAGAATGGGGGCTGGTCACCAGAAAGACCAAGGCAGGATTAGAGCATTGGGACTTTTA
Source organism: Cheirogaleus medius (assembly GCA_008086735.1). NCBI lineage: Eukaryota > Metazoa > Chordata > Mammalia > Primates > Cheirogaleidae > Cheirogaleus > Cheirogaleus medius. The sequence continues at coordinate 41,593,251 of VBSM01001265.1, read as the reverse complement.
GCCCCAAACCCCAACCTCCAGGGAGGGAAGAGGAGCTAAAGGTTATGTTGATTACCAATGGCCAATGATTTAATCACTCATGACTAGGTAATGAAGCTTCAGTAAAAACCTAAAAGAACATGGTCTGGAGAGCTTCCAGATAGCTGAACACATGGAGGTTCCTGGAAGGTAATGTAACTGGGGAGGCCATGGAAGCTGTGTGCCCCTTTCCACATGCTTTGCCCTGTGCCTCTTTTCATCTGTATCCTTTGTAATATTCTTTATAATGAGCCAGTAAACATAAGTATTTCCCTGATTTCTGTGAGCCACTCTAGCAAATTAATCCAACCCAAGGTGGAGATTATGGGAACCCCAAATTTTAGCCAGTAGGTCAGAAGCACAGTTAAAACAACCTGGGGCATGCAATTGGCATCTGATGTAGAGGCTGCCTTGTGGGACTGAGCCCTCAACCTGTGGGATCTGATACTATCTCCGGATAGATAATGTCAGGATTTCACTAAATTAGAGGATATCCAGCTTGTGTCTGCTGAAGAATCTACTGTAGCATTCATTGGTCATTGGTGGGAAGAAACCCACATACACTTCTTGGTAACCAGAGGTCACAGAAGGCTTCTGTGTTGATTGTTGTGATGTACGAACAGAGGAAGAACAGTTGTTTTTTCCCTCTCCATCAGTAGACTCATGTATAAAATAGAATGTTAAATAGTCCTTACATTATGGCCACTAACCCCCAAGAGAACTTCTTAATGTTGCCTAATAATCATAACATATTTCCCTAGTACATGCACTCTTCCACTGTCTTAGATAATTATTTCATGTCTTCTCTCTCTTTCAATCATTTACATTTTCCCCCATCCTCACTCTTAGCTTCCTTTAATAATTGTTCCCAGAAGTTGCACAAACCACTTCGGCTATTTTCTAGGCACCAGAATTTAGTTACATAGTTACATGACCATACCTACTGTAGGGGAAGCTGGGAAATGTCTTTATTATGAGGGTACATGTACCCAACTATAATTCTAGGCTTCTGTTATCAAAGGGAAGAAAACCAACACTGAGAGATACTAGCAGTCTTTACTCGAATGGATTTATCATAATGTTTCCTGAGGCTAGGAGCATCACTGCAAAATTGTGACCCATAGCCTCAATGGGCTCTAATTCTCTCTGGCAGTCAAATTATCTATCTCTAATCCACTCACACTCCCACTCTCCTGAATGATTATTTCATAATCTTTTTCCCCTTTTTAAAACTCCAACATCTACTTTGCCATTTTCTGTCTCTCTCACTCACACTTTGTATTTGTGTGTATATATGTGTCTGTCTGTCTGTCTATCTGTCTCTCTCAGTAGAAGACCTTGATTCCTATTTTATTTTGAAATAGAAGCAAATTAAAGAGGACTTCTACAAGTTCCCATGACCAAACTCTATAAAATAACTTAAAGAGGTTTATTCTGAGCCAAATTTGTGGACCATGGACCAGAATTGAGCAAGTGGACTCACCGTGGTTGGGTTACAGTTTGGTTTTATATATTTCATGGAGATAGGAATTACATGTAAAGTTGTAAATCAATAGATGGAAGGCATACATTGGTTTGGCCCAAAAAGGTGGGACATCTCAAAGCAGGGGGCTTATAGGTTATATGTGAGTATAAAGACTCTTTGGTTTATAATTGGTTAAAGACATGAAGCTTTGTCTAAAGGTTTGGAATGTTTTCAGTTAAGATGAGAAAGTCTGTTAATCAGAGGCAAACCACCAGTATACCCAGACTCAAGTGATTTTTTATGTATAATAAATTAAGGACCTACAGGTTTATCCTGCATAGCCTTAGGCCTGTTAATGAGTTACAAAGGATATCTCCAAGAAGGGGCATGATGAGACATGTCTGACTTCCCTTCCCATGGCCTGCAACTCAGCTTTAGGGCATCTGCTTGCCCAAGAAGGGGTCCATTCAGTCAGCTTGGGGGGGAAGTGGGGGGCAGAACTTAAGACTTTATTTTAGTTCACACTCAAAACAATAAAAAAATTAAATAAACTGAAAGTCAACAACTTTTCTTAGCTCCGTGAGAAAATTAAAGTCACAAGGCAAACTACTGCCATGAAAATTGGAGAGACAAATGGGTAAAATAGAGAATCACAACTTACCTGAAGCCCAGGAGAAGGAAAGTCTACAGGGACAATTACTGGGGTAAGAATGTAATGGATGAATTGTTGGACACTCAGTGTGGGCAAGTTTAGAAGTTAAAAACTCCAAGGGGGACCAGTCTTACTGGATTTTACCCCCACTTTTGTGAGTTTTAGCTCCAGGAACCTTACCAGGTTCTCAGGGTGAAGATCAGAGAAAAGTGCCCTCATGCTTCTGGCAAGGGGAGGAGGAAAGTCGTCATTTCAAAATATGCCCAGAGCATTCTGGTCTTCTTAACCAGGCCTGCCCGCAAAAGAAACTATTTTACCACCGCCTAACTGACACAGGGAAAGGAAAAGACTCAACTCCGGCCCCTTCTTGCCAACTAAGGCAGGGGGAAAAACTAAGAAGCAGTTGTGAAAGGTCAGCCCAGGGGCATAGGCTCCCTAAAAGACTGAGACCTAATCACAGGCCTGTGGAATGCTTCCTCTCTCCCTAAACCTTCCTACTGTATCAATAAAGCTTCTGTATAATAATATACAGAAAGGACTTCATGTCTCAGACTTTATTTAAGAAGTCTCTAGGGAAACTCAAAGAAAATGGGAGACAAAAACAAGGACACCAGAGGAAAGTCTAACCTCTGACACATACAGCTACAGCAAACAATACACACAGCCTCACTTCTAGCCAAACATAAAACCTCACACTAAAGTTATATTTACCTCAGTTTCTTTTATCTATATTATGTCCAACTTTCAACAAAAAAATTACAAGATAAACTAAAAGGCAAAAAACAGTTTGAAGAGACAGAGCAAGTATCAGAACCAAGTTCAGATATGGCAAAGATGTTGGAATTATCCGACTGGGAATTTAAAATAACTATGATCGGCCGGGCACAGTGGCTCATGCCTGTAATCCTAGCACTTTGGGAGGCTGAGGCGGGCAGATCACTCAAGGTCAGGAGTTCGAGACCAGCCTGAACAAAAGCGAGACCCTGTCTCTACTAAAAATAGAAAGAGATTAATTGGCTAACTAAAAATATATAGAAAAAATTAGCCGGGCATGGTGGTGCGTGTCTGTAGTCTCAGCTACTTAGGAGGCTGAGGCAGAAGGTTTGCTTGAGCCCAGGAGTTTGAGGTTGCTGTGAGCTAGGCTGACGCCACGGCACTCTAGCCAGGGCAACAGAGTGAGACTCTGTCTCAATAAAATAAAATAAAATAAAATAAAATAAAATAAAATAAAATAAAAAATAACTATGATTAATATGCTAAGGGTTCTAATGGAAAACATAGACCTTTCCCATCAACATATAAACATGCTGTTAATTCTCACACATTAAAGAATACTTCTTTCATGACCACCTTTCCTCACCAGCTACCACTTAAAATTTTTCTGCTCCCCTTACAACAAAACTTGAAAACACTGTCTCCAATTTATTTCCTCCCATTATTTTAAAGACAGGGTCTTGCTCTGTTGCCCAGACTAGAGTGCTATAGTGGTTCATAGCTCACTGAAGCCTCAAACTCCTAGGCTTGAGCAATTCTCCTGCCTCAGCCTCCTGAGTAGCTAGGACTACAGGCACACTGCCACCATGCCCGGCTAATTTTTCTATTTTTTGTAGAGATGGGGTCTCACTCTTGCTCAGGCTGTTCTCAAACTCCTGAGCTCAAGCAATCCTCCCACCTTGGCCTCCCAGAGTGTTAGGATTATAGGCGAGAGCCACTGCACCCAGCCCCATTCTTTTTTTTTTTTTTTAAAACCTTTTTGTTATAGAAAATTTCAAACATAAACAAAAATAGAATAGTACAATGAATTAATATGTATGTATTATCCAACCTCAATATTTTTCAACATTTTACCAGTCCTATTTCATCTATTCCATTCTACTGTTTTATTTTTTCTGAAATATTTAAAACAAAATTCCAGACATCACATGTGACCCATAAATTCTTCAAGATTATATCTTTAAAAGCTAAATAATTATTGCACATAATCACAATGTCATATCACATCTAATAAAATTAATAACAATTCCTTAATATCAACTAATATCAGGAATTAAAGAAGGGACATCACTATATGTCCCACAGACACTAAAAGAACAATATAAACAAATTTATGCCAATAATTTAGCAGCTTAGATGAAATAAATGTCTTAAAACATACACCTTACAAAAACTGACAGAAAAACAGAAAATATGCACAATACCATATTTATTAAACATTAAATTTATAATTTAAAATCTTCTTATGAAGAAAGCTCCAGGCCCACATGGCTACAGTAGTGAATTCTAGTCTTCTAATAGTGAATTCTATTCAAACATTTAAAAAAGAAATAATACCAATCTTATACAAACCCTCAAAATATAATTCCCTGTGCCTGTTGAAATTTCTCTATGTCTCTAAAAAACACATCTTTTCCCTGCTGACTTGTCTAAATAAGGATCTATGCATTGCATTTGGTTGCTGTCTTTTAATTTTCCTCTAATCTATAATGTCCCCTTCCTTTTTTAATGCCTTTAATTGTTGAAGAAACTGGTTCATTTGTCCTATAAAAATTCATGTATTATGGATTAGGTTTATGTCTTCCTTGTGGCACTACTTAATTTGGTCCTCTAACTCCCATATTTTCTGTAAATTGCTATTTGATCTACAACAAGAGTTGGCAAACTATGGCCAGCAAACTAATTCTAGTCTATTGCCTGTTTCTTTAAGTCCTAAAAGCTAAAAATGGTCATATTTTAAATTTTTTCCATATGACTTCTCTCCTGTTTTTTAATATTTTTTAAATTGACAAATAAAAATCATATGTATTTATGGTACACAACATGATATTTTGACAAATACATACATTGTGACATGATTATATCAAGGTAGTATATTTAACAATTAGCATATCTATCACCTCACATATTTATCATTTTTTTGTGGTGAGAACATTTAAATCTACTCTCTTAACCATTTCCAGATATACAATACATTATTATGAACTATAGTCACCATGTTATACAATAGATCACCAGAGCTTATTCCTCCTGTGTAACTGAAACTTTGTATCCTATAACAAACATCTCCCTATTCCCCACCCCCAAGCCCCTGGAAACCACCATTCTGTTGTTTCTATGAGTTTGACGTTTTTAGATTCCACATATAAGTAAGATCATACAGTATTTGTCTTTCTGCATGTTGCTTTTTTCACTTAGCATAATGTCCTCCAGTTTCATCTGTGTTGTCACAAATGACAGGATTTCCCTCTTTTTAAAGGCTGAATAGTATTCCATTTGTATATGTACCACATTTTCTTTATCCATCCATTGATGGATACTTACGTTGATTCCATATCTTGGCTATTGTAAATAATGCTGCAATGAACATGGGAGTGAAGATATTTCTTTCACATACTGACTTCATTTCCTTTGGATATATATCCATCAACAGGATGGGTAAATAAATTGGGTTGTAATCATAAAATGAGGTACTATATGGCATTAAAAATGAACAAACGATAGCTACAGGCAATTACATAGCTGAGTTTTATGAAAATAATATTGAGTAAAAGAAATTGTACCCAAAGTAATACTGTATGCTTCTATGTATATAAAGTTCAAAAGCAGGCAAAACTAAATTATAATGTCTAGACTACATACTCAGGTGGTCAACTATAAAGAAAAGCAAGGAAATGGTTACCTAAAAGGTCAGGAGAGTAGCAACCATTAGGGGTAAAATAGCTGTGATTGCAAAGGGGAAGGAAAGTTGCTGGGGCTAGAGGTGTAGCACTGATAGAGTTCTTGTCCTTGACTTGGATGGTGATTACACAAATATTCATTTTATAAACATTCATTAATTATGCATTTACATTTTATGCATTTTTCTGTTATGTGTCATAATATAAACGTTTTTTAAACTTGCTAATATCCTCAGCAGTGAAAGCCCAGGCAATAATTATATGCCAAATTATCCCAAATAATAAGGTATAAAATTGGTATGCTTCACACAGTAACCTGTTTGCAGAGGATGTTACAATTTACTTTTAACCCCACTTTAATAAATGCAAATATTTACCAAAGAAGCAGCCAATTAACAAGTATTAACTCCAGAATTAGTTGAACAAAATTGGAATTTGTAGCAATCCATCCAGGGGCAGGCTTTGCCCAATAGCTCCTAAACTTAAATTTTAAAGAGTGATTAAAACCTTGGGGACTTCTGGGAGTATGTTTTCTTTAATCTGCAATGTGGTCACAGAGCATTATAGAAGTCTATTTTCCATAATTTCTAGTCCTTTGTCAAATACATAAAAAACACCATGATTAATAAAACTACAGCAGGCAAGATTAAGATCTCAAAATGGAGGTGAGGAAAGTGATTGGACACATAAAATGACATAAAAGATATTTTTAAAATAAATTCTTGATCTTCATTTGATCTTATTTCCCTGGGGTATAGGGCACTGTGTGGGTTGGTAACAAGGTCACAGCTGCACCGCTGGGTCCAACTGGTGTCATGATGCTGCTGCCCCTTAGGTGGATGTGGTGGGATGTTGGTGAGGCCCCAGAGATGTTGAGATGCAGGAGCTTTTGGGCTCCTGGGCAGGATACACTCTGCTAGTGGCTCAACTCTCAGAATGGTGCCATGCTGCAACAGGCTGGGACCTGGGGAGTGGGAGTGACCCAGTGTGAATTATGCAGTCACAATGGACTCCTGGCAGCTCCCTGTACTGGCTCAGAGTCTGTGAGGGATGTGGACCTCACTTTTAGCTAGGATTGCAGGTGTCTGTGGCATGCATGTGGACTGCTGGAGATCTACCACTTGTCTTTTCCCCACACTAGGGAGGTCTTCTTGGTTCCAAGCCAATCCTGGCCAGCTGCTTTGCTTCCCTGTCTATGCTGCCCTCCCAATTTTCCATGCCTCACAGGGCCTTTACCACTTCCTTACTAAATTCCAGTCTCTCAATCTGTTTGACATGTGGTTTTCTATTTGTTGTTTGACTAGAGGTGAGTGCTGTGTGCCTCTAGTCAGCCATCTTGATGACATCTCTATTGCACTATTCCTATAATCAAAGTCAGATCCAATTTGTAAGACCTGAAGCTTACATAATTTAGGAGGTTCTTTTTCTTTAAGAAAAAGAAGACAAAATTACAAATATTAAAGTAAACATTTATTGTATAGACCTGAAGGTAACGTTAAGGATGTTTCACTTTTGTTCCTCAGGGCATTTCAGGGAGCTCCACAGGCCAGAGAGAGCTTGGTAGGCATGCTACAGAAGGCATGTCCTCTTTATGTTGTAGGGGGAGCCATTCAGGTTATTACTGGAGTAAGGAAGTGTGTAAGAGCATGAACTCTGCAACCAGATTGCCAGTGTAACTTGGTAGAAGCCATGAGACCTCTCTGAGCTTCGGTTCCTCTTTTGTAAACTGGAGAGGATACTACTAACTACTTCAGAGGGCTAGCGTGATGATTAAATGAGTTAATATATGAAGAGTTCCTGGTGCATATTAAACTTTCTAAAATATGGTAATAGAGTTAACCCTTGAACAACATGGAAGTAAGTTATGCCAACCCACTGTGCAGTCAAAAAACCATGGGTAGCTTTTGAGTCCCCCCAAAACTTAACTACTCATAGCCTACTGTTGATCAGAAACTTTACTTAAAAAAATAATAACATAAAGAATTAACATATATTTTGTATGTTTTATATATATATGTATATCACATACTATATCTTATAATAAAGTAAGCTAGGGAAAAGAAAATGTTAAGAAAATCATAAGGAAGAAAAAATATATTTACTGTTCATTAAGCAGAATTGGATCATCAAAAAGGTCTTTATCCTTGTCATCTTCATGTTAAGTAGTCTGAGGATGAGAAGGAAGAGGAGGGCTTGGTCTTGCTGTCTCAGGACTGGCAGATCTGGAAGAGTAAGAGGAGGTAGAAGGGGAGACAGGAGAGGCAGGCACACTCAGTGTAATTTTATGCAAATACATCATAATTTCTGTCTGATGTTTTTGCTTTTTCATTTCTCTAAAAATGTCTTTATAAAGCACTAATTCCTCCACCATTTGCTTTAGTTTCAGTGCCCATATTGCAGGAGATTCTATGTCATAAAAGAAGTCAAAAGTAGTTTTGAATAATCAAACCCTTCTGCCAGATTATCCAATGTCAATTTATTTCTGGCACTGTCTCTTTTACATCTTCATCTTCATTGTCTGGTACTGGTTCAGAAGCACTCATTTTCATCAAGTTGTCTTCTGTTAATTCCTCTGGTGTGATGTCTATTAGGTTTTGAATTTATGCGAGATCCATATTTTGAAACCCTTCTTTTCTTGCCATATTCACAATCTCTTTCAAGATTTCCTTGATTGGCTCCGTTGTAAATCTTGTAAAGTCATGCATAACATCTGGACATAGTTTTCTCCAGCAGGAATTTATTGTTTCAGGCTTGGTGGCTTTCACAGCTTTTTCTATATCAATGATGGCATCTTCAATGGTGTAATCCTTCCAGACATTCATGATATTCTCTCTATGAGGATTCTCTTCCAGCATTGACAGTTCTTTCCATAGAGTACTGTGTATAATAAGCCTTAAAGGTCCTGATGACCTCCTGATCTAGAGGCTGAATTAGAGATGTGTTTGGGGGCAAGCAGACTACTTCAATACCTTTGGTGTTGAACTCATGAGGTTTCGGGCGGGCAGGGGCATTATTCAATACCAAAAGAACATTGAAAGTCAGTCCCTTACTGGCAAGCTACTTCCTTACTTCAGGGACAAAGCATTGATGGAAATAATTCAGAAAAAGGGTTCTCATTGTTTAGACCTTCTTGTTGTACAACCATAAGACTGGCAGCTGGTATTTTATCTTTTCCTTCAAGGCTCAGGGGTTAGCAGCTTTGTAGGTAAGTCCATCACAACCCTGACTGCATTTGTATGGAACAGTAGTGTTGGCCTTTCCCTTCATGCCTTAAATCCTGATATTTGTTTTTCTTTCCTACTAATAAATGCTCTTTGTGGCATTTTTCCCCCCAGCACAGGGCATCTGCATTAAAAATCTGTTTAGTCAGATATTCTTTCTCCTCAGTGATTTTCTTAATGGCATCTGGGTACTTTTCTGCTGCCTCCTAATATCTTGACATTTTTAAAGTCAAAACTCTTTCTAAAACAATCAAACTATCCTTTACTGGCATTAAATTCCCCAGCTTTAGATCCTTCACCTTCCTTTTGCTTTAAGTTGTCATATAATGACTTTGCTTTTTATTGAATCATATTACAAAGGCATACAGGCATGCCTTTCTTATAGCAATCCTGTACCCACGTAAAAGCTGCATTTTCAGTATGAGAGAAAAAGGTATTTCACAAAAAGTGCAAGATTTTTGCACCTGCTGACATAGCTATAATGATGACTTCATGAGTTTCCTTTTCTTTTATTTCTTTCTTTTTTTTTTTACAATGGTTCTTATGCTGGATTCATTTATCTTTAAACAGTGGGCAACTGCAGCTGCAGACCTCAATGTAGAGTATATATCAAGCAATTCAATTTTTTTCTTATAATTCCATGACTTTTCTCTGCTTCTTGGGAACATATCCGGCATCACTAGTGGCACTTTGTATGGGTCCCATAGTGTTATTCAAGATTTACAGTATTGCACTTAATATGATGAAAAATACGTGAGAACTACCAGAGATAACTATTTACTTCAATATGCAATTTACCAGAGAGATGAACTACTTACTTAGAGATGATTAGTATCACATGGTGTTTTAAGCAGATAATTGAAACACTTGAGCTTACTGCAACAGCAACAGGAGGTGGCTACAAAATTATTATGTAGTACAGTATATAATTAATTTCATGCAGTTATGACTTAATATTGCATCTTTACATTTGTTTACATTCCTCTTGTCTGTGAATGATGCCATGTATGGCCTGTAAGTGTTTGTGTGTATAAATCTTGATAAATTTTAACTTTTTATAATAGATTGATGTATATTTTATGATAATACATGATAAAATAGATTAGTATCTACATATATTTTATGCATTCATGATATCTTTTTCTTAATTATTTTGATATTTTTATGCTATACAGTTTATAAGTTTTTTGAACTTACTGCAAATCTCAAAACAATTCTCCAATATATTTATTGAAAAAAGTCCATGTGTAAATGGACTTGTACAGTTCAAATCTGTGTTGTTCAAGAGCCAACTTTATACTCATTTTTAAAACATCACTCTGGCTACCATCTGGAAGGTGATGAAGCTAAAAGAGGAGGTGTCAAGCCAACACTGAAAATAAAAATAAACAAGAAGATGATATGATTTGCTATAGCACAAGATAAGGGGGTGGTTTGAATCCAGCACCAGAAGTATAAATGCTATAGTCAACTTTCAATGATATCCATTTTAAATTAATCATTGCTAATTTCAATTTCAAACACTGTTTTCCCTTGCCTTCAGCATACTACTGGACAGTAGTCCCTGGTTAGAAATTAATTAACCCTTTGGCTGAAACAAGTTGCCATGAGAGGATAAAGAAAATCAGGATCCCCACTTTCTAGGACTCAGATTCCAGTTCTTAAGATGCACATTGTCAGATGGGGTGTAGGGTTTGGGGAAGAAAGAAGGTAGCTTTGTCAATTTTGTGTTGCTATAAAAGAATACCTGTGACTGGGTAATTTATAAAGAAAAAAGGTTTATTTAGCTCATTGTTCTACAAGCTGAAAAGTTCAAGGGCATGGCCTTGGCTTCTGCCCAGGGCTTTTGTGCTGAGTGACTGCATGGCAGACAAAGTTAAAGGGGATGGACACGTGCAAAGAGGGGAAAACCTGAGAGGTGTCCTAGATGTATAACAACCCATTCTGGCAGGAACTAACTCATTCCCAAAAGAACAAATCCAGTCTCATAGGTGTGAGAACTCACTCACTACTGTGAGAGCAGCACCAAGCCAATCATGAGGGATCTGCCCCCATAACCCAAACACCTGCCATGAGGCTCTACCTCCCAACACCATCACATTGGGGATCAAATTTCAACATGAGTTTTTGTGGGGACAAAGAAACCATAGCAAAAGACAAGAAAAATACCTGGGGCAGGAGATGAGCCAACTGGTTACTGCTTTTGATCCCTTGCATGGGGTAGGCACAAAGAAGAGATTTGCACTGGAATAAACATCATTGCTGTGTACCCCAGACTGTATTATTCCCCAGATTTTACAATTAACTCATTGAAGGCATACTTACTTTTTTAAAGGTTCATAACTACATAATTCTGAAGACATTTGGTGGCAAGTTTTGTTTTTCCTTTCTCAAGGTTCAAGAAGTGCTTAAGTATTTTCATAGGAGATATTTTCTAGTCTGTCTTGAGAACAGTTTTACAATTCTTCCAGGCCATTTGCCCTCCTGGCTACCTTTCCTGCCCACCTTCTGGCAGGAAATTTTCTTCCATCCCTACCTGGCAAAATTCTGATCCTCCTCAAAAACTCAGCTTAATTATCTTCTCCAGACTACCACTCCACATGGCTTGTACATCTATATGTGTACTTACTGGTTTATATTGCAATGATCTCTCTTTTTTTTTTTTTTTTTTGCCAGTCTCCAACTCTAGAGCATGAGCTCCTTGATGGAAGGGACCATGATTTTATTTTCCAACTCGGGACACTATATAGCATAATAGTTTAGTGCATAGAGCCAGCACTTCTAGGTTTAAGTCTCACTTTTATAGAACGTGTATCCTTAAATAGGTCATTTAACCATTCTGTGCCTAAATTCTCTTATCTGTAAAATAGGTATCATAATAGTGGCAACTTTAAATAACTAGCCCTCACTTTTACCTTTTATTTTTTAGATAGAAACCTTTTCATAACCGTCACTGAGTTATAGAAAAGAAAAAAAAAATTTTGAAATAAATTTAAAAGGTAACCTAATATCTAAAAGGGGCATTGTTTCCAGGTCAAGCAAACGTAGATAACTGTGTTGGGAGTTGTGGGGTAAGAGAGAGACTGGAAGATTTTGACAGGTAACTCCTGGCATTCCTCCAAGTCTCTCTGCAACATCTTCACACCATCATTACTTCTGTGACACCCATATTCAAGGTCTCATCTGTCAGAGGACTGCCTTCTCCAGGAAGCCACCTCCGACATCCCACACTCAGGCTCTGTAAGGCGGTCGTCTGTTTAGACGTCTGATACCATAGCTGTGACTTGAGCAGGGACTATGTCTGGTTTTTCTCTGTGCTCAGAACTCAGGAACGACTGATATCATACTCAGGTTAATCCTGTCAACAATTTAAGAGTCTTCTGGACGTTCTCCCTCTGCATCAGTCACTCCTTGCCTCTCAGGGTTCCTCAGCCTCACCTGAAAGGTTTAGAAATGAGGACCCTGAGACCCCCCCACCCCCACCCCATGTGCGCTTCCTGGTGTTTTCAGCGATAACCCTACAACCAGGGCCTTAACCCCGCCCCCTCCCTCCTGGCCCCGCCCCTCCCTCCTTAGACCGGGTCCAAAAGTACGCATGCTCAGTCTTAACCTCCGCAGCGTGATGACATAGGCGGCGTTGGCGTGGTGACGTAGGGGCGGTGGTTGCGCGCGTGCGGCCCGGGGTCGAATCGCAGGTTTAGAATTATCGCGGGGCGGCGAGGCGCTTGGTCTGCCTCTGAGCGTGGTTTCTGAGGCGTTTGCCGAGTGCGCTGCCTCCATTCCGCTCTGTTGGGAAGAGGGAAACAGAGGAGAGGTTCTGTGGGGACAGCTGGGAGCCCTGAAGGAGAAAGAGCAGCCGGGGGGCTCCATAGCGCCTGAAGGCAGGACTGCGACCGAGAAAGGGGAGCTGCTGAGAAGGGTGGGCGCCTGCAGGCAGGGTCCGAGCCGCTGACCTCAGGGCTGGTCCCGCGGAGGGCCTGGGGCGGCTGCGCGATGCTCACGGCCCGGTACCTTCTCCGAGCCCTGCGCTTCTGTTCCTCCGCTCCCTGCCCCAGGCACAAACCTTCAGCCAAACTGAGCGTGCGAGACGCTCTCGGGGCCCAGAACCTGAGTGGGGAGCGCGTTAAGGTCCAGGTTGGTGTATGGGAAGGGGGTGGATTTTTTCTTTAAGGACTTAGATGGCACATCCACATCTTCTAGCTTTACTCTGTACCCTGTGGTCCGACAGAACCACCAGCAGGGAAAAGTTAGAAAGTGTAGGCATTGCACCGCACTTTCTCATTTCCTTGGGTAGCATTACTTTTCACAAAACTGTTCCGATGATTATAAAATGCTGGAACTTTGCTTTCATGATACCAGGGCATTACCTGTAAACTTGTTTATCATACAAAAAATGTAAACAAACAACCCCCCTTTCTCTACTTTTATCCTTTGTAAAGACTATCCACGGTTATAAAGTGCGTCTTGAGCTAGCTCCTTGAGAGTAGAAACTACGTCTTACCTTTCTTGGTATTCACACAGGGGTGAGGGTGAATACTTATCAACTGAACCTTGCCTTTTATTCCACTTGTAGGCGCCTCAGTTCCTAAAATGGGGCTTTGTGTGTAATTTATGTTTAATGAATGAGGAGAAAGAGTGGAATGTAGAGATTTGAAAGAGCTCTGGAGTCAAGCTGCCTAGGTTTATTTAATCTCTACTGCTTAGTAGCTCGTTAATTATGGACATGTTTGTGTGTTCTAAGCCTCAGTTTCCTCTGATGAAAATAGAGATAATAGTTCCTACCTCATGGAATTGTGAAAATTAAATGAGATAATGGGTACAAGATATTTAGAATAGTGGCCCACGTTCTATAAATGTTAGCTGCTAGTATTTCTCTTGCTAGTAGTAGTTGTAGCAGCTCCATATAGAAGATTCCCCTTTCAAGGAGCAGGTTAAGCAAGGTGGTTTGGCTGTTCCTCATTAGATTGCTGAAACGCATGGATGCAGTTATTTTTGTTGTCCTCACACATTGTTGCTTTTTAGGCGTATGACCAATCTGCCCTCTTTGCATTTCTTTTGGTTTATATATGTGTGTGTGTGTGATCTATATCCATATATACAAGTGTGTCTATATATATATGTGTATATATATGTATTTTTTTTTTTTAATAAAGACAGGGTCTCCCTCTCTTGCCCAGACTGGAGTTCAGTGGTACAATCATAGCTCACTGCAGTCTTGAACTCTTGGGTTCAAGTGATTCTCCTGCTTCAGCCTCCTGATTAACTAGGACTACAGACTCATGCAGCCATGCCCAGCTATTTGTTTTTGTTGTTGTTATTTTTTGTAGAGACAGGATCTCACTGTGTTGCCCAGGCTGGTGTTAAACTCCTGGCCTCAGGCAATCCTCCTGCCTAGGCCTCCTAAAGTTCTGGGATTACAGGTGTGAGCCATAATACCTTCTGTGTGATAGTTAAGAGAGAATTTGAAGAGGAAAACAGCACCTGCTGCTCAGGTTAGAGGCTTTTTCTTTAGTCCTGTGCAGTCTCATATGGTAGCTACCAGCCAGTTGTGACTCTGAGAACTTGAAATTTGACTAGTCTAATTGAGATGTGTTGTAAGTATAAAATACATACCAATTCTGAAGAACAAAAAAGAATGGAAAATAATCTCATTAATATACTTTTATATTGATTATATGCTGAGAATATTTTGGTCATAATGGGTTAAATATTAATTTCACTTGTTTGTTTTTACTTTTAATGTGGCTACTAAAAAAATTTAAAATTACATATGTGGCTCACATATTTCTGTTGGCCATGGTCTAATGGTTAAAACAAATAATTACAGCAGTGTGACAATTAGTAGTGGTATATATAAGTAAAGAGCTATGAGAAAACAGAAATTCCTTAACTGTGTGAGGAGGTCAAGGAAGATTTCTTGCATGAGATGACATTTCAGCTGAGTCTTGAACGATGTGTTACCCTTCAGAGGCAGAGGAACTGGGGATGGGTAGAAGTAGCATCCCAGAAAAGATTGTTAAGAACAAGAACTTTGAAGTAAGAACTGCATTTGAATCCCAACTCCACTACTTGGTATCTGTGAACCTGGACTATTTAGAGAGGTTATTCTAACATCTCTAAATATATTTCTTCATCTCTAAAATGTAATAACCTCTTCACTAAGTTCTTATGATTATTAAGTAGCATATCTATAAAGAGCTTAAAAGCATGTTAAAAAATTGCTCAATACAGCACCTAAGTGGACACATAGGAACTACATTTATGGGGTATTGGGTAGGTGGGAGGGGGAGGGGGGGTGTATATACATACATAATGAGTGAGATGTGCACTGTCTGAGGGATGGTCATGCTTGAAGCTCAGAATTGTGGAGGGAGGGGGGCAAGGGCATTATTTGAAACCCAAAAATTTGTACCCCCATAATTTGCTGAAATTAAAAAAAAAAATTGCTCAATAAATGTTAACTTTTACTAATAAGTAAAGGTAAGAAAGTGATGCTTTGGAAATTACTACTGATTGAGCATAACCAAACAGCAGATACTTTCTAGGCAGCATGGTAAGATACAACCAGAAAGACAAGCATACTCTACATTATGAAGGGCTTTGTACAGGAGGCTGAGGCAATTTACACCTAATTCAAGGTAGCCCAGGGGAAAGGTCAAGGGCTTTTTAGTCAAATAGACTTGGGTTCAAATTCAAGCTCCACCCTTTACCACAAGTGTGACCCTCAGGAAGTTATGTAACTTTTCTGAGCCTCAGTTCCCACACTTTTATATGGGGATAATACATAGAGCTGTTGTGAGATGAAACAGTTTATGAAGGTGGTAAAACATTTGTTACATAGATGTTCAATACATGGTAAATAATCTTTCTCTGAAAAACATTCATGGATTACTATGTTGAGGTTACTATTTAAGATTATTATGTGCCTGGCAGTACACTTGAAAGCAACTAAAGCATGATTCTTTCACTCAATGCATTATGGGTATGCAAACAACTGACAGAGAGGCTTTTAATAGTGTGTATAGGGTGTGGTGGGGACACAAGGAAAATAAGGGTCAGTACAGTGTTTCTAAGTAGGATCATCTCTTGCTTTTTTCTGAGCATGTTTAATGGTGAATGCCTGTCTGCTCATTTGCTTTATACTTGTAGGACACTGTAATTCAATGTCTGCTAGAAAAACATTATTTTCTCTTAACTAATGTGCTAGTGAAATTTAAGTTGGGTGTATCTGAGAGAGATGCTTTTAGTGTTACTGGTTTACTTGAAGACATCTCAATTGTAATTGTATGCACCTAACCTTTAAATTCAGACTGTCTTTGAAAATTAATGTGTCACTTAATATGGGTTCATAATGAGAAATTCTTTTTTCTTTTTTTCTTTCTTTTTTTTCAGGATATTATGAGGGTACAAACATTTTGGTTATATTTTATGTCATTGCCTCACTCAAGTGAGGATTAGAGGCATGCCCTTCCCCTCTAGTGATACCTGACTTCGGATAATGGGCTCAAACTCTATCCAGGAAAATATAAGAGGTGCTAGATCACTGTCGTTTCTTATTATTGAGTAGTATTCCATTGTATACATATACCAAATTTTAATAATCCACTCACGAATTGACGGGCACTTGGTTTGTTTCCACATCCTTGCAATAGTGAATTGTACTGCCATAAACATTCGGGTGCAGATGTCTTTATTATAGAATGTCTTTTGCTCTTTTGGGTAGATGCCTAATAGTGCTGTTGCTGGATCAAATGGTATTTCTATTTTTAGCTTTGTGAAGTATCTCCAAATTCTTTTCCACAGAGGTTGCACTAATTTGCAGTCCCACATAATGAGAAATTTTTTGAGAGCTTTTCTTGTATGCTACTTTGTAAAAGGAAAAAATCCCATAAAAATATTTCCAATCTTTAAGTACATAATTTCCCTTCTGAGAATTTGATATAAAAAGGAGAAAGGCATCAAGATAGTGCCCAATTATTTATAACTGAGGGGCAGGGGTGGGAGTCAGGGAGGAAAGACCTGCAATATCCCATATTGAGAGGATTGGTTGTGTGAATTAGGCTTATCACCTTGATGGAATATTAGGCATCCATTCAAAATGATAAGCTTTAATAAGAAAACAAACAAAAAAGATGGAATACCAAAGTGTTTATCTCTCTGTGATAAGAATCAAATTATTATGCATATGGGTAAACTAAAAGCAGTTAATTTGTTGAGGCAGGATTGTGAGTACATTTTTTCTTCTTTCATTTAGTCTTCTATGTGTATATGTAATGAAAGTGTAATATGCTGTGTGTTCTAAGCTCCTTAAAAATATTTGTCTTCTTTAGGGGTGGATTCGCTCAGTCCGATCCCAGAAGGAAGTCTTATTCCTGCATGTAAATGATGGGTCATCTTTGGAAAGCCTTCAGGTTGTTGCAGATTCAAACTTTGACAGTAGGTGAGTTTTATTTTGGGTTTTTGTTTGTTTTTTCAGAGTTCTTTGATTTTTTCCTCATCTCCACTGCTCCCACTTTCCTAATCCTGTGTTTACATCACTCCCTGAGTGATCTTCCTAAACAAATCTGCTTTCATAGCTTTGAGGATCAAGTCCAAATACCGTGTTTCCCCGAAAATAAGACAGGGTCTTATATTTATTTTTCCTCAAGAAGACACCCTAGGGCTTATTTTCAGGGGATGTGTTATTTTCACCTCAAAGCCACAGCTTGCAGCACGCACAGGATGGCCAGGACCTGACAGGGGGAGCCGACCTTGTTGGTGGGACTGCCTGCACCTTTCTGGTCACCTCTGGGATAGTAGCTGTAATGATGGGGCAAATGAGAAGGGCTGCTCGTCTTCTTTACAGCTCTGTGACGAAATGCATGGGTTGTGCAGATATGCTGCGTAGCCACGCCCATCACTAGGTCTTATTTTCGGGGTAGGGCTTATATTGCACAAATGCTTAGAAATCCTGCTAGGACTTATTTTATGGGGATCTTATTTTCAGGGAAACACGGTATGTGGAACCAAAATCCTTCAAGCTCAGACCTTTCCTCCTCTATCTAACATCGTCACATGCCAATATCCCTCACCTGTGCTTTGTTTTGGTCTTTACTTGTACGTCCCTTAAACTGTTCTGGTCTTTTTGTCTTTTAGCATTTGTACATGTTGCTACCTCTGCCTGATATAGCCTCTTCACTTGTCTTTCATAGTTCTAATTTAGCATCATCTGGTGCTCCCATGCCTTGGCTGTGTCAGGTACCCCTTTTCTATGCTCCCTTGGCATCCTGTGCCTACCTCTGTTACAATGTATCACATTGGATAGTAGTCAATTGTATTCTTATTTGACTTCTACTAGACTCTTAGTTCCTTGAAGTTAGGAATGTATTCACTTTTGTATTCTCGGCCTAGCACAGTGCTGACAAAGTGACCAATTGTTACTTGTTGAATAAATGGAAGAAATTTTATGGTGTCATTCATCAGGTTTTAAAACTAACATCATTTTAATGTTAGGATAGGAACTCTGAGGAGGAGAACGTTATTCTAATTTGTTATAATAAGAATGCTTTGCTATTTCAAGGATCGATAGGGTTAATGCTTTCACCCATTGAATAGATTCATGGGTCTCAGACTATTTGGTCAATGGGCAGAACAAAAAAAATTGTTATGATGTAATAGTAACCTTTTTAAAGGTTTTTACTTTTTCTGATTATGTGTATCAGTATAACAATCACATGGATATGTCTAATACCTAAATTTTAGAGGTTCTAGAGGATGACTGCCTATCTTTTTGAAATATTCCCAACAGCCTTTAGGATAAAATTCATATATGTCAATTAGTGCCTATTTTAAGTCAGAGCATCTCAAAATATCCTTACAGGTTTCAGTGTTTTCCCCCTATAATGCAATAGTGGACAATCTTATTTATATAAATTATATAAGAATAAATTTAAAAGGAAATAGCATATAGTAAATGTAGCAAGCAAACAAAACTGAGTGAAGAATCTTCTAACACATTTACTTTAATACAATTTTTTGTATACTATACTGTATTATATTTCAATACAGTTTATTAAAGGAGGCACTTATACTTTCTGTAGTTATGAAATGTTAGAATGGATGTGTGATCATTTAGTCCAGCCTACTTTTTAATAGATGATTCGTAAATGAATTTAGATGACTTTCCATAGTAGTCATATAGTTATTTGTGGATGAACTTGAATTAGAACCTAGACTTGTCAACCAGAAAGTAGTTCTGTGTTCTGAGACCATTAGCTAACTAACTTTTTTTAAAAAACTTAAAAAAAAAGTAATACATAGCAAAAATAGTACAGAGGATTCCCATGTACTTTTCACTCACTTTTCCAAATGATAACATCTTTTATTAAAGCCAGGGAATTGGCATTGGTATGGTACTGTTAATGAAGCTACAGACCTTATTCTGATTTCACCAGTTTTTACAGTGATCTGCAATCTTTTAAAAAGGTTTTGGCCAACTTTTTAATAAGCAGAATTATATAACCTGTTAATTCCAAATACTTATATTCAAATCCTTAGCTCTCTTTGTTTCCATTTTAAAGCTTATGGAATTCATTTTTATAATTTTGGTATACGTATCTATACGTAAAGTATCTATAAATTCTGAAGACTGTTTAACCCAGTTAAGAGTAAAGACCTCTGTCATTAAGTATTATAATGTTCTGATAGCAAAGTTTGTATTAAAATGAAAGTTACATATAATGATATTTTGTTTATGTTGGTTTTCTGTTACTATAGAGAATTGGCTTTTGGGAGTTCTGTGGAAGTCCAAGGGCTGCTGGTAAAAAGTCCATCCAAAAGGCAAAATGTGGAACTGAAGGCAGAAAAAATTGAAGTTATTGGAAATTGTGATGCTAAGGTATGCTTTCTAATACTTAGGCTTAATTTAAAATATTAGCAATCTGTTTTAAGTGTGATTATTGGAAAGATGACACTTAGAATATGTTTCAATTATGACTTCCCAGGTAATTGAAACAGGTCATAGAGCCTGTAGAGACAGTAGCAAAAATTATTTGCCTAGACAATGTAGTCTTATGAATGAGAAGTAACTGTTAATCTAAACATCTCTGGTGCCTGTCACAGTTGAAACTCCCTGCTTTTATAAGCATGCCCAGTTAGCCACAATGACATACCTGGGCAGGCCATTTCAGTTTCACATTCTTAAGAAAGCTAGAAATGACTTATGCATGATCTGGAACAGATCATTTAATAATGGTAGGCAGTAGCCACCTGTGGCTGTTTGATATTAAATCAATTAAAATTAAATAAAAAATCCAATTCTGGGCAGGTGCAGTGGCTCACATCTATAAACCCAGCCCTTTGGGAGGCCACAGCAGATGGATAGCTTGAGCCCAGGAGTTCAAGGCTGCAGTGAGCTATGATCATGTCACTGCACTCCAGCATGGGTGACAGAGTGGGACCCTGTCTCTAAAATAAAGTCCTGTTCCTCAGTGGCATTAGTCACATTTCAAGTGCTCAGAAGTTCCATGTGGCTATTGGTTATTACAATATTGGATATCACAGTTACAGAACATTTTTATTTATCACAGAAAGTTCTTTCGAATGGTGCTGATTTAAAGTGTTGTAGCTTAGGCTGAACAGAGACAAGAAATTCTGTGTTAAGACATATTCATGTCTGTTTTTGCAAGACTCTTCTGTTAGTAGCTTTATAAGTTTGATAAAGAGGTTAGAGGGAATAAAATCAAAGATTATCAATCTAGTTCTATAAATATACAATGGTGGAGAAAATGAGGCCCAACTGGGTAAAATGACTTGCCAAAGGTCATTAATGATTAGCTGATTAATGTCATAGCTGAAATTTATATCCTAGCCATTTGACTCCTGTGTTTTGACTATAATTGTCTTCAAATATTTAATGAACAAAAATTGAGGAAATAAAGGGAAATTACATCATTTTAATTCATTTTTAGTTCTTTTGGAATAGGGAGAAATTAAATGTAAGGAAATGAAGAAAATGGGAAAATTTTCTTTAAAAATGTCATTCTGAATAATTTTCCAAGAAATTCTAGTTAACATGTAAAATCAGGGATCAAGTTGTAAGATTTCTGAAAAATAGACTGTGAGATCATTTGGAAATCAAGAGCAAAATGGAGAATGTAACTATTTTTGGTTTTACTTTTTTAGACTGATCTATGAGTATTAAAAATGTGCCATGTTTTTTACTACAGCAGTCCCCCCTTATCTGCAGTTTCGTTTTCCCTGGTTTCAGTTACTCATGGTAAACTGTGGTCTGAAAATATTAAATGGAAAATAGCAGGAATAATTCATAAGTTTTAAATTGCACACTGTTCTGAGTAGCATGATGAAATCTTGAGTTGTCCCACTCTATCCTGCCCAGCAAGTTACTATATAAGAAAAAAACATTGTGAATATAAGGTTCATTACTATACATAGTTTCAGGCATCCCCTGGTGGGTCTTGGAACATTTCCTCTGCAGATAAGGCACAACTGTATTCTTAATTGTTCTCCTTGGCGTCTATTGATGTCAGTACCCTCACCCTCCCTTCCCCTTCTGTCATTTTAAAGTATTCCAGCATTAGGGAATTCTGAACCCCTAACAGTCCCCGGATCTCTATTATAATGTGGTCACATTTTCACTTTAGTAAGTTTGGTGCTTATTTCTATACAACATAAAAATTAGTATGTGTACAAGGCCTAAAAAGAATAGATGAAACTGAAAGAAGCAGGCTGCCAGTATAGCTTTTTTTTTTAGCTTCTCTGTTATCTTTTTTATTGAAACTTTGGTTTTTGTATGAAAGCATGTATCTCTCTTCTTAATCTTGTAACATGAGTATGGGAAGGGTATTTCAAGCTGGGGCCATAATTCCCTTTAAATTTTTTTGTAAATCTTTGCTGCTCTGCTAGATAGAAGAAAGCTAGTTGACCCTCCGTCTTGTTCTTAGACACCAGTGAGTGACATTGATAAATAGTAATAAAGTGTACCAATTGATTATGAATGATTGTGGGCTTTCAAGACATATAGATAATTTTAAAATTGAACACTAGCTGTGTGTATACAGTGGTAGAAAACATAATTTTTAATATTTATAATATTCTGGACTCCTGTGTGCCAAACAGGATATTTTGTGTAAGTAACCCTAACCTCTGTATTTGAAAGAAGTGATTGACAGCTAATGGATACAAACTTGATAAATAACATTTGAGCCTTGGTGAAAGTAACTTAGCTCAGCAACTCCAGCCTTTTTGGCACCAGGGACTGGTTTCATGGAAGACAGTTTTTCCACTAGGGACGGGAGGAGTAGGCAGAGCTCAGGCGGTGATGCTCTGAATGATGGGGAGGGGAGCTGCTGTGCAGGGTGGATGGTGGTAGGGGTGAGGGGTGGGTTGGGGATCTGGGGGTTGGGAACTGCAGCTATAAAGTACACCAAAAGAGTTCAAGTCTTTAAAATGCAGGGTCACTTAACTGCAAGGTTAGTGGAATGATCCAGTTGAGCTTCAGGTCTTTATAAGAATGGGGCGTATCAGCCTCCTATATGGACCTGAAAGAATACTTTATGATTTAAAAAAAAGCAAAACATAAATCTTTCACCTTTTAAAAAAAAGCAAAACAAAAAACCAGAGGGGGAAACTGAAGTTTTCTGAATGAAGCTACATTAAAGAGTGAATACTCAAGCCCCACTTTACCCAGTCAGTTTCCTCCCTACTTTCAGAGGCTTCAACAGTAAGCATAACTGCCACAGTTATAACGTTATGGAAGGTTTCCTGCAGAAAACTTTTTCTGACCCTCGAAGTTTTGGGCCAGTCACTCCCTTATATGTATCAAAGGTGCCCTGTACTTCCTACATGAGGTCAATTTGTCAAACAGGGTGATAATTACAATCTGTCCATGGCCTCCACCAGAGCATCAGTTCTGTGAGAGTAGGCACCAGGTCTGCATAGTACATAGATTAGTTGGTGTGTGGGTTTAATTTATCTACATCTGCACTGCTCAAATGACATCTTATTGCCACATGAATATTCTAGGGCAAGATACTTGGGGGGTAAGGTAAGAGGATCACTTGAGCCCAGGAGTTTGAATCTAGCCTGGGCAACATAGTGACATTTTCTCTAAGAAAATTAAAAAGTATCCTGGGACAAGTTTCTAAAAAGAACATCAGTAATTCCAGTAATATGTTTATTTGGTGTGGTGTAACGGTTTCACCTTAAGCAATTATCATTTTTGTTGCTCCACTAATATCCCTTCCCTCCAAAACAACTTGTGAAGCTATCCAAGAACAAAGGGAAAGTGAACCATCCTCTGGAAAGATAAATACCACAAAGCCAACTAAATGAAAAGAAACAGAAAGGGGTAGCCAAAGAAAGCAAAATTAATGAAGGGGTTAAAAAAATCAACAACAAACAGCAGCATTAAAATCTTAAAAATACTCCCTATGGCCCTAAAGCAAAGTCTACACTAGATAATCATAAATAAGAAATTTAAAGTGAAGGATTAAAGGAGTGAATTTTTAACACATTAACTGCCATGTGAGTTGTATTTAACTCAGGATAGTTTTGAGCCTGGAGCCTTGGGAAGCATTTGTAACTCACATGTCTCTTTACCTTGAGCCATGTGAACTATTAATATTATTCAAGTTGCATATAACTCATGCACAGAAAACAATAAAAAATAAATTTTTCATTCAATTAGAAAGGATCATTTTGTTTTTGAAGTTTTATTCTATTTTCGTAATAAAACTCCATGGCCCCAGGGAAATATTTTTTTTCCTAGTGTGGCAGTCAGTGTGTTAAACTCAAACTAGTTAAATCCATCAGGATTTCCCTCTCCAAGAACTAAGGGTTCTTCATTTGACACAATATGACAAAAATGCCACTGAGATTTTAGACTAGTTAAAAAGCCCAGTCTGGGAACTAGAAGCAAATTCAATTCATTCCTATACACGTATCAAGAACATTCATCCAAATCCAGTCCTTGGCAGAAATAATTGAAAAAAACATTCAGTCTGTAAGGCACTATGAATATATTATTAATAGCTTTTCAAACTATATTTAACCTAAGTTCAAGGATTAATGAAATAAAGCTAGGGTGGGGGTGGGGGGAGGGCTATTATACAACACTAACCCAGAACCCAGAACTCATTTGTAATTAAAGATCTTCTTTTCCTATTCACCAAATAACCAAAGATTCTTTTTCAGTATGGCCAAATCCTTATCATTCCTATATATCCTTCCTTCTTCATATACAAAGCTCTTTTCTTCCTATCAGTTTTCTTGACTTTAGTTCTGTTTAACTCCCTTTTCTTCACATTATCCTGTATTAAATAGTAGTGTTCAGATTATAATAATCTCCTTTCTCAAATAATTTTGCTAGATCTTTAACTATAAATATCAAATACAGTCCATTGTCAGTATTTTTTTTTTTTTGAGACAAAGTCTCACTCTGTTGCCCTGAGTAGAGTGCCGTGATGTCAGCCTAGTTCACAGCAACTTCAAATTCCTGGGCTCAAGTGATCCTCCTACCTCAGCCTCCCCAGTAGCTGGGACTACAGGCACATGCCACCATGCCCACTGTATTTTTCTATTTTAAGTAGAGACCGGGTCTTGCTTTTGCTCAGGCTGGTCTCGAACTCCTGAGCTCAAGGGATCCTCCCGCCTTGGCCTCCCGGAGTGCTAGGATTACAGGCTTGAGCCTCCACACTCAGCCTCCATCATCAGTTTTAAGGTTCTGGAATCCTGTTCTCCCGCAAGACACTGCTGTTTTGATTTCTATCTGCTCTTTTGGCTGCCTGTATTGTGCTGAGGCCAGTCACTGACTCTTAGTTTTCTTCTAGGGTTCTGTGCACCCTCCTTACCCATTTAACTTTCATGTCACTAGGTCCTCCTTTCCAAACTTTTTTGAAAGTCTTATTTCACATAGTTTCCCAAATCAGTTTTCTCCCTTGCTCCCTCCGACCCCAAGTGAAAAACAAGGGCTAAGAACCCTGAGACTCCACCTGAGACTTAAAAAAAAATCTACTTAGCATCTTAAACACTAAATGATAAAACATATGCCATTCTAATGTTTCAGTTATCTCCGGTTTTTTAAATAGATCCATTTTAACATTACTTATTTTAATAAATCTTCTCTATTATAACTTTAACACTCAGTTATTTCCATGCAGGGAAAAAAGTAATGAACAATTCAAATCCTAATGCAGGTTATACTGAATCTAGTTTCAATAATCTGAATTTAACCTCCAAAGCTAAGAATTATTTGTCATATTTTTAGAAAACCCCAAGGATTCAACCAAGAGACTCCTTGAATTGATAAATGAATT
>VBSM01001265.1:41536717-41558735 GCA_008086735.1 Cheirogaleus medius | reverse complement strand
AAAATTGTCTTCCATGAAACCAGTCCCTGGTGCCATAAAGGTTGGGGACTGCTGAAGTAGAGAATTGTGAAGAAATTAATAAGGATTTAAAGTTATTTTTTGTGAAAATTCAACCCCAGTTAGTATTTTTAAATATGTAAGTCATATTTTAAAAGATAAATAGAAAACTATGCACATGAATATCATTTTCTTTTTTAAAAGTACATCATTTCATAAGAAATGATTTATGTCTGTACGTACCATGAAGGCTCTTTAGTTTAATTCTTTGTCTATAAATCATATGTTGAACTCCTAGTATTTGCCAGGCATTGTTAGCCTGCCGTTATTGCAGATAATTAAAAAAAAAAAAAAGAGTTACCAGGTTTTTTTAACTTATAGGCAGTTCAAGCCTTTCATTTACCAGTTTGACAGCTGTTTGAAATAATTGGCCATTTGTGTAATAATGGACAGAGAGAGCAGTATGTTGATAAATGGTGGTGATTTTATGTTTCTTTTATTTGTTTACTGGTTTCTTTATCCCTAAGAAGTCAAGACTCTTGTTTATATGTTTGGTTGAGTGTATCCAATGACATGACCTGGATATAACTGCTTTCTCTGGTTCAGTACTTTCTGGCTCTTAATAGTGATGGCACCTCTTGATATTATTGAGCAAAGTATTCACTAGAAGAAGTTGTCCTGATATATTCAAGTCATTATTCAGAATAATAATCAGATGCTATCTTTCTTCATACATGACTTGTAGAAATCTTGGTGATGATTAGCCTTCTGTAAAAAGCATAATAAAAATGCCTTGTTGAACGTTTAAAGTGGGAGTGTTAGCATCTGTTTATATGAGTTCAAAGAAGGCTGCAAATGACAAAATAAAAACATGTAAATTCTAAAAAAACCTTCTCTTTTAGGTGTTTATTTTCTCTTTGTACCTTAATATTCTTCTGAATGTTAAAGTGAAAACTTACCCACTGTAAATACATTTCATAACCCCTTAATCTAAACCACTGAATATTAAAAAATAAATGGCTGGGAAGGAAAGATATAAGTTAAAGGAAGTTTTACAAATAAAATAGGAAGTATTAAAGAGACCCAAATTAAACAAGTAAAAAACTTTATAACAAACTTAAATAATGATAAATTTGGAAATAACTGGATTACTACCAGAGAAATCCCACAAGGGGCTATGAGTGATTACATTGTGCATATTTTGGCCTCTAAACAACAGAAGGTAAGTAACCAGATAAGTATGAATAAATAAGAAGAGGAAAAAATATATTTCTGAAGCTAAACAAATGAGAAGTGTTCTATGTTCATACTATATTATTTCAGAGCCAAGGAGAAGAATTTTATATGGTACAATTAGACTTGCCTATGCAGAGTACTATAAAGAGGTGCTTTTGAATTCATTGATTCTAGGCTTCTACAGTTAGGGTCAAGATCAGGTTTCAGCTAATCTGTGCAATCTGGCTTTTGTGCTAATATACCTGCTATCTTTCTTACTTTTAAAAGTTCAACTACTAAGACTTGTCTTCTGCCCATGTCAACCCTCTGTCCTTTGAAAATAGTACTCCTTCTTATTCCCACCTCACACACTTCTATACTTCCAAGATTTGTTGTGTTAATTTCCTCCTGGATGCCTGTGGAGGCAAAAGGATTTAAATCTTGGCACCCCCTTTTAGGAGGAGATGGGCTTTCATATTTAAATTCCTGCTTCTTTTAATGGTGCTCTTTTATTCTCTGGGAGTATTGAAGTGTCAGTAAATCCTATATTTAAAGATAAGGTTGCCCAGTATACACTTAGATTTGAGGGCAGCTTTAAGAGGTCACCTTGAAAAAGCACAGTTAAGAACATGCACTTCTAATAGTCTGTTGAGAAGTGAATGCATGCCCTATCATTTTCGTTTTCCTTTCCCTCTTCTCTGTTACCTGCTTTAAGACTTTGGATATTTGTTAAGGTTTAGGCACTACTGAATACATTTTAAAAAGTTGCATTGAAGGCATTCATTTGTTATTTAGTAGGCATTTGATAGATACCATCTGTGTTCAAGATGCTGTGCTAAATGTTATGAGGGATATAAAGATGTAGTTGAGGTTCTAGCCTGTAAAGCTGGTGAGTTGGCAGGAGTTGACAAAGGAAGGAGTATGCTTTTCATTCGGTCAGTTGATGTTGCTTATCTTACAATATTCCTTGTTTGTATACTTTTTCCTCTTTGTCTTAAGGCCATTGCTGAGTTCCCCAAGTTATGTTTAGTCTTTATGATGAACAACTAGTTTGTCTCTGAAAAGATAAAAGAGATTATGGTAAGAATTATAGGTTGGGACTGTCATAAGACAAAATTATAACAAATTTAGTTTAAAGATCTTAATTAACTTTTATTTGCCATTCTAGAATCAAGCAACACCTCATTCTATAAAATAGAGGAGGTTGATTTACTAGACAGAAAGAGCTAAGGTGAGCAAAAACAGAAAACAAGAAATGGATTTGTGTTTTCAGAGTTACTTGTAAAGGTTAAAGCAAAGGGGACTTCCTTATGATGCTTGCTAAAACTGATCTGTTTGTGGATTTGGCTGTTATCTCTCTCTCTCTTGATTTCTTGGAAGGTCAGGTAAAAGATCTTAGTAGCATGGAATTTCAGCATGAGTAACTCGATTTGGTTTGGAAGATCAGATAACAACTCAGTTTCAGTTTGGTGACTTGTAACTTTAGTATGAGTGACTGCATTTTAGTTTTTATTTAGTCTGGTCTTTTGAGGCTGAGTACAGGAGCTTAATCTAAAATAATAACCTCCTGTAATTTTTATTTAACATGACTAAGGATGTTGAGCATCTTTTCATGCATTTATTGACCTTTAGAAAAAGGTCTATTTAAGTCTTTTGTGTATTTTTTAATTGGATCATTTGTCTTTTTGTTGTTAAGAGTTAGTTGTAGGAGTTCTTTTATATATTCTAGATACAAATCTGTCTCTCCCCCAACCTTTAGCAGTGTGAAGCCTCTGATGTTGCCACTCAGAGGGCACAGGCTTGAGAAGGCCCACAATAACCCAGGTATGGCACTGGTTTTGGCAGGGCTTTCTTTGGCTGTCTCTTCCCCATTCATACTCAGCTCTTAAGCTCCAGTAATCGCAGACCAACTAAATGCATACTCCTTTATGGGGATAGTTCCCAAAGTCAGTGTTTGAGATTTGTTCTGACCGAAAGAGGGCTCTTCTCAGCTGTGTTTTCCAGTTTCTTTCCGGCATACTAGCACATCTACAGTTCAACCTTTATGTCCAGTGAATCTGTCAATCTCCAATTGCCTTTTGCCACAACCACCACTATTTTCAAGAGTGCCCTTCAGTTTGAACTTTTCCATACTCTGTTGCAAATGAAGTCAGTTCCTTTGGGGAGAGATTTGGAGCTCTGTTTTATGGCCTGCTTCTCTTTTGGAGTCAGGGCTCTAGTGCTGGATGCAGGGACAATGGATGGTTCTAAGTGACATCCTGATTGAGGAACTGAGTGTTCAGTAGAGCAAGTGGCAGTAGCCACAGATCTCCTTGGCTTGCCTCTCTTGGCATGAAATACACATCCCATAAGCTGGGGCAAGGGTAGTCAGGGCTCTAGTATTCTCAGCATAGCCATGTCCAAAGTGGAGCCTCCATTCCACAAGTGGGAACTAGCTCCAAAAAGGGAGGCTCCACCACTCAGCCACACTTGCCCAGAACTTAGCCTCGGCAACAGGTAGCTGTGAGAGAGATCAGAAATGTTGGCGTGCCATCCCTCCTGCTAGAGCCCTGTGTTCTTGTCTGTATCAGTCTGGAATGGAGTTTCTGTCAATGCTGTGCTGTGAGGGGGGGAAAAGAGGGAATGGGCTCAGGTTCAAACACTACAGACTTTCCTTCTCCTTACCAAGTTTTAGTAGATTTTCTAATAGGTGTTTCCTCATTTGTTATATACACTTAAGACTATTTCTAGAGACTTTAAATGGTTGGGTTTTTTAAATTAAAATATTACTATATTAATATATCTTTCATCAGTGTTCCTGAAGAATTGGTCTGAGGAGCTCCCTACAATGTCATGCCAGAATTGAGAGAGGAAAAGGAAAAAGGCTAGTCACTTTTGGACTACTTTTTACCACTATGGTCCTTAATTTCCTCATTGGTAAAATGTGAATGACTCTATAGGTTGTAAGAATTAAATGACATATATGAAAACTTCAAATTGCTAATCAAAAATAAGGAAAACTTTGTGTACAGGAACAGGCTGACAGCATTTTTCTTTTCCAAACTCTTGTGTGTTCTAGAAATGGTAACAAGAAGTTACTGGACCTCAGGAATTTGGGGACTTGTAAATTTTTATGGCTAAGTTATTTATGGCACACATCATTTTGGTCTGTTTGATGTTTTCACTTTTTAATTACTCTTACCTATTTTCTTTTAAACTTTTTAGTGTTGGGCTAACCCAGGTCAAACCTCTTCTCAAAATGACTTTTTTTCAGCTAACTTTAATACTTCCCTTTCTCCAACTCCTATTTTATTCAGTTGTTATAGCCTGTTTTAACATTCAGTTCTTTAATGGTTTCTTGCACATTTGTTTTGTTTGCCAGTATAGACTGTAAATTCCTTTCAGGGAAGAGCTATATCCTCTACCTGGATCACTTAAATACTTGTTTAATGTTTTCTAAGGGCTATTTTAGCTTTGCAGAACTTTCAGCCTGAAGACTAGTCATTTTCCTTCCTGTTGAGCGTATCTATTTCTGTTACAGAGGTCCAGTTTCTGCATGTGAAAAATACCTGACCCTAGGACATATCTAGGAAGATAGACTCTCAATAAAGTTTGCTCCTAGGCATGGCATGGGCTTTACTCTTCTGTATTCTTTTTTGATCCTATGTGTGTATTACTTAAAAAACAAAAAGGATAATATATGTATAAGGTACACAATTCAAAAGTTAAGGAAGAACATAAAGTAAAAATTCAGCTTCCCTTATACCCCTGACTCCCAGCTACCCAGTTCTCCTTCTGGTAGGCAGTCACTGTTATCTGTTTCTTATGTGTTCATCCAAGTGCCGGGCGCGGTGGCTCACGCCTGTAATCCTAGCACTCTTATGTGTTCATCCAGAGGTATTGTATGCTTATACTATAAGAATATACATATCTTTTCATATATTTATTTATTACACAAATGGTAGCTTACTATTCACAATGTTGTATACCTTTTATCATTTATCAGTACCTCTTTTTGCTTCTGCCAGTAACCTACCTCATTCTTTTAAAGGTGCACACCGTTCCAGTGTATCAGTACATGTATTTTAATGTATTTAACGTATTCTTCTACTGATGGAGACTTCTTTGGCTAGTTAATTTTTTTTCTGTTATATGCTAGTATGCACAGATTAGTATTGGGTCCTATGTTGAGAATTTTGAATTAAAAATTATTTTTTAAATTAAAAGGAGTTGGTTCTCAAGAAATGTACAGTCTTTCTTTATCCAGAAGATAAAGCTGACACATGAAATTATAGATAGAATAATTAAATGTTTAATTGGTTTTTACCTTTTATATGGATAATTATACAGGATAAGTTATACAGAATTGTTATGTCAGATTGTGATTCATTTTTTATAAGTGCTCCAGGAGAGTTTTCTGACAAAAAGAAACTAGATACTATATTTATCAAAGATGTACACAGGCCGGGCTTGGTGGCTCACGCCTGTAATCCTAGCACTCTGGGAGGCTGAGGCGGGAGGATCACTCAAGGTCAGGAGTTCGAAACCAGCCTGAGCAAGAGCGAGACCCCGTCTCTACTAAAAATAGGAAGAAATTAATTGGCCAACTAAAAATATATATATAAAAAATTAGCCAGGCATGGTGGCGCATGCTTGTAGTCCCAGCTACTCAGAAGGCTGAGGCAGGAGGATAGCTTGGGGCCAGGAGTTTGTGGTTGCTGTGAGCTAGGCTGACACCACAGCATTCTAGCCTGGGCAACAAAGTGAGACTCTGTCTCAAAAAAATAAAATAAAATAAAAAATAAAAGGAAAAAAAGAAAAAAGATGTACATAGGACAAAGCAAGCAGTTTGGGATCCTTTTTGATACTTCTGTCTTTGATTTTTGTCCCCAACTTAGTCTCTCATTTTCTGCTTCCAAAATTACCCATATTCATACAGGTCCCTTTCAGAAAGTCAAATTGGTAGGAGTTTGAGGAAGGGAGTGGCTCATGGTGAGAAGCAAGCAGATATAGTGAATTATTGATGCATATCACTTACTGAATGCAATATATTAGTTCTTTTTTCCAGTTAATATTAATTGAGTGCATAACATGTGCTGGAGATAAAGTGGTCAAAAAAGTACACAGAAGTCTTTTTCCTTGTTGAATATATATCGTTATAGAAGGAGAGACAAATAAAATATAAAAGAAAATAGAGAGTATGTTACTATCTCCAAAGATAGTTCCCAAGTACACTGTGCTTGCCAGTAAATTGCACCCTTCTGTTGTTCCCATCCACACTTAGTTTGGCTTCTGTGTAACCAATAGAACATGGTAGAAATGAAGTTACCTTGGCTAGGTATAAATTTCACAGCTTCTGCCTTTTATCTTTTGAAATGTGAGCTCTGGGGGAAGCCAGTGTCTATATAAGAAAACTGGCTTCCATCAGACCACCATGCTTTGAGTTAGCTCAAACTAGATATATGGGAAGTCTGTATTTAGTAAGACGGAGATGCCTAGCTAACCCCAGTTGTTTGAGCCATCCCAGCTAAGGTACCAGCTAAGGTTAAAGAAGTCATCTTGGGTATCTATTGATAGCTGAATTGAGCCTTCAGAAGACTCCAGTCTCAGCAGCCATTTGACTATAACCACATAAGAGACCCCTTGCAAGACCAGCCAGCTAAACCCAGGCAACTCACAGAATTGTGAAAGATAGCAATAGGTTATGGCTTTAAGCCACTAAGTTTTAGGATGATTCATTTCTCAGCAATAGATAATCAGAACAGATAGTGATTAGTACTGTGGAGAAAATTAAACTGGGTAAAAGAGGTTAGAAAGAGAGAGAAAGAGATTCTAGTTTAAATTGGGCGGACAGGGAAAACCTTACTGAGAAGATGTTAAAACAAAAGTATGATGGATGGGAAGAACATTCCAGTCAGAAAGAACAGCAAGTACAAAGGCTCTGTGGCTAGAGTGGACTAAGGTTTTTAAGAAACAACCATGAAAGCCAGTATGGTTAGGGCATAGCAAAAGAAGGGAAGAATAGTGGTATTTGAAGTCAGACAGGTATAGGGATTGGAGTAGGTACAGATTATATATGGCAGTGATGTTCAATTTTTTGAGGTGTAATGCTTTAAAAAAAAAAATAACAAAATGTTGTAATAACTCCTTTTCTCTCCCTAAATGAAATATAGGTAATATAAACTTTTTATAAACTTCATTTAAAAAATGAAATGCTTCCAACGTAATATAAAGAAGAATAAAATGAAAGTAATACAATTAGTACATTTTATTATATAAATGCTGTGGTCTAGAAGAATATAAGTAGCCTTTATATAGAAATATATAGAGCTGCTGACTTTGGCAGCTATAAATTAGGACTTACACAGGTGTGTTATTGGTGACTCAGATAATATGAACAATTTGCTATTGGTGATGAAATCTTGTGGAATGATGACTACTTCTTTTTTTGGGGGAGGGGGAGGTCAGAGTCTCACTCTGTTGCCCTGGCTAAAGTGCCATGGCGTCAGGCTAGCTCACAACAACCTCAAACTCCTAGGCTTAAGCGATCCTTTTGCCTCAGTCTCCCGAATAGCTGGGACTATAGGCATGCTCCACCATGCCTGTCTAATTTTTTCTATATATTTTTAGTTGGCCAATTAATTTCCTTCTGTTTTTAGTAGAAACGGGTCTCACTCTTGCTCAGGCTGGTTTCAAACTCCTGTCCTCGAGTGATCTGCCTGCCTCGGCCTCCAAGAGTGCTAGGATTACAGGCATGAGCTACCGCGCTCGGCCTAATTCTTGATAGAATTGTATACCAAACAAAGTACAACTTTCCCTTGATTTACATTGAGGATGCATTCTGGAAAATTCAGAGATATTAAAAGAATAAAATAAACCTAATGTACTAACATGAATGTTCCATGGGATGTTTGAACTTGGAGAGTACCCACTAAATTCCAGTATTTTTCCTCAGTTGTGACAACCAGAAACATTCCCACTAAGAACCAGAGATAAAGGACTTTGTAGGCCAATATAAGAACTTTGAATGAGATGGGAAGTCTTCAGAGAGTTCTAAGTAAAGGGGTAATGTAAATCACATATTTTAATGAGATTTTAATCCTGTCTGTCAAATGGAGAATGAGTTGTTGGCGGGAGGTACAGAAGAAAAGAAACCAGTTAAAAGTCTAATACTATAATCTAGGTAGGCAGACAGTGGTTTAGACCAGAGTTGAAGTGGTAGATCCCAAAATATGGTTGGATTCTGGTTATATTTAGAAAGTTGTTTGTGCATCGTCGTACCCGGGTACATTTTTTTTGTTTTTGTTAGCTTTATTCTTGGCTCGTATTTTCCCAGAAATAGTTATGTTAGCTAATTCATCTCTGTTAGAGACCTTCAAACTTTTAATATGAAGAGTATTATAATATTTTTCCTATGGATGGTTTCCATTGCTAATTAAAGTAGAAAAGTAGATTTTCCTTTTTTTAAAAAAAAAATGTGCACTTTTATGTTGCTAGTCTGGGCATTAGAATTCAGTTAAATAGTCATAAATGAAAAGAAGATGCCAGCTTCACAAACACTGGAAAGCTTTTCAAGTTTATGCTCTTTAGGGCAAATGCCATTTAATTATTTAGGAGAATGGGTATTTGTTGGAATTAGACATTTATGGATACCATCCTTGAAGGAAGCATTCCATGACATTGTTGACTTCGGGAGACATTTTGATCTCAAAAAATAATATAAATCTCTTTTGGGTAAGTTTTGGATAGTATCCAATTTGTGAAATTTATATCAGTATGCCTTACAATGGTTTATCCTTAAACAGCACAGCCAGAGGTAAAGGATGACCAAGTCCTTCTGTTCCACTTATCAATAACTTGCTTTCCCCATGCAGCAACTGAAAGAAAATATATTCTTTTAGTAATTGTTGATTGGGATTAAATTTTTGTGTTTGGAGGAGGTGGGGGAGATAAAGGGCTAATTTTTGTTGAAAGAAGTTTGATAGGATTTAAGATACTCAGTGTAGTTTTGTTTTTTAAGTATTTTTGTGAGTACCTACTATGTTTAGTGCTATTCAAGGCCTTTGGGGCGGATAAGTGGTTTGGAAACTTAACTCTGGAGTGTAGGTTTCCCTTCTCAAGGAAGGGGCTGGAAAATGGGATGAGAGGATATTTAATGTATATATCTTATCCATCTTTATAGCCCCAGTCTGACACTGAAAAAGCCAAAATTAATATATTTTGAGTAATAGTGAAGAAAATGTTTGGTATATTTTCCGTGACCCCTTCACATTTCAGAACAAATTTACCGTTTTGCATCTTTACATTGTGTTTCCCTCCTGAAAAAAAAATAAAGCAGCATTGTTTATCCACTTTTTCTTTTGCCCTATCCACACCTTCTGATATAAGAGACTCCAGGCCTCTTTTCTTCTTTCCTTGTTCTTTTTCTCTTTCTCAGATTGCTCAGCAGGAAAGCAGACTGTTTACAAACAGTCTGAGCTAATAACGTCCTTTCCTGCTGATCAAATAGTTGCTAAAATGAAACCTTTCAGGGCTGAGTGTGGGTGTTCTAGTTAGTGGGTGTTCTGGAATGTAAATGGCCCTTTATTTTAAGAAAAGCTATTTTTATACTAGCAGTTCAGTGTACACCAAGATACACATTTGTAGCAATTAGAAAGTATGGAAACATAAACTGGACTAATTAGAAATTATTAGATCTGTGAAAGGCCTACATATATAGCTTGTTAATAACAGGAATATCCTGAAACTAATACGACCAGCAGAGTAGAATGCAGCTTACTGAGTACATTTCCTTTGGCTTTAGTTTTATGTATGAGATGCAGGCTAATGGTGGGCCAGGACAATTCCTATAGCAATGATAGCAGCCTCATTTGTGACATAGCTTGGTAGGGAACGTAAAACTACCAAACCACAAATCTTTGGAAACTGTATGACAGATTTAGTTTCTATGTTTCATTTTATATGATCAGAATTCCATACTTTGGAAAGACTAATATACTTTTTTGAAAAGCATTCTGAATCCTATAGCTTTATTTCAGCTCTACAGGATAAAATATAGGGGAGCAACCTGTTATATCGGAAAGATGACTAGATTATACGAGAAGCTGAGAACCTGGATTCGACAATTGATCTTGCCAAAAACCAGTTGTGTATGACATTTCCCTTAACATTTATCACTTAACATTTTTAAGCTTTTGGATCTTCTTTTCAAAACAGAAGTTGAATTAAGGTTCTATCTAATTCAGAGATTCTTTGATTCCTTATTATCTCTGTCATGAAAGATAATAGTCTCCCTGTAAGCCCTTACTTGAGATTTAAAAAAAGAAAATAAGATAGTCACTGGTTAGAGCTTACAGTTGGTGAGTACTCTCCCTTTCTTTCATGATCTTTATAGAGAAATTGCAGATTAAACAGGGCAATGGCATGCTATATTGATTTTAGACATTTTAGGTTTCTTTGCCATGCATTTTTATATTTCTGTATGCATTCTCTTTCTAATTTTTCCTCTCTGGGATTATGAATAAATAGAATGGAAAAAGGTGAAGGGGGGGAGGGAGTGGACAAAGTCAAAGATGGAAAAGTAAAAGGAGGTAAAATAGAATGTGGGTATTTCGGTGATGGTGAAGGTCAAATAAATTTTCCATTGTTGATTATATTCCTCTCCACTGTTAGCTAACTGCTGTTTACCCTCTCCTTGCTACATATTTTACATGGAGACAGTCAGACTTGTGTGGGTTTTTCTATTTAATTCCCTTTAGACTGCGAAACTACTCAACTATATTTGTTCTCCTGAGAGAACAAATAACTGGAGGGTAATTCAAAATATTTGTTTAATACTTTCTTGGAAATCCTCAAAGAAACAGGGAGCATTTTAGATCTCTATGATATGAAACTCACTGGGCTACACACATTTTTAAGTTTTTTGATAACTCTTGGTTTCCCCTTTTGTGGTTCTGCTATTTTTTTGTCTTCCAATGGCAGAATAACCCAGCAAAAATTTTTACATTGTGTATAACAGAGCAAGGCTAGGTTACATTGTTTTGCACTAACAAATTCTATATGATCAGGAAAGGGTTAGTTGAATCATGGAATATTAGAATGGGAGCGACTTTAAAACACTATTGTATTGATTTTCAAACATTTTTGCTTAAAAGTCTTTTGCAGACAAGATCTTATACCAAGATCCAAAATATACAATAGATAAAAAGTAATGACTATGTTTATCAGGTAATTCAAACCTATGTGGTTTGGTTGATACACTGATCACCTATATGAATGTCTAGCAGAACATTAGGAACTTGGGAGATTGTAGAAGTCTTAGTTGTACAAGACTTTGTACATGTTGCAGGATGTCTTTGACTCCTGCCTACTAAATGCCCCTACAAATTCCTAAATTATTTTCTAGGGAACTTTATCATCATCAATGAGAAGCACTAATCTATAATCTCTCCCTGGTGATTTTATCCATTTACAAGGCTTTATTTACCATCTGCATACTGATACACATACTGATACCATCTACATACTGACTACCAAACTGTTCATCTCCATCCCTGGCCTCTCTTTCTGAGCTTCAGATTTGTAGTAGCACCTGCCTACTGGATAGTTTTCATTTGATATCTAATATGCATTCAAATATAGTATATATTAAATAAAACTTTATTTCTTCCCTCCAAAAGCCTCTTCCTCTTCCAGTCTTTTCCCCTCTGTAAAAGTTACTACTATCCACTCATTTGCTTAAGTAAAATATCTAGAAGTCAGACTTAATTCATGGTTCCCCTGCCTGTCTCCCCCAACCCCACATCTAATTTATCAGTAAATTTTGTTGGCTTAACTCCAACATAACTCCTCAACCTCTACATTTCTATTTCCAGTGTTATAGGTCTAATTCAAGCTACTCCTCTTTCATTTTCTGATTGCTCTTCCTGCTTATACCCTGCTCTCCCTATTATCTATTCCCCACTCAGACACTAGAATAGTTTTTAATATGTATCATGCCACAATGCTGTCCTTAAAACATTTCCATGGTTGCTCTGTGTTCTTAGAATAAGTTCAAACTCCTCATGATTTCTAAAGGCCCCATAATGATCTGACTCCTGCCTTCCTCTCCAGCATCATCTTTTAACACTCTCTCATGCTTGATCCACACAAGCTACAGTGACCCTCTTTCGACTTCTCCTTATGTGAATCCCACTTCCCACCTGCTGATTTCTGCACTGGCTGTTCCTTGTGCCTGGAATATTCTTCCCAATTCATAGTATAGCAAATACATTCTCATCCTTCATGTCTGTTTGCTTGTTACTGCTTATGAGCGCTCCAACTTGCTTATCCCAACTTGTAATTACCTTGTTTCTTTATTAGTTTACATGTTTATTTTCTTTTTTCCCATTAGAATGTAAGCTCTTTGAGAGCTTATTCACTATCTTATTCGTTTTTATCTCCACAGTCTAGCGTAGTGCTTAGATGAATGAATGAGGTGTAAATATAGACAATTATGAAAATACAAAGGGAAGTTATTTTTCCTAGCATAAGCACGGAGTGGGAGGTTGTGGGATGGCTGTTAGTGGTAAGAAGGCTTTATGGATAAGTGGTTTTTGAACTGAATGTATTCTGCTGTGAACCTAAACTGCTGTGCAGTGAATGACATATAGGCATTGCAGTGTGAATGGACTGGGTAACCAAGATCGCTACTGATGGACTAACGGCAGGTAGCATACACGGCATGAATACACTGGTAAGAGATAATTCAAATCCAGGTTGGGACAGAGCAGGATGGCCCGAGATTTTATCACACT
The DNA here is from genome assembly GCA_008086735.1 of Cheirogaleus medius. Classification (NCBI taxonomy): domain Eukaryota; kingdom Metazoa; phylum Chordata; class Mammalia; order Primates; family Cheirogaleidae; genus Cheirogaleus; species Cheirogaleus medius. The sequence goes on along the minus strand of VBSM01001265.1, from coordinate 41,545,749 downwards.
ACTCAGCACAATGCACTATTTAAAACTTAAGAATTGTTTATTTCTGAAGTTTTCCATTTTAATATTTTCAGGCTGCAGTTGACCGCAGGTAATTGAAACCGAGAAAAGTGAAACTGCAGACTACTGTGCCTACTTAAGGAATGTTCTGAATGATGTGGTGATGATTAAATCAGACTTCTTCCTCAGTATTTATTTAATTATTGGTTTTATCACCTCATTCTGAAACTTCTAGGCACATTTATTGTTAAAAAGAAATCTTATTTCTGAGTCTCATCTTTGCAATAAAGGAACCAGAGTAAAGATCCAGCTGTACCTTCTATGAACAAGCAACCTCCTCAGCTTCCTGGTGCTACAGGTACTGTCTGAGGAGTTCTTTATCTCCTCTTGGTCACATTTGCTGAGATTGATAGAAATGAATCCAGGCATTCATTCATTCATTTGCTTCCACATGTACATTTTTTATATCATGACTTAATGTACACACACTCTTCATATACAGTCATGCATTGCTTAACAGTGGGCATGTGTTATGAGAAATGCATAGTTAGGCAATTCCATCGTCGTGCAAACATCCTGTAGTGTACTTACACAAACCTAGATGGTATATCCTACTACACACCTAAGCTATAACCTATATTATTACTGCTAGGCTCCAGACATATAGAGTGTTATTGTACTGAATACTGTAGGCAATTTTAACACAATGGTAAGTATTTGTGTATCTAAATGGAAAAGATACAGTAAATTCTACAGGGCTGTCTATGCTTTAAAAAAAAACAAGAAAGAAAAAAGAAAAGGTTGAGTAAAAAGATAAAAAATGATACTCCTATGTTCAGCACTTACCCTGAATGGAGTTTACAGGATCGGAAGTTGCTATGGTGAATCAGTGGGTGGTGAGTGAATGTGAAGGCCTAGCACATTACTGTATACTACTGTAGACTTTAGAAACACTGTACACTCAGACTACACTAAATTTATTTAAAAAGTTTTTCTTTCTTCAATAATAAATTACCCTTAGATTGCTATAACTTTTTGACTTTATAAACTTTTTTATAAAATTTTTTTACTTTATGAACTTTATAAAATTTTTTAAACTTTTTGACTCTTTTGTAATAATACTTAGCTTAAAACATAAACATATTATACAGCTGCACAAAAATATTTTCTTTCTTTATCCTTATTCTATAAGTTTTCTTTATTAACTTTTTTTTAATTTTTAAACTTTTTTGTTAAAGACTAAGACACAAACACACACATTAGCTTAGACCTACACAGGGTCAGGATCATCAATATCAATGTCTTCTACCTTCACATCTGTCCCATGGAAAAGTCTTCAGGCTTCAGGGGCAATAACATGCATAGAATTGTCATCTCCTATAATAACAATGCCTTCTGGAATACCTTCTGAAAGATCTGCCTAAGATTGTTTTATAGTTAACTTGTTTTTTTGTTTTTTTTTGAAAGACCTGCCTGAAGCTGTTTTACAGTTGACTTTTTTTAATCAGTAGAAGGAGTACACTCTAAAGTAATGATAAAAAGTATAGTATAGTGAATATATAAACCAGTAACATAGTTATTTATTATCATTATATGACTGGTGAAGCAGTAGGTTTGTTTATACCGACATCTCCACAAACACCTGAGTAACGCCTTGTGCTACATTATCACTGGGCAATAGGAATTTTTTAGCTCCATGATAATCTTATGGGATGCACCATATATATGGTTCGTTGTTGACTGAAATGTCATTATGTGACGCATGACTGTATTTTATCTATATTATTTATTAAATAGAGCACTGTGGCTGCTCTGTGAAAATAATTATATATTTTTTTTAAGGGAAAATGAGTTCTAAGATGCAAAATAACCTAAAAAAAATTAGCCGGGTATCGTAGAGCATGCCTGTAGTCCTGGCTACTCGGGAGGCTGAGGCAGAAGGATTGCTTGAGCCCAGGAGTTTGAGGTTGCTGTGAGCTAGGCTGATGCCACAGCACTCTAGCCCAGGCAACAGAGCAAGATTCTGTCTCCAAAAAAAAATCCTGTCAGAATCAGCTGTGAGAACTCTGGAAAATAGTTAAAAGTTTATAGCAACCAAGTAAATGAATGAATCAAGAATGAGTGAAATGAATCAATGAATATTCAATGAATAAATGAATCGAGAAAAAGGCAACTTAGAAATGGTAGACTCCACCCAACAACAGTAGAATGCACGTTTTCTTCAAGTGCATGGGACCATTCTCCAGGATGGACCATACACTAGGCTATAAAACAAGTCTCAATAAAATTTAAAAGACTGAAATCAAGCAAAGGATTTTCTTGGACAACAATGGAATGAAATTAGAAACGTACAATAATGGTGCAGTTACTGGGGAAAACAGATTGGTGATTACTTAAAAAGTTAAAAAAGAATTACTGTATGACCCAGTAATTCTGCTAGGTATATAGCAAAAAGAATTAAAATGAGGGATCACGCCTGTAATCCTAGCACTCTGGGAGGCCGAGGCAGGAGAATCACTTGAGGTCAGGAGTTCAAGACCAGCCTGAGCAAGAGCAAGACCTTGAGACTCCGTCTGTACTAAAAAATAGAAAAAATTAACCGGGTGTGGTGGTGCATGCCTGTAGTCCCAGCTACTCGGGAGACTGAGGCAGAAAGATCGCTTGAACCCAGGAGTTGGAGGTTGCAGTGAGCTATGATGACCTCACTGCACTCTAGCCCAGCTCTACACAAAGTGAGACTCTGTCTCAAAAAAAAAAAAAAAAAGGAATCACTTTTTAGTGGGAAGTTTATTTTGTGACAAAAGCACTTTGTCCTGTGGTTGTTGTGTGTTTTGACAATATGGAGCAACCTTCCTTTCCTTCAGCACTTTCCAGGCAGGCATTTTCTCTTTTAGATGTGTGCTTTATTTTCATGAGAATGACCTGTCCTTGCATAGGTTTAATTGCACTATGATTTTTAGTTGTGGCACATATATATGAATGTGAAAAACAAAGCATGTAATAGCTTTTTGTGGCTTCTGTTTTTTATTTGCAGCCTTCAAGCAAAATAAAGTTACCTGAGGAGAATTTCTTCAATGTTCCTGCTTTCTTAACTGTCTCAGGACAACTTCATCTAGAAGTGATGTCAGGGTACAGAATTTTCTTTTCTTTTTTGCTTTTCCCTTTTGCATTTACAGATTGTAGTTTAGATGAGAGTAAAATAGTGCTTCGCTTCCTATGCCCAAGCCTAAGAATTGAAGTGTCTTTATCATTAGTTCACTTGAATTTACCACAAGTACATGTACATTGACAACTTGAGAATATCCAAGTTTCTTACTTTAAAAAGTCACATTAATCTGAGTTTTGCTTTTAGTGAAAAATGTACCCCTGAAAATATAAAGTTATGATTTTTTTCTTTTTACTAATCTTTTTTGCTTAAATTTCAAATGTATAATCAGAATTTATTTGTAATCAGTCATATTTAAGCAAGTAAAGTCAGTTCATAATTCACACCTGAAATAGGTTTTAGCCCATTTCATTTTAAAAAGAGATACCTGGAACAAATGGAAGAAAACATTTTTTTCAATAATTGGTTTAAATAAAGAAAATGAACTCATAGCTACATTGTGAGAGGCATACAACAAATTAGCAAATCTTTTAAGTCATATCACATGAATTTTAGCCACTGTCAGACCTCTGGAAAGTCACTGTGCTCCTTTGGGCCCAATTTTTCTTTTCTTTAAAATAGGGGATTGGACAAGAAGACCTTTAAAGTCCTGTCTAAATATTATGTTCTATGATTCTCTGGATAATTTCTTAATGCTAACTCAACAAGTACTGAGTTTCCTTTGTACATCTTCTTCTTCTCATGTAGGGATTGGGATTTAAAAATCTTTTCAGGAAATAACTTGAGTGAAAAGAAGGGAATATCATGTGTTTCCCATTATTTTTAAAATGCACAGATGGGAAAACTCAGGAAAGGTAATAGAATCGTTCACATTCTGTGTTTGTGTTTGTGTCTATTTTGGCAGGATGGAAAGTCAATGGTAGAATAAAGATGGTCTTGAAAGTAACTTACACTTGACTTAGATTCTTTTCTGATTTATCTCTGAGGCGGGTATTATTTGATAGTTCCAATAACCAAATAATTGACAAATTATCTGAATACTGTGCAGAAAAACTATCATAATATAACTGTGAGATTGTAGGATTTGCAGAGTAGAATGTAGGAAAGACCATGTCAGGCATGTCACAGAAAGTCTTTATGCCTGCCAAAGTATAATTTTAAAAAATTAAAAACATAAGTCATGCAAATATAAAGTAAATATGTATCAAAGATTTTATTCTATTCATTAACTACTGAGGGAACAAGTAAAATAGTAAGGCTATTTTTAAAAGCATCTGAGGAGCTCTGTATTCATAGGCAATTTAATAATTGGTGGAGTAAGATTGCTAAGTTAGTTACAAATGGGTTAATGTCCTATGCACCAGTAAACCCTAAAGTTTGGAATTATAACTGACAGAAATTATTTGCAACTCTACTGGACAAAAAACTATGAATTAATATGTAACTTCACTTAATCTGAGATATTTAATTCAATAGTAAATAGAATAATGGAGCAAGTACATTCCCCTAAGTAAATAACCTTTGAATGGATCTGTGTCCCCATATTACCGTGAAAGGGCATTGCCTTCTTAATGCCATTCATCTTTTGGTCTTATGTTCAAGGTTTGAGTAACCTTTCTTAGCAGCTTTTCAGTATTTATTTCTTTTTTTATAAAGTTAGAGGCAAGGTATCTTCTCCCTCAGAAGTGTCATGATATGTGAAAGGTATACATTTACCAAACATCTGGTTCTCTATTATAATACTACTAGTATATTAAATATGTCTCTTTCCCAGTAAAGTGTAGTGAACCACAGAACACAGTGTATGCAGTGAAACTTCATAGAAGATTAAATTGGTGGAATGTTAGGTTTTGCGTTTTTTAGTGTATTATGAAGTATTTCTAATAATGTCAGTCAAATGTTCCTAGCTTAAAATGCATAGTTTTATGACTATTAATATACAGTACATAATGTTTCTGATAATGCATGATTTAATCTCTGATGAGAAACTGTTAGTCCTCTTTCCCTCAGCTTTTTTTATTGAGTTCTATTTAACAGGCTTTTTAAAAGGCAAAAGATTTATATGATCTGAAGAGAAACCAGAGTATTAACAGACTTTTTAAAATAGAGTAAATAGTAGTTAAATTTAGAAGGTTAACATTTTCCAAAATGATATCTATGTTGGTTTAGTGAGTTTATGGCTCCATTTTAAAGCTAATTTTTTTTAAAAATAAATATCCTATTTTGGAATAACTCTTATTCCAGAGAGTTATTGAATAAGAATAACTCTTATTCCAAAATAAAAATAGTCTTACTATTATATAGGAAAGTTGAAAGGAGTGCACAGTTTTGTATCTTTCCCACCCAGTTTCCCCCATTGTTAACATCTTCCATGACAATAGTACATTTGTCAAAACTAAGAACCTGATGTTAGTGCATTACTATTAACTAAATTCTAGAGTTTATTTGGATTTTACCAGTTTTTCCATGAATATCTTCTTTTTCTAAGATCTAATTCAGGATACCACATAAAACTTCGTTGTCACATTTCCCCAGTCTGTAACAGTTTCTCAGTCTTTCTTTTTCATGACCTGTAGAATGTACCTCAGTCTGGGTTTGTCTGATGTCTTTCTCATGTGAGGTTATAGATACCACAGAGGCGAAGTACTCTTATCACATCATATCATGGGGAATGTAGTATCCATTTGGCAATATTAACCTTCACTACTTGGATAAGGTAGTGTTTGCCAAGTTTCTCCACTATGGAAATGGACTATTTTTCTCTTCCCTACTCTATTCTTTGTAAATAAGTCACTAAGTCTAGTCTACCCTCTCTGGGGGTGGGGGTTTGGGGAGTGGGAGATGGAATTAACCACCACCACCTGGAGAGAAAGTATTTGGAATTCTGTATGGAAGATATGTTGTTTCTTCACCCTTATTTATTTTTTTTACTTATGTAATCATTCATACCAGAGTGGGCTTGTGTATATTTATTTTATATTTTGGGTTATCATTCAATACCATGTTACTTACTTTGTTGCTTAAATCATTTTAGTTCTAGTTATTGGGAACTTAGGCAGATTGACTCTTGTGTTCCTTTGATATGCCCCCATCCTTCAAGTACTTCCTTATTCTCTGATAATTTAAGATGCCCCAAGTTTTGTTTGTTGTTTGATATTTATTTACCACCTTTATTTTTTTTTTCTTCTTCTTATTTTTGTGGTTTGTGTACCTACACTGACAAATTATTATCACCCTAAAGTACATAGCTTACATTAGAGTTCACTCTTGGTGTTGTATGTTCTGAGTTTGATGACATGTATTTTACAATTACAGTATCATACAGAATAGTTTTTGCTGCCCTGAAAATCCCTCTGTGACCTGCTTATTCATCTCTCTCTCTCTCTCCTAACCCCTGGTAACCATTGATCTTCTTGCTGTCTGCACAGTTTTGCCTTTTCCAGAGTGTCATATGGTTGGAATCATATATTACAGAGCCTTTTCAGATTATCTTCTTTTACTTAGTAATATGAATATGAATTTAAGGTCATGTCTTTTCATGACTTAATAGCTCATTTCTTTCTGGCACTAAATAATATTCTGTTGTCTGGATATAACACAATTTATCCACTCACCTATTGAAGAACACATCAATTGCTTCCAAGTTTTTGCAGTTTTCCCACGGTTATTTTTTGTTTTCCCTTTCCTGGCCCTAGAATAATCCATCTCTCCAAAGAGCCCTGGTTCCTTTTACTGGAAGATGATAGTTAGAAACCAAGATTTGGTCACTGGGTGTGTTTGCTGTGAGGGGTTATTGTATTGCTGCTAAACCTCTTAGCAGACAGATTTTTTTTTTTTAATTTGAGAAAGCTAAGTGTTTTCATTGTATTCTGCCTATAAATGTAATTTATAGGTGATAAGTTCATTCTGAGAGAATCAGAAATGCTCTAAATTATAAAACCTGCAATTAGGAAATGTCAAGTAATGAAATATTCCATTTCTTTTCAGTTAAAGTCAGAATTGGGGTAAGGCTCAGCCTAATATATTTGAAATATTTTTTTTTTTTTTTTTTTTTGAGACAGAGTCTCTCTCTGTTGCCCAGGCTAGAGTGTCGTGGCGTCAGCCTAGCTCAAAGCAACCTCAAACTCCTGGGCTCAAGCGATCCTCCTGCCCCAACCTCCCGAGTAGCTGGAACTACAGGCATGGGTCACCACGCCTGGCTGATGTTTTCCATTTTTAGTTGTCCAGCTAATTCTTTGTATTTTTAGTAGAGACAGGGTCTCACTCTTGCTGAGGCTGGTCTCAAACTCTTGACCTCAAATGATCCTTCCTCCTCGGCCTCCCAGAGTGCCAGGATTACAGGCATGAGCCACCATGCCTGGCCAGCTGAAATAATTTTTGATTATTGTTTTTTATTGCTGTTGTTGTTGGGCTGTTTTTCCCCTTTGGTATTTTGTTACAAGGTTTTTTTCCTTATTGCAAGTTTTTATACAAAGCCATGAAGTCAAGCATATTTCAAGTTAAAACTGAAATAAGCTCTCTCAAGAGCTTTCCTGTTGAACATTGTTGGAATTATAATTAGTATAGCTTCTCTAGAGGAATACCTTTTTACTCAGAATTTCATTTCTAGGAGTTTTTCTAAAGGAAATCATATGACAATTCTGCAGAGATATGTAAACAAAAATGTTGAAAGCACCTTTGTTTATATTAGTGAAAAATTACTAACAATCTAAATGTCCATTCAGGATTTGTTAATATTCAGTATACCAAGAAAAATAATCATCACCATTTACCATCTGAGGCTAATGGACCTTATTTTTAATAAATATTTTAAAGCCATTTTATGAATAGTGTTTAGAAGTAAGAACAAAGGGACAGTAAAAATCAAATTTCTTAGGAATTTTCATAAGAATTTAAACATAGCAAATCAAAAAATTTTGAACTCCTTTATTGTTAGATAACTTACATGCCCTAAAATTCACCAGTTTGAAGTGTACAATTCAGTGGATTTTAGTGTATTTTTGCAGTTGTTCAAATATCACCATAATAATTTTAGAGTACTTTTATCACCCCTAAAAGAAATTTCTTCCCATTAGTACTTTTTCCCTGTCCTCTCCTTTGCCCCGACCCTGTACAATCACTAATGAATCTACTTTCTGTCTTTGTGAATTTGCCTATTCTGGATATTTCATATATGTAAATGGAATCACACAGTGTATATCGTATTTTGTGACTGGTTTATTTCACTTGGCATAATGTTTTCAAAGTTTATCCATGTTGCAGCATGTATCAGTACTTCATTCCTTTTTACTGCCAAATAACATTCCATTACATGGGTATTATCATATTTAGTTTCATTTATCAGATAATGGACATTTGGGTTCTTTCTACAAATATTATGAGTAACGTTGCTATGAACATTTGAGTAGACATTTTTCTGTGGACATATGTTTTTATTTCTCTTGAGTACGTACCTAGCAGTGAGATTAATGGGTTATGTGATAACTCCATGTTTAATTGTGTGAGGAACTGCTAGACTGTTTTCCATAGTGGCTGCACCATTTTACAGTCCTACCAGTAATAGTATAAAGGTTCCACTTTCTCCACATCCTTACCAAAGCTTATTGTTATCTGTCTTTTTTATTGTAGCCCTTCTAGGGAGTATAAAGCAGTATCTCATTATGGTTTTGATTTGCATTACCCTGAAGACTAATGATGTTGAGCATCTTTTCATGTGCCTGTTGGTCTTTTGTATATTTTCTTTGGAGAAATGTCTTTTTAAAACCTTGGCTTGCTTTAAAAATTGGGTTGTCTTTTGTTATTGAATATGAGGGTTCTTTATATATTCTGCATACAAGTCACTTATCAGATATATTAATATGATTTGCAAATATTTTCCCCCATTCTATGGGTTGTCTTTTCACTTTCTTGATGTTGGCAAACTCTAATT
>VBSM01001265.1:41526532-41536617 GCA_008086735.1 Cheirogaleus medius | reverse complement strand
TATTTTTAGTTGGCCAATTAATTTCTTTCTATTTATAGTAGAGACGGGGGTCTCCCTCTTGGTCAGGCTGGTTTCGAACGCCTGACCTTGAGGGATCCGCCCGCCTCCGCCTCCCAGAGAGCTAGGATTACAGGCGTGAGCCACCGAGCCTGGCGTTTTCTGAGTTTTGAAAGTACCTCAAATGGGCGCCTCCCTTTGAATGCAGCTAATTGCTTATCACTATTATGCATGAACCCGGGACATACACTATCCTTTAAATACTGATTCCGGATTTGAAATACATCTTTAATAGGTTCTAATTTATTATTACTCTGTTTCTTGCACTCATATCATCAAAAAGCAGTATTTTTGAGAATTTTGAAATGTCATAATTTTGTTGAAGGGAAGGTGGCCATCTTTTTCTATAATTCAAAAATATTTTTATTTTTAGATTAAATGCCAATTACAATGATCAAATTCATGATTTTTAAAATTTCTACATTATCTTTTTTCTTTCAAACACCTTTGTATCATACTTGCCTTCAGCATTCGTCTACTTATTAACCTTATCAAGTAAATTTTTTGTACAAATATCATAAATGGTGAAAGAATATTGCCATACATTCTTTTAGCAAAATGAGTTGGTCCAAATTCTTGTTATAAATTATTGCATAATGAAATCCTTATTGTGGAATGAATAATTGGTTGAAAATACCATATTTCCTTTTTGTCCTTTTAAATGTCTTAACACTTAACAGTTCTTATGTTTGAGAAAATTTATTTAGGTAGATTATCAGGATCTAAAGTCTCATTGTCTTTGAGATTTCATTTACACAGTCAATTTTACCATAATCATTAGAGAGTAGATTGTTGCTATCTCTTTGCATTAGTTTTCAGTTATGTCTAATAACTATGAAATGCATTTATTGTTTTTCTTCTCTTTGTTATTATGAGTGAAAATTAGAAGACCCTGAATTCTCAACTGTGTTCTCAAAAAGTACAGAAACAATAACAACAGTGGTGTATCTAGGCTTCTCTTATGCCTTCTTGAAAGACAACACAAGACTTATGTATTCATATGCACATACAGAAGTAACATTGATCCCGTGTGGGGCGGGAAAAAGCTGGTGGGGGAAAAATTCACACCTATAGGGGTGGTGGGTGCTGTCTGGGAGTAGGCAGGCTTATAGCTCTGACTCGGCCGGTACAAAGACAATTTATGTAACCGAAGCGTTTGTACCCTCTTAATATTCTGCAATTAAAAAAAGCTTTGTGTTTTATAAATAAGAAGACTAAAGATCATATAATGGTGATAATTTGTCTCACTATTGCATTTTCTTCTTAGGCACTCATCATTTTTCTATTTTCTTAATGTTTTACTCTTTTTTAAGCATAATTAGGAATAATTAGTGATGATGAAATCATTCCTAGGATGATGAAATAGCAAGATGCTTCAAGATAGAGGAAAAATAAGAACACTAAGACCCAACATATATGTTAGATTCTTGAAAGAATTCAATGGACTTTATTTAAAGAAAATAACTAGACATTTCTCTGGTGTTTGTGGATATCCTCTATAGTGGTTTAAATTGTGTCAAATGCAACCTTATTTGGAATAGGGTATTTGCAGATGTAATCAAGTTAAGATGAGGTCATACTGGATTAGGGTGGGCCCTAAATCCAAATGACTAGTATCTTTATAAGAGAAAGGAGAGGGAGTTTTATATGTAGGGACACAGAGAAGACATACACAGAGGGAAGAATACCATGGGAAGATGGAGGCAGAGTTTAAAGTGATGTCAAGGATTGCTGGGAGCTCCCAGAAACTAGGAAGGGGCAAGGAAGTATTCTTCCCTAGCATCTTCAGAGGGAGTATGGCCTTGCCAACACTTTGATTTCAGACTGTTAGCCTCACAGCTGAGAGAATACATTTTTGTTGCTTTAAGCTACCCAGTTTTTGGTAATTTGTCACAGCAGCCTTGGGAAACTAATACAGCCTCTAAGAGTACATAAGTCATGAAATATTAATTTTTATAAATAGTTAGAACTGCTCAACAAAGTAATTCAAAATTGGGTATAATGGATCCTGGCAATATACTGAGGGTTAAATTAGTAGTGATTTGTCCATATAATTGATTACTGTACCTGCCTTTAAGATTGATGATAAAGCTTTACAACATGTTGTTTTTTAAAGAGTGGTTATGAAACAGGAATTAGAATGTGATTCCAGTTTTTTAAACTGTGTTCATATATATATTCATAGGAAAAAGTCTGGAAGAATATATACCACTATTCAACTTGTAAAAAATAGCTGTTTCTGCTGATTTTTATTTCCTTCCTTCAACTTGTCTTTTTTTTGGATTTGAAAAATTAGTGTTTATTACTTTTATAATCAGAAAAAAAGTTCTTTCCATTTAGGGAGAGTCAGCTTGGGCTTTGGGCTGATTTCATTCTAATTTGATTGATTGGTTGGTTTGTGATTGGTATGAGCAATTCTAAACTCATTCCCTTTGTTTATTTTATCAATTTAGATAATGAGCTCAGAAGCCATGAAACATTCCTACTTAGGATACTCTCATCCTGTTTGTGGCTGTGGTGAGAATGACAACATATAGACCTGAGTTAAACTGGAGTACTCTTTACAACTGATTGTGAAACTGTCTTCTCATCTGCTCATAGGACTTTTTTATTCTTCATCCACTTGATACTTAGATACTTACCTGAACTTTGTTCATTTATACTCATTTGATTTTCAAGATCTTTTTGACTATGGTTCATGCCATGCGCGTCTGTGTTTCTAATGTCATTAGACTGCTTTTTCTGTATCTGCTAATTCCTAAAGGCTCAACTGAAATATTATGACTTCTTCCTTGACTCCCTCCCTATTTTTCTCCCAGTTGAAATTTTTTTTTCTGTTCCTTTATAGCACTCACCCATTTCATGTCCTAAAGAAAAAAAGTTTAGGCCAGGGGTGGTGACTTATGCCTGTAATCCCAGCACTTTGGGGAAGCTGAGGTGGGAGAATCATTTGAGGCCAGGAGTTCGAGACCAGCATCAGCAACACAGTAGGACCTATCTCTACCAAAAAATAGAAAAATTAGCTTGGTGTGGTGGCACAAACCTGTATTCCCAGCTACTCAGGAGTCTGAGGCAGCGGACAATTGCTTGAGCCCTGGAGTTTGAGGTTGCAGTGAGCTATGATGACTACACTCTTGCCTGGGCAACAGAGCAAGATCCTGTCTCAAGAAAAAAAAAAAAGTTCTTCTTAACATTTAGCCAATTTGTAGTTCTCTGTAGTTCTCTTCATAAATGTCTTTCTCAAGGATTATAAATCCCTTAAGGCCATGTCTTAGCTCTGTGTCCTTATAATTCCTGGCAAGTAGTAGATATTCAGTTTATTGTTAAATTGAATTTTATTTTATTTTATATTATTTTATTTTTAGTTGGCCAATTAATTTCTTTCTATTTTTAGTAGAGACGGGGTCTCGCTCTTGGTCAGGCTGGTTTTGAACTCCTGACCTTGAGCTATCCACCCGCCTTGGCCTCCCAGAGTGCTAGGATTACAGGCGTGAGCCACCGCGCCCGGCCTAAATTGAATTTTAAAGCACGAATTCTCATTCTCTTAAAATGTTCCTCTACTGTTTGTACAGTCATCTTGTATATATCTGAGAAGGATTGCTTCCAAGACCCCCTGTGGATACCAAAATCTGCAGATGCTCAAGTATTTGCATATAACCTATGCATATCCTCCCATATACTTTAAATCATCTCTAGATTATTTATAATACCTAATAGAATGTAAATGTTATGTAAATAGTTGTTATGCTGTATTTTTTAACTTTGTATTTTTTTAATTGTTGCATTGTTATTTTTTGTTTATTTTCTTGAATACTTTCAATCTGTGGTTGGCTAAATCTGCAGATGGAGAGGACTGACTGTACTATAGTGTTGAGACTACAACAGGAGTTAAGTATATGTTAATCCTTTTGCTCTGTTTCGTGGAAATGATATCACCATGAAATCTGAGATATTTATTGAGATTGCTTCCTGAATGTGTGTGAATGATGATGAATATACTTTTAGTATATTGTTTATGTTAAAAGTTAACCTCATGTAGATAGAAATATGAATTAACAGACTATGTAAAAATGACTCAGGAGCTTCATTCATTATCACCTTGCCAATCTCATTTTTTGTGTAATATTGCCAGAGGACCAGCATTTCAAGCAGATCAATCAGCAAGTGCAGACGCTTGAAATATCGTAGGAATATTTATCTTGCTTGGGTTCAAATACAGAGAATGGAGATATTTGAGTTAACCCGGGGTTGGAATTATTTAATACTAAGTGAGTTTGAGGGAAGTAGATAGGCTCAGAAGGTTATAATGATGGGCCAAGGAATCTGTGCTAGGTAAGAAAATGGGAGTAGAGGTTGATAAATAGAAAAAGTGGTAGACATAAAGAATTGTAGGTCTTAATAAAGAATTGTTGGTGTGGAAGTACTATTCTAAAAACCTGGATGAATTTTACATAATTGATAAAAAATGGTATTATAAAATTTATATCTCAAACATGGATTCTCTGCTCAGCTCACCACCTATTAACTGAAGTGCCAGTGTATTTTCCAGTTGAATTACAAGCACCTCAAACTCAACACGTTCAAAACTAAATTCATCATCTTATTCCATAAATCTGTTTTTCCTTCTGAATTCCATATCTTAGGAAATGGCACTACCAACCTTCCAGTTTGTCAAATCAGATATATAGAAGTCATTCCAAATTCTTTTTCCATACCCTTTGCATCAGTCATTTGCTTCCACTTCCCTTTGCTTCAGCTATCCTAAACTGCTTATAATATTCTAAGCACCTCATCCTGTTTTACATATTTGTATTCCTTTGCATATGCTGTTTTTCTGGCTGGAATGTGCTATCCCTATGCCTTTGTCTAGCTAACTCCTGCCCATTAGTCTAAACCAACTTAAAAAAAAAAAAGATCTGACCCAGAACCCTACTACCACCTCTTTGTTTTAATGCCCTTTTCTATCCTCATGTTGCTTTGTGCTTACCTATTTTGTAACACTGGAGTCATTGATTTATTTCTCTGTAGCTTAGACTATGAGCTTAAAATTTAGGGAATGTGTCTTTTTTATAACAATTAATACAGAATAAACACAAGGACCTAATGGAAAAGGGTTTCTATCAGTTCTGTTTATCAAAAATATTGAAATTATCTATTTATTAATGTAAACTTATCTTCTCATTAGACTGTAAATTCTTCAATCTGTATCTTGTTTCTCTTTTTCATCTTAGGTTCTGTTACTACCACATAGCCTTATCAATGGTTCAAAAATCATTCTCAGTCCAGTTCAACATTTACTGAGAACCAACTGTGTGGCAAGCACTAGGCTAGGTTGTGGGTTACAAAACTAAACAAGACAGATACGATTTTAACTTGCATGACCATTTAGAGTCTAATGAGCCAAATGGGCATTAGAAAAAGAAATTAGCCAAGATGGGAGGATTGCTGGAGGCCAGGAGTTCAAGACCTACCTGGGCAACAAGCAAGACTCTGTCTCTACCAAAAAAAAAAAAAAAAATGTAGCTGGCTTGGTGGTGCACACCAGTAGTCCCAGCTACTCCAGAGGCTGAGGCGGGAGGATCACTTGAGCCCAGTCTAGGTGACAGAGCAGGACCCTGTCTCAGAAAAAAAAAAAAAAAAAAGAAATAGAAGTGTGATTGCTGTTATAGAAAAGATTGTCCTAAGGACAAGAAGAGCATATGTCAAGGGAATTTCACTTTGTCTAGGTTGAATTGACTTTAGAGGTAACTTTATTTGTAGAAGTGAACTTTTAAATGTCATCCATATTTAGTGACCACTAGCTGTTATATTTGGAGTAGATTCTATCGCTTTTATATTCTTGGAACAACAGAATTCCAGTTAATGCAACGCTTTTTCTCTATTATAGATAGAGCATTTTGTGGTGTATAATTTTTTTTAGTTATCCTAGTGTATGTTACCTATATTTGGCTCTGGAATGTCTTTTGGTACTTTTATGTCATGTTTGATATATTATCCTTGAATAAATTATATTCAGCCAAATTATCAAAAGCTAGAAAACTGTGTAACTTCTCTGTCCTGTCCCTTTATCAACTTCCAAATATTTAGACTCTTTTATAAAGCTTCCTATAAAAAAGAGTGACTTTTGTATCCTTTCTGACTTTAGGAGAACAACCAGGATAATGAAGGATCTGATCATCATGACATAAAAAAATGGTTGAAGATACTGGATATATTTAGTATAGGGAGGACAAAGGGAAGGCATGCTTTGACAGTTGTTGAAATCTATTTGGTGGGTTTCTGTGAGAGCCCTGTATACAGATGAATAAATAATTTTTTTAAGAACAACTTTATTGAGATGTAATTCACATACCATAAAATTCACCCTTTAAAAGTAATTCAGTAATTTTTACTATGTTCACAAAGTTGTGCAGCCATCACCATTATCTGATTTTATAACATTTTCATCACTCCAGAAAGAAACCCCTATACCCATTAGCAGTCACTCTTCATTGTGTCCTGTCCCTAGCCCCTGGCAAAAACTACTGAATCAGAAACACTGAAAGTGGAATCCACAACCTGTGTCATAACAAACCCTCTAGGTTGTGCTAATGCTGAGACCACTGCTTTAAAGAAAGACTTATTTTTTCGAGACAGTCTCACTCTGGCTAGAGTATAGTGGTGTCATCATAGCTCACTGCAATCTCAAACTCCTGGGCTCAAGCGATCCTCCTGTCTCAGCCTCCCAAGTAGCTGGGATTGCAGGCTTGCGTCATGACACCTGGCTAATTTTTCTATGTTTAGTAGATGCGGAGTCTTGCTCTTGCTCAGGCTGGTCCCAAACTCGTGAGCTCAAGCAATCTTCCCTCCTTGGCCTCCCAGAGTGCCAGAATTACTGGCATGAGCCACTGCAACAGACCAGCAGAGAAACTCTTTGTGCCCTGGTTGGTGGGACATCAGGCTTCCAGCCATTCTGGTGGGAAGGTGAGGGAGGGTTGACTATTCATATGCACATTCAATCACCATATGCCACCCCCAGCCTCACCAAGGTTCTGTGTGCCAGCTATATCCCTTCTGTTGGAGCATACTCCATATTCCAGATACTGGCCTCTATGTGTGGCCATGTTGGTCATCACTCAGCCATCTGCTTTCTGTCCTTCAAAAACTTGTTGAGATTTCTTGTCCACTGAAGGCCACCTTCCTGTTTCTTCCTTTTAATTTTTTTGTTATTATTTTAAGGTCTCAAGGAGTGAATATAAATATCTGCTAAATTTACCATTCTAACTTCATTTCTACTAGCTTGAATGGTATTAATTTACTTTCCTTTAATTGATGTTTAAGCTATGAATTATTTATATAATGATTTAATGTCTTTGTCTAATATGTTGACTCTGCAGTGTCTGCATACTGTCCTTGAAAGTCTAAACACTGGTTTCTCTATGCATTTCTAGTATTGAATTCCTTTGTGGAGGGAATACCAACCTGCCTTTTCACCATTTCAGGTGTTTAGGAGAGTAGCTCCACTGTTCTGTTATCTAGTTCACTGAGGTTTGGCTAAGCAGGAAAAGTATCTGAAAAATTGATTGCCTTTATAATAAGCAAGTTTTGTTTGAGTTGTCTTTTAAAAAATTCCCAGTCTTTTGAGTAATTATTGAAATAGTACTCATTGTGCATGAAATGCAGTGCCTGTTGGTGCTGTCTAAAAGTAAATACAGGTTACTATAGTGAGACATCAAATTAATCCTTAATAATTCCCAATATGGATAGCAATTGGAGTTACAAAAAGCAAAACTGATATTGTTACTACTTCTTTCAATTACTGCATAATGTTGTCCTAATTCTATTTTGCTCAAGTGGCTTTAATTACTTTTTTGTATTTTTTTTGAGATGGTGTCTCCCTATGTTGCTCAGGCTGTAGTATGTGCAATGTCTAGTCACAGATATGATCGGAGTGCACTACAGCCTTGAACTCCTGGACTCAAGTGATCCTCCTGCATCAGCCTCCTGAGTAACTTTAATTACTTTTTTAGGAGAAGGAAAAAAAAAGTCTGTTTTGCATGTTTGCAGGATTTGGTTGGGTTGAGAATAGAGAATTTTTGTTATTTTGACATTTTTTCTAGCATGTTTTCTTCTAAAAATAACTGTGAGTATTTATTCAGCAATAATGTTAGTGTTCATCCAAATGGTATGTAACTGTGTTGGACACCAAGGAGGATGTTAAAAATATGGGATAGCCCCATTGATGGTCATATGAGAGTTACCAGTGCTGTTGTAGAGTGAAACAGCTACTGAGATAATGTTATCCCTGCCAAAAAAGTACAGATCTTTTCCAAATTAATAGTTGTGTTAGTTGAAGTAAATGCAGTAAGAGAGACATACTGGAATTCTGGCTTCTTTACATACTAGTTTTATAAGCTTAATGTCTGAGCCTCCACTTTGTAATCTATAAAAAAAATTATGATGGGCCACTTTGTATAGTGAGCTATGATTGTGCCAGTGCACTCCAGCCTGAGTGACAGAGCAAGACTCTGTCTCTAAAAAATAAGTAAATAAATGGTCACCTTGAAAAGCAGTTGTGAAAATTAGGTACCATGTGAAGCCCAGTGTTTATCATGGTGTAGGCACTGAAATGTGAGGTAATGATGGTAATGAGGACATCTAGGTCCAGGAGAACCCAGGGTGATTACAAAGAGCTAGCTAAAAAGAGAGAAGCCTAGGTGGCGTGACCATGCGGAAATAGCTGACAGGTAACAATAGTAACAGAATAGGAGTTCACCCAAAGTAGAGAGTTGGAGCAGAGAGTGAGTCTGCCAGGATTCAGGACTCACAAAACAGGTCAGAAGATTAAACTAATCCTGTACCTGGGGTGAAGGAAGGAATTAGGGAGTTTCAAGACCAAATCAGAACTAAACTAAGAAACGAGAGCAGGGTAGGATATAATCTGCCCTAAGAGCAGTGGTCATTTATGTTGACAGTGAAATGTCACTGTGTTCTGGATTCTTTTGTTCTTTAAAGTAGATCATTGCTGTGCCCTTTCTGGGTTTCCTGGAACCTGACACTTCACCTTTCATATCGTAGTTGGAACAAGATTATAATTTAAATTGTTAAATAGCAGAATAAACCAGTATATGAATAAATTCTTACTATTATTATTTCTTAATTAACTTTATTGAGGTATACTTTATATATAATAATAATGAACCCATTTTAAATATATAGTTCAGTAATTTTGACAGATTTATAGATCTTTGTAATCACTACCATGATCCAAATATAGAATTATTTATGTCACCCCCAAAAAAATCTTATTAATCCCCTTTGGAATCAGTATCCCTCCACTACCCCCAGCCCTAGGCAACCACTGATCTGCTATCTGTCACCACAGATTAGATTTTCCTTTTCTAGAATTTCATGTGAGTGGAATCATACAGTATTTATTCTTCTGGCTTCTTTCACTCAGCATAATGCTTTGTGATTTATCCTATAGTTTGTTTCTTTTTTTGCTGAATATTATTCCATTGAATGGATATAACATCATTTGTTAACCCATTCTTTTTTTTTTTAGCTACAGGGTCTCACTCTGCCACCCATGCTAGAGTGCAGTGGCACAATCAAAACTCACTACAGCCTCAAACACCTGGGCTCAAATGATCTTCCTGCCTTAGCTTCCCAAGTAGCTGGGACTACAAGTGTGTACCACCACACCCAGATCAGATCATTTTTTTTCTTTTTTGTTTTTGTTTTTGTTTTTTTTAGAGATAGGGTCTCCTTGTGTTGCCCAGGCTGGTCTCCTGATCCTCCTGCCTAAGCCTCCCAAAGTGCTGGGATTACAGATGTGAGCCACTATACCCAGCCCATTCATATTTTTTTTGCATTTGTTTTTATTGCGATAAGCTATAAATAACAAAATTCAGCATTTTAACCATTTTTAAATATACAATTCAGTGACATTAATTACATTGACAATGTTATACACTCAACACCACACACACAAATTTTTTTTTTTTATTTCAGCATATTATGGGGGTACAAATATTACGGTTGTGTAT
>VBSM01001265.1:41490685-41524082 GCA_008086735.1 Cheirogaleus medius | reverse complement strand
ACAGCAAAGAAAGGCAAGCTTCAAGATGATTTCTCTTCTGACGCTCGTTTAATTTATGCAGTACCCATCTATCCAGCTTCTTTACCTTGCTGTTTTGCTTTAAATGGTCCAATATTGACCTCAAGGTCAAATCTCGAGGCTGAGATGGATTCACTTCCACTACAGCTTTCAGCTCATCATTATCCACCTTGGTCTCAGGTTGCCCATGTGTCTCATTTTCAAGATTAAAATCACCAGAAGGAACTTCTGGAACCATTGACTTACTATGCGTGCATTAGCCACATCCTTCCCAAACACTTCACTGGTATTTCAAGCTGTCTGAGCAGCTTTGGTTCAATGACAGAACTCATATTCAAAAATAACATGAATTTTTTACTTTTCCATGGTTTCACAAAAATTGCTGTAAAAAATTGGAAAGGTAGTCACAAGCCAAAAACCATGTATTTGAAAGACTGAGGATGTACCTTCACAGTAAAAATAAAGCAAGAAGTGTCAAAGTGAAAATGTCGGAGATATCAGCTGTCAAACTTAGTACTTAAGGAAGTAGGACATTTAATTCTAAATGACCTAAATATATATTTTACTTCACTGGAAACCACTCTGACAGCCTTAGTGCAGTATTGTGGTAGAGCTAGGGCATCCAAAAAGGACACTTTAAAGCATGAAAGGAAGCACTAATAACAATTACTCTGTAGCAGTCAGCATAAAGTGAGTTTTTCCTGGGCAAACTAGGACCTGTGATCACCCTATAGTTATTGAATAGGAACAAATTAAATTTCTGCCTTCGCTGGTGTTATATTTGTTTGTTCTTAATAGAAATGCCTCGTAAGCTCTAAGAGACATGTTGTAAAAAAGATTGTAGAGAATAGATTTTTCTTTTCTTTTTACAGAAAATGAAATTTCATCTTTGCTCCTTTAAAAGAAATTGCTAATAAAGAAACTCAGCCATGGTTTTGCTTTCCTCTTACCAGTAAAAGCTGATAACAAATAAGCTTAGTTACATGTATTGGTTGATATTCACATTATTTTTATTTACTCTGATATCAACCCCTCCTTTATCTCCCATGATAAAAATCAAAAAATAAAACTAGTGTTTTGCCACTTGAAACAGGTGCATGGGACAGATAAATAGATGTGTGTCACATAAATCTCTGTAGTTTGGAGAACATGCAGAGCCCAAGCCAGCCTTTAAGAGGCAGAGTTAGCATGTGAATTATGATAGAGATCAGGAAATAGAGGCCCTGTTTTTTGTTTCTGGAACATTATTTAGTGACTTTTACTTAATTTCTTCAAATGAGTAATTACTCTGGGCTTTCCTCCTGATTCTCCTTTAGTTTAGTATAGTACGAGGTTCAATGAAAAAATTTGAACTTTAAGCATACAGGATTTTAGGGACGACTGTATAAAGAGTTATCTCAAAAATTTTCTTGAATGCCTTTCTTAGCCAAAATATGTGTTTGATTTGCTAATACTGGTATTATCCCCATATAGCTGTGGAGGGTTGGGTGTAACTTGGGAATTTGAAGATAACTGTTGAAATAGTTCAACCCAGAGTCTCTCTACTTTTTATATAGGTCATCCCATGATCCATATCATT
Source organism: Cheirogaleus medius (assembly GCA_008086735.1). Classification (NCBI taxonomy): domain Eukaryota; kingdom Metazoa; phylum Chordata; class Mammalia; order Primates; family Cheirogaleidae; genus Cheirogaleus; species Cheirogaleus medius. Next base: position 41,522,485 of record VBSM01001265.1, on the reverse strand, counting down.
AGGAATGTTGCTTTTAGTGTTCATGTAGCTGAAGTGGCCTGCAGTGGCAGAGCATAGCTCTTCCTCTTCCTTTTCCTACGCTACCTCCACCTCCTCTTCTTTTCTTCCTTTTCCAATTTAGGGAAAATGAATAAGGATTTTTTATACATTATTTCTTTGGACTAAGTGCTCCTTTAAAAGCATTTGCTCCTGTTGGTAGTCTGTGATGGTCCCTTTGTGCTTTTGTGTTCATAAACCAAGCTCTCTTTGATTTGAGGTTGTAAAGAATCTTAGAAGGCCGTGCACGGTGGCTCACAACTATAATCCTAGCACTCTGGGGGGCTGAGGCAGGAGGATCACTTGAGGTCAGGCGTTTGAGACCAGCCTGAACAAGAGCGAGACCCTGTCTCTACAAAAAGTAGAAAAATCAGCTGGGTGTGGTGGCAATGTGCCTCTCTAGTCCAGCTACTCAGGAGACTGAGGCAGGAGGATCACTTGAGCCCAGGAGTTTGAGGTTGCAGTGAACAATGATGATGCCACTGCACTCTAGCTGGGGCCACAGAGTGATACTCTATCTCAAAAAAAAAAAAAAATATATATATATATATAATTTCATTCGTCGTCTGTAGGCCTTATGCAAATAGTACCCTTTTATGAAATAATACCTTTTCTATCAATTGTTTGTGCCTTTTACTTTCAATCATATTTGGGAATTAGAAGATCTAGATCAGTGGTTCTCAACTCTACATTAGAATGTCTCAGGAGCCTTTTAAAATATATAGATGCTTCCGCTCCCCCTTACCCGTAGAAAATTGAATTTAATTGGTCTGGGATCAGGATTGTTTTTTTTAAGTGCCATATGTTATTCTATACAGGCAAGGTTGCAAACCACTCTAGATGAGTGGTTCTTAAAATGTAACCCTTGGACCAGCAGCATCAGCATCACCTGGGAACTTATAGAAATACAGACTCTCAGGCCTACCTAGATCTGAAGCAGAAATTCTGTGGGTATGGCCCACCGATCTGTGGTTTAACAAGCCACAGATAATTCTAATGCATGCCTAAGTTTGAGAATCACAGCTCTAGATCATCTAAGCATTTGTAACAAATCCTCCTTTTATTTAAGTCCAACCTTGTAGGCACCATGATGCTCTAGTATGGCTCTGGACCTGAAAGTAGCTAACTGAAGCCTGAGCCTGAGCAAAAGTGGCTATAGCCAAAAAGAGCTATAACGTATATCATATGTGTTGCCATTTTTGGTATCGTAAAGTAGAATGAAAATGTGTCCTGATTGACCATTAGTGCTTGCAAATGATTATCCCTTTCCACTCAGAAGGGACTATAGTTGGAGGAAAGAATAAGAAAAAGAGGAGCTGTAATGATAGGAAATGGCAGTCACAGAGATAGCAAGTAACTGATGACCGAAGAAAGGAATAACCATGATGTACAGAGGGACAAAAACCACCCAGATGATGGCATTGAAGATACAAAACTTTTCTTTGGAATGTGTGGCAGTGTTTTGTTGGGTTGTGGGACCATTGATCATCTGTGCTGTACTTATTAGTTTTTAAGAGTGCACACTTGCAGCAGAGTAGAAAGTGGACCATGGACTCAGACTGCTTTTGTTAAAGCCAGTTTTGGTATGGCACTCTGGACTAGTTACTAACTCATCTAAGCCTCAGTTTCTTCCATTGTAAGATGGAAAGAAATCACTTCCCTCATAGGATAGCAAGGACAAAATAAAGCATGTGTAAAGTGCCTAAGAGACAATTAATCTCAGTAAACTGCTTTTTTAATGTCTTGTGATAAAATATACATAACAAAAAATTTGCCATTAGTGATGTTGTACAACCAATACCACTATCTATTTCCAGAGCATTTTCATTACCCCAAAAGGCAGCCCCACACCCATAAAGCAATCATTCTCCTTTATGGATTGAATTGTGTCTCCCCCAAATTCATATGTTGATGTCCTAACCCGGCATAGCGGGTTAATGAAGATAATGCCTTTAACCACTTTGGTACGAGTGTCGACTATAGTTGGCAGCCATAGATGAATGTGCAGAGCCCAGGGTCGACTTTAGCCGACAGCCGTGATATGAAGGCACACAGCCAAGCATCAACTTTAGTCGACAGCCAAAAGCTTTTACTTTTACAGCTTTTATCTCTGCAATTGCAGTGTGTAAGCTAATAAGTTACTACGAATCTGTGACCTTTTAACAAGTCCTTAGTAGGAGTTATTATAGTTACTTTCCTAAAGCTGCCTGTAAAGTAAAACAAGCTTTCAGTGCTTTAAAGCTTTCCTCATCACACAAGAGCAAAACGGATTCGTTGTCAATGCACAGCACAAACTATCGTGTGGGCTATGAGTGCCGGCTGTGGGCAAGGTTTCGCAGCCCGTGAGCGCAGTACCGAAGTGGTTAAGGAGGTAATTAAGGTTATATGAGGTCATAAGTATGGGGCCCTAATCCAGTAGGACTGGTGTCCCTATAAGAAGAAGATGTACCTGGGTGTGTATGCAGAGAGGGAAGGCCATGTGAGGACAGCCTTCAGCAAGCCAGTAAGAGAGGCCCCACCAGAAACCATCCCTGCCAACACCTTGATGTTGGATTTTCCACCTCCAGAACTGTGGGAAAATCAATTCTGTTCAAGCCAACCAGTCTGTAGTGTTCTGTTATGGTGGCCCATGCCTACTAACATACTTTCTATTCCCTCTCCCCCCAACTCCTGGCAACTACTCTTCTGTCTTTATGGATTTGCCAATTCTAGATATTTCAGATAAATGGAGTCATATAATAGGTGGCTTTTTGTGTCTAGTTTCTTAGCCCAATATTTTCAAGGTTCATCAATATTATAGCATGTATCAGTATTTACTTCTTTTTATGGCTAAATAATATTCCACTGTATGAATATACCACATTTTATTTTATCCATTCATTCATAACATGGGTTATTTCTGCTTTTTGGCTATTACGTGTACTACCACTATGACCATTCATGTACAGAGTTTTGTTTAAACACTTGTTTTTATTTCTTTGGGGTATATATCCAGGAATGAATTATTTGGTCAGTCTATGTTTAACTTAATGAAGAACCACCAAACTATTTTCAGTAGCAGTTGTACAATTTCACATTCTCACCAACAATGTACAAGGAGTTTATCCATGTCCTTACAAACATTTGTTATTTTTCATTTTTTAAATTATAGCTATCAAGAAACTTTTTAAAATGTGTATTAATTAAAGATCTAAACTTTCTTTAGGGCAGTAGTTCTTAATCAGGGATTCACATCATAATTACTTGTGGAACTTTTTTTTTTGAGACAGAGTCTCACTCTGTTGCCCGGGCTAGAGTGCCGAAGTGTCAGCCTAGCTCACAGCAACCTCAAACTCCTGGGCTCAGGCGATCCTTTTGCCTCAGCCTCCCGAGTAGCTGGGACTACAGGCATGCGCCACCATGCCTGGCTTATTTTTTCTATATATGTTTTTAGTTGTCCAGCCAATTTCTTTCTATTTTTAGTAGAGACGGGATCTCTCTCACTCTTGCTCAGGCTGGTCTTGAACCCCTGAGCTCAAATGATCCTCCCGCTTCGGCCTCCCAGAGTGCTAGGATTACAGGCGTGAGCCACTGCGCCCGGCCGGAACTTTTAAATATATCCATGGCCAGGAACCTTCCTAGACTTTCTGAATGGAAGTCTCCAGGGATAGAGCTCTGAATTAATACCCTTCATTTAGTACCATTGCCTAAGTTAGTAGTTTCTCAAAGTATGGTCTGGGTATCTTTGGGGCTGCCGGAGATACTTTCAGGACAATCCTTGAGGTAAAAAAACTATTTTCATAATAACACTAAGACAGTATTTGTCTGTTTCATTCTCATTATCTCAAGAATATACAGTGGGGTTTTCTAGTATTCATGTCGTGTGGTAGTGCAACAGATTGAATGTAAAAGGGGATATGAGAATCCAGCTGCCTTCTGTTAAGCTAGACATTAAAGAGACTTACAGCAATGTAAAGCAGTGCCATCGTCTTACTAATTTGTTTTTGTTTTGGAAAAAAATTTTCATAAAAATATATTCTTAATGACATATAATGGGTTTGTCATTGTTTTTAAGTGAATTGATTCATTTTTAATGGTAAATGTTGGTAGGTATATCCTAGATAAACAAAATTTCCTTGAGAGTTACAATAATTAAAAGTATGAAAGGGTCTTAAGATCAAGCAAATGAGAACTGTAGACCTAAGGAAAGGAAGAAGACAAAAAATAGCTATTATCCATTTGTTGAACACTTACCATATAGTTTGTATTAGGTTGAGCTTTTGACACATTTTGTTTTATTTCATCTTTATAATAACCCTATGACATATGTACACTTAACCCCATTTCACATGGGGAAATTTAGTCTTAAAGAAGAACTTGCTCCTAAGCAGAGGGGCTAGGATTTCAGTTTAGGATTTTAGACCATGTGCAGTTGGTCACTACCATCACCTTTAAAAAGTAAGAGTCATCTGTGTAAGATTTGAGCCCGGGAAATTGTTGATGGTTCAATGCCATAATGACTGATTCATCTACGTCTATAGTATCAGGCCTTGAAAAAGGTAGACTTAAATAACACTTAAACATCACATGGTATATGCACCTAAATTGAAGTACTTACATATTGTTCTCTTTATTGATCCTTGGAACAAGGACCACCAAATATAAGAAATATAAGACGGTTAATATTGACATGAGGAGATGCAGTTGACAAAATTATAGACCTCTTGTGAAAAGGTGATTTTAGTGTCTTATTGACATGAGAATAAGTATTCAATTAGAAAGAACAGTCAACAAATTATGAGCTTTTAGAATAGTTATTTTCCAAGACTTCATATCTAGTCAGTCTTCTGAAGAGTCCATCACAGCAGGAATGATGAAGTAATATTTCACTCTGGCAGAAGCCAAAGAATCAGAAGTTCACCCAATCTAGTTCTTTTAAAAGATTTACTTGTTGCCTACAGAGCAAAAGCTAAGAGGTGGGCAGTCACTTTTTAAAAACTGATGCTGTCATCTCCTAGTGCCTTTTATCAATAATTATTTGAGGCCAAGCGCGGTGGCTCACGCCTGTAATCCTAGCACTCTGGGAGGGCTGAGGCAGGTAGATTGTTTGAGTTAAGGAGTTTGAAACCAGCCTGAGCAAGAGCGAGACCCCTTCTCTACTGAAAATAGAAAAAATTAGCCGGGCATGGTGGCGCATGCCTGTAGTCCCAGCTACTCGGGAGGCTGAGGCAGAAGGGTCGCTTGAGCCCAGGAGTTTGAGGTTGCTGTGAGCTAGGCTGACGCCATGGCACTCTAGTCGGGGCAACAGAGTGAGACTCTTGTCTCAAAAAAATAAATAATTATTTGACAGAATAGCAAAAAATTTTGTCTAGTAATTGATATTCTGTTTACCATCTTCCTCTTCTTACTCCTCTACCCTCACCCCCGTCCTAGTGCTGTTTCAGAGATTCAGTTTGGGAAGCTGGGTGCAGTGGTGTGTACTTATACTCCTGGCTACTTAGGAGCCTAAGGCAGAAGGATCACTTGAGCCCAGGAGTTCGAGTCCAGTCTGGGCAACACAGTGAGAACCTGTCTCTTAAGAAACAAAAGATTCCATTTCCCAAAACTGAATCAGCATATTTTATAGAAAATGAATTGTTTACGTATTTGACAAATATTGTCTAGTGTGTGTCGGACACTGGATTAAGACTGAGGATACCATGGTGAACAAAAGAATAGATAAAGTCGCTCATGAAATTTACAATCTGATGAAGGAGATGGACATTCAATAAATAATCATAACAGTAGATTTAAATTTTATATTTTGAAAGATACTATGAACAATACTACATGTTGTTATTAAAGAGCATGGTGGGAGGATTGACCTAGGAAGATTGGAAGAAGACTGAGGTGAAAGTGGGTTCTGCAGGGAGGCATGAATTCAGTTTGTGACAAGCGAAAGGGTCAACTAAGCAAATGGTGGATATATGCTTCTGGAGCTTAAAGAAGAGGTCTAGGCAGAAGGTATAAATTTGTGAATTGTATGCTGATAGCTAGTTAATTGAAGTTGTTGGCTGAGGTAATCATCTAGAGAGAAGAAAGTATACAGTGAGAAAAGAAGAGGGTCTGAGAGTAAGTTTTAAGGAATGTTTAATGAATAGCTAAGGAATGTTTAATGAATAGCTAAAGTAGCATGTAGAAAGAGGCAGAAACAGAGGTCAGAGAAATAAGAGGAAAACTAAGAGAATATAGTGTTCAAAATTTCAAGAGGTGGGAGGCCGAGGCGGGAGGATCGCTCAAGGTCAGGAGTTCGAAACCAGCCTGAGCAAGAGCGAGACCCTGTCTCTACTTAAAATAGAAAGAAATTAATTGGCCAACTAAAATATATAGAAAAAATTAGCCAGGCATGGTATTGCATGCCTATAGTCCCAGCTACTTGGAAGGCTGAGGTAGAAAGATTGCTTGAGCCCAGGAGTTTGAGGTTGCTGTGAGCTAGGCTGATGCCACGGCACTCTAGCCGGGGCAACAGAGTGAGACTCTGTCTCAAAAAAAAATTTTTTCAAAAGGAAAGGCTTTATATTAATATTTCAAAGAGTGTCAAATAAAATCCATTCACTGCTTACTATGGCTTACAAAAAGGAAGGCTCTGTATGTTCTGGTCCTTTCCCACTTCTTTGGATCTCTCATCATTCATCCTGCTACTGGCTTATACTCTTATTCTTTGAACATGTCAGGCTCTTTTCTGCTTTAGGACTTATGTGCTTGGTGTTTCCTTGGCTGGAATGTCCTTTTCAAATGTCCTCAGAGATGAGTAGCCATACCTTCACCCCCTTTAGCAGGATTATTGTCAGACTCTATCAAACTTTGAATTTCATTATGCAATGAAGATTATACTTTGCTTGGGCCTTAAATTCATTTTGCAGAAGTGTTTGGCAATAATGGTAAAGAAGAATTTTTGTATTGTATAATGTATCCTCCCTAAGGCATCTTAACACAAATTGTTGAAATGATGAGGGTTGTATCTCTCTAATACCCTTCCACCAAGTGTATTGCAGGATAGAGGAATAAAGGAAAGCTGAAAAGGAGGTGCCTGCAGTCCACTCTGTTAGGCATGTAAAAATAATGAATGACAAATATGTCTCTATTGATAATCCAGTGAACACAAAGCAGTAGTAAAATAGAATGATGGGAAAAGCACTTTGCAAAGACTGTTTTAAAAGCTAGTTTTTGATGAACACACATGTGCATAGAGGGAAGTAAAACTCAATGGAAATCGAGCAGGGGGCTGGGGGGAGAAGGGAATAGGCAAAAACCTACCTAATGGGTACAATGAACACTTTCTGGGTGAAGGGCACACTTTTAACCTTGACTTAAGCATTACAAAGGCGATCCATGTAACTAAAAACATTTATATCCCCGTAATACTTTCAAATTTTTAAAAAGTCAGGTTAAAGCTTTCTGTCAGTTCACTTCAGTTCAATGAACTTTTATTCAACTAACAGTAGAGAAGTGATACGGAGGGAGGTTGGGGATGGTTGGTGGGGAGGGGGACGTGTAGGGAAAGTTGCTGATTAATCTTATGCTGCATGAGTTCTTCTGCAACTAAAGAGCAATTCCTGTATTTTTTAAAAATATGATGATTAGCTCTTAAATTTCAGGACCAGAAAGAAGAAATGGCCAGGCAAATTAGTGACCATTTTACATTAATCTGCTTGCCAACTCGAGGGCTTCATAAAACTCCACACAAGGGAGACAGTGACCTTTGTAGAACCTTTTTTGGTAATTTTACTGTTTATTTTCCAAAAAGCCATTTTTGTAGCTGGGTTGATTGATGTGTATTGAATGTACTTTTGTTATCTTAAATATCAACTCCGAGCTCATGGACTTTCCTTATATAGCTTTCTTCTCTCCATAATTTGGCACAAGAATGGTTTTTAGTGCTGAGTGTTTTCTGCTGGTCTCTTCTCACAGCAGGACTGGCCTTTCACCTGGTTTTGTGTCTTATTTTAGAAATGGCCTTACTCTCATATCTTGTTTTAAATGTTGGTTTGTTCAAGCCTTGCTGCAAATGGCTTTCATATCTGGAAGACAGACAAAAAGAAGAAATCAGCAGAAATTAAAATAGGAATGATTTCACATGGATCTAGAGACAAAATTATTGCAAAAGATACTAGAGATCAATGCCAAGCTGCTCCCAATCCCCACCCCTGTAAGAATTTGAAGACGGGAAAGGCTAAATGACTTGCTGAAGATTACAAAATATTGATGACAATTTATTCTCACTATTTTCATGAAGACAACATATTCTAGAGAACTATGATTTTAACACATGAAACAAATAAGCTATTTGTAAGGATAGGAAATATGCCAAACTACTTACCCTAGTTATTTTTGAGAGAATATACTAAACATTTTTCTTTCTAATTTTCTGAGTTTGTAAATGTTTAATTATGAGCATTATTATTGTTAATGTCATGGTTAAGGCTTTTAGTATTAGAGTCAGATTTGGATTTGAATCTGGCATCTACCACTTACTAAGCCATGACTCTGTGACTTTTGGGAAAGCTTCTTAACCTCTCTAAACTTCAATTTCTTATTCTGGAAAATAAATGTAATAATACATATTTTATTGTGTTAACTATAAAAGGGTTAACTCTAAGGTTCTTACATTTAATGCCTGGCTCACAAGAATCACTCTCTCATGGTAGCCACTATTGTTACTACTACTGCTACTATCACTTATAATAGAACCCTCGATGCTGACATAGTGATCACTGTTGAATGATTTAAGCATTCAATTGCTTAAAGACTGGATGCTGTAGTCGGCAATTTTTCAACATACCTTCTAGCTCATTTCATATTTCCATTATTTCAGAGGGCACACTGTGGTCATCAGTTCTTTCTTACTCTTTTAGAGTGATACTTAACTCTTTGGTACCTCAATCAGAGCCTGATATTATGATTAAAGTAAAAATTCTTAGACTGGGTGCAATGCCTCACACCCATAATCCCAGCACTTTGGGAGGTTGAGGCGGGAAGATCACTTGAGGCCAGGAGTTTGAGACCAGCCTGGGGAACATAGAGAGACCCTGTCTCTACAAAAAGGTAAAAAATTAGCCAGGCATGGTATGGTATGCACCTGTAGTCACAGCTACTTTTGGGAGGCTGAGGCAGGAGGATTTCTGGAGGAATTCCAGGTTGCAGTGAGGTATGATCCAGCCACTGCACTCCAGCCTGGGCAACAGAGCAAGACTGTCTCTTAAAGAAGTAATAGAAATAAAAATTATTGATCCTCTTATACATTTTATACTAGAGAGTTTGCCCTGCATTGCTAGGGAAAATCATTAACTATTGTTAAATAAAAAATCCCTATTTCTGCTCATCTTGGAGCATCCTACATTGAAGTGCCCTGTGAGAAGCAGATACCCTTGTGATTGGAATTTGGAGTTCTTGTTAGAAATCACTATTTTCTATGTACCTAGTATCTTGATACAAATAGCATGTCTCTTTCAAACAGCAATACCATTAGGCTTCCTCGTATTTTAGGGCCCCCAAAATAAATTTCAACTATGCCACATATGTATTTATGCCCTGGAAAATTTCAGTGAAATGTCCTTTAATACTAGTTAGTATACATATATACAATTTCTTGTAATGCAGTCAGTACCAAAGAGAAATGCCACTTTATTTATACTATTTTTGATCTACCTAGAAATGGCATGGTCATGGATTGGAAACTCAGGGCCTTATAATTTTGAACTTATTGTTTGGACCAGACCTGTGTTGTTTCACCCATTTTAGGTGCTAACAGCCTCAGTAAAATATATCTGAATATTTTTCTATATTTGTAATGTGACTGTGAGGATGTTGTGCTTTTTCAGTTTACAACTGAGGAAGCCTGTCATCATCATTAGTACTCATTCATACAGCGTGAGCACCTGTTTATCTTAGGCACTGGAGATGCAATTATGAATAAAACATGATTCCTGTTCTAGAAAAATGTCATAGTTTATCGGGGGAGAAAGATACTTAAATACATAATTACATTTCAAAGTGATATGTTGTTCTATATTATAAATATATGAACAAAATGTTGTAGTAATATATAGGAGGAGACATTAAATTTGGGGATGTGTGGTAAGGTTTCAAAGAAGAAGTAACATTTGAGCCAAGTCTTGAAGGATGGATGGGAATTTGCCATTTGGAGAGAGTGGAGCAGGAGATGAAGCATTGCAGGGAAGAGAACAGCCTATGCAATGACCTGAAGACATGCAGGGGCATGATAGGTAAGGAGTGGCTGGAGAAGAGGCTTTGTGGGAGAAAGTTGAGTCTAAATTAGGAGTTAGAATTTTATTCATTGTCAATGGTGAATCAGTGAAGTTTTTAAAATTAGGGCTGGCATAATCAGATTTGAATTTGAAAATTCATAGAAGTTTAGAGACAGAGAAAGACAGGTGGCAGGTACCAGTTAAAAATCAGTTGTTTTGGCCGGGCGCGGTGGCTCACGCCTGTAATCCTAGCTCTCTGGGAGGCCGAGGTGGGCGGATCGTTTGAGCTCAGGAGTTCGAAACCAGCCTGAGCAAGAGCGAGACCCCATCTCTACTAAAAAATAGAAAGAAATTAATTGGCCAACTAAAATATAGAAAAAATTAGCCGGGCATGGTGGCGCATGCCTGTAGTCCCAGCTACTCGAGAGGCTGAGGCAGAAGGATCGCCTGAGCCCAGGAGTTTGAGGTTGCTGTGAGCTAGGCTGATGCCACGGCACTCTAGCCAGGGCAACAGAGTGAGACTCTGTCTCAAAAAAAAAAAAAAAAAAAATCAGTTGTTTTCCAAGCAAGACATAAGGGTTTACAGTGAGAGTAGCTGTGGAGGTAGAGAAGAGTTGCTAAATTTCAGAGAGTTTTCTAAGGTACAAACAATTGTGATCCATCTGATATGGGACATGTGGGCAATAGGAGGGGTGTGGGGTCTGTCTTGGGCAACTTGGTGGATTAACTGAGAATAACAGAGCTTGGGGAAATGTAAAAAGAAAAGCAGGGATGTGCATTATTTTGTCTTTTATTTGTTTGGAGGAGTTTTTATTTTGTACAAGGTAGGTTCAGGCTTTTCAGGAACATTCTAGTAGGCGAGTCTAGATCTAAATCTTGGGAGAGAGGGAACCATAGTAATATTTTTGAGTTCCTACTGTTCATTTTTTCATTAAAAACTAAGCTTTTCAGAGGTTAACTGATCATGGTCTTAGGAAGGTGGCTCTAGAACCAAAACATAAATTCCTAAGGTTCTTACCAAATTGTTCTTAGCTGAAATGGCTATTTAAAAGAAAAAACAAATCTCTTGGTTTCCACTATTCATTATTTTACTGTTCATTTCCCAGAGTATCTTAATAAAAAAAACAAAAACTGGTGTATATATACAAAGTCTATCAATTTTCTGCCCTGAGTTTTCTGATCTTAATGTTATTTGGCTGATGCACAAATAAAGAGTTCTCAGGATCATAGCAAAGGAGCCCAAACCACTTACTTTTGTCTACTCAAAACTTAAAATTGAAAGATTAAGTCCTCAATAAATATTTATTACTTCATTTATGCTTGATCTATCTAATCATAATTGTTGTCCAGTTTCAATATGAGGGAGACTGTGAGTGTTAAAGATAAAGGTATAATGTCCACTTCTTTGTAGGAATTTAAAAGTAAGGTGGATTTTTTCCCCCATTTGGATGGTTGAGCTATAGTCCTTCTTGAAATCCAGAGAATAAAGTAGGTAGTTCTTCAAAATTTGTCCTAACCCCCAGATTTCAGGGATCATTCATCATTGATTGAAAGACTTGCATGGTTGTGAAGGACTTGGGTAGGCTTTGAACAAGCTGCACATATCTGACATTCTTTTTTCATGTATTTAAAAAATAAATGAGTACATCTTATCTACATGAAATTCTAGTTTTCACTGTTACTATCTAGATTTTCTGTTTGGTGTTTTGGGCTGTGGTATTTTTTCTTTACTTTGTTCTTGATTGCTGTGAAATGTAGTTGCCTGTTCTTTAAGGCAGCTGCAAGAGAGTGCACCCAGTAGTGGTTATATTTCTATATTTAGTAAACCATAGGGTTTGTGAAGCAGTTGCAGATTCCTTCAGGATAAAATTGTTTCTATAAATGTAACATTTTTAATGAAACTATTATTATCACCCATTAGAAAAATATAGCAGGAAATATGTGTGGGTTTGTGGACAAGACAGAGGCACAAAAATTTTGTTCCCTTGAGAGCTTTCGGAGTATTTTAAATACTTAAAATTAATCATGTGAATCCTATTTTTATGCTCTTAATCTTGAATTGCAGAGCTTTTACTCAAGTGTTTACCTTTGGTCCAACGTTCCGAGCTGAAAATTCTCAGACCCGAAGACACCTGGCAGAATTTTATATGGTAGAAGCAGAAATTTCTTTTGTTAAGAGCCTTCAAGATCTCATGCAGGTAGGTATACAGGTTTTAAAATATCATGAATGTAAATATCAGGTATCTGTGGCATTAAAATGCTTCTGTACATATTTTTACCTCAGACATCTATGCATTTCAGGTATTCATAAAATGAAAAAGATGAAGAACTACTTAATTTAATAAACACCTACTGAATACCTTTAGTGTAATAGTTTAAAGTACAGGAGTCAGACATTTAAGTTTATATTCCAGCTCTGCAATTATCTTTGCTGTGAAGTTACCTAACTTTCATGATCTTTTGATTCCTTGACTATAAAAGAAGAATAATTGTGCTTATTTCATTGGGTTATTTTGAGGAGCAAATAAAATAATGTATATAATATAAAACCCCTAGTATGTGGTCTGGAACATAAGCAGGCTCAGTAAATAGTACCTCTTATTTGCTAGGACAATAAATAAAACATCTGTAATAGTTATATGAATATTTAAATAGCTATATTAGAAAGCTTCCACATGAGCTGTCCAAGCTCAGTGGGAAAAGCAGGGGATAAGGCCAGAGAGATGGTGAGGAGTCATATCATGAAAGACCTTATATTTAAACACCATGTAATGGAGTTTGAACTTTATTCACAAGGTGAAGGAGAAAAAGTTCTCAGTTTTAGAAGGCATGGTTAGATGTTTTAGAAGCATCTTTTTAGCAACAATATGAAGAATGATTGATTTAGAGGTAGATAAAAATAGGATGGGAGGCCTTGTTAGGAGGCTATGGACATAATCCAGATAGAGCACACAGGCCCTGGAATTGGATAGACCAGGATTTGATTCTTAGCTCTACCACTTACTTGCTATGTGACTCTATTTCTCTGGGCCTCAATTTCCTCATGTATAAAATGGGAATAATAATTCCTATTTCTTAGGATAGTTGAGAGGATCAGACAGATAATATATAGAGAGCACCTAGCATAATTATTCATTGCACTTAGTAAATACCCAAAAATTGTTAACTGTTATTATGAATTCTCTATTCAGTAGCATTTTGGTTACTATCTTAGTTTGGATTTGTAATTATAGGATGTTTATTAATTTTCATCAACTCTCCTTTCTATTCATTTATATAGCTTTCTACTCTTACCCAGGGAATGCCCCATCTCCACTTAAATATATCTATAAAATATAAAGATAAATGGAATAGACTCATTATTACCCGATGTTAGATTGGATTTTCTAGTAAACCAATTCTTAGGCAGAGATTTGTGGGCAGGGGGATTATTGGGGAACACTCTTGAGAACAATGCCTGTAAGAAAAGGAAGAAAGTAGCATTTGGAAGAGGGAAAAGTTGAACTATGATGCATTTACAAACAGAGGCCGTAACCTATTCTTTGAGGAACTTTGGAACTGGAATGGTCCTTTACAGTTGTCCTATGTGAAGGCAAGGAGGTAGGCCTTTGTGCCTCCCCCCATCAGCCAGTCATTGGGCATGGCAAGGTGCTGGAAGGGGCATAAGCTTGAGTAAGGCAGCACCCTTGGGCCTGGACAACTCCTGAAGAGAGACTCACTATAAACCGTAGTTGTTAGCATTCCTGGAATCCTGTATAGGACACTTGACTCTGAAGGAATGTTTTGGCCATGCACTATAGCCTTCCATAACCCCTTAACTCCTGCCACTGGTTGTTCTAGATCAGTATCCTTATGGGACATTTTTGGTTGTCCATACTAGGGAGTGCTACTAGCTTATAGTGAGTAAAGGCAGGGATGCTGTTCAACTACCTACAATGCACAGCCCTCCCCTCCCCCCAAAACAATTATCTGGCCCCAAATGTAAGTAGTGCTGCTGTTGAATAACTCTATTCTGGATTGTAGGGATTCAGGATCTGAGCCTCACAAGGACTCAGTGTACAGTCTTTAAGCAGCTTTCAGTTGAGCCCATCATCCAATTCTGTATTATTCTTTCACTTAGGCAGTGAGAGTATTATTAAGGAATAGAACCACACTTTTTGCCTGTTTCTGTCCTGACTGTGTTTCTATTGCCCCAACATAGATACCAAAGGGAAAGGCTACAAAGACATGCATAAATTATTTTAGAATCTGTTAAACATTTGAAATCTTTGCTCTGTAATTATATTTTACTGTATGACAGGATTGCAAAATAATTTTTATTTTCTCAATTATATTAGTGAAAACATTGAGAAATAGCTGGGTTAAGCTACATACATTTTAGTAAGTGCAAGCAGAACTCATTTCCAGATTTTCACCTTTGCACTCAGTCAACAAATCCATGAAATTCTTTTATTCTGTTATAAACATTGTAAGTGGAACATTTCAAATCTAATCTTAATGTTTGAAATGAGTCATTTCTTTATTCCATTTTTTCCTCTTATTCCATTCATTCTCTTTGTTTTTATTTCTGGATACCCTAACTGATGGAGTTTTAGGCTAGATATCCTGATGGATTTATAGGCTAGTTTCTTAAGCATTGGTAATTAATGTCCAGGAATGATGTGAATCAGAAGAATACACAGAGTCATTTTATTCAGAGCATTACCCTACACTGCCATTGCTGGTATTGTTTCAGATATCTTCCAAAATAAGTCTGGGACTAATTGAAAATGGTTAGACCACCCCAGAGAGATATAGTTATATATAGAGAGAGAATAGTTACTTGTCTGGTGACTTTAGATGGGGTGGGCCTGAGTCAGGAGGTAGCTTCAGTGCCATTACACCCTGAGAGTTACATAATAGCTACCTGGAACAATTCTTATTTACATTTGTTATCTTGGCTTACTATTATTTTTAATTTATTTTTAAATTTACATACAGAAAAATTCTAAGTTTTGAAAAATGTATAGACCTCTGTAACCATGATTACAATCAAGCTACAGAACAATTTGGTCATTGCAAAACAACTCACTCTTGCGGCTGCTTTGTATTCTAAATCTCCTCCCGCTGGCAATCACTGATCTGTTCTTTATAGGTAATTTTGCCCTTTCCAGAATGTCATATAAATGAAATAATATAGTATATAGACTTTTGAGTTTGGCTTCTGTCACTTATTTAAGCTTCGTTTATGTTCTGTGTATCAATTGTTTGCTCATTTTTACTGCTGGGTAGTATTCCATGATACAGATGCACCACAGTTCACTTATCCATTCACCAGTTGAAGGACATTTGGTTTACTTGCAGTTATTGAAAATAATGAACAAAGTTGCTATAAATATTCATGTGTAGGTTTTATATGGACATAAAATTTTCATTTTTCTTGGGTAAATTCCTAGGAGTGAGATTACTAGGTCAGTGTTTGGTGTTTAATTTTACAGGAAAACAGTCTGTTTACAAACTGACTATACCGTTTTGCATTCCCATCAGCAATGTATGAGTTTCACATTTCTACTTCCTCACCAGTACTTAGTATTGTCATGTGTATATATTTGAAACAGGGTCTTGCCCTTTTGTCCAGGCTAGAGTACAGTGGCATCATCACAGCACACTACAACCTCAAATTCTTGGGTTCAAGTGATCCTCCTGCCTCAGCCTCCAGAGTAGCTGAGACAGCAGGCGCCCACCACACCTGGCTATTTTTCAAATTTTCTGTAGAGATGAGTCTTGATATGTTACCCAGGCAGGTCTCAAACTCTTGACCTCAAGCAGTCCTCCCACCTTGGCCTCCCAAAGTGCTAGGATTACATGCCTTGTGTGTATGTTTCAAGTCACTGTAATAGCTGTGTATCAGTCTCTCATTATGGTTTTAATTTGCATTTCTCTAATGCCTATTGATGTTGAACATCTTTTCATGTGTTTATTGGCCATCAATAAACACATGATAGTGTTTATAGTCTTTGGTGAAGTGTCTGTTCAAATTGGTTTTTTTTTTGTTGGATTGTTTTCTTGTTGAGTTTTGAAAATTCTTTATTCTAAATGAAAGTCCTTTTTTAGATATGTGATTTGCAAATTTTTTTCTCCAGTCTGTGGCTTGTGTTTTCACTCTCAGCAGTATCATTTGCAGAGAAAAAGTTTTTAACTTTGGTGAACATTAATTTACCAGGTTTTTCTTTTATGGATCTTGCTTTTAGTGTCCTATTTAATAATTCTTTGCCAAACCCAAGATTACAATGATATTTCTGTTTTCGTCTGAAAGTTTCATTGTTTTAAGTTGTTTTTTTTTTAATTTTTATTTTAGGTTTATGATCCATTTTAAGTTAACCTTTTTTTTTTTTTTTGAGTCAGAGTCTCACTCTGTTCCCCGGGCTAGAGTGCCGTGGCATCAACCTACCTCACAGCAACCTCAAACTTCTGGGCTCAAGCGATCCTACTGCCTCAGCCTCCCAAGTAGCTGGGACTACAGGCACGTGCCACCATGCCCGGCTAATTTTTTCTATATATTTTTAGTTGGCCAATTAATTTGTTTCTATTTTTAGTAGAGACAGGGGTCTCACTCTTGCTCAGGCTGGTCTCAAACTCCTGACCTTGAGCGATCCTCCCGCCTTGGCCTCCCAGAGTGCTAGCATTACAGGTGAGCAACCGTGCCAGGCCTTAAGTTAACTTTTGTATAAGGTGCTGAGGTATAGATTAAGGTTCATTTTTTACACATGTCTTAAAAATGTGTTGAAATGATTACCCTTTCTCCATTGAATTGTCCTTATATCTTTTTTTTTGTTTAGTTAAACTTTTTATGTTGAGATCATTGTGGTTCACATGCAGTTGTAAAGAATAATGTAGAGATAGCCTGTGTACTCTACTCAGTTTCTCCCAATGGTAAAATCTTGCAGAATAATAATACAATATCATAACCAGGATATTGACATCGACACAGTGAAGATATAGAACACTTCCATCACCTCAAGGATCCCTCATGTTGCTCTTTTATGTATACCCTACTTCTCCTCCACCCACCCTCATCTCTAGCCCGTGGCAAACCACTATTCTATTTTCCATTTCTAAAATTTTGTCATTTCAAGAATGTTACATAGATGGAATTATACAGTATGCAATCACTTGGGACCTGCTTTTTTAACTCAGCATAATGCCCTTGATATTCATCCGAGTAGTTGTGTGCATCAGTAATTCATTCCTTTTCATTGCTGAGTGGTAGTCTGTGGTATGTATTTCCCACAGTTTGTTTAACCATTCACCCATTGTTTTCAGTTTAGGGCTGTTATGACTAAAACAGCTCTGAACATTCATATACAGGTTTTTAAGTAAATATGTCTTCATTTCCCTGGAATAAATGCTCGAGTGCTAGGTCATATGATAGCCATATGTTAGTTTTAAACCACCAAACCCTTTTCAGCAGTGTATGAATGATGCAGTTTTTCCATATCCTCTCCAGCATTATTTATAGTCACTATTCTTTATTTTAGTCATTCTGATAGGTGTCTAGTAATACCTCATTGTGTTTTTAATTTGCATTTCCCTACTTGCTAATGATGTTGAACATCTTTTCAGGTGCTTATTTGCCATCTGTATGTCATCTTCAGTGAAATGTCTGTTCATGTCTTTTGCCCATTTTCTGTTGCCCCATAGAGATGTTGCCCCATGGAGATGTTGCTCCATAGATTAATGTTGCTATATAGAAACAGAAATGATTTCATGAGTTTTGCAGTGCTTTGCCCTGAGGAATATGTGAACGTGTTAGTTGGAATATGTGAACGTGTTAGTTCGCATATCAAAAGCCTCCTTGCCTCAGGAGGACATCTCAC
Source organism: Cheirogaleus medius (assembly GCA_008086735.1). Classification (NCBI taxonomy): domain Eukaryota; kingdom Metazoa; phylum Chordata; class Mammalia; order Primates; family Cheirogaleidae; genus Cheirogaleus; species Cheirogaleus medius. The sequence goes on along the minus strand of VBSM01001265.1, from coordinate 41,504,367 downwards.
AGGTCAGTGGCAGCTGCTTTCCAAGGTGATGCTGCTGTCTCAAACCTGTGGCTTTCTCTTGTTTTGAACGACAAAGCAGATTTGCATGGAGCTCCTGATGATCAAAGAGTGCACGCTGGACAGACAGACACCTGCAGCTAAAATCAGTTAGCCTAAGGGACAGTTCCTGCTTCACTCTTGACTACCTGTCTCAATCCACAATAACTAGATAAAGAAATATAGAGCCACTATATTTCTGTTTAGCCTTTCTGCTAAGTGATAGCTTTATCTTAGAACTTAGAAGTTTGTCTTAGAAAGATTTTGTAACCCTTTGCTCATGTAAATAGAGTTAATTAAGGGGTCTCTAGAAGCCTTTTGGGAGAGTTTTAACCTAAAACAAACTACCTGTTATTATGTAAATCTGTTACCCCTGGCAACCGATCACTGTACCAATAAATACCCCTACCTATAAAATCTATACTTTATAAAACTGTACTTTTGTCTCTGTGTATTCTTTTATTTCTCTATTCTATTATTTTGTATTTTCTGTTATTTCCTTATCATTTGCGACAACCCCTGCCTAAGGGACCCGATTTTTTGATGGGAGTGTAGGTAACTCCCCGCAATTTTCTATATGGATTGTTTGTTTTTTCACTGTCCCGTTTTGAGAGTTCTTTATATATTCTGGATAGACTTTGTTGAATGTGTGATTTCCAAATATGTTCTCCTAGTAAGTAGCTTGTTTTTTCATCCTGTTATTTTTTATGAAGTCCAGTTTATCTTTTTTTTTGTTTTATGGATTAAGCTTTTGGTGTCAAGTCTAAGAACTCTTTGTCTAGCAATAGCCCTAGATCCTGAATGTTTTATAAATGCTTTACAGCTTTAGCTTTACATTTTCATGTAAGTCCATGGCCTATGTTGAGTTAATTTTTGTGTAAGGTGTGAGACTTAGAGGCTCTTTTTATTTCTTTTCTTTTCTTTCTTCCTTTTTCTTTTTTTTTTTTTTTTTGCCTATGGATATTTTCTTGTTCTAGCACCATTTGTTGAAAAAGCTGTCCTTCATACATTGAACTGTTTTTGCATCTCTGTCAAAAATCAGTTGATCATATATGTGTGGGTCTATTTCTGGGTTCTCTGTTTTGTTCCATTGAACTTTGTATCCTTCTTTCAATAGCACACGTTCTTGATTACTCTAGCTGTATATTAGGCCTTAATATAAGGTAGAGATTCCTCTCGCTCAGTTTTCAAGGCCTCTGCTATGCTATTTCAGTCTTTCTGATGCATGTGCCACTTGCAGTTAGCCTGGACATTGCAGTGGTTTATATTGGGTAGTTCATTGTCAGAAGCCTTCACTTGGCTTCTTTGGGTCTGTCGCACATGTTCATTGCTTGTGGGTAAGCCCTGGCCTTATGCTAGTTCACATACAGAATTAGAGGATCGCCTTCTCCTGCCCTTCAGAGTTTCCTTCACACTGTGAGACTGCCTGAGGCCTTTTTTTTCTGGTGTCTCTGGCCAGAAAAACAGGTTTCTTCCAGGATTTTAGTGACCACTGTTTTACTCATTTCTGGGTGACTGTGGACACCTGAGGTCAAAGTGGCAAGAGAAAAGATTTTTTAAAATAATGGGGATTCCCTACATATGTGCTCTTCAAACAGTGGAAGTCCCCCTTTCCCAGTTCCTCTGATTGGAGAAGTCAGTCTTCTCTTGGAGTTTTAGGCCCTTGTGCCACTGTCACCCTGACAATACAACTCCATAACTGAGGCTGCCTTCAGCATAAGAACAGAAAAGAAAAGAGAGAAGGGAAAAAACAACCTAGGGATTTTTCCATAAATAGTCTGGCGCTGCGCCCTCTGGCCTGTTAGGAACCCGGCTGCACATCACCACCTGAGCTCCACCTCCCCCCCATCCCACTCCTGTCCCCCTCAATCCATGGAAAAATTGTCTTCCATGAAACCAGTTCCTGGTGCCAAAAAGGTTGGAGACCACAGCATAAGCTCACAGGGACTTTTTAAACCTAGTTCTATACTGGAGATAAGAGCTTTCTCCCAGAAGTTTTGCTTCCTGTGCTCAACATTTCACCCCCAAATCAAAGCCAGGAGACAAAGGAGGGAAAAATGGACCTGAAATTTATCTCCATTACAGGTTATAAATCAAATTGACTAGTTTCCATTCTGCCTGTTTACTTTTCTGAGTCCTTAGATATTTGCTGTTTGTATTCTGACCAGATTTTTTAGTTATAATTGGTTAGAGAGATAGATTGTAGTCAATTTATTCCATCTTGGCTACCTAGAGAAAAAAATGGCTTAATTATTATTTCTAATTTTCATTCTCAAAAAGTGCCCCAGCTTGGACAATTTATTACATAATTACACAAGAAGATCTGTGACTAATTTTGTAAGTCTTAATGCTGACCTTCATGAACCTAGTAATAGGAAATTAAATCAGATAAGAATTCAGGTTTTGGTGTTATGATTTGCTACTAGAGTTCTTATTTATTGGGTATTCCACTGGTGGTACTCAAGGCATATACTGTTGAATGATTCAGTTAATTGGGATATAAACTTATTTCCTAAAGACAGTAGAAAAAAAATGTGCTCTCCCCCAAAAGTAATGTCCTGCTTCTTTTAATTTTCTCCCTTTTATAAATTATTTTCTATGGAAATTATCATCTTGATAAAGAGTAGTCTGTTAAATATTAAATCAGAACATTGTAAAAGGATATTTTCACCTCATGACCTATAAGCAATTAATAAGTATTACTGTTTTAGTGCCATTGAGTAATACATTTTTTTTTTATTTTTTTTTTTTAGAGACGGGGTCTCGCTCTTGGTCAGGCTGGTTTCGAACTCCTGACCTTGAGCTATCCACCCGCCTCGGCCTCCCAGAGTGCTAGGATTACAGGCGTGAGCCACCGCGCCCGGCCTTGAGTAATACATTTTTAAAACATCTGAGTTGTGCTAACTCTTCAGTTAAGTTTCTGGTTTTTTCAAATATATTTATGGAGCATAGTTTAAAAGTCAAGGTTAGAGAAGCCAATGATTTTCTTCTTCTAGTGGAAAGTTACTGCTCATGAAAGACACCGATTTAACAACCCCTGCGGTCAGAGTCTTCATCTTACAGATAGGTGCATTGTGTCCCTCAAGAGTGCAGGCATGCCATCCAATCTACTTGCTCTTTTTTCCTCCCAGTATGTGTCGACTTTGTTTAGTGATTGAGGGATATGACCCTTCATAAATCACTCAGGAATTTCTTTATCTCACTGCTAAACTGAAGGTGATATAGGCTCAAGGTAAAAAATCTTTAGCCTCCTGTTTTGTTCTTTTTTCATCAAGTTATTCCTTAGTTCTATTCACCTCTACATTGGATTAATCTGGTTTTTTTAATTGTCCTTTCTTTTCCTGCATTGGGTTAGAATTTGTACATCCTGTTTCTATTATTTTAATGGTTTACCTTACATTTTTTACATGAAATCTAAAGTTAAACATCTCTGCCCTCCTTAGGATAGAAGGTCCTTAGAAAGTTCTGCTTTAATTCTGCTTATTCCTTTCCATTTTATTTTTACTGTTGTCTAGTCTTTTGATTCTAACTTGTTTTTCCACCCCCCAAATTAGTTGTCATTACTATTTTATACTGTAAGTGCCTTAGATACCCACATGCTCACCAATTTCTTTCGCTATGTTAGATATACATGTTGGTTGGAAGGATAAATGACCATAGTAATTGAAAGTAAGACAATGAATCAAGAATGCCGTGTAGCTTAGCAAGACATCTATGGTAAATGCCGCTAATGAAGACTGAGGCATCAGGAAATAAACCTAGTTGTCACTGGTCTTTAAATTTTTCCTACATCTGAGCATATTAAATTACTTCAGTAAACAGTTATGCACCCACCATATTTCCAGCCTGAAAAGGGTGTGCCAGTGAGGCAAAAGAGGAAAAGAAAATATCTGCCTTTGGGCAGCCTGTATTTTATAAATGTTTGTATCTTTGTGAGCGCAACATTTGGAGTGCCTAATATGGTCTCATTGATTCTAAACCAAAAATCCGAAAATTTTAGTTGTGATTAAAAGGATTTTAGAAATATTTTCTATCCTAGTCACTTTTTTCTTCTACGAACAAGTTTCTCCCATGAGACTTATATGGATATCCCTGGTAGAATGAATTCTTACATACCGATTTGTGTTATATATTTACTCATGTTTACTTTATGCTTTAGCAAAGCAAAAATGTATATATTTGTATTTAGCTATATCTCATTGTTTCTCTAATTTTAAAGTTTACTTCCATTTACCAATGACTGAATAAACCTCTTTTCAAAATGTTCTTACTCTTCCCAACAATTAATGTTTATTGTATGCTTCTTTGAGCCAGGTACTAAGCTAAGTCTGATACATGGATTATCTTATTTAATTCTCTCAATAATTCTGTAAGTTAAGTACTACTGTCCTAATTCTACAAGTGAGTTTATTGAAATTTAGAGAGACATTGATCAGTTATAGCTTTTCATTTGACCTATCATTTCTATGCTAGTACTGGAACTATTAACATAAGATTCAAACATCCCCAACCACCCACCCACCCACCTAGAAGAAATTGAGATGCCTGGACAGATTTTTCTGATAAAGCTGCTTACTTTTCAGGTGATTCTGTGTCATTTCTCTTAGGTTATGGAAGAACTCTTCAAGGCTACAACAGTGATGGTTCTCTCAAATTGTCCTGAAGATGTTGAACTCTGTCACAAATTCATAGCTCCTGGCCAAAAGGTAATTAGTTTTGTGGATAAAGCCCAATACATCTACTCTTTAAATATGTTAATTACATATAATGAATATAATTACATTTTAAATTTTTTCTTTTTTTGTCTTTTATTACCAAGGACAGATTAGAACATATGCTAAAAAACAACTTTTTAATGTAAGTAGATATTATACTTTTTCTGAACTTTATTCATTGTCATTATATTTATCACACTGTATTATAATTTTTTGTTTACATACCTGCTCACCACACTCCCCAGACTTGAGGCAAAAACAGTGTTCTAATTATTTGTATAGCTCTTGTGTCTGGTTTATAGTTGATAATCAATGTTTCACCAATAAATTAATAAATCATAACAAGATAAATGAGCATAGTAATTATTAGCTGAATTATTTCTGTAATTCCAACTGTTACTAACTTTTGTAATCAAAATTTGGCTTGATTAAAAAAAAACTTTAAAAAATACACACAGTGTAAGTTATGGCAAGACAAGAATTTAAGAGCAAAAACTAATTAGGAGACTATCACAGCCATCTAGGTGAGAGTTAATGGTGATTTGGGCCAAGTATTAGTCAGGGTTCCGGGGGCAGGGGGAATTTATTTTAAGGAATTGGCTCACAGCATTGCAGAGGCTTGTTGAGTTCCATCTGTAAGCTGACAGACTAGAAACTTGGGGAAGAGTTTGCAGTTCAGTCCAAAGGCAGTCTCCTGGCATAATTCCTTCTTTCTCAAGAGGAGGTCAGTCTTTGTTCTAGTAAAACCTCCAAATGATTGGATTAGGTCCACTCACATTATGGAGGATAATCTACTTTATTCAAAGTACACTGATGTAAACATTAATCTTATCCAAAAAACACCTTCAAGAAACATTCAGTAATATTTGACCAAATACCTGGACACCATGGCCCAGCCAAATTGACACATAAAATTAATCATCACAGACCAGAATGGTGGTGAGAGTTGTCCTATTCTGGATATATTTTAAAGATAGAGCAAACAGGATTCACTGAGGGTGAGAAAGAAAGAGACAGAGAAAGGATTCAAGGGTAACTTTAAGCTTTTTATCTCATACAGCTGCAAAAATGGAGTTGCCATTAAATGAAATTGTGAAAGCTATAAGAGTAGTGGCAGGGCTGGGCGCAGTGGCTCACGCCTGTAATCCTAGCACTCTGGGAGGCCAAGGCGGGCGGATCACTCAAGGTCAGGAGTTCGATACCAAGCCTGAGCAAGAGCGAGACGCCGTCTCTACTAAAAATAGAAAGAAATTAGCCGGACAACTAAAAATATATAGAAAAAATTAGCTAGGCATGGTGGTACATGCCTGTAGTCCCAGCTCCTTGGGAGGCTAGGGCAGAAGAATAGCTTGAGCCCAAAAGTTTGAGGTTGCTGTGAGCTGGGCTGACGCCACGGCACTCTAGCCCGGGCAACAGAGCGAGACTCTGTCTCAAATAAAATAAAGAGTAGTGGGGGGAGGTTTGAGAGGAACCCAGACATGTTAAGATGCTTTTCAGACATCCGACTGTAGATGTTGAGTAGGCAGTTGAAAATACGGGTCTGGAATTTACAAGAGTGTTCCGGACATGAGCATATTGATAAAAGTAGGAATGAAGTAGATGAAGAAAGAAGTAATTTGGGCCTCCCAAGGAATCTGTGCTGGTGATAAAACAAAAAACAAGGAGAAGATCTTCATTATCCAACTCCTATATAAGGAATAAGATATTTACTATAAACTAGACAGTGATAAGCTTTACATAAATTTGTAATTCATTTTATCTTTGACAACTCTGAGTGGTTATTATTCCCATTCTGGAGGTGGAGAATCAGCACAAAGAGATTAAAAGAGTTAAAAGATAAAATGGGGACTCAAGCTCATATTCATCTGATTTCAGAGCCTGTGCTTTTAACCACTTTGTATATTTGACAGGGCACCAGAAATTAATGGTAGAGTAGTTGTGGGTTCCTGAGTATCCTTATGACCTATATGTATCACTTAACTCTTACACTTTGGAGTCCTTGTTTATAAAATATTGTGGTTGGGAAATGACCTCATGGTCTGTGCCATTTCAGTCATTGTCATCATGATTTATTCTGCATAACACAAATCATAGTTATAGTTTAAATTTATGGGGAAAGTGACATCAGCAAGATGGTGAATAGGAGGTTCCAGGCTTTGTTTCCCCCCACAGAAAGTCCAATTAGCAACTGTCAATGAGACAAGAATACCTTTATGAAAATCTCAGAACTGGAATAAAACTGAGACACTCATATGGACCACAGATCAGAAAAACTTCATTAGTAGGGTAAGAAGAATGGTCTCATTTTGACTACCTCTCCCCCTCCCTCAAGTCAACACAGTGCCACACAGAGAGGATTCCCCTGGGCCCAAGGTTTCTACAGTGGGAAAAGAGAGACAGCTATCCTGCTTCCCAGGAGGCCCACTCCTGTCTCGCTCATGGGGAGCCCTATCGGGTAAGGTCAAGGCTAGACCTCCTGTGGTCAGGAAGGAACAAAGGTGACAGGCCTCATAGCAGCCAGGTCTGTGTTCTTGCCAGCAGGGGTGCCCAGTCAGAGATACCAGCCAACGGCATAGCCCACTCACAAAGCCCAGCTAGTTGCTGCAGAAGCTCAGTGAGAAGTTCTGACTGGCTTGAGTTCCTACAGGCTAGCCACCCCACCCAGCCAGGGAGTCCATCTCAAGGCTCCACCCAGGCAGACAGACACTCATCACAAATGTTTTACATTTGTGTAAGATACAACTGGCCAACAGGTATAAGAAAAAGTGTTCAACATCACTAATCATCAGGGAAATGCAAATTAAAACCAAAATGAGATACCACCTCATACCTGTTAGAATGTCAGTTATCAAAAAATCAAAAGATAACAAGTGTTGACAAGGACATGGAGTTTCAGAGCCCTGGTAGTGGGAATGTGAATTAGTGTAGCCATTGTGGAGAACAGATGGAGGTGTATGATCCAGCAATCCCACCTCTGGTTATATATATCCAAAAGAATTTGAAATCAGTATGTCAAAGAGATATCTGCACTCCCATGTTCATTGCAGCATTATTCACAGTAACCAGGATAGGGAATCAGCCTAAGTGTTATTTGTAACAATGTGAATAAACCTGGAGGACATTATGCTAAGTAAAATAAGCCAGGCACAGAAAGACAAATTCATCATGATTTCATTTGTATGTAGAATCTATAAAGGTCAGATTTATAAAAGTAGAGAAGAGAATGGTGGTTACCAGAGGCTGGGGGAGAGGAAAGGGGTTGAGGAGACCTTGACCAGGGGGTACAAAGTATCAGTTGGACAGGAATAATAAGTTTTCAAGATTTATTGCATAACAAGATGACCATGGTTAACAATAATGTATATTTCAAAATTGTTAAAAGAGTAGATTTTAAATATTCTCAATAAAAAAGCCTTGGTAAGTATATAAGGTGATGAATATGTTAATTACCTTGATATAATCATTTGAAAATGTATACATATATCAAAACATCACATTATACCCCATAAATATATATGGTTTTTGTCAATTAAAAATTTTTTTAGTTTTAAATAAATTTCTATGTGTGATTATTTGTTTAGTGTATTATTATACCTTTGTGAGGTCAGAGGTTGTATTTAAATTGCCTACTATTAATATTATACCCGCAGTGCCTAGCACTGTGCCTCTAACCGGCACTCAGTAAATTTTTATTGAATAACTGAGTGAATGAATAAATGACTTTTGAGTAACTATGGTGGTAAAGGTTCCTCTTTAGGCTGGGTCCTCTCTCTCAGATTTTTGATTGACTCATATCACTATTTACTTTATTCCCTGAGTGTAGTGGACTGTGATTCAGAGGACCTGGATGCTAATCCTGGCTCTCGCATTTACTAGCCATTAATGAATGAATTAGTATTTTTCTTTTCCTTTCTTTTCTTTGTATTTATTTATTTAATTTTTGAGAAAGGGTCTCACTCTGCTGCCCAGGCTAGATAGTGCACTGGCATCATCATCATCATAGGTCACAGCAGCCTCAAGCTATTAGGCTCAAGCTGTCTTCCTGCCTCAGCCTCCTAAGTAGCTGGGACTATAGGCACTTGCCATGCCCAGCTAATTTTTCTGTTTTTTGTAGAGATAGGGTCTTGCTATGTTGCACAGGCTGGTCTCAAACTCCTGGCCTCAAGTGATCCTCCCACCTTGGCCTCCCAAGGTTGGAGGCATGAACCACTGCACCCAGCCAAATTAATATTTGTCAACAAATATTTACTGACTTCCTACTGTGAGTTAGGTACTGTGCTAGTTATTGAGAATTCAGTAGTGAAAACAGACATTGATTCATCCATTTATGGAATTTAAAATCTAGAGAAAAAGATGAACAGTTAAATATTTACATGAATAATTACTTAATTACAAGTATGAACTTGATTAATAGTAAATCTTTATCTTTTAACTCCTTTTTCCTCATCTATAAAAAATACCTTCTCTGTCTTATATTGTTAAAAGGATCAAATGACCATACTCTTTCAAGCAATATGTCAAACTAGATAACTTGAAAACACTCTTGCTATAAAAACATCTAAAAATGATAGTTAAAATTTTGTAAAATCCTTTAATGCATTGTTGAGTTCACTAGAAAGTAAGAGACGTTCCAGGTGCTAGAATTGAAAAAGAAACCAAATACCAGAGTGATGTGCATAATTGACTTGATGCTGAGGATTCTCCAGGTGAAGGGTAGGGAGGATGGAGGATGGTTTTCCAGTGTTTGAAACCAGAGATTTTGAAAGCCTTAAGAGGACGTAAGAGTAGACTTAAGCATAATGAATTAGAATTGAGATATCCCCAGAAATACACATACACACAAAGCTAGAACTGTCTGAGGACCACACCCTTAATGAAAAGGCCAACTAGAAAACAAGGAAACAAACAAAATTCAGCTAGCCATCATAGGAAGTTTATAAAGAATTGTATCTGCTTTAACCTAAGCTTAAGGGTAGAGGCAAAAAAAATGACTATATTTGAGAATTTGCAGCCCCAGTCTGCCCTTAAGTGAACCTAGAGTTTAAATTTATAATTCTGTGTAATCCAAGAATCCTCACGCCAGGACATTAAAATAAAAAGTTGTCTTGGGTTGGAGATAACCCTGGAGTACCTGTAGAAGCAAATACAAAACCAATCTTGAGGTTTACACCCTCAGCCCAGGTGGCATGATATTCTCAGAAACAAACTGCTGAAGATAATCTCAGAGTCCAAACTCTGAAACACCTGGGGAAACAACCTGCCATAGGCAAGAACAGCAGACACAATAAATCATATCCTCAGCAAGTTCAAATAATAATGAGAATAGAATGATAATTTCTTTGCATTATTGAAAGAAAGTAAGTTACCTTAGAACTAAAATACTGGGCAGCAATTACATGTAAAATCAAAGCGGTATGGTCATGAATTATGTTAGTCCTTGTGTTATTAGGAAGGAAGGGAGGGATGCTGATTAGATTTGTTAAATCAGACCTTCATGTTAAAGTCTTAAGGATATGCCTATAATCCCAGCTACTGGGATGTTGTGGCAGAAGGAATGCTTGAGCCCAGCAGTTCAGATCTAGCCTGGACAACATTGCAATATCCCATCTCCAAAAAAAAAAAAATGAATAAGAATTTGCTGGGCATGGTGGCTCATACCTGTAATCCCAGCCACTGGGGAGGCTGATGTGGGAGGATTGCTTGAGGTCAGGAGCTCAAGACCAGCCTGGGCAAAATAGCAGGACTCCTTCTATTAAAAAAAAAATGGAAAAAAAATTAGCCAGGCCCAGCTACTCAGGAAGCTGAGGTGGGAAGATCACTTGAGCCTGGGAGTTGGAGGCTGCAGTGAACTATGATCATGTCACTGCACTCCAGCCTGGGTGACAGAGTGAGACCCCCATCTATAAAAAAATAACTAAAATAAAAATTGTTTTAAATGTAAAAAAATGAAATGCTAAGGGTAGCCACTAAAAGTATAGTGGGATGGTGATAGTGGGGTAATGATGATTATTACATTAATATCATCAGAGGTAATAAAATTGAGAAATAATTTGTATGGTGGTGCTTACTCTGGCACCTTGTCATCACCATTCTGCTGCTTCGTGCTCTTTAAGGCATTGACTCTGAAATGCCTGAAAATGGAGATGTGGCTGAATCTACCTTTGAGATAATCTTAGAAAAAGTAAAGCTAATGGAATAGACAAGGAGATAGCAAAACAAAGAAACTGTTGTCCTTTATGCAGACTGAACTGTTAATTAGTGAATCCATATAGACACCACAGGACTTGTATTCTTTTGAATAAATAGATTTTGGTATATTCTAAAGTGCTTGTTAAAAATGTTTTATATGAGGCCGGGCGCGGTGGCTCACACCTGTAATCCTAGCACTCTGGGAGGCCGAGGCGGGAGGATCGCTCAAGGCCAGGACTTCGAAACCAGCCTGAGCAAGAGCAAGACCCCGTCTCTACTAAAAATAGAAACAAATTAATTAGCCAACTAAAAATATATAGAAAAAATTAGCCAGGCATGGTGGCGCATGCCTGTAGTCCCAGCTACACAGGAGGCTGAGGCAGAAGGATTGATTGCACCCAGGAGTTTGAGGTTGCTGTGAGCTAGGCTGACGCCACGGCACTCACTCTAGCCCGGGCAACAGAGTGAGACTCTGTCTCAAAAAAAAAAAAAATGTTTTATATGAAAATATACCGTTTAAGAAACTTGTGTAGTAATTGAATTTAGCCTTTGTCAAGCAGAAATAGAATTCAGTTATTTTACATTTCCTTTATAGTATTAAGGTTTTGAAAACATAGAGCACTTACTTTATTTGCTCTTCATTTATCTAGGTGAATTTGAAGGAAAGAATGACAATAATGATCTCTTTAGCTCAGCAGTTTTACTCCAAGAGCTTCAGAATAATGAATTTTTTTTATTCAACAATGAGAAATTTGAAATGTGAAGTAGCTTGATGCTGTACCATGCTATCTCACAATGTTTTTTCCTCCTTTCCTCAGGCACTTTGGAAACAGTTTCTGGAAAGGAGAAGAAATACTATTCTCTATATATATCAAGAAAAATACTTAGTAGAGAGAGTTGTTGAAAGCCACTAATGATATCCCGTGTAAAAACTGTAATTTGAACTTGAAAGCTCTGCCTCAAATTAAGGTGTGAGGGAAGTGAGGTAGAAGATCTGGAGTAAAAAGAGTTATTTACACATTAGAATCATTTCTTTTTAATAACACAGTAACATAACAGTGGTACAATGGTACAAAATCCTACTGCTTCCTATTTTGACTGCTCTTATTATTTCTCAGTGTAATTGGTAGATTATACGAAGTAACTGATGTAATAGAACAATAGAATGTCTGTACAGAAAATTACTATTAGACAAGATAGTCCAATCTCCTTATTTTACAAGTGCAGAGACTTAATTTTTAGATTTTTGTATGACACATAAAAATTAATAACATGCTGGGTTGAAGTAATTTACATGGCTAGTAAGTGGTAGAGTCAGAGGAAGAACCCAGAGGCTATTATTTTTTGTTTTGATTAACTGTATGAAACTCCAGATGTTTTAAGTATTATCTTAGCAGTTAAAAGCTTACTCTGTAGTCAGCAGATCAGGGGTTAGTGCTTGCTTATATGAGTGATCTTTGAAAAGTCATTGATTCTCTCTAAACTTCAGTTTCCCATCTGTATTATGCTAATTTTGAAATTATTACGACTACTACCAATACCACCACCAACACCACCACCACCATTACCTTAGAAATTACTTGTTATTTAATATTAGATTTTAATTTGAATAGAGATTTCATCTTTGAAAAAACCTATCATTCAAAACATTGGTTTGGGGACTTTATTTGTACTGTAAGATATAATACAACTCTTTTCTAGTTGTTGTAGGCATGAAATTCACTTTTGCTTCACAGTAAGTTTGTGCTAGGTAAGTTATTTTTTGAGCTCAAGGTCCTTCAGAAAGTTCGTGCATTTTTTTTTAATCATCCAAAATACTGTTGCAGTATTTTCCCTGCAGTTTGCAATGAAACTGACATTTTCATATGTTACTGTTAGGCATAAATTGGTATAATGCTATAAAAAAGGAGCAATATCTTTTCCAAAATCTTTCAGAAAATACAAACGTGGCAAATTTTGATCCAACAATTTCACTTTTTCCATGTGTAAAATTAGTGTATAAGAATTATTTGTAATGGCGTTAATTAGGTATATGTAGTCTTTTTTTGGAGAGAGAGAGTCACTCTGTTTCCCGGTGAGTGTCGTGGCATCAGCCTAGTTCACAGCAACCTCAAACTCTTGGGTTCAAGCGATCCTCCTGCCTCAGCCTCCCACGTAGCTGGGACTATTGACAGTTACCGCCAACCCAGCTAATTTTTTCTATTTTTAATAGAGACAGGGTCTCGCTCTTGCTCAGGATGGTCTTGAACTCCTGAGCTCAAGCTGTCCTCTTTGCCTCAGCCTCCCAGAGTGCTACTGCACCCAGGCTTGTAGCCTTGATTTGTAATTCCAAAAGATTAGAAATGTGAAATATTCATCATTAGATCACTGGTTAAACTAATTGCGACATATCCACAAAATGGAATATTATGTGATACAAAAAAATGGAGAAGTTCTTCATATATTCATAGAAAGATCTGAAATTTATATTATTGAGTAAAATAAGGTATAAAAGAGTGTGTATAGTATGTATGCTATGGCTGACATCTATAAAAGAAGGGAGGTTGTATATTAATATTTGTTTACATATATATGTGTATGTGTATTCATTCCTCTGGAAGGATACTCAAGAAACCAACAACAGTTATTGTGTGAAAGGAGAGGAACTGAACTGGATGGCTATGGGACCGGGATGGAAAGGAGATGTGTACTCTTTATACATCTTGATTTTTTTTTTTTTAAGCTATACAGATATATTATCTA
>VBSM01001265.1:41471703-41490585 GCA_008086735.1 Cheirogaleus medius | reverse complement strand
TCTCTCTCTCACACACACACACACACACACACACACACACACACACACACAGAGGAATATTAGCTCCACGAACACCATGGCTTTATTTTGTTTGCCGTATCTCCAGTGCCGAGAATAATGTCTAGCACCTACACCTAGTAAGTGTCAAATATGTTTGTTGGATAAATGAATGAATGAATGATGACTTTTAGGAAGTCTTTTGCTCTTTCAGTCTCAGTATTTCATACCTTTTATTAGGGCATTGGCACAGCATGAATTCAGAGAAAATCTCTACTTAAGTGACTAGCTCCTTTGTGTACATTGCATGTAGATCAGGAGTGGGGTTATTGAATAGCCACTTCTTTTCATGCAGTTCAGACTTTCATAGGATTAGATCAGCCTTAATTTCCAACTACTCAGTACTCCTTTATGACCTCACAAACTGTATGGGAACCGGCTTTTTCTAGGTTTAAGATGGACTTTAACAGCAGCCCATGATATTGACCTTTCTCTGCTTTTACCCTGTTTCCCCACAGCATTTCTTATACCGAAGCAGTGGAGATCTTAAAGCAAGCATCTCAGAACTTCACTTTTACCCCAGAGGTAGTATTTTGTGTGTGTGCATGTATGTGTGTGTGAGAGAGAAAATGTTTCCCTCTTGTCTAGCTTGTTTTATTAAGAATCCTTCAAAATAATCTTATTTCTCTTATTAGCATATGGTGTTTGCTCATGTGTGTAAGCTTTTGTTTGATGTTTGCTTGACCTTGTTCAAATACTTAAAATGAAAACTAATTTTGAAATATTAATAGAATTGTATTATTTAGAATAGCAGTGATTAAAGGATTATAAAGGAATCTCCTAAGTTTGGGAAGATGGAAATTCTAAAAGAGAATAGTAATCACAGAATATTACTGTAGAAATCGACTAGTCCAGTGTTTCCCAAAGTATATTCAGAATAATGTTAAAAGGTGACAAACAAAAGAGGTTATATGATCAAATCAGTTTAGGCAACATATTTAAAGGATTTATTTTTTAGTTGAACTTTATAGAGCCTTTTAGTTTATGAGCCACTTTGGAAAACACTGATTTTTTTTTTTTAATACTCCTGTTTTTGTTTCCTTTTTAAAAGAGACAGAGGTGTTGCTTTGTTGCCCAGGCTGGACTTGAACTCCTGGGCTAAGTGATCCTCCTACGTTAGCCTCCCAAGTATCTGGAACTACAGGTGCATTCCACTGTGTCTGACCAAGAACTCTTTTTTTTTTAATTTTAAAATATTTAATTGACAAATAAAGATTGCACATTTTCAATATTTACTTGATGATTTGATATACATATACATTGTGTTATGGTTATTATCATAATCAAATTAATTAACACATATATCAACATCTACACTGAACTTAAGATCCCCAAAACTTGTTCATTCATCTTATAACTGAAAGTTCATACTCTTCTATCACTATCTCCTCATTTCCCCCATTCCCCAGCCCCTGGAAACCACTGTACTACTTCCTGTTTCTGTGAAGGAAGTCCTTTATTTTGTTGGCAAGGATGTAAGTCCAGTGAGTCCACATGATTTATCAGTGAGCATGCGTATAATGTTAGAGGCAAGGCTCCTCATTTCTATTCCAGTCCTTTCTTCTATAATTAGGATATCTCCAGATAAGTAAGAGTACTAAGGTGTTAAGAATGTAATACCTTTGTCTTCAAACTATTCCTTATACCAATCCAATCCCCAGTTAAAGTCAGATCCTCTTATAAGGTATAATAGTAACCATAATCAGTTAACTCTTTTTGTAATTTTTAATGTTTGTCTTCTACCCTGGAAGCTTCATGAAGTCAGGGATTATAACTGTTTTTCTTACCATTAAATCCAGTATCTAGCATGGTACTTGGAATTTAATAGCTATTTGCCAAATAAATAGATTGAACAATATTATTAAATATTCATCAAAGAGCATCTGATATATGAGTTCACTCTTTTAGTTTTTTAAAAAAATTCACCAAGACAAGCCATCTAGCCAAAGATATAGGCTCAATGTTAGGAATATTATCTTCTGTCATTTAATTTCCTGAGACCTAGGAGTAGTAAATGTGGAAGAAACTGTAGGCAATATTAATATAAACTGTGCTTCTGAAGTCAATTTTTATCCCCTTGGAAAGTGTACTTTGTATTCCTGCAGGTGCTATTCATCTGCTGAATGCTGCTCCCTGAGATGGGGGGCAGAAACAGTGTTTATCTATTGGCTTTAGCTTTCATCTTTCCAGGCCTTTGGCTGTTCTTGTTAACAAATGTTTCTCTCTAGTTTAGTCAGCTGTGTCACCTCAGCAGACAGCTCCCCACATCACTGAGCCTCAGGGAAAACAAGCCTTTGGACCTAATATAGGTTATTTTCAGGGTTTGTTTTGTTTTTTGAGACAGAGGCTTTCTCGGTCACCCTGGCTAGAGTGCAGCAGCATGATCGTAGCTCACCACAACCTAAAATTCCTGGCCTCAGGCAATCCTCCTGCCTCAGCCTCCTGAGTAGCTGGGACTACAGGCATTCACCACCATGCCTAGCTAATTTATTCTATTTTTGTAGAGATGGGGTCTTGATTTTGCTCAGGCTATCTCGAACTCCTAACCTCAAGTGATCCTCCAATCCCAGTCTCCAGAGTACTAGGATTACAAGTGTGAGCCACCTCACCTGGCCTATTTTCAGGTTCTTGATTGTATGTTTCAGCTCTGTCTTCTCCTTTGGTCATTTTTTTTTTTTCTCATTACAGTGGGGTATTGATCTACAAACTGAACATGAAAAGTACCTGTTGAAACACTGTGGCAACATACCAGTCTTCATCATTAATTATCCATTGGCACTCAAGCCTTTCTACATGAGAGATAATGAAGATGGCCCTCAGCACACAGTAAGAAGAGATACTAAATAAATCGGGGTTAGTTATCTCAGAGTCTGGATTTTTCTCTTGGTTTAATTTCACTTAGCCTATGACATGTTTTCTTAAGTTATATCCTTCACTCTTTTTATCTCTTAAAATGATAAAGTTTTTCAAAGATACCTCTTAAAAAAGCATTCCCAAAGAAAATCACGATGTTCTATAAATATACTTCCTCATTTCTATCTGTAGTGTCTGTCATTTAACAGATGCAATTATAGGTTTTTTTTTCGTTTTGTTTTATTTTTAATAACTGAGAGAAAGTGGCCTGGAGCACTGTGTGGCAATACCAGCTCTACTGTCAAGTTACATACCGGTTAGGAGACTCCTGGGAGGGAAAGCTTGCTGGGAAGAGATGATAGCAATGGCATGAACAGGCAAAGGAAAAGCCAGCTTGGCAGAGCAAGAGGCTTAGAGTACTTTGGTTAGGCTATCAGAAAGAAATAGTGAAGGAAGGGCTGTGGAGGATGTGGAGGTGTGACAGGTTCTCCATCACAGCTCTCACCTAACTTTCTCTTCTCTGTCTTTCTGTCTTGTCTCTGTCTCTCTGATCTTTTTAGATATTCTTGTCCTCTATTCTTTTTTCACCCTTAAATTTATTTGCTTGTTTTATTTTTCTGGTTTCCTTTTCCCTTTTTTCTTTTGTTTCTTTTTTTTTCTCCCTTACAAAATTAGCCATAATATAAAGAAAGAATATATTTTGACTGTTACAATATTTATTGAATAGTTATATATTTAATATTAGTCGTAAAAATCTGTGAGACAAATGTTTTTATTTCAAAATAGGGCCAAAAACTAAACTTTGCTATCTGATGCTTTCCACTTCCCTGTAGATAAATACCCAAATGTAAATTAGGGCTCACCAGTAAATAAAATGTCCCCATCTTAGGTATACAAGGTTATCTGTTTTAATATATTTCCTATTTTATATTAGGAAATATATTTATATTTATATATTCCTATTTTATATTAATATAGTATTAATAAAACTATATTAGCCACCATTTAGTAAATTCTTATGAGTCAAGCACTATCATCTCATCTGTAAACCAGAAACAACTTTGCCAAGAAATATTTTATTTCCCCCATTTTATGAATGAAAAACTGGGGTACAGAGAGAATGATTGCATTTCCAGTGCTATGTAGGTAATAAGAGACAGAGTTAGTATTCAGACCTGATTCTTTCCAGCTCTAAAGTCTGTGTTCTTTTCCACTCTATCAGACTGCCTCAAAATCACAAATAATAAAAAATTTCATTTTAGCTGTTGATTTTACTCATAGCCACCTTTCATACAATATCATCCAAAACCAGCAAGCAACACAACTGCTTTTTGATTCTTACTCTCTTTTCCCTACCAACCGTCCAGTATAATTGTTTGGCCCACAGGTTGGCAGCAAAAAGGAGGAGAGACTAGGACACAGATTATCCAGTTCTAAATATTAATAATTCAGTGTTAAGCCTATATTACAAAACAGAGGACTATGTCCATGTCTCTTGGCTTATCATTTTTTTTACTTCAGCGTATTATAGGGGTAAAAATGTTTAGGTTACATATATTGCCCTTGCCCCCTTCCCCCAGTCAGAGCTTCAAGTGTGTCCATCCCCCAGACAGTGCACATTGCACTCATTATGTATGTATATAACCATCCCCTCCTTCCCCCTTCCATCTGCCTGACACCTGATGAGTGTTATTCCTATACGTGCACTTAGGTGTTGATCAGTTAAAACCAATTTGATAGTGAGTACATGTGGTGCTTATTTTTCCATTCTTGGAATACTTCACTTAGCAGAATGGATTCCAGCTCTATCCAGGATAATACAAGAGGTGCTATATCACCATTGTTTCTTATAGCTGAATAGTACTCCATGGTATACATATACCATATTTTATTAATCCACTCATGTATTGATGGGCACTTGGGTTGTTTCCACATCTTTGCAATTGTGAATTGTGCTGCTATAAACATTTGTGTGCCGATGTCTTTTTTATAGAACGTTTTTTGTTCTTTTGGGTAGATGCCCAGTAATGGGATTGCTGGATCAAATAGTAGATCTACTTGTATCTCTTTAAGTATCTCCATATTGCTTCCACAGAGGTTGCACTAGTTTGCAGTCCCACCAGCAGTGTAAGAGTGTTCCTATCTCTCTGCATCCACTCCAACATTTATTGTTTTGGGACTTTTTGATAACGGCCATTCTCACTGGAGATTGTGGTTTTGATTTGCATTTCCCTGATGATTAGAGATGTTGAGTATTTTTTCATATGTTTGTTGGCCATTATTGTGTCTTCTTTTGAAAAGTTTCTGTTCATGTCCTTTGCCCACTTTTTGATGGGGTTGTTTGATTTTTTTCTTAATGATTTTCCTGAGTTCTAAATAAATTCTAGTTATTAGCCCTTTATCGAATGTGTAGCATGCGAATATTTTCTCCCATTCTGTTCATTGTCTGTTTGCTCTTGTGACAGTTTCTTTGGCTGTGCAGAAGCTTTTTAATTTGATCAGGTCCTATTTATTTAATTTTTGTTGTTGCTGTGATTGCCTTTGGGGTCTTCTTCATAGATTCTTTGCCTAAGCCAATGTCTAGAAGAGTATTTCCAATGTTTTCCTCTAGAATCCTTATAGTTTCACGCCTTAGGTTTAAGTCTGTTACCCAGCATGAGTTGATTTTTGTGAGAGGTGAAAGGTGTGGATCCTGTTTCAGTCTTCTACATGTGACTATCCAGTTTTCCCAGCACCCTTTATTGAATAAGGATTCTTTTCCCTGGTGTATGTTTTTGTCTGCTTTGTCAAAGGTTAGAGGGCTATATGAGAATGGTTTTATATCTGGGTTCTCATTTTTGTTCCATTGGTCTGTTTCTCTGTTCTTGTGCCAATACCATGCTGTTTTAGTTACTATAGCCTTTTAGCATGGTTTGAAGTCTAGTAAATTGATGCCATCCATTTTGTTCTTTTTGCCTAGGATTGCTTTTGCTATGTGGGGTCTCCTCTAGTTCCATATGAAACATAAAATTATTTTTTCTATATCTGTGAAAAATGATATTGGTATTTTAATAGGGATTGCATTGAATCTGTAGATCACTTTGGGTAGAATAAACATTTTAATGTTGATTCTGCTGACCCACAAACATGGTATGGTTTTCCACCTGTTTACATCCTCTGCTATTTCCTTCCTCAGTGTTTCATAGTTCTCCCTTTAGAGAGGGAGAACTCTTTTACCTCCTTAGTTAAATATATTCCTAGGTACTTTATTTTCTTTGTTGCTACTGTGAAGGGTATTGAGTCTTTGATTTGGTTCTCAATTTGACTGTTATTGGCGCATATGAATGTCTTGGCTTATTTTTATCACTCTCACCTAGTCCCACTTCCAACCTCCCCAACCTTGTATTCTTCTCATATAATGGAAATGGAAATTACATGAGAAGAATACGTGAGTATTTTTCAGTCACTCAATTTTGCACTTCCTTAAATCCTGTGTTTAAGATTTTTCCTTCTCTATAAAGACTTCATGAGTTACCCAGCCACTTAGAGCCTTTCTTTCTCGTATTTCTATATCGTTCAAAGAATTAGTAAAACTTTGTAACATTGTATCTATTTTTTATAGTCTCTGTATAAGTTTTGCTTTCTTAAACTAAACTCTTAACTTCTGAATGGTGATTGAATTGTTTATAACCACCACAGCATTTCCTGCTCATTCCATATTCCCTCTAATATAGCTTTCACACCTCTATCATTCCACTGAAGCAGCTCTTGTCAGGGTTAGTAATGTTATTAAATCCAACAGCTTTTAGAAGTCTTTATTTAACTCGGACTCTTAGCACTATTATGGACCCACCACCCTTCTGCTGCACCACTCTGTGTTCTGATACTATCCAGCACTATCGATTACTTTCTTATTCTTAAAAAATCCACACATACAGAACCCACAGATATGGAGGGCCAGCTGTATCTTAACTACCACTTTGACTGCCATTTACATATCTCAAATACAACATGTCCAAAACTGAGCCCATAATTTCTCCCCTTCTCACCTCCTCCCACCAGATTTGATCATCTTTCAGTATTCCCTGTTCTTCTAATTGTGCAAGCCAGATACCTGAGTAATCTTTAAAATCTTCCTCTTTTACTTACTGTATTCAAGCTATTACTAAGTTCTATCAGTTTTACACTCCTAAATATCTCTCAAATCCATTCAATTCTCTTCAATTCACTTTTATTTTTTTAGATTAAGAAAGTCATCTTTCAACTTTAGTAGCCTCCTAACTGGTTTTCCTGTATCCACTCTTTCCTCTCCTGAGTCAGTTCTCCCCATTTCAGTGTGAGATTTTAGAAAATGTAAATCCAATCATGTTATCTCCTTTCTTAATTAAAACCATTCAGTGTCCTCCCTTTGTTCCTAGGATAAAAGCCACAGTCCTTCACTTGGCCTAAAGCCAGTATAATCTGGCTGTGCCTCCCTCGCTAGCCTGCGGGACTGTGGTGCTCCACTTTGCTCTCTCTGCTGCAACCACACCACCCTTCTTCTAGGTCAGCAAACATGTACTGCTTTCTCTCACCTCAGGATCTTTGCATATATTGTTCCTTCAATATAGAAGTCTTCTTTAAGTAATTTTACTTGTTCTTCAGATCTCAACTCAATCACCATTTCCTCAGAGAAACCTTGACCCTCTGGAGTCAGAGACCCCTGTTAGATGCTACAGTAGGACCATATTAAGTTTCAAAGTTTTAGACCCAGAGCTACTAACCTCCCTGCCTTTTTTTTTTTTTCTTTTAAGAGATAGGGTCTTGCTTTGTTGCCTAGGCTGGAGTGCAGTAGTGTGATCATAGCCCACTGTAATCTTGAACTTGATAGGCGTAAGCGATCTTCCTGCCTTAGCCTCCTGAATAGCTGGGACTGCAGGAATATGCCACCATACCTAGCTGATTTTTAAATTTTTTGTAGAGATAGGTCTCCCTATGTTGCCCAGGTTGGTTTTGAACTCCTGGCCTCATGCAGTGCTCCTGCCTCAGCCTCTCAAAGTTTTAGGATTATAGGCATGAGCCACTGCATTCAGCCTACTAGCCCTTAATTCGTCATAACCCTTAACACAGTTGTAATTTTATATTTATGTATATGAGTATTTAATTAATGACTCTTTCCTCTATGTCAGAGGACTTGAGGACCTCTTTTTCACTCACCAGTGTATTCTTAGTGCTTCACATAATGCCTGGGACATAGCAGGCACCTGATACCTATTTGGTGTATGGATGAATGGATAAATGAATCAAACCCAGCACAGTTTTAGACATACCATGGACAAGTAGTGAGTAGTGACTTGATTTGCTATGGAAATTGCTAGGAGGCTATAAAAAGCAGCTTTTAAAGAAATTTTTTTGATACCTTTTTATTGAAATATGGTATGTATACAGAAAAGTACATAAATCATAATTGTCTAGATCAATGAGTTTTTACAAAGTGAACCTAACCATGTAATCACCATCTAGATTAAGGTTTAGAACATGGCAAGCATCTCATATGCCTCCTTCATGCTCCCTACCAGTCATTAACCACCCCTCCCAAAGGTGGTTCCTTGTATCTAACTTCTTATAGATCAGCTTTGCCTGCTTTGAAATTTAATATAAATGTAATCATGCAGTGTGTACTTTTTAATATCTGGCTTCTTTGCTCAAAGAATCTGTGAGATTTATCTATGTTGTTACATGTAGTAGTAGTTGGTTCTTTTCGTTGTTATATAGTATTTCATTGTGGGGCTCTACCTCAGTTTATTAATTTTATTCTTGATGAACATTTGGGATATTTTTGAGTTGTTTTAAATAATGCCACCATGAAGAGTTGTGTGCATGTTTTTTAGTGCACAAGCATACCTAAAAGTAAGATTGCAGGGTCACTGGGAAAGATATATTTAGGTTCAGTAAATATTAGCAGTTTTCCAATTAGGTTTATAACATAATCTCTTTGTGTAAAATAAAGGCATATAAACACACACACACACATTTGCCCATATGCTTATATATGCAAAGAAATTCCTGGAAAATACTCAAGATACTATTTACCTCTAAAGAAGGGGAGGAATTGAAAGGATCTATTATTTGATATCCTGTGCGCCCTTTGAATTTTGTTTCACCATAAGTATGTATTTTTTAAAAAACCAACTAGTTATTTTTAAAAACCATTTGAAAATCTTGCTACTTGAACAGATTAAAAGCTCTCTTCTGTCTTTTTTAATAATAGAACATTTTAAAAATCATTTTTGTGTTGCTAGGTTATGTCCATCTAGTTGACAACCCATTTACTTTTTTTTTTTTATTTCTTTTTAAAATTTTTTTATTTAAATAGATTTAGGGGGTACAAGTGGTTTTTTGTTATTTGGCTGAATTGCATAATTCAGAGAAGTCTAGGCTTTTAATATACCCATCACCTGAATAGTATACATTGTACCTAATAGGTAATTTTTCATTACTCTAAATTTTTCATTACTCTAAGCAGCATGGCATAAAGGAAAGTCTAGAGGCTTTAGAATCTCTCTTGGGTTCAAGTCCCAAGTCTGTGTGTTACAAACTATGTGATCTTAGATAAGCCACCTATTCTCTTTGAGTCTTAGTTTCCTCATCTATAAAAACAAGATGAAAATTTTGTGGAATTGTGAAGATTAAATTAGGTAATATATAAAAAGTACATAGCAGTGTTTAGGGTAATAGGTAGTCAAAAAGTGTGATATTGTTTCTCCTTACTTTATAAATTTTGATAAAATCCTCCCCCCTATGCTTTTTAGTTGACATGTAATAATTGTACATAGTCATGGAATACAGTGATATTTTGATATGTGTATATAATGTATAATGATCAAATTAAGGTAATTAATATATCATCACCTCAAACATTTATCATTTCTTTGTGTTGTGAACATTCAAAATCCTCTCTTCAAGCTTTTTGAAAATATAATAAATTTGTAATAAATTATAGTTAACCATATTCACCCTACAGTGCTGCAGAACACCAGAACTCATTCCTCCTATCCAGCTGTAATTTTCTACCTGTTAACCAACCTCTCCCTGTCCTCCATCCTCCCCTTCCCAGCCTCTACCCTTCCCAGCCTCTCACACCCACATTTCTACTCTCCACTTCCTATGAGCTCGAAATTGTTTTTGTTCCCACATGAGTGAGAGCATGCAGTATTTATCTGTGCCTGACATTAATTTTGATAAAATCTTTATTACAATAAAGCACAATAATGTTAAGGTGTGTGTGTATATGTGTGTGGTCACATGAAAACATAAGATTCCTTAAGAGGCAGTTCTCTCACAGACTGCACTCACGAACATTTCTTACCTTTAGAAGTACCAGGAGGCCTTCATTGTGGCACAGTCTCTCTGAAAATGTGGTCTCACACGCCAAAGGCATTATAATGGGCCTTTAGTATACTTCCATAATTTATGCAGTACTATAATATAGCTTCTCAGAGCTAAATTATTCAAATGTAATTTATTTAAATTCTTTACATTAACCTTAGATACTAACATTGATACATTAGTAACCTAGATTTATTTTCAGTCCAGTTGTGTAAAGGACCTGCTTCCACTCTACTTTATTTATTTCAGTGGTAAAGAAACAAGCTTTGAGCCAGACGACTGAATTCTTGGTTTTTTTTAGTAGGTAACTGGCAGTGGGTAGGGTTGCAGGAGTTTCTACAATGGATGCAATGCAGTCTTAAAAAAAAATAAGACAGGAGTGTTTCACAGTTGCCTTCTCTAGAGAATCAAAAGAGTAGGTAAATATCTAACCTACACTTGTAACTTTTGGCCACAGATAACAAATAGTAAAATGGTATATTTTTACCATTATTTTTAATATACCAGTAATAAATGGTATACCAAGAATAACTGGTATATTTTTACCAGTTATTATTTTTCTTTCTTTCTCCTCCCCTCACCCCAAGTGAAGGGATGCACTGTGATATAATGAA
This sequence comes from Cheirogaleus medius, assembly GCA_008086735.1. Lineage (NCBI taxonomy): Eukaryota > Metazoa > Chordata > Mammalia > Primates > Cheirogaleidae > Cheirogaleus > Cheirogaleus medius. The sequence goes on along the minus strand of VBSM01001265.1, from coordinate 41,479,714 downwards.
AAGTACACAGGATTAAGAGTTGTTAGGCCAGGTGTGGTGGTGTGCACCTATAGTCCCAGCTACTTGGAAGGCTGAGGCAGGAAAGTAGCTGGAGTCTAGGAGCTTGAGGTTGCAGTGAGCTATGATGATGCCACTGCACTCCACCCAGAGGGACAGAGTGAGATTCTGTCTCAAAAAAAAAAAAAAAAAGAGTTGTTAGTTCTGGATTTGAAATCCATTTCTCTTACTAATTAGCTATGTGACCTTAGGCAAGTCTCTCCCATCTCTGAGCCTCAGTTTCTCCCTCTTTATAATTAGAGAATTGGATTAGGTGACCTCTAGGATTAGGTATAACCATCTCAAAGATTCTCAGATTTCATTTAGCCTAAGTTTTTCTTTGTTTGCATATATAAGAATAACTTGTAAATTGCCAAGCATATTTGATAATTTAAAAGGGACAGATTGGCTGGGCACAGTGGCTCACACCTGTAATCCTAGCACTCTAGGAGGCCGTGGTGGGACGATGGAGAATCATTTGAGATCAGGAGTTTGAGACCAGCCCCAACAAGAGCAAGACCCTGTCTCTACTAAAAATAGAAAGAAATTACCCGGGCAGGGTGGCAAATACCTGTAGTCCCAGGTACTCGGGAGGCTAAGGCAGGAGGATCACTGAGCCCAGGAGTTTGAGGTTGCTGTGAGCTAGGCTGATGTTACTACACTCTAGCCCAGGCAACAGAGCAAGACTCTGTCTCAAAAAAATAATAAATTAATCAAAAAAAATGAATAATAAAAATAAATAAAAGTAAAAAAAAGGACAGACCATGAGATTCGATATAATGAATCTAAGCAAACATGCAAAATACCATAAGCCCTGAGTCTGGATCTCTGAGTAAGTCTCCAAAGGCAGGTGATAAATATTCAGCTGGAGGAATGGCTTCACAGAGAAGAACATTCATTCATTCTACCTATGTATAATTAGGAAAAAATGACCACCCTATAGTCCCTGGTGAGATGCCACAACCACTAGGTAGTGGTCTAATTTTCAAGAATGTATCAGTATTACTTAGCAAACAAGAAAAATGTAAGCATTAGTGGGCATTCAATAAAGTACATACTGTGAAGTCAACTTCAAAGAGATAGCACTCCTCAACCAAGGGATGTCTAATCATTTCCCTGGGTTGTGACTAATTAACTGACCTGCATCAAAATAGGCTGAGCTTCAGACAAATAGAAATAGTGATGAAGGGAACTGCTAATTTCCCCCCTATCTAGGACTGATGACTATCCTTGGAATTTGTCAAAAGTATGCATTTCAGCCAGTCTTAAAATGCTCCCAGATTCTTTATTATGAAATATTGTGTATTTTGAATTGTAGAGGTAGGGAACATAGGGAGGAAACATATTTTTATGTGTGTGCTATATAGACTTCTAAGGTTTTATTGCCATACTGTTTCTCCCCATTTCAGTCTTCCCATTGCCTTAACTGAACAATTTGCTTACTTATTAATAAAGCAGTTAAGATAAAAGTGAATGTAGATGGCTCCTAAGTCTTTTGGTAGAATAAGAGTGTCAAGGAGGAAGCTGCAATATTATGAAGAGTAGCAAAGAAAAGAAATTCAGGGAGTTGAGAAATTATTCATACTCTCTTACCTAAAGAGAAACTAACTTTGCAGGATTAGAAAGGAAATCTGCTTGACATTATAGGCAGAGGAAAAGGGAAGATTAACAAAGTAGATTAAATTTTTGACATTCTGAATTGACATCTATTATTATCTATGTGACAAACATAATGTTGAAGCTTTCAAAAGAAATAATGTTTATCAAGTACATACCATGTGCTGATAGTTACTTTTTTATCCCTTTCTTACAGATGAGGCTGTTGCTTCTCAGTGCAGCAATGTAGTCACTTGTATAAGATCACATAGCTATTAAGTATTGGAGTAGATAGAGGCAGGAATGTGGTATGTTTGGTAGCTTTGTTAGAATGCTGATCTTTCTGGAATAAAGTGTTTATGTTGGGTGGCAGAAAAAGCAATGGACTTACAGCCAGGAGACTTAGGTTTTGCTCCTGTATCTACCATTTAATCTTTCTTGGCCTCAGTATTCTGAGTGGATCATAGTCAATCTCATTTGTTGACAGGAAAATGCAAATTAAAACCACAGAAAGACACCACTATATCCCAACTAGCATGGCTAAAATGAGACTACCTGTGATTCTAGTTGTTGATGATGATGTTAGGAAATAAAACTCTCATACACTGCTGGTGGGAGTATAAATTGGTACAATCACTTTGCAAACCATTGGACAATATCTGTTAAAGCTGAATATATGCATATTCTATGATCCAGCAATTTCTCTCCTATTAAAATATGCACATATGTGCCCCAAAATATATACAAGATTTTTCACAGCAGCACTATTTGTAATAGCCTGAAATGGGACTGGGGGTGGGACCAAATTAACAACAGTAGAATAAATAACTAAATTGTAGCATATTTATGTAATGAGACATGATAAACAATGAGAATAAATACTCAACCAAGGAGTGTGTAATGAATTTCCCTTGGTTGGGGTTAATTAACCAACCTGCATCAAAACAGCTTGAGCCTCAAACCTCCAGATAATACTGATGAAGGGAATTGCCAATAAACAAACTGTTGCTACATGTATCACCATAATGAATCTCACAAATATAACTTTGAGTGAAAGAAGCCAAACAAAAAAGTATATATACTATATGATACTATTTATGAAAAGTTCAAAAATCAGTAAAACCACCCTGTGGTGATACAGATCAGGAAAAAGGTAGTTACTTCTGGTAGAGGTAGTAACTGAAAGAAGATCTGAGGAAGATTTTGAGTGTTGCTGTTGCTCTATTTCTTCATCTGGGTGGTAATTCATGGTGTGTTTGTGAAGATTATAGAACTATACACTTATTATTTGTGTACTTTTTACACATATGTTACACTTCAATAAAGAAGTTTACTTTAAAAGGGAATACTATGCTTGTATCATCACAGGTTTGTTGTGGATGAATGAATGACAAATACTGTACTATAAAAATATTCAGAGAGTAGGGAATTATTGGATGTTAAAAATGTCTAGGCAGGATGGGAACAAATTATGGAGACTGGAGTGCTATAGATAGCTCAGGCTTGATCCAGTAAACAGTAGAGAGGCATTGTATTTCTTTTTTAGATGATGGCAAGATGAAAAGATTAACCTGACAAGTGCTACACAGGTTAAATTGAGGGAAGGGAAAATTAAAGACAAGTAAGATAGTTAAGGAGGTTTTTTTGCTTATGATCTGGAAATGGGAAGATGAGATCTTAGACTAAGATGACAACAGTGAAAATGCAGAGAAAGAAATGAAACGAAAACATTCCCAAAGAAATAAACAATGGTGTGTGAAATAAACTGGAAATAGAATATAAGGAAGAGGGAGGAGTCACAGGTGATTCCCAGAGGTCAGACTAATCATAAGAAGAGTAGTGCTGTTTACAAAAATGTTTTCCTCTCTCAAGTGGAAGAACTCATACATGAACCTTTGTCAACCTCCCAACTGCTTTCTTCTGCTCACTTGAAATTTATAGCTAAGGAAGAAAGAAATACGGTAAATCTATCTTAACTCCAAAGGAAAGAAAGCATATGTTTTGGAGCAAGGTAAGAATTTAATTCCTTTGAAGCCATTAATATCTTTGCAAAATATAAAACTTTTGCCTTTTGGGCAGTAGAGATATTAAAATGGACTAGCCATTATATTAGCCAAAGTCCATTTTCAGTCATTGCTGCCTACAGCTCATCTGCATCTTCTCACTGTCACATCTACAAGGCCCTCTTTCCTAGTCATACCTAGTTGTTTTCAGGGGCAAAATATTATCTATAACAGCAGTTAGAGCAAAACCACAAACATGTTTCCTATGGTTTGTGGAACATTCTTTTTCTTTTGATAATAGTATGTAATGTTCCACTGTTAGTAGCTGTTGTGAGAAACTGAGTAAGGAGGTGTTCATTTTGTGTTTTTCATCAATATTTAAAAATATTCAGTTTGGTGGGAAGAGAGGTAGCAGAGGAAAGGACATTGAACTTCTTTCCTTCTCTTTGAATTTAGTGTAGAAAAGATTATGTATTAAACTCCTTGTTCCTATCTAGGCTATTTGCTTTTTTTAATTTAAGGTCTGAGTTTTATTTTCAGTACATTGATTGGAATCAAAGAGTCAGAGTCAGAAGGGAGTGTCATAAATAGAAACCAGGGTTTGTTCAGCTTGAATACCAACATGAACTATTTCTAGACAGCATGCCACTGCAGCTGTGTGACTTAAGCAGAATCAAAACTCATACCCAGTAGAAAAAGATGTGCCAGAGAGCATTCTGGGCCTAAAAGATAAGCCCAAAGTAGAATAGGCTTTGTTTAAAATGAGGGAAGTTTGGGAAAGCATAGGAAAATGATCTGTAGCCTCCTTTGTTATCTGTGCAGAAGAGTTGAAAGGACAGGAGAACTATAAAGCTTTCTACTTATTTCAGGCCTCCCAAAGATACATAGAAACATAATATTTTTAGCTACAAAAGTGCTCAAATATGGTCAGCTTTGAATTAAGAAGACATTTCACTATGCAACCAGTGAATTATGTAATTATAGATTTAGCTCTGTTCCTGTTCATTATGTAGTTCATTACTCCGAGTGGCCACTAGACCTACAGTTATGCTATGCATATTTTCTGGTCCTACCTTCCTTTCTCTTTGAACCGTATCTTTTTCTTAAAGTACTAGACAATTGTTGATTCAGAAGGACTTTTAAAAATTCAAGTTCATGACTGATTTGGGGCTGTGATTTAATGAGGTTCCAGGAAAAAATAATATAGGAAGGTTGAATTACTTTGGGGGTTCCTTTGCCTTTACTTATCTGTCTTGCTCAGAAATAGTCATAGGTGAAACTTATAAACAGCAATAAATAAATATGCGTTTGGTCATCTAATTAAAAGATAAGGAGATTTCCTAATGGGAAATTCAAAAGCTTGCAGGGTCATCCCCCAGGGACAAGGGTGATATGCTCTAACTTGCTTAAGATGTGCCCTAACAATCCAGCTATTTGGAGAGGCTAGCATGCGATAGCTGAATGGGCAGAAAATGGGTACTGAACTGACAGTAGCCCAGTTTCAGAGTTACCTTTGAGGGTACCTTTCTGACTCTTCAAGCATACTGGAATTGACTGGAAGGGCCATTAGTCGTCCACCAATATCTGTGCTTTTGGTAGTGGCCATGGTCTATATGAATATTCATGGTGCTTTATTTATATTTTTCTTGTCACATTTAATACATTCTGGCTAGCTATGATGAAATCTGATCTCCACTACTGCACTTTTTATTTATCCATGAACCCTCCCCACTTTCCCTAATCATGATTAATTCCTCCTGTCTGCAGCACCTTTGCCCTGGCTTTTTTTTCTTTTCTTTTTTTCCTTTTTTTTTTTTTAGAGAGACTGGGTCACAGTGGCGTGATAACAGCATACCATAACCTCGAACTCCTGGCCTCCAGAAATACTCCCACCTTAGCCTCCCAAGTTGCTAGGATGACAAGCACAAGCCACTGTGCCCAGTTCCCACTAGCTCTTTAAGCCTGTTTTAGCCTCACATAAACCACAGACCTGCCAGCCCCTAAAGGCAAATTAGTAATCACCAGCAAATGTTCTAGCCAATTTAATCGTTTCCAACCTGTTTGCACTCTGCCCCCCAGTCACTTAACAAACACCATAAAGTTTTTCTCATTACTTCTCCAAGAAATGTATGTGATCCTCTACATGTTTTGTGCACACTTACGTTTTGTATTATATCTTTATGCCTTTTATCTCCACTAGAGCCTTGGAGAAACAGGTAGTTTCTATAGTAATTAGCTCGGTAGTTACCAGGGTGAGACACAGAATAGAAGAATCCTACCTGGAATTTCAATCCTAACCAAAAAGGTATGGAAATTTGAGGGGATTGTTGTAGTGTATTTTTGATATGCCAGAAGAAAGTACAGCTCTGTGTATACAAAATGGATCTTTATTTGTAGTCAAAAAATACTTTGCTATATTATAACTTCTCAGAAAGTATACAGAATTTCTAGCTAGATTGTAGGATACAATTATAAAAGAAAAGTAGGAAGTATTAGGATCTGATATGGTTGAAAGGAAACTAACCCTAAAGTAAAGGAGAAAAGAATAATGTTATATGGAGGAAAAGAAGACAACAAGGCCTTTGTAGGTTTTACTTCACAGAGATAAATCTGTCTTTGCTGAAGAAGAAATAGTACCATTTGGTCATGGAACATTTATGAGGCATTGTAAAGGAATGCCTTACTCAAAAGAAGGTACAGTTATATTAAGAGGGGAAGCAACTTTACTTTCTATGTCAAGGAAACATATAGGAAATTCACCCACCTGAGAATGTGAATTTTCAGACCATCTAGACAAAGAAAGGACATAGATGATATATGAGTTCCTCCTGCATACCACACAACTAGTACCAAGTAAAGATATAGTAGAGATATAGGACTTTATCCAGATGTCTTCTAAAATTTTTTTCAACTAAATTAGCCTATTTTGATAAATTCTTTCGTAATGCTAAGTTCATCTCCCAGAGGACAGAGGAAGAAAATAGGGGAGCTGCTATTCTGGCCTTAATTCTAATTAACAGTGAGGGATTCGTTGAGAGTGGAAGTGAAAGAGTCCAAGTAGATGAGGAAAGAGCAAATGGTACGTTTTCTTGTACACACGTAATTTCTGCTTCTCCCGCAGAGGGGATTATGCTGCCCCATTGACTGGACCTGAGTCATGTGACTTGCATTGGCCAAAGAATGTGAGCAGAAGTGACATGTAAATTACTTCTGGACAAATATGTTTAGCACACATCCATGCTTTTTTTCCATCTGCCCCAAGACCAGCAATACCTTAGAAACGGGTTGTTATATCAGCTTCAGGCCAGGATGGACATGTAGCATAAGTTTTAAAAAAGCCAATTCATTGTTGTTATAAACTAGTGGTTCTCAATCAGGAGTTAATGATGTCCCACTCCTCCTTCTCCTCCCACTCCTCCTCCAGACATGTGGTAATGTCTGGAGACCTTTTTGGTTGTTGCAACTGGCCTCTGGTGGGTATAGGTGAGTTATCCTGCTAAATATCCCACAATGCACAGTGCAGGCCCTCACAACAAAGAACTATCTGGCCAAAAATGTTATTAGTTCTGAGATTGAGAAACTTTATTATAAGCTTCTGGGGTTGTTTATGACTATAGCTTAACCTAGCCTATCCTGACTAATACAGCAACTATCACCCTAAGTTTATAATAGCCAGTGCAGAAATAATTGGGCATAACCAGTTAGATACGCTGGAAATTAAGAAGGGAAGTTTGGAACAAATTTATTTTAAAAAGTAGCTATCATACCATGGCACCTTCACCGTTTTGAAGGTGGATGAAAAGGATCAGAAACTTCTAGTTCCACGGCTATTACTGTGCAGTTGCAAATATGCCAAGTAAATACAAGCCAGAGAGAAAGATCTAAAGCCAACGTGGTTATACAGTGAACTCTCCACTGAACTTAAATATTAAAAGAAAGGAGGCTTATAATCAAAAATACATATGATTAATCTAAAAATAGCATTAAAAAAACTAAGGTCCAAAATTAACATAATTTAGACCTGCAAAAAGTGGTAACATCCCAGAGGGTTTTTTGTTTGTTTTAGTTGTATTAGCAGCAAGATCAAGCCAGAAGTGGATCTTTTGTTTGATGCTTATGAACTACACAGAGAAAGCAGAACAGCTCAGCAAGGGTTGTTTCATCCCACCTCATCTGGACTACGTACTTCCTGTTCTCCCATAATAGCTGATTTTCCACCATCTTTTTGAGGCTATAGAACTTTTTAGCCCTGGCTTTTAAGCTTTGCATGTACTTACAATATCAAAAGCAATTACTGCCTTCTCTTGTTGCATGGAATCACTCCTACTTTAAAATCTTAGAAATGATAGATTTTTTTTTTTTTTTTTTTTTTTTTT
>VBSM01001265.1:41449458-41471603 GCA_008086735.1 Cheirogaleus medius | reverse complement strand
CGCCACGGCACTCACTCTAGCCCGGGCAACAGAGTGAGACTCTGTCTTAAAAAATATTTTATTGTCGACTATAATCACCCTGGTGTGCAATAAATCTCAAAATCTATTTCTCTTATCTGTCTGAAATTTTGCACCCTTTGGTTAAAAAACTCCCATTCCCCTTCTCTTTGTAACTTTATACCCTTTGATCAGCAACTCTCCATTCCCTCCCTCCCCAGAGCTTCTACTCTCTAATTCTAATGAGCTCGACTTTACTAGATTCTACATGTAAGTGAAATCATGTGGGATTTGTCTTTCTGTGCCTAGTTTATTTCACTTAGCATAATGTCCTCCAGATTCATCCATGTTATCACAAATGACAGGATTTTTTCTCTTTTTAAGGCCGAATAGTATTTTATTATGTAAATATACCATGTTTTCTTTATCTGTTCATCCATTGATGGACACTTTAGGTTGTTTCTATATCTTGACTATTATGCTGCAATGAACATGGGAGTGAAGATACCACATCAACGTATTGATTTCAGTTACTTTGGATATATGCCCAGAAATGGGATTATGGGGTTACATGGTAGTTCTATTTTTAGTTTTTTGAAGAACTTCCATACCATTTTTCATAATGGCTATATTAATTTACATTCCCACCAAATGTATAAAGCACTCCTTTTCTCTGCATCCTCTCCAAACTTACCATTCATTTTTTTGATAAAAGCCATTGTAACAGGTGTGAAGTGATATCTCATTATGGTTTTAATTTGCATTTGTCTAATGATTAGTGATGCTGAGCATTATTCATTGGCCATTTGTATGTCTTCTTTTGAGAAATGTCTGTTCAGTTCCTTTGCTCATTTTTTCATTGGATTGTTTACTTACTATTGAGTTGTTTGAATTCTTTATATATTTTAGGTATTAACCCTTTGTCAGATACATGGTTTACAAATATTTTCTCCCATTTTGTGAATTGTCTCTTCACTTTGCTAATTGTTTCCTTTGCTGTGCAGAAGTTATTTAGTTTGGTGCCATCCCATTTGTTTTTGTTGTCTGTGCTTTCCAAGTCATATCCCAAAAAATCATTGCCCAGACTGATGTCTTGGAGCTTTCCACCTGTATTTTCTTCTAGTAGTTTTATATTTTCAGGTCTTATATTTAAGTCTTTAAGCCCTTTTGAGTTGATTTTAGTCAAAGCTAAATAGGATGTAATGCTCTATTTCAGAGATACTATTTCCCAGGCTTTAAATATTTTCAAGCAAAGGCCAAAGAGCCTCTTGGTTGATTATTCTCTTCCAACTGTGATTATCTATAATTCTTAATATAACACTCTGGATTGAAGGTAAGAAGAAATTTTTTAACATGTCTCTTTCAACTCCTATCATATTTTAGCCATGTCTCAAAGCAAGATATGGGAAATAAAGATGGCAGTCTTTTTGTGGCCATAGAAATTCCCTTTGTACTTTCTCTTTTCTCTGAGGTTAGAAGAGGTAACTGTAAGGTCCTGGTTAGAGTCCAGCTATGTTAATTGTGTAGCCCATGAGAATTGCCTCATCACATGAGTAAGGCAAGGCTCTCTTGTCTACCTATCTAATGTTGGTGGTTAGATTTCATTACCATTTATCATGTCTGAGTTAACATCAACACTAATCTGAAATACCTGGTTGTTCACTGTAGGCCCCTCAAGTTTATAGAATCACTGTCCAGATGTGGTCAACAGCAGTAGTAGCATGACAAAGACCTGTTTGTATACTTAACTCCTAATGAGCTTATTGAGTGGCAAAGAATTTGGCAAAAGTAGAAACCGTTAGTGAATCTCTGTTCTCTCTCAGCCTCGTGATAAAAATCATAGCTAATGTTTTCTCTTTAATGATAGTATTGAGGATAAAGTATACAGCATTTGGGGCACATTCTTGAATTCTTTATTAGTCTCAATTAATGTAAAATATACCTCAATCAGAAGTTCTGAAATCAGAACTAGAGGGATGGTGTAGTGGCTGAGTGAGGCAAAGTTTTAAGAAAAAGTTTACAATCTAATGTGACATTTAAAGATTAAAATGTGTTTTATGGATTCCTAATTTTTCATTTGTTGCTCTGAATCTTTCTTAGTTTTGTACCTACAAATTCTTGGGCAAAAAAAGTGTCTACCTGCCCAAAATAAAAGAGTCAGCAAGTCACAAAATAATACAAAAATAATAACAAACTAACATTTTTAAAAATTAAATATTACTAGTAATTGAAGAAATACAAATTAAAATATCAAGCTATCATTTTCTCCTATTAAAAGTTTTTTGATGTTTTCTATTACATCTTTACTGTAGAAAATAAGAAAATAAAAATAACAGAAAAGAAGAAAACAATGTTAAAATATCCATAATCCTTATCACAGTGGCAGCACAATTAACATCTCATTATGTAGATATCAGTCTTTTTTGTATCCATGTCTAAAATTGATCTAATGTTCCCCTGTTGACGTATATTTGAATTTTTCGTCTTATAAGTAATGCTGTAATAAACATCCTGTGTGTTAATCTTTCTTGCATCTCTGATTATTTTGTTAGGACTAGTTCCTAGAACTGTTATTGCTGAGTCAAAGCATATTGTATTTTTAAGGCTTTTGATTATCTGTTGTCAAATTGCTAACCAGAAGGTTATATCAAGTGTACAAGAGCATTGGTTTATTCATTCTCTTATCTATATTATTTATGTTGTTTTCTTATCATCACCATTTTGATAACTCCAAAATGGTATCTTATTCTTTTAATTTATACTTCTTTGATTAGTAATCAGAACTTATTTTATATGTCTTAACAAAATACTAAAAATTAAAGAAAATTCTCCATTGCCACATTATTTATAAGAGAAAACAAAATACACACACTGAAATGTTCAACAAAAAAGGGAAGGCAGTTATATAAATTATAATAATTCTAAGCAATAAACTACACATCTATTAAAACATTAAATATATGAAATATTTTTGCTGACATGGTACAAATATTAATTATATAGTATTAGGTAAGGCAATTAAAATGGTAAATTTTTATATGTAATTTGATCTGTAACATACTCTTCTTAAATGTATAAGACAAAAAAGAAACCTGAAGGGAAATATACCAAAATGTAGTTACTTCTGTGTGGTGATAGGTGATTTTTAGTATTTCATAATTTTTAACACTTTCCACATTTTTATAATTAACTTTTATATCACATTTGTGAAGAAATCACATTCTTGTTGAGTATACCACCCAAATGATAGAAGAGGAGAGAGGAAACTGCCCACCTGCAATTTGTGTAGCATATATTTAAAAGATAATATTAAACATTTGATACTGAAACAAGGAGCATGAACAGATAAAGTGAGTAAGATTCTGGCAGGCAGTTAAACATTTAGGTGTCAAAATGTTAAAAGTTCTACTTGCTCAAGAAGCTGACTATTGGAATCACCCTAATGCTAATGATTTTTATTTCCTTTCTAGGTTGCTGCTGTTGATCTTCTGGTTCCCGGGGTTGGGGAACTCTTTGGAGGAAGTCTCAGAGAGGAACGGTACCATGTCTTAGAGCAGCGCTTGGCCAGGTAGGACCTAAAACAAACACAATTCAGAAATTTAGGATGAGACACTCAAGGGTGATCATGGCATAGTAACAGAGAAAAAAAAGCACATGGACCTCGGGCCTTGGTGATCCAGACCTGGATCTCAGATTTCTATGTGACATTGAGCAAGTTGTTACTCAGCCTCTCTCACCTTCCCTTTCTTAAAGACTGGAACTGTTATATGAAAAGCCTGCAATGATATTTGCCCACTATTTGTACATATCTTTCCCTATGGAAAATAGTTTTTTAGAAAATTAATATGAGGAGGGAGATTTCCCCCTTAAACCTGTCCTACATTTTTCTCTTATCTGTATTTTCTGTTTATTCTCAATTATGATTGGCGGGACTCCTACAGGGACTTAAAGATAGACTCTGAACCAGGGATAGGATAAAGGTGAGGAAAGAAAACTGCTAAAAATATCTGCTAAGCTAGCATTTAGAATAAGCAGATTCCCCTTCCTTGGGTTCTCTACTGTGTCAGGGTCTTGATTTTGCTATTAGAATACTTTATTTTAATTTGCTGTTTGAGACCTGGGAAATGAATCCATAAACACATAGAGAATGTTTTGGAGATGGGAAATAGAGAATCATGTTTCTAATTGAACTTCCACTCCTGAATATGCAGGGTCTGCCAACAAACCTTAGTGACTTCCTAAACTAACCAAGGTTATAAGCCTCTGTTTTTCCATGATTTCTACTTTTACTGTGCCAGGCTTTAAAAAAAAAAAAAAAAGAAAGAAAGAAAAGAAAGAAAGAAAGAAAAAAACCTTGCCATGTCTGTATGCTTAATCTTTCTCTCCAGATAATACTGGGTTTCATAGTAACCTGGAAAAACCATAATTGTTTGAAAATGTCCTGTTAAATTAGCCATTTGTAAGTCCTTCTTTCCCTAATGGAGAAATGCTTAAAAAGTTGATGCTTTCCCAAGATCCCAACCTCTCTTAGGTAACTAGTTTTGTAATCCCAGTCATCTGAACTGCTCTATTGGGTTAGGATTCAAAAGAAAGGGATAAATAGGTTTTGGGAAGACTCTGTGTATTATTCTACTAACTCCTTAATACCACTATCATGTTAGAAAGTCCTGGGCAAGTTGTGTAATTGAAGTAAATGTCAGACTCTTTAGGTGGAAAGAATCTGAGGATTCTTTGGGGTTTTTTAAAAAGCACAATAAAAATAACACATGGCAAGAAACCTCATCTGTTGAAAGATTAATTGGTCTGTTTTCTTTGCTTGCTTCCTTCCTTCAGGAAACCTTTCCTCATAACATTAAATGTTTACCTAATTTATCTTTCCTAATGAAACGAATATACGTGTTCCTTATCTCAGAGATATATGTGTGGCTGTGGTTCATGTTTTCTGTATTTTTGTAAATTTGAATTTTGCATAGACCTGATCACTTTAGATATACTGTGGCCGCAAACATTTTTTAAAGGGCTGGTGTTAATTTAAATGAACACTGAGAACTTAAAATTTTATCAATATTTCTCAAATAAGAACAAGTCAGCAACCATATTACAAAGGCAGCCTCAGGATCTATATTACTGATTTAATGTTATAGAATGAAAGTTGTGTCTGTGTGTCCCTTGTCTGTGTGTACCTCCTAACAACCTTACCTAGTAAAAATATTGCTTTTCTTATGTCATAGAACAATAGGCTGATGTCTGATGAATCCCTTCTTTTGGGCTTTGAATCATATTTTCTTTCTGTAGCATTTATTGTCTAAACCCCTTATTTGATAATACCTTGGGCTGTTGGTTAACTTACTATGTAAAGTTTCAGCTCCTCAACTATATTGTGTGTTATTTGAGAGCACAGGCTTTGTTGTGTGCTTCTTCATAAAAAGCTCTTTGCATACAACCCAGAATAAATGTTAAGTGGTTAATATATTTATCTTATTGCCATTCCCTGAAAAAAATTTTATTATTGTTTTACAGATCAGGACTTAAAGAAGTCTACCAATGGTAAGAATATGGTTAATAATTCATACATATTGTAGCTGCTTGTCTGAGTGTTGCCTAGAAGAATTTTAACTTGTATTTCCGAGCCCATGTGGAAGAGTGTTAAGAACTCTGAAAGGCAGGGATGTGTTGAGGGGGGGTCAGAAGATTACTTATCCCCTTTGAGTTCTTGAAAAATAGTAATATTAATAGCTACCATTTAGCTATTTATTGTGTCAAATAACTATGTTAAAATGTTTATGTATATTATAATATCTCATGTAGTCATCACAAACCTGTGAGTTAGGTACTATTATTAACCCCTTTTTATTACCCCTCTAGGCCTGAGGCCCAGAGATGTTAACTAACTTAACCAATATCACACAGGTAGAAGCATGATGCTAGGACTTGAACTCTCTGAATCAAAAACCTTTGCTCTTAACCATTGTGCTTTAATTTCTTGCCCGATGCAGTGGCACACACCTGTAATCCCAGCACTTTAGTAGGCCAAGGCAGGAGGATCGCTTAAACCAAGGAGTTCAAGACCAGCCTAGGCAATAAAGACCCCATCCCTACAAATAAAAATAAAATTAGCTGGGCATGATGGCACATGCCTGTGGTCCCAGCTACTCGGGAGGCTCAGGTAGGAGGATCGCTTGAGCCCAGGAGTTCAAGCTTACATTGAGCTGTGATTGGGCCACTGCACTCCAGCCTGGGCAACAGAGTGAGATCCTGTCTCAAAACAAAAATAAAATTTCTTTAGGTATGAAATCAGGGACTTGAGCTAAGTGATCCCTAAGGTCTCCACGAACCGTAGAAATCTAAGCTGCATAAGACTACCTGTCTCTACTCATACACGAACCGTAGAAATCTAAGCTGCATAAGACTACCTGTCTCTACTCATACATTTACTTCCTCAAAGTTGTTCTGGTTTTCTTTCTGCATACCCTTTCTGCAAATATTTTTCAATATATATAAATTATTTATTTATATTTCTGTAATAGCACTCATTTGGGATCTTGGCATAATAATATCTACAATAATATTAATCTTTTTGCCATCCTCAAGAGAAGGAAGGGGCATGTTACACCCTTGCCTTTTGGTAAGGAAGGAGGTAGGTTTCAGAGATGCAAAAAAGCTAAAATTGGGTTACAGTAATGGCCTTTGAATGCCTTATATTTACCAGGAATGACCTTAGGCATACTTAATCTCTCTAAGTCTTGGTTTTCTTGATTATAAAATGGAATGATACTATCTACTTCACAAGGTTATTATGAAGATGAAATGAAACAATATAGGTTAAGTATCTATGCTTAGTAAATACTAGTTTCCTACCCTGTTTCTTTTCTTTGTTCTGAGTCTTGCTATTAAATATTAGGTAGATAAGCCTGATTTTTTGAGCAAGCTTATGCATTTTACCTCAGATTCTTTCTGTCTGTGAGATAATATTTATGGTGTGTAAGAACTTGCCTTAATAAAGAACTAAATACAAATTTTAATTATTGGTTAAATAAGTTTAGGCCTTTTCTAGTCTACTAATCATTTTAGTAGTATTCTTTTCCCAATGAAAGTTTTCAAATTTTTAAGATCTCCAAATGTAAATATTTATTATTTGAATTTGCTTCCTTTTATGTGGTAATCATAGTATATTAAAGGTCAGAGGGGCCTTAGAAATCTTCACATTTGTGATCTCTGCTAATGTTCTCCCATATTGTGAGTAGCCACCCCAGGTGTCTAAGAATTTACTCACTTCCTATTTTTCATGCCATATGCAAATAAAATCTATAACTAGTTCTACAAATTTTCTAGTATCTCTTCTATAATCTGGCTGCCCTAGAGTCAATCTAACAACAGTCAAATATACATACATTAGAAAACTGTTTTCTTAGGAGTGGATTTTTTCACCTATCAAAGCAAAGGCAAAGAAAAATGCTACAAACTGAATCCTTCTGCTGAATTCAGTTTGCCGATATTCGTGCCAGTGTTTTGACAGCAATGTATGAGAAATTTGGATCCATCTAAAACTATTGCTGGACCTTCTAGCAGCCGCTGAGATCTTCCGGGTATTTGTGACAGATGGTTTGGTATGCCCTTAATTTTATTTTGTTACTAAATCAAAGTAAAGGCTGTCCCTCTGCCTTGTAAACCTGAAGTTAATTTAGCTACCAAACATTTCAATTAGTCAAGAAAAAGTTCCTTCCATTTTTCCGTATAGTTCTTACTAATCTGAAGTTCTATGTTAGATACCTCTGTCATACTATTCTCTCAACCTGGTACAGCTCATCTAGTTGGAATTCATCTTTATTTCAAAAAGTACTTAGTCAACTCCCTAAAATACCAATATATGTAGCCATTATTATTAATGGTGAGGAAATAGGTGGTAGACAATCTTTATGCTTGAGGAGCCAAATGACTACCAGCTGTGGTGCTTAAGTCTGATTGTGGAACTGATTTTATAAATCATTCAAGAAACTCCAAATTTATTTTAATCAATACTATATAACTTAAGAATTTCCCCACCAAATGACGTAATAAAGTATTTATAGTTTTCCTTTTTCTCTTTCCTTTCTAAAATAACTTTATCTAATGCTGGTGTATTAGAATCTGAGTTTTAATAATGGCTTGGCCTTTTTCTAGCCATGTGGTCTTAAGTGGATAGGTTTCAGAAGCTGTCTAGCCCACCAGAGAAATGACTCTGAGCATCTTCACTAGGCCCGAAGCGGAGAACTAGAGGTTTCTCCTCATTTCAGCATTCAAGAATATATTTTTGTGCCTTCAAACAATAAATATTCATGTAGAAGCACCTACTCTAGAGCATTCCCTGGAGATAAAGGTTGAGCAAGACATGATTCCTGCCCTGTTTTAGCTTACAGTCTAATCTAGGGGATATCTTTTTGTAATGTATCAAGCAAACTCTTCACTCTCCTCTGTGTATTGAACAATATGATTTTGGTAAGGAAAAAAGCATCATCATTAACCCACCAAGAAATAGAAGAGGAATGTATTTTCAGGAAAACTAGTAAAGTTATTAGAAATTTTTCTATAGCCTCATGAGACAAGTTTTCTGTACATAAATGCATAAATAGCTTAAAAAGGATCAGATGACCAAAAGCTCATGACTGAATGACAGGATCTACTGCTGTTTGTCTGGGTAACCTTGAATAGATGAGATCACTTTAACTTTGATGTTTCCATCATCTGTCTGTGGAAGGGAAAGACTGGTCTACCACAATGATGTGGACAAAAGCAAATGATTGCAAAATACTTTTGAAACATAAAATTCTAATCATAACACCTGATCTCATATAGCATTTATAGGTGATGATTCTCTGTTTTTAAAAAACAGGTATCTGGACCTTCGTCGATTTGGATCTGTGCCACATGGAGGTTTTGGGATGGGATTTGAACGCTACCTGCAGTGCATCTTGGGAGTTGAAAATATCAAAGATGTTATCCCTTTTCCAAGGTTTACTCATTCATGTCTTTTATAGCTGGACGATTGGTTAAGGAAAAGCACCCCATTGCAGAGGCACTGCACATAAATATGCATATAGGAGAATGCATGTTTGGGTTTTAGAAATGCAGGTTTCAATATGTAATTGTCGTACCATGAGATGTAACATATGAAAAATATAAGCGATCATGATTTTCTTAGAAAGTTGAGGGCATTTCTTGAAAGTAAGAACTTCCTCAAGAAGAGGTACTTACAGCAAGTGGACTCTCAAATCTATTACCTCAATTAAGAAGAAATGAAGAAATTGAACTAGATGGTCTCAAAGCCCCTTTCAAACTCTAAAACAGGATGAGAATAGTGTCTTTTACTTTGTCTTTAATCATTAGATCACTTCCCTGTGTAACTTTTAAGAAACAACTAGTAGCTAAAAATAAAATGTTTTTAGATCTTTTCTCCCTCGCCATTTAACCTGTGATAAATGCCCATCTTATTCTCAGTGCTTTACTAAACATTACATTCACTGTTTAAATTATTTGATCACTTTTGTGTTATAATTATTTTCTATTAGATGTTTATTCTTTAATCATCAATAAAACAGATTTTTAATTAATACCTATAGAAAAAAGTTAGAGTTTTAAATTCCATTTGGTCCTTTCCCAGTAAAATTTGGAAGAAAGGTATTTTCAATCCAGGATGAAGATGGAAATATGGTAAGCCTAAAGGATGGGTAATTCTAGAGTCAAAAAGTAGTGTGGTCTATTAGAGTAAGAAAGGCACCAAATTAGGAGTTTGAGACCTGAAAATTCTAGCACTTTGGACAAGCTGCTTACTCTGCATGAGCTCAAGCATCATTTTCCTCACAGAGTTGATATAATAATTACATGAAAGTGTGTGTGTGTGTGTGTGTTTGAAATGCTACACAAACTTTTAAAAAACTCACTTTAGTCTATATGGACCTAAAGCAAATTGTATATTCAGTAGAATTCATATGTATCACATAATTGTAAAAGGACGTACATTGCTGAATAATCAATTTTTTAAGTCTCATTAGTTGGCGTCTCTTAGGTTATTTCCTAAGGAAGTTTGTATGTATATTTTAACCTAATTCAAAATCAAGCAGCTGAAAAGAAACAAACTCCAGAACCTTAGAGTTGGAAGACACCTGAGAAGTTTTCAAGATTGGCTTTCTGCCTAATGCAAAAAGATCCTATCTACCTGGACACTTGGTTTTCCAGCCTCTTCTGGACAGAGAGCTCAGTATCCTACAAAATTGCTCATTCCATGTCTGAATCTTTTTAACTGGTAGCTTTTGTGAGCTAAAATCTCAGCTAAAATCTACTTCCCTGGAACTTTAATCCCTTGGGTTTAGTTACCAAGTTTAGGACAGGATAAAAGAGATAATTAGGGCTTCTATTAGGCTTGCTTCAACCATGAATTTAGTGAGAGAAATTCATTTGTTTATTCAACAAATATTATTTGAGCTGCTTTTATATGCCAAGACTGTGCCAGGTGCTAGGTAAACAGTTGGGAACAAGTTGCCTCCATGAAATTTATAACATGTTGGAAAAGATACTTCATAAGTAAATTAATGTATTATTTCAGAATATGATATGTGCTATAAAGAACAGGACAAGCATAGATAAGCTTGCTATGGAAGGCATCTCTGAAAAAGTAATATTTAACCTTAGACTTGGAAGATAAAATGCAGAAACCATTTTAAAACATCTGTAGGATCAGCCAGTATTGATTTGGCATTCAAGTTTTTCTTGATACCATATTAATTTTGGGGAGCAAGGATCACAGACATTCACAGAACCAGCACCTGGAGGCACTACAGTTTCCAAGGTATATTAGTCCATTTGTGTTCCTGTAAAGAAAATACCTGAGGCTGGGTAATTTATAAAGAAAAGAGGTTTATTTGGCTCATGGTTCTACAGGTTGTACAAGCATGGCACCAGCATCTGCTTCTGGTGAGGGCTTCAAGGAGCTTCCAATCAAGGCAAAAGGCAAAGGGAGAGTGGGTATGTCACATGGCAAGAGAAAGGAGCAAGAGAGAGAGCAAGTGGTACCAGGCTCTTTTAAAGAACCGGCTCTCATATGAATTAATAAAGTGAGAACTCACTCATTATCGGAGTGAGGGCAGCAAGCCATTCATGAGGGATCTGTCCCCATGACCCAAACCAGGCCCTGCCTCCAACACTGGGGATCAAATTTCAATATGAGATTTGAAGGGGTCAAACATCCAAACCATATCACAAGGCTATCAGGAATCATGCCTCCCGTGATTTTTGAGAAACTGGATAGACTTGTAATGTTAACATGATGGTAGGGCATCCAAAATTACAGTGATGGAAAGAATGCAGAGTTAGAGAAATCCCAGGTTCTGGACCTAGCACCACCATGCATTTAATTGTAGGACATTAGGCAAGTAAAATAACCGTTGCAGCCTCCGGTTTTTTCATTTGTAGAACTATCATTTTGAAGTAGATAAAAGCTTCAAGGATCCTTCTGTCTCTTAATCTTCTGTGAATCTGTGCTAGACATAGTCACTAATATTAATAATTGGTTTAGAGTCTAACCTTTAGATAACACGTAAGTCTCAAAAAGTGTGTAGTGAAGTCAAATCACTATACGAACATTGAACAACGGACTCATCTGTTCAATGTACGTGGAGTGGGGAAAGGTCCTTCTCAAGGCATCAAACATGTATTGTTTTTCTTGCCTTTTTGATGGTCTTCGGCAGTATAATTCCAAAACTTCAGACTTATTTATTCATTCTTTTCCTTTTCCACACAATGAGTATCTGGTTAAAGCCAAGTATCTGCCACCTAAAGCAAGCCTAATCATTTCCATCTTTGGCTCAATACTTCTGTTTTACCAATAATTGAACAAAAACAAACACTCAGGTCAGACAAAGATGATGAAAATGCTAAAACTGATGCTTGCAGGCAACATTAACAGGAAAAAATTTTAAATGTCTGCTCATTAGCTGGTATATGAATATCTAAGTTCTACATGCAAACAGCATTGTATAAGTCTATGTATAATGAATAAAAGTATGGATTCAATAGTTGAGTACTGTCTACGCTATAATCATTATCTCATAGTGCTCAGTTTGTGAGTTAAAAGGTGATGTGAGGCGGGGTGCCAGTGGCTCATACCTGTAAAACCAGCACTTTGGGAGGCTGAGGCAGGAGAATTACTTGAGCCCAGGAGTTCAAGGTTACAGTGAGCTTCGATCATGCCACTGGGTGACAGAGTGAGACCCTGTCTCTTAAAAAAAGAAAAGAAAAAAGTGATGTGAAGGTGAGTTAGTTTATAACTTGATAACCAGTTTCCTATGAGGGAAAAACCAGACTCCGTTTTTCCAAGATTTCTAAACATCACCTCAAAATAGTAACCCCAGCAACCCAACTAGAGTGTATTCTAAAACTTAGAAATGTTTTTTCCATCATTTAATTCCATTCTCATTTCTAATTTTGAGATAAGTGGAGAAAAAGAGTTATTTTCCATCTGGCTGTCTTCTTGCCTGGGGAAAGTTGTGCTGTCATGTTTTTTGCTCTGACAAGAACTTAATTGTGTGAGTGATCCATTCCAGATCTAGACATAACTCTCCCACCCTCTGACCCCGCCCAGAGACTCTTTAACTGTCACAGAACAGCAAAGGAACTGTTTGACCTTTTGTCCCTGTCAGACAGGATCTGCCAGAAGCCTCCTTTACAATGTTATATATTCATATTCTCTATAAATTGAATCTAGACATTCAAGCATGACTAAACAGGCATTGAAGATGCAATTGGTGAGATGGATTAATTCTACCCATTTTTAAATCTTTTGCTTGAGATAATTATAGATGAAAGATGCTTATTTGGATTGGATTGCTATTTGCTCGTATATTTATTTTAGTAAGTGGTGAGGCAAGAACATAAAAATGTATAGTTGAAAGATAGATTGGCCTGGGTTGATTTGGTAAGAAATGTGTGGGGTGTTTTGGCTTCTGATCAATATTTGTATTCAGTCTGCAATCTAAAGTATGTATAATAAAAAGAAAACAGGTGAGCATAATATGTAATTGTAATTCCTTCCCACTTTATCTTCCAATTAAAAGATAGAAAAGTTTTTTTAAAAAAAGGTAAAAAGCAACCTTACTCTGTACTGAAATGATTCAGTAGGACTTCCATAAGGCAGTCTCTTATTAGGTTATGGTCAACACCCCTCGCTGAACCTGGACATTCTGTTGCCAGGAGCCCTAGATTGACCTCTGATCAGCTAGGGCTCCAGTTAGCTCTTGTGCAGAGTTTGGTTTGGAGTCTAGTGAATTTACAGCCATTATTAGCACACTGGGTATGTGTTCTGGGAGACCTTTATAAAGAAGCCATGAAGAGTTTAGGTGGTTCTTAAACTGTCATTTAGGCAACTGATCATTCAATTAACATAGCTTGTGACTCTTAAGTAACTTTCTGCTACACCTTTACTGTTCATAATTATTAATGACTATTATTTGGACATTGCTTTACAGTTTATAAAATTTTTAGTTTTCTTAGTTCATAAGACAATATATTATGGACTTTGTTTCATTTCCTTTTTCTGCTCAGAGAGAAGGGACTGAAAAATGTGAAGAAAGATGAGAATTGAGTTCAGATACATTCTAGTAAAGAGAAACATTAAAAATGTGATAAAGAATCCTAGACCCAGCAATCTACTTATCTTACTATATCTCAGGTTTTTGTTTTTTTATCAGTTTATACTCATATTTGCCCTACCTTCTTCCTCTTAGGATCATCCTAGAATTTGTACATAGAAAGTTAGATGAAAAAATTTTGATGGGAATTATGAATATCCTCCCCAAAATAATAGTTCTTTGATTTTTCAAGATGGTACTCTGAGAATAGAAACTTGGCGGGCTTGCCTAGGAAAGATTTTAATGCTACAAGGACACATGTACACAGCTAGAACTGTATTTTGCAGAACCTGAGCCATTTACAACTGTGACTCTTTGACTCATAACTTTCTCTGCACACTGGCTCAACAAGAATTGCTGGTTTGCTGTTTTCCTAGGATCCTAGTTTTAAAAAATCTCTCATTAAAAATCATGTCCCTTTCCCTATCTATGAGGTATAAACTAACCCTCTCTGAATTTCTCCCAATTCCTAGTAATTTACCCACTGTCTCTAAAGTGAATAGGAACTTACTACCTTAATAGAGAACTTTTCCTGTCCTCAAGAGACCTCTGGTTATTACAAATTCTACCTGATAGTGACGAAACTTGCCTCTGTGTATGATGCAAATGTAATAAATTAGAAACACAGCAACTCTTTCTTCTCCCCAGCCTTGTATTCTCCAATGTGGAACCTCTGTAACTGTTCAGTTGGACAATTTGTCCTTTCCCTGAAGTGCTGCACCTCTTAGGTTATTCATCAGGTAGGATCTTTAAAACGGGCCTTTCTGTTGGGAGATGAAAGCTTCCCTCCCCTGTTCACTCAGCTGCCGCCCAAGTATTCTGTGATGCCAGTCTTAATATTAGAAGAACATTAAAATTTCCAGTGCCTCCTTCCTATCTTCCTTACAGCCTGTTGCAGTTGTTCCACTTCCTGTATACATAATACTGCTGAAGAATCTTAATTACAGTTTTCAGGGTGTTTAGGGATAGTCCCAACCCCCTTCATTTGAGGATTGCACAAATGGGCTTGGGTCATACACAGACAGCATGAGGTATTGTTGAAGAACAGTAAGTTCTTTCAGTGAGGATTTCCACTAATATATGCGTTTTATTTGCAGTACCCCAAAAGACAGGAGCTGATACTTACACAGTTAGGATGTAGCTGGACAATGATCTCTTGAAATGTAATTTCCACATATCAAATTACAGATTTTTGCATCAGGAAACTTTTGAGTCAGATTCCTGCTAGAAAATGTGCTGAGTATTTGGTGTCTTGGAAGGGTATTAATCGTAGAGAGAGAAGACCTTGGTTTAAGTCTGACATTCCACTTACTAACTGTGGAACCTTGAGCAAGTAATGTCCTCTCTGAGTCTGTATACCCATCTGTAAAATGAGGATAATGCTCATCTTCCAGAGTGTTGTAAAAGCAGTAGAGATTGTGTGAAAGGGTTTCATAAACTGAAAAGCACTGCAGAAATGTCAGGGCTTCTAAGGAAACCTTTTCAAAACTCAAGAAATCTATATGAACTAAGATACTTACACATGTTGAATGAAATATTTTATAGGAATTAAAAATCATAAGAGAAAATATGTTAAAAATTTTAACAGAATTAAAATGGTAAGTTTATAGTTACTATAGTGTAAAAGTTATGTACATAAACCAGAATATGGAAAAAATGAAATCAGCTCTTACAGGGCAGTCGAATTAAGTGACTTTTTCTTTAAAGACTCTTAGGTATATTTGTTTCAGTTCAGTAAACTTTTATTGAGCTCTCACTATGCCAAGCCCAGTGCTAGATCTTGTGAATCCAGAAATGCTCCCTCATCTCAGGGACTCCTGTGCCATACAGTCTTGTCAGTCACCCCAAATAATTCTGATGCAGGTGGTTTAATTCTGCACTATGAGAAAGCTCCAGTGAAGTTGTAATATTTTTACAGTAAAAGATGAGTAACCGTTATACAAATCTCCTGCTCATTGAAGAAGATACTGTGTTCTCTCTGCATTTGTGAGCTGGTTTTTATGCCTCTATACCAAGGATGGAAAAGCCAGCCTGCAGTGATGCCCCTGGGAACCCATGCAGTGTAGAGCCTACCACACCTCTCAATCTTTATCTCTTTTCCTCACTCCCTCTTTCTCCATGACCTCTCCCATGTTTTCTTCTCTCCATGCATACGTCTCTCTCCCACTCTGCTTCCTCCTGTGCCTAGTAATGTAACATCCAGGTGCTTCCCTTCCTTTCTCCACCCCTCCCCCAACCAGATACATCAATTTTATTGAAAACAGTAACTTATATATAGTTTAGTAAGTACTAAAAGTCCACATGCTCAAATGCCTGTCCTGCCCATATAGTTGGGGTGTACCCTGCACCCTGACTCAGCATTGCTTGTCTCCACATGCCTGTAAATGGGCTTCGGTGACCTTCTCAGGCTACATACCTGTCACCTTTTAGTCACTGAGAATCAAAAAATGAACACCTGTAACCACACTGTTATTTGAGGCTGTCAGGCTTTATTGCAAGAGTGGTGACACTCCAAAATGCAGCTCAGATTTCTACGTTTTCATGTGTTAGTGTGTATGTTACTTGTACTTCTGGAAACCAAGGGTTGGACAGTGGCTTCCAGACCTCCTTTCCTTATAATCCCTCAGTACCTTATGCAAATGCTGGTTGTCTTATGCTGCCATATGTTTTCTCTGCCAGAATGTGAGCTTCGCAACAGCAGAGATAAGAGCTCATTCATCTTTTTATCTGCAGTACCTTGCAGAGTGTCTCGCACATAGTGGGCACTCATTAAAAAACTGTTGAATTAATCATTGAGGTGACCCCAAAAAAGGGCATGAAGTGGGAGAATGAATATATCCATCAGACTAAAGGGAAATATTCCTTTAAAAAATTCCCAAAACTGGCTTTTCCCTCTTTATGTGTCTGAAATATTTCACAAATTTTTAAACCAACCCTTTCAGCACAAATCCAAGTCTGGAGCCATTCCCTGAACATAGGACCAAGAGGCAGGAATCAAAAGTAATAGTGAGTCTAGCTAGTAAGCTATCTTTATGATCTCTGTTACTGAGAGTGATTTCTAGGGCATCTTTTGTAGCATTTCTTCTGGAATACAGTGACTTAGTGGACTTCTTCTAAAGACTGTCTCACACTGTTCATC
This sequence comes from Cheirogaleus medius, assembly GCA_008086735.1. Lineage (NCBI taxonomy): Eukaryota > Metazoa > Chordata > Mammalia > Primates > Cheirogaleidae > Cheirogaleus > Cheirogaleus medius. The sequence continues at coordinate 41,454,809 of VBSM01001265.1, read as the reverse complement.
ATTATATCCCCAGCACCCAGCCACGTGTCTTGTGCACAGTAAGTGCTCAGTAAATATGGTTTAATGAATGTATTCAGTTGAGAGAAAGAAAATCAGAAGGAAGACTCAGATGAATTTAGTTGAAGTTGCTCAGATTTTCAGTTACTGGTTTTCCCTACCATGCTCTCTAAATCTAGATGAGTTTATTGCCTCCAAATTGAAGTAGCTACTACTTATGTCATCTAATTCAACAAATATTAATTAATGCCTACTCTGTGCCTATCTGTGGGGTACCCAAAAACAAGTTAAAACCTAACTTCCTGCAGTTTTAGTCTCCATACAGTTGGTTGATAATTTCTCTGTGCCCCCACAGTACTTTAAACATAACTCTATTATAATATTGACCACGTGCTACTGAAGATATCTGCATATTTCACTCCCCAGAAAGGTCCTCAAATTCTTAAGAACTTGGTCTTCTTTATCTTAGTATTCCTATACTGAACTTGATGTAGTAGCTTCTCAGAAAATCCCTACTGAGATTTGAATAACATGTGCATAAGTAACCACTCCTAATGTATTTGAATATAAATATTTTGTATTTGAATAGAAATATATGTTTTGCTAAGTGTATTTGAAATTTCAAGGGATAGATACTGGGTGTGTCCTGAAAGAAACAAGATTGATTTCCATATATCTATTAAAACACCTTTCAAGGTGTCTACTCAATTATCAAACCTGTCCTTACTCTGAGAATTCCCCCATCCCTGTCTTAGCCAGTGGGTCCCTATCAGACATATTGGGGGCCTGAGCTTCTCTTGCTGATTGCACTAGGGGTGGACACCTGACCAGTATCAGTCTCATTTTCTCTTGAGAAATTGGTGTTGAGGACACTAGAGAGTCTGGACTGATTACTTGAACCAGGAACATATATGAATAAAATTAGGAGCTGTAGGGCAACCATGTGCCTCAAGAGACAGGGGAAGCAGTCTGCAGAGAGAAAGAAATGAAGGCAAATGTTCAGAGGTGAAAAACCATATGGCCTGAGAGAGACACAGAGACACAGACACACACACACAAACTGGCTGCCCAGTTTTTTCCATGTTTATTCCCTGGTTGCTACTCTTTCTGAGGCCAGATTATTCAACTTTTTCTTGAGTTCCATGGGATATACCCACTTTCTTACATAAATTCCCTATTTGAGCTTGAGTGAGTTTGAAATGAGTATTATGAGTTTGAAATGACTAAAAGAAGCCAAATTAATATACCATCTGACTTATAGAAAGAATTCACATTACTCATTTTTTTAGTCTCATTACCTTTTTAGTTACACCCACATATTATCCCAGAATATGTTAATCAGGAAATTATTTAGATGGAGAATTCCTGATAAAATAAGATGCAGTAGGAGGGTAAGTGGTTTCTTTGCTTTTCAAGTTTCTTGATATTTTGAGCCACAAAAAACAGAAAGCAAATGAATGGAGGCTTATTTACAAGAGACTGGACACATGTCAGACCTTTTTGGAACCATACAATTGGATTAAAAAGATTTTGAAGAACTAACACATTTGGCAGCTTCCCAAACCATCTATTTTTGAAGACTCTCCTTTCCAGAACTGTATTAAGAATGGTTTTTGTCATGGACTTTAGCTGTGTTTCAGACTAGCCAAAACTAAAAACTGTAAGAAACTAAATTTTAAAATGTGCATGCCTCTAGTAGCCCTGACCCTACTATTGGACTGGCCATAAACAATAATGGCCAAATCAATGAGAGTAAGATAAGGACCTTGCTCTTCAGAAACAGTTCCAAATGTGTGCAGGGCTTTGTATACCACTTTCTTTCAACCCTGGTATGCCACACCATGAATTCAGTGCTCACTTAAAATAATCATTTTGAAGACATGCATGGAAAATAGAAGAGTACTGTGAACTGCTAAAATCATCATTTGTCTGGTTCAGGAAAATTTCAGAGGAAAATCTTAGGGCTTTTTCCTAGAATGTTGTGAAAATATTAAATTGTAATGATTGCTGCCAACATATTTCTAACCACTCTAGGAAAAGAAAACAACAACAAGTAAGTATCCAGCTCTTATTCTGAGCTGACACTGGACCATGGAGATGCTTACATGTAATTTGACTGCATCTACATTCCTTTTTTAGTTAATTGTGTTAAATGTGCCTCATAACTTCTATTCCCAGTGGGGCTGTCATTTAGAAGGGGGCTGAGGGGAAGCTGTTTTAATTCTGGCTTTTGTTTCAGCCACTAAATGTAATGCCACATGATGTTGACCCAACAGTAATCCAGTTTAAAAAGTCTTCGGAGTTACTACATCATCAAAATTAACCCTGATTACATCAAATTATGTTGAAACAGACCACAGCTGTTTGCCCTGTTGAAGCAACTGCTTGAGAGCTTATCCAGAAGATACATCTGGGTGTCAGGAAGATACATTTTGGGTTTATTTTTGTTTCTCAACACAAATGTAGGAGGGAAACACCCTGTTCTGCCTAGAGTGCTTAATGGGAGCTGAAAACCTTGTGATTCTCCAGCAGTCAAAAATTGTCTTAATTCCCAAAGAGAAGGGAACCTGACATCTTTTGCTTCAGTCATCTATAGAAAGGATGTAAGGAAAAGGAAATTCGAATCTGTTAGTATTGCTCTAGCCAGCAAAATGAAGTGGAACAGACTAACAAGAAGGTGGTGGGATTTTCTTTTGTGGGCTACATGCAGTGGTATACCAGAGCTGGCTCAGAGCAGCCTGTGAGAGTAGATTGCTCAATTCCGAAGTATTTTGCCAACTGGTTGTTAAACTATAACATTAAAATTAAATTGTAATGGAAAATAAGAAAGAAGATGTGGACAGATTGGAACTCTCATACATTGCTGGTGGGAATGTAAAATGGTGTAGCTACTATGGAAAACAGTTCAGCAGTTCTCTAAAAAGTTAAAACAAGAGTTACCGTATGACTCAGCAATTCCACTCCTGGGTAGATACCTAAGAGAACTGAAAACATGTTCACATAAAAACTTGTACACAAATGTTCGCATTAGTAGTATTGATAATAGCTAAAAAGTGGAAACAGTTGAAATGTCCATCGACTGATGAACGGATAAATAAAATGTGGTATATCCATATAATGGAATATTATTCAGCCATAAAAAGGAATAGAGAACTAATAAATGCTTCAACATGGATGAACCTTGGAAATATACAAAGTGAAAGAAGTCAGACAAAAGATGCCACGTGTTATATGATTCCAGTTATATGAAATGTCCAGAACTGGGAAATCCATAGAGACAAAGAGTAGATTAGTGGTTGCCAGGGGCTGGGATCGGGAGAATGGGGAGCTACAGCTAAGGGATATGGAGTTTCTTTTTGGGGTGATGAAAATGTTCTAGAATTAGATAGCAAGAATGGTTGCATAAGTTGATGAAAATGCTAGAAACCACTGAATTATATGCTTTAAAATGATGAGTTATGGTATGTGAATAACTTAAAAATTAAGTCATATAATCTTACAATTAAATGTTACATTAAAAACAAAGGGAATGAATATCCCAGACTCGTTACTTGCTAATTATTTTACATTTTACTTTTATCTCTGTTCTTGGCATTATTTATATCTATAGGATCTTTATGTTGAAAATACAAAATAATGGTATATTACTGTGTATCTCCTAACTCTGTGTTCAAGGACATTAAGTTGATAGCTTGAAATTGGCCATGGGATGAGGAGAGTGGAGTATTTATGTCACAAAAATTGGTATATACTATAAATCAAGGCTCCCACCACCACGACCAGAGAGCCAATTTTAAACTATTTACCAACCCATCACTGGCTGTATGGGTCAGACCATCATCTTGGGTATCGCTGATAGAATTATGGAGTTATTAATAGATGAGATGATCTCCTGAGGCCTGTGGATCCCCAGCAAAACAAAAGCTAGCAAATCTGTGTAGCCATTATGCATGCATGAGATGCAGAAGAAAATGGCATTTCTGGTCATCTGTTGGATGAAACCACTTTGAGTCAGGGGGCATGATTTCTCCAGCTTTGTTAGTGTTGTGCCCAGGTACAAGAAAGGTTAGGTGCTAAAGCCCCTGTAGGACTGCCACAGTGAAACCAGATATCAGAGTAACCACAAAAAGTGTTAATTCTTAGTCCCAGAAAGAAGGATTTCAGAGGATTGTATACAACAGCAGAGTTTGGAAAACTAAGTGTTTACATAACTAGTTCTGTAGTACCTGGGAGAAGTCAAAAGGTCAAAGGAGCCATTGTTTTTGAAACTACCCAACAGTTGCAGCCATCCTTTTTTTCTTCTTCTTCTTTTTCCATTTTTCTTTTTGAGACAAGGTCTGGCTCTTTCACCCAGGCTTGAATGCAGTGGCGTGATCATAGCTCACTGCAGCCTTGAACTCCTGGCCTCAAGTGATCCTTCCACCTCAGCCCCCGAATAGCTGGGATTACAGGCACATACCACCATGCCCACCTGACTTTTTAAATTTTTTTGTAGAGATACGGGTCTTGCTTTGTTGCCCAGGCTGGTCTGGAACTCTTGGCTGCAAGGAATCCTACCTCGGCTTCCCAAATCCTGGAGCATAGGGATTACAGGTGTGAGCCATCGCACCTTGCCCTACAGCCATCTTTAAAAGTGGAACTGCATAGGATTGCCTCCACCTGCTCAGCTCTTTCATAGTCTAGGCCAGTCCCTGTGGGTTTAAATACAATACAGAGAGTGGACGTTGTGTTCTCACCATAAAAATGATAACTATAAGAGGTAATGCATTTGTTAATTAGCTAGATGTAGCCACTTCACAATGTGTATATATATACTTTAAAACATCATGTTGTACATGATAAATGCATACAATGTTATCTGTCAATTAAAAACACTAGCTGCTTTTAAGTACCTTCACAGATACTATTCTCTGGTATGGATTGATTAGAGAGTTCTGGATACTCCAGTGGTCCACAGCCCCCGCCTGTCATCCTTTAAGGGTTGCTTCCTTCCTTCTCACAACAAACATTTAATGAGCATCTATTGTGTGCCTGGCACCATACTGGGAACTTACGGGGATACAAATACAAGGAAGACACATTCCTGCCCTCAAAGAACTCACAGTTCCTTGACAAATATTTGCAGTACATTATGATAACCTAATTTATATAGGTGCAGTGTGGATGCCAAAAAAAAAAGAATGAACAATTTTGCTGGGAAATGGGGATGGTAAGTTTTAGGGAAAACTCTTAACATATGTCCAAGATCTAATTCAAGGTAGGAGTTCTCTCTGCAAAGCAAGGGGCCAACTTGCAAAGTATGATTTGGAATACTAAGGTACTTTCCCAGGGGCCTTCACAGTTTTTTTTTTTTT
>VBSM01001265.1:41376059-41431312 GCA_008086735.1 Cheirogaleus medius | reverse complement strand
GCTGGTCTTGAACTCCTGGCCTCAAGCAATCCTCCTACCTCAGCCTCCCAAAGTACTGGGAGTACAGGTGTGAGCCACCACACCCAGCCCTAGTCTCTTTTTTCTATGTGTATATGTGCTTTGTATATTACAAAATGTGAGTGAGACTCTACACACCCTTATATGCTTCAAGTTAATATATTGAAAATACTTCCCTGTGTCACAAAATCGTCTTTCACGATAAGGCTTTTAATGACCACTTAAGCAGAATGACATAACACAGAGTTTCTCAAGCATATGTAATATAAGGACACTTGAAGCAAACATTTTTATAGGTTCTTGATGTTGAATTAAATTATTGTAATTATTTTACCATAATGTGTATAAATAGAAACTATAAAGGATAAACATGTACTTATAGCTCTTCCACAGTTGTAGACCAAAACAAATTTACAAATTAAATACAAAACTTTAGAACCAATATGAATTGGTTACATTTTACATATACATTGGTTACATTGGTTACTGTCACATTAATAACAGTAGATATTTTGCTGACTAAATTGGTGCTTAAAATGTGAATATGGCACTTATTTATTTGGTGCCTGTCTGTTCTGTGTCACATTCTTTTCATCTACATGTCTGTGTTTGAACTACAGTGAAACTTTGGTTTTTGTAGCAAGCCATATGGCTTTTAATTGATATGACCACATTATTTATACACTGACACCTCTGTCCTTTCTCATTAATCATTAGTATATGAATATTAAAGAGCTTGTTACTTGATATCAGTAGGTTTTAAACGCAAATGCTGGCAATCAAGGTATAGCATTCACCTGAAAGATAATCGTTTAGATAATCAAGACTGTGCTTATGCATTTTAAGAGCACGCTTGAGATGAAAACTCACAATTGAAAAAAAATTATACTGGATTTGCACATCCCTGAGGATATATCTTTGGATCCTATTTTGAAAAATCCCCATGTACCATAAAAAGCTTACGCTCTAAAGCCGGGTGCGGTGGCTCACGCCTATAATCCCAGCACTTTGGGAGGCTGAGGTTGGGAGGATCACTTGAGACCAGGGATTTGAGGTTTGATCATGTCCACTGCACTCCAACCCGGTGACAGAGCCAGACCCTGTCTCTAAAAAACAAACAAACAAAAAAACCAGCATAGGCTCTGAGCTGAGGTTAGCCACTTGGGTTGGAATCCAAACCAAACCTCCCACAGGCTTTGTGGGCTCAGGCAAGTTTCTTAATCTTTCTGAGCTTTAATTTCCTGGTTTGTAAAATGGAGATAATAGTAACTGTAATGAGTTAATTGAATAGTTTTATTAATAATTCATATACCATAAATGTCACCATTTTAAAGCGTACATACTCAGTGTTTTCAGATATTCACAAAGTTGTGCAACCATCACCACTGTCTCCTTCCAGAACATTCTCACCCCTAAAGGAAACCTCATATTCATTAAGCAGTCACTCCCTAGTCCCTTCTCCCCCACTACTGGCAACTATTAATCTTTCTGCCTCTATAGATTGGCCTTTTCTGGACATTTAATATAAATGGAGTCATACAGTATATGGCTTTTTATGTCTGACTTCTTAGCAAAATGTTTTCAAGGGTCATTCATGTTGTAGCATGTATCAGAACTTCATTTCTTTTTATAACTGAATGATATCTCATTGTATGGATATATCACATTTTGCTTAACCATTCATCAATTGATAGACATTGGGTTGTTTTTACTTTTTGACTATTATGAATAATGTGAACATTCATATACAAGTTTTTGCATGGACATATGTTTTTGGTTCTCTTGGGAATGGAATTTCTGGGTCATATGATAACTATGTTTAACTTTTTGAGGAATTGCCAAACTGTTTCTTTTTTTATAAGAAGAATATATTTATTATTTTTGTACTTATGGATCAATTTTTAAAATGCTTTGAAATTGGCACAGAAAGTATCACATGAGATGCTAACAAAAATGTATACCCAGTTTTGATTGTATTCTCTGGGACTTGACAAATTCTGTTTGCCTCTTAATTTTTGATGAAGTCGAAGAATCAAAACAGTGTTTGAGTTGCTTCTGTTCTGTGAATCTCTAAAAGAAAAGGTGGAAAAGAAAGTGGACTTGCTCATCATGTCAATCTCAGATGTTTTCCCCCAGAGTAAAATGTCCTCATCTCTGTTCTGACCCCAGAGCAGCACGTTAATTGGAACTCTATCCTGGTACTTAGCACATTCTGCCAGGGAGCTAGTAGTGTGCATACCTTTCTCCTGCTATGTTAGGACCTTGAGAGAAAAGACTAGGTCCTGTGCTTATATTTGTACCATCTATAAAGTATATGCTTAATGTGTACTCATTAAATATCAGTTTGAATTTTATTGTCATTAGACTTTTCAAGTTCATTTCAAGAAGAAAATATCTTTTCTGACCAAGACACTCCTACTTCACTTCTCTGTTAGGTAGAGTTTCTCATCCTTCTGTTTCTACCCAAAGACATATGCTTTAACATAGGCAAGAGTTAACTTATTTTTTCTCTTTCTGTAACAAAACAAAAGCAAACAGTACTAGTTATGGGAATAGGATCATTGCATTACTTATATTGAAGTTATGTTCTCTAAATTCTTAGAGAATTCATGGCTCTGGGGGCAGAACATTGGTAGAGAGCATTTGGGTAAAGATAAGAGAAATTATGTTCTGAGAATATATTGTGAGCCTTCGTCTATAAACAATGTGAAGTCAATAATAGAACACTTATTACATATGAGGTAGTGTTGTGTGCACTTCTTCTGCATTATCTCATTTAATCTTCATAGCAGCCCTAAGAGACAGCATGTGGATAAGAAACTATGCAGCAGGAAATTTAGGAAATTGCAAAGATTTCTCCATTAGAAAATAAAAGAACCAGTTTTTGACCCCAAGGAATCTTCCTCCACTGTCTGGTTGGCTTCTTTATATGTACTGGCCTTGATCAATGTTTTAAGATACACGCTTTCTGAAATATGAAATGTGTTTGAGTCAGACAGATCTGAATTTGAATCCTGGCTCTACTATTTAACAGGAATATGACCTTGGATAAGTTATCTAATCTCTCTGAGCCTCACTTTCCACATGGAGTAGTTGGCAGATTGTGAGTAAAGTTCCTCATTCCATTTTAATTCCCTTCTGCCATTTCTTTGTGGATTTTTCTTTGCTAACATTGTACAACCCGACAGTGACAGGCTATGAGAGTGATGGCAAATTCCAACTATTTAGTATATTTTGGAGCTTGGTTATGTAATAATTAAGCTTTCAACACACTGGTTTTTTTTAGCTATGTTGACAACTTTGCTTTCTTAACCCACTGAGAGACCACTGTTACTGTGGATTTAATTCTGACCCAGTGGAAACAATCTTGTTAATATGAACTTCATGAGAACTTGGGAATGTGATGGTCAGCTTAGTTTGTCTGCAGTGAAGAGAGAGAATATCATACCCTAGACTGTAGGAATGCATATTTCAGAAAGTGTGTATCTTAAAACCTTGACCAAGGCCAGTACATTTAGAGAAGACAACATCCCAACGGCTCACATGGGAACCATGCCAAATGAGTTGGAGCCCAAAGAAGAAAAAAAAGATTTTTTTTTTCTATCTAGCTATACTATTTCTCATGCTTCAGTGTTTGAATTAATGAATTCTTTCTCTTATGCCTACTTTTCATCAATATGGTAGTATTCCCTACTTGTCAGGCATGACTTACTGCCTTTTCTGGAAGACTATTTCTAAAGTCAGATCAAGGGTATACTAAATGTATTTTCTGGGGAAACATTAGTCTAGAGCAGGCGTCCTCAAACTATGGCCCGCGGGCCACAAGCGGGTGTTTTTGCCCATTTATTTTTTTACTTCAAAATAAGATATGTGCAGTGTGCATAGGAATTTGTTCATAGTTTTTTTTAAACTATAGTCCGGCCCTCCAACGGTCTGAGGGACAGTGAACTGGCCCCCTGTTTAAAAAGTTTGAGGACCCCTGGTCTAGAGGATCTGAGAGGCCAGAAACTTTCACTATAAGTAAAAGAATCATGGCTCATAACCACTAGTTTTGATCTCATACTGTTGATCCTATGGGAATTCTTTATTATTAGTAACAAATAAAACCAAATCTACGGAGGGTTTTTTAAAATTGAAAGACCAGTATTTTATAGTGCTTTGAGCTTTTAGAAAAATAGACTTTCTTATGGCTGAGTCTAAAGGGGCTCATGATTACAATTGACTTTGAAAAGGAAGGAATGAGTCACTTTCCATGCATAGTGACTTAACTTTGTGTAGGGAACTATGCAGTACACAGAGACTTACATGTTCTTGGAAGGTCCATTAAACATAAAATTGTAAGTACCCCTATTGTTAATTGCACTAGGGAAAAAGCATAATTGAGGTCTTCTCTTTTGAGAATCCAGGAAAGCTTTCTTTTGGGATACTGTGGCCCCAGCAGAAAAAGGCCAAGGAATTATAGGCTTTTACTGAGTACCTACAGGATGCTTCTCACTGGAATTGTAAATGATATAGCACTTGGCCTTCAGGAGCCCAGTATAGAAGGAAATCAGTCAAATAATAGGTAAGTGAGAGCCACTGAGAAAAGTGTTGCAGTTCTGACATCAACAAAGTGCCCTGACACCCCAGAGGAGAGTACAGCTAATTGACTGGGAATGATCAGAGAAGGCTACAGGCAGGTGTTCTATGAACCAGGTCTGGAAGTACCGATGATAACAGTTGGACTAGGAGGAGAGAAGAAAGGTATTTCAGCCAGAGAGAACACCTTGTAAAACTGACCCCTGACACACTTGAATGATCAGAATGGAGCTGACATGTGGGAGGAGTAGTGGGATCAGCAAGGTAGATGGGGCCAGGTTATAAAGACTTGTGTGTTATGTTAAGGAGTTAGAGCCCTTATTCTTCAGGAAGCAGAGAACTGTGAAGTTATGTGTGTAGGTTTTAGTGGCCTGCCTGTACCCATGCGGTACAGCAACCTCTAGTTCTATGATTAAATAATTTGGGAAACATTCCATATGGTTTCTTTTTCTTGGTGGTTCTATATGTACAAAACTACATTGAAGGCCCTGAAATTATAAACTTGTTTAACACATGGTCAAATGTGTTCAAACGATGGAACCCTTTTTATCTCTTTTACCTTTTAGTATCATGTTTAGGGCATCTGATATAGGGAAAAGAGGTAAAGGGAGAAAATAAAAAAAGTTTCTAGAAAAATAAAAGAAGAATCTTGTTTACCAGTCTCTCAATATTTGCAGGTAGGGGAGGAAGAGTCATTTCTTAAACCTAAAGACAGCCCGATACTGGGTTTGAGGAAGTCTAGGTTCTTAGACTGTCTTTGTTGTTAAATAAGCTATGTGTCCTTGGCCAATCCACTGCCTCTTTTTTTTTGGAGATGGTTTCACTCTGTCACCTTGGCTAGAGTGCAGTATTATCATCATAGCTCACTGCAACCTCAGACTCTTGGGCTCAAGTGATCCTCCTACCTCAGCCTCCCAAGTAGCCAAGTAGCTTGGACTACCTGCATGTACCACCATGCCTGGCTAATTTTTAAAAAGAAAAAATTTGTAGAAACAGGGTCTTGCTGTGTTGCTCAGGCTGGTCTTGAACTTCTGGCCTCAGGTGATCCTCTTGCCTCAGCCTCCCAAAGTGCTAGGATTACAGGTGTGAGCCACTGCACATGGTTCAATTCACTACCTTTTTGAGATTCATCCTCAAGACACAGATAAATAATACTGCTGGACCACAGTTAGTTGGAGCCTATGTTAAGCACTTTACATGCATTAGCTCATTAAATCCTCAGTAAAGTTAGATTCTCTTAGAGATAAGACAACTGAGGAACAGAGAGATTAAAGAAACTATTCAAGGTCACCCTCTGGTAAATGAAGGTGCTTAAATGGATGAGGGACTAGGTATTTTGTGGGGAAGAAACAATTTAAAGGCACAGAAGTGAAAAGGAGCAGGTAATCTTCAGGGAACCATGTATATAATCTGGTATTGTCAACCTTAAATAATGAGATTCAGAAAATATGATTAAGTATAAAGTTTATGTGAGTGCAGAACTTGAGGATGACCACTTGGAAGACACCAACTCCAAACAAAGGGGATCAGCATTTTGAAGTGCAGAAGTTAAGGTTTATAGGCAGAGACAAAAATTTTAGCAGGATTACAACATTTTCCATAGGAGACCAGTGGATAGGTTACAGCAATTTGATTGTTGACAGATTGTTACATTCCAAGGAAAATTACTTTATTACTCTATGAGGAGGGGCAGTGATCTGAGGATCTTAACTCTGGTGCCATTTGGTCTTAATTATTTACAGGGAAAAAAGGCAGAAGTTGTAGCAGCATGCTACGTGACTCAGGCTGCATAGCCACATTCCTCTCAAGGCTCAGAATAATTTAAGGTATCAACAGCCTAAATTTGAATTATTTAATTTTGCAGTAAGCAATGTACTTAGAAGGGTGGCAGGAGACAAGAATAAAAAATGCAGGTTTAGACAAGGTTGTAGAGGGCCTTTGAATGCCGTGTTTTATTTGCATTTTATTCTGCAGCCATTAGGGAGTCATTATCATCCTAGTTTTCAAATGAGAAATCTTCTCATTCAATGTCATACATCATTATTTACCACTAAGCAGGAAAAAAAAATACCTCATTGAAAGAGTGCTTTTAGACTTACCTGGATATGGACATAATTGTCACTCTCTTGCATATACAAAAAAGAAAATATTTTTAAGAAAAAGAAGAGGAAGAAAAAAAAAACTAATTCAGGACCATAAAACATACAAGTGATAGAGCCAGAAGCTGGAGCTGGGTCCATTTGTCTCCAAAGCTTATTAGGCTTTTCTGCTGTACCTGTTCTTCAAAATAAAAAGAGTTAAACTTACCTGGTCAACATGTCAGTTCTGCATACTCCCTGCTATGGACTAAATGTTTATGTCCCTCAAATTCATAGGTTGAAATCCTAATCCCCAATATGATGGTATTTGGAGATGAGGCCTTTGGGAAGTAATTAGGCCATGGGGGTGGAGCGCTCATGACGGGATTAGTGTCTTTATAAGAAGAGACACAAGAGAGCCTGCTTCCTCTCACACTCTGTCTCTGCCATGTGAGGACACAATGAGAAGACAGCCATCTGTAAACCAGAAAGAGGGCCCTCACTAGACACGAGATCTGCTGGCTCCTTGATCCTGGACTTCCCATTTTCTAGAACTGTGAGAAATAAATGTCTGTTGTTAAAGCCATGCAGTCAACAGTAATTTGTTATATCAGCCCAAACGGACTAAGATACTTCCCTAGTCTCACATCCCCTTCCCCCATCTTTCCCCAGTCATGAGAATGGATTGGAACTTGAAACCCAGGGCTTCCTGACTTATATAGAAGTCATTCTTATCTTATCCCACAGTAAAGAAAGCATGTGTTCCCATCTTTTAAACAGAAGTACTTGTGGTTGACCTAAAACTTAACACATTTCTGAACAAAACCTTTTACTTAAAAGATGAAAATGTTGTAGCAAGAGCTGGCTGGGGCTGTATTTGAATTCTACTGCTTACTAACTAGGAAACTGTGTGTCTCAATTTATTTATCTTTAAAGTGAGGCTAATGATAGAATCTAGCTCATAGGGTTTGTTGTGAGGACTCAAGGAGTTAATATGTAAAGTGCTTAGAACAGTATCTGGTACACAGCAAATACTGTATCAGTGTTAGCTCTGTTCATTAGAATATTATTGTTACTCATCATTAATGGACTCTCTGGTTAATGCCAAAACAGGCAGACTTTTTGCTTAAGAAATCTTCATGTTGGCCGGGCGCGGTGGCTCACGCCTGTAATCCTAGCACTCTGGGAGGCCGAGGTGGGTGGATAGCTCAAGGTCAGGAGTTCGAAACCAGCCTGACCAAGAGCGAGACCCCGTCTCTACTAAAAATAGAAATACATTAATTGGCCAACTAATAATATATAGAAAAAATTAGCCGGGCATGGTGGCGCATGCCTGTAGTCCCAGCTACTCGGGAGGCTGAGGCAGAAGGATTGCTTGAGCCCAGGAGCTTGAGGTTGCTGTGAGCTAGGCTGACGCCACGGCACTCACCCTAGCCTGGGCAACAAAGTAAGACTCTGTCTCAAAAAAAAAAAAAAGAAATCTTCATGTTGCTGTTTGGGTCCACATCTGGGATTTATATACTTAGCTTTCAAAGGAGCAAATCTACCTTACTATAATCTAAAGCAGAAATAAACTACTTATGGTCCAGGGAGCATAGTTGTCTCCCTGCCTATCTGGTTCTGTTCACGCATGTACAATTAACATTTCCCCCATATTTTCCTTTATTATACCTGTGAACTTTTAAACATGAGTTTAAATAAACTTCCCTGTCAGACTATAGGAAACAGATGAGTCTAGAATGCACAGAGTTACTGTCTCCAAGGGACTGAAGAACATTTGGCAGAGGGGTGATACAAGGAATAGGAGAGTCTAAGCACATGTGGCAGGGATCAGAAGCCCATGGAGAGCCTGTGTATGTTGCTTCTGAATGAAATGGAAGGTAGTTTCCTTGGGGAGGAGCTAAGACAACATGGCAGAATTTCTGGGCTGCAAGACCCCCAAAGAGAATATGAGGAGCACTTTGCATGACGCATTAATCGCTGGATCAAGGAGGGCAGTGGAAGGATATAACGCTGACTGTGTAAGCTTGACAAGTTTTGAGATGGCCCAGTTCTGGGGCTTTTTCTCTGCTTCTCTCTAGCTCAGTTCAGATTAGTACTTGATTCTAGAATTGGATCTGAAACTCATTTGTAATTGATAAATCTCAAGATTTTGCTTCTGTATCAGTGGGGCATGTTGGGAACTATACCTCTAGATGCTGTTAGCTCTTTAGTAATTGCTGGTATGTTTATCTATCTGTCTTTGTGACTTTGCCATATATTTGCTATACTTTTAAATGCTTTTTTCATGTTAAACATTTGATATAATTTGGATGTTTGTGCCCCCTCCAAATCTCATGTTGAAATTCGATCCCTAATGTTGGGGATGAGGCCTGGTGGGAGGTGTGTGGTTCATGGGGTCGGATCCCTCATGAATGGCGTGGTGCCTCCCCCACAAGGTAATAAGTGAGTTCTTGCTTTATTAGTTTACATGAGAGCTGGTTGTTTAAAGGAGCCCGGCACCTCCTCCTCTCTCTCTTGCTCCTTCTCTTGCCATGTGACACGCCAGCTCCCCCTTGCCTTCAACCATGAGTGAAGGCTTCCGGAGGCCCCATCAGAAGTAGATGGTGGCCATGCTGCTTGTACAGCCTGCTGAACCGTGAGCCACATAAACCTCTTCATTATAAATTACCCAGTCTTGGGTATTCCTTCATAGCAATGCAGAACAGACTGAGACAACATTGTACAACAAATAATTCTGCTATGTTTTTGTGACTGAAAAGACATTTTATACCAGAAAGGGCATTGGATTTTTCAAACTATATCTGGATCAAAAACTACTTCAAAATGAAAGTGAATAATTATAGCCTTTGATTTCAAAAAGTTTATGAGATGGACTGAGAATATTTTGTAGTAGTAGTAGTAGTAGTAGCTTAATTCCAATACCCAGATATCTCAGTGTGGAGTTTATGGTCTTCCCTTTGTTACATGCGTCCCTGTGGGGAAAACAGAATTTTCATTACAGGCTGCACTTCCAGGAGTCCTCAAACTTTTTAAACAGGGGGCCAGTTCACTGTCCCTCAGACCATTGGAGGGCCGGACTATAGTTTAAAAAAAAACTATGAACAAATTCCTATGCACACTGCACATATCTTATTTTGAAGTAAAAAAATAAAACGGGCAAAAACACCCGGCAGGCCAGATAAATGTCCTCGGCAGGCCGCATGTGGCCCGCGGGCCGTAGTTTGAGGATGCCTGCTTTAGACAATGTTTAAATAGACTTGATGCTGTTCTTGATTTGAAGATCCCATTTGGCAGCTGCATTCTGGCATTTATTCCCGTCCCCACCCCTTTACCTTGTTTTGTGCATAGAACTAATAAACCCCTGGTATGTTCTTTCTTGGTTCTTAGTTCACTGGTGCATCTATCCATCCACTAGAAAGAATAGTGGGTCTTGCCTTTACACTTCTATAGAACCATGTGTATCCTTCCATTATAGTACTTACCACATTGCATTTTAGTTGCATATGATCTCTCTCCAACTCCAGTAAAATATCAAAACTTTGAGGATAGGGATATTCTCATTCTTCTTTGTATTTTTAGCCTTCAGCATAATGCCAAGCTCATAATAGGCAGTCAGCAAATATTTGAGTGAATCATCATTTCATACATTAAGAAATGGATGATCAGTGAGGTATAATGACTTGACTAGCTTATCTAGTCAGTAGCAGAACTGGGAGTAAGACCAGGACTTCAGTCTCCCTGACCTCCAAGTCTTCCCATTATTGTGTTTGTGTGTTGTTATAGACAGTAAGGTCCTACACAGACATAATTTTATAATGAATTCAAAAATGGCACAGTGAAACCTGTGATAAACACAAAATTATTTGTATTGTAAACCCTGGGCTTTATAATTTTGGGTTTTTTGAGAGTTGATGAGAGGGTCATGAGATTGGAAAGACACAGACAGTAGTCAACTGTATGGAAAATATTTATTAAGGAAGTGGTATTTTTGGATTACAAAACTAAATTGGGATCAACTTGGCCTTTTAAGTCAGCTTGTTGGAATGTGTGACTAAAGTTGATCTGCTTATCATGTTCTATAATATGATAATTGGGTCAATCAAACCCTCTAATTTATCAAAATCCTTACTAAAAATGGGTCTCATTGAAGGTAAACTGGGGCTGGAATGTTTTTAAAAGTAGTCTCAGGTTTCCGGGATAGACCATCTACACTTAACAAAACTATAACAATTCTTCAACAAGCATGTGTTGATACCAACTGTGTGTCAAGCACTATGCTAGGCTGGAAAACAAAGAAAGTTAAAAAGAACCTTGTCTCAGAGGACCTATTAAGTTGGCTTCTCTCCCCAAATTGAACAATTACACAAAGAGGTAAATTCTGTTAGAGGGGTTTGTAAATCATCTAATAACAAAGGCACGGGAGACAAAGAGGGTCTGGTCAATAACAATAATAACTATATTGATTATCATGCCAGGTACTATTCTAAGCAATTTACATGTATTAAGTATTTGTGTATGTTTTGGGAAGTTTTCCTCCTCCTGGGCCCACAGTACATTAAAGGATTTTTATCTCTACATTTAGAACCTTTGACCTTTTTTGTTTTGTGGCTTGACCCTTATTTGATTAGAGTCATTATAATCACCTGACAGCTTTAGATCTGGCTCTTTATATAGTGTATATAACAGAAAAGTTGTTTGTTTCATAAATACATACAATTATTGTTTGTCAATAAATAAAAGTTATTCTCCTCAGTATTAAAACAGTCTCCTCCTGGTTTCTAAGGTGGGAGGATTCTTGCTTCCTGAGTCTTCTCCCAGGACTCCTTTCTAATAGGCCAAATGGACTGAGAATGTAAAAATCAGGAAGACACACTGACTCTCCATAATAAAGAGTTAAAAGATACAAGGGAAATGGGAGGATGCAAATCTAAAACTGGGTTTTGAAGGTTGGGGGTGGTGTGGGTCAGTGAGTGAGAGACCCTTGAGCTACGGTAATATATTAAAGAATTGGTGACGAGAAGATAAAAAGTGTGAGTTGTGACTTTGATTCTTTTTCATATCCATTGAGAAATGCAAGTAAAGCCTGGAATTACTCTTTTTTCATTGTTGATTGTCGGAATATCTTTCTGCCCAGGACCAAGCCACTTAGATTGCTGGGGTTCATTCAGGTTACACATATCTTGTCTCTCCATTTTAACTGGCTTTTGTTCCCTTTCCTTGCTTAACAGTTTTTCTCTTTAGGCCAGTAGCTGATACATGAAGAATACTTAAAATATTTTTAAGGGTTTTTCCTGAAAGAAAAGTGTTTTATTTAGAGAAGTAGAATGGGTCTAGGGGTAACACAAACCTTAGGTATCCACTGTTGGACTTAAAGGGCTAGTCACACGTATCTGAAACACTTGTTCTTTACTATATCATCAACTAGGACTTGGATATCTTTCTCTCTCACTGCCTTTGTTGTGGTGGCCTCAAATCACAGCTGTCCCAGGGTTCATGGAAGCTCTTCATCTCTCAGCACCTCTAGTGGGCATCCCTGGCAGATCTAAAACAGAGACAGGAGGGCAAGAGCTGAGAGAGGCTAAGGTGAAAGCACTTTGTAAACTTACAGGGGACAGTATTCTGTACAATGCCTGGCACAGAGTTGACATCGGTAAAAGAGGAGGGAAAAAGCAGACACCTTTTACTCATATCAGAAATCTCTTTTCGGCTTCTCCCACCGTGGTCAGCCTTGGTCAGGGTAGGGGGTAGGACTGGATAAGATCTTTTGTGACATAGATTAACACCGTGCCAGTCATAGTTTATATTGTTTAATTTCAGTCCTTAAAATAGCCCTATAAAATACAGTATGATCCCCATTTTATGTTTAAGGGAACTAAAGTTTTAGAGGGTTTATGTCACTTGCCCAAATGTTACCCTTGTAATAAAAGATGGAACTGGGATTGGAATGCAAACTGTCTAGCTTCAAAACCTTTGATTTTTTTTTTCTACCTTTCAGGCCAGAACAGCTGTCAGATTATGTTTAGGAAGTCTCCTGGGTCCTTGAAGTGACTTTGCTAATGGTGTTATGAGAAGCTGTCTCCCTTGAGAACTGGCGTTTGAAGTTCGTGGTTTATTCAGCAAACATGTGCTCAGCCCCAGCTATGAGCATGAGCTGTACTAGACACAAAGGTGGACTCCAAAGAATCAAATAATAATCCCCTCCTCACGGAGCTCCCAGTGTAGTGAGTGACCATAAATATAAATAACGCTAGGCAGAATGATGTCAGTAGTGTAATCTGAGATCGTCCTAGAGAAGCACAGGGAAGGGAGTAGATGAGGGAAGGAAAAGAATCAACCTCTCTTACATAAGAGGCAGAGCCTACATCTCTTTTGGCCATTTTAGCTCATTTAATCTTCCCAGTAACCATATGGTATCCTGATAATATGTATGAGCAACCTACTCAACATTTCACAGCAGGGAACAGATGGATAGGACTCTCAAACTGAGAACTCTCTGGCTTCAAGTCCCTGCCCTTTTCATTAGACTATTGAATATAGACTCAGTACAGATTTTTTTTCTAACATTAAAAAAAAAAAATACTGCATCCTTGGTGGTAAAAGTTTCATTCTATATACAAGTGAATGTGTTGTATGGGACTCAGTATATTTGCTGACATTCCCTTGGGTTCTCCCTGCCCTTAACCCTAGTCGGCTTGCTCAGTGGTGAGTCTTCAGCTGTTGCTACTTTTGCTGTATTTTCTAACACTAATGTCTGTCTCATCCTCCCTCCGGCTGGTATGGTCTCTGTTGTGTCCACTGTGGAAAGAACTACAGCAGTGCATATGCCTGAGCCCCATCTGGCCAGACCCTGGCCTCTCCCACCACTTTAAGGTTCAAGTGTAGGATGTGTTCTGCCCCATTGATGGTCCAGAGGGGCTGGGTAAACACAGCCTGGAAGTGGGAGGTGAGGGCAGGTAATGCCTCTGACCAGTGCAGTTGGAGGCTGGAGAAGGGAAGGAGCCAGCAGATGAATTGCTTCCTGTCTGCCTCTCTCCTCCCTTACCCGTTACACACATACACACAGTTCTGAGATACAGTATTCTGTATGGCCCATTCTGAAACATCCTGAATGATCTGGCAATTTTCTGCATCTTGATTTTCAGCTGTGGCCAGTTTGTTGATGCATAGCTTTGTGTTTGCTTTCCCTTCTACCTTCCCTCACTAATCTTTTCTCCCTCTGCTCAGAGATTGCAACACTTAATAAGCAGGTAAGCTTTGCTTCATGCTCTGTTTTCTAGGTTACCTAGGCACAGTGGTGTTCAATGACAAGTAATATCTTTCCCACCACAGCCCCTTGCCCTGTTTATCCTGTTTTATGCCTTGTTATTTTTCACTTAACAGCATAGTAATAGGTAATATTTGAATGCTTATGTGTCAGACACTGTTCTACATCTTTATGATTAATGTGTACCAAAACCCTGTGAGATAAAATAAACGTAGTTCTGCATTAGCACAGTACAGCTCAATCGTATTTGTTTTCTCTTTTAAAGGAATGATTATCGCTTTTGTTAAATGGTATATGTTTATTATAAGTCAAGAAATGCTAAAAAATTCAAAGAAAGCAAAACCTCACCACAGATCCCATCATCTAGGAATAACCATTAGGTGAACAATGTCCTAGGCAGCTCTCATGAATCTCAACTTAATATTTCTATGGTGGTGTCTGAGTATACTACTGTAATTTAACCAGTCTTAAGTTGATAAGCATTTACAATGTTTTCTTTATTATTAAAAAAATTCTGAAATGACCATCCTTATAAATGCCTTTGTGTTTTTGTAATTCACTGGCATATAAGATATGTTTCTCCCCCTGAAAATTTTTATTCAGATATTACCATGTGTCAAATGTACCTGTTTTGCAGATGAAAGGCTCTGAACCAAAGCAAAAATATCAGCAAGATTATCTGCCCTGGAGTAACTCCTCTAAAGGAGAATGGGAACACAAAATACTGTATGAAAGAGATGCAGGTTTCTCATCCTAGAGTTTTAGTAACCAAAAGAAGCCATAAGCCACACATCTGATCAAAGGTACATTTGAGCAATTCCATTACATTTCAGATTTACATTTTGCTACAGTAAGTCATGGCTGAAATATAGTAGCGGCACTGACTTATCATTAAGTTCATATACACTGCAGACTAACCCAGTGAAAAGGGAACAACACCAAATTTTGAAGACAGGGTGAATAAGTTTGTAATGCAGTGAGTACCAGAGATTAACAGAATCAGCTGGAGATCAGCAGGAATGATGAATTTTCCTGGTATTAAGAATGATTTACTGTATTATTAAGATGGTTTTCCAGGGTCTGAAGTTGAAGATTTAAACCTATACAATTTACTTTTGTCGTCTTTTCTTTTTTCAGTTTGTTATGCTGTGTAGTTCTGTTATAAAGGTATATAGTCATATTTATTGAAAGACTAGCTTTTACTAGAGTTTGTTGTTTCTTCTCTCATTTGCTATGTACTAATACTTAGTGAAATGTTTGCTTTTTATAGTATGATTTTTTTTATTTTTATTAATTTTTTTTGTATTGTGGCTGTATAGCAATTTGTATACATTTATTTAGATTAATCATCAGTACCATATTTTTGTGACTTCTGGGCAAACATGATTTAGCTGTAGGAAAGTTTTTTGCCCAGAATAATTTGCATAAAGTCCCTGCCTTGAGAATTTGAGATGACAGAACTTTGCTGTCTTTCCAGATAGCAAGCCTTATTATAGAACCAATGGGAATTATATTAATGAACAGTATTAATCTGTTGACTAACCAGACAAACCAGCAAGGCAGCTACTTTAGTAGTGTTGCTGTTTATGGACTTTCTGGTTGAACGAAGCCATCTTACCATTCTTAGCAAAGAATTACCTAAGCAAGTGACAACACACTGATGTAGCCAGTAAGTGCTATGAGAAATGAAAAAAGAATAGAGAATTAAGAATTCTATTCTTAGAGGCTCAGGCTAAATGCCCTCACCTCTTTGATACTGCCCAGACACTTTAGCTGGAACTGGTGCCTCCTCAAGTCCAGTAGTACTTAGTTTATAACACTCCATGTATGTAGTGACTGTGTCTCCAAACCAAAAATCTTGATACTTATTCTTAGACAGATTATAAACTGGTTTCTTTGGCCTGAATTCCATCTACAAAGTGTTTTGCTTGGCCTGTGGTGTTTTAAACAGTTTTAATTAGTTGTAAATTATTAAAACCTGAGTTATTTTACATAAAATCCATAAAATTTCTGGCTTCCAGATCTGAAACACTGGGCCTAGATTTCTGCTTAGCAGCAGTTAGCTGGAACTGAGTGGTAGCTATCCACTTTAGCCAGAGCATAAACTTTCTGGTTTGCTGTATTATACAAACATGTGTGCACACACACATGCAAACACAACACAAGTGCACACACACTGGTCACTTAGGAGTGAACATATGCCCTCTGAAGGCAGGACTTTTGTCTGTTTTGTTCATTGCTTTTTCCTTATGACCAAAATGTTGTCTGGCACATAACACATTAACGAATATTGTTTAATGGAAAGAATGAATTTGTGACTCTTGGTCTAAGTTTATGGGGGGGAAATGGGACAGAATTTTTCAACTTTGATCTCTTCTAGAAATAGGAAATGTGTTCCCTTTGCCCTTGAAGTACTATATTAATATGTCTTAGCATCATAGTTTTCGTGTATGACTTATCTCCTCTGTTGGATGGTAAAGTCACTGGGTTCAGGGACCTGCCTTGTAGTGTTTTGCATCCTCAAGAATACCTTCTATGTACTATAATAGATGCTTAGGTACTCCTTGGATGATTGGCAGGATTTTAGAATTTCTCATGAAGAAAGAACTTTGTGAATAAAGGCAGGGAAATACTAGTGAATATGTTGTGGTGGGGACATCATGAGGTGGCCCATTTGAGTTGCTTCTTCAACTCTTTTCTCCACACCTCCACCCCCAAGTATATTCTGTTCACCATCATGACTGTAGAAAGTTTTTGGCAATCCTTATCCCTGCTCTTCAATAGCAGGGTAAATTAACCCCTTTCCTCACTTTGTGCATACTCTATTTTAGTGCTCATCATATTATGTTAAAGATCTTATTTTCTACATTAGACTATGATTTCCGTATCAGTAAGAACTCTGTATGGTTTTTGTATATGCAACAGCTAATACTTGTAATATTTGTGTGCCAACTCTGTATGAGCACTGTTTTAGGGACTCAGTGAATGTTTGGATTTAATGAGTTTGTGTTAGGAGTTTTGTTAACGCTTATACCACCTTATGGTTTATAAAACATTTGTATATTCATTGCCTCATTTGATCTTGAAATGGCTGAACATCCAGGCTGAACTCTGCCATTTAGTGGCTGAATATTGACTAAATTCTGATGCCTACATAGAGAGGGATAGAGTTATGGAGGACTTGTCATTCTTGGCTGAGGAATTTGGTTCTGTGTATTGAAATAAGAAGGGGAAATGTTTCTTCATGAGTTATTTTTGGATGAGGGCTTTTTGCAATACAAGGCTCCATCCCCTCAATCTCAACAATAGCATTCCTTAGGGGAGCGAGGAAGATGAAGAATAGTTATTAGTTTGCTTGCCTCACCCAGATTCCATTCCTGCCTCCCAGAATTTTCCCTGTTTCCACCCAGCTCTGCAGTAACAATCAATCCAGATCAGTGGCTATACTATACTTTCTGGATCAAGGAATACCCCTCCCTTTTCTGTCTTCCTTCTTTGGGCTTTGGATAGGAGCCCTTTAATTGCTGTTGACTAAAGAACTGGAGGC
Organism: Cheirogaleus medius; assembly: GCA_008086735.1. Taxonomy (NCBI): domain Eukaryota; kingdom Metazoa; phylum Chordata; class Mammalia; order Primates; family Cheirogaleidae; genus Cheirogaleus; species Cheirogaleus medius. The sequence continues at coordinate 41,413,824 of VBSM01001265.1, read as the reverse complement.
CAGCCCCTGCATACCGGGAATGCCAGTGGCTTTGTTAGTTGAGGAGGGCACTGCATTAGCACTGCCCTCTAAATCCCAGAGCAGGTGGAGGAAATCTAATTAGCATTTAGTAAGCCAAGGTCCCTTGGGGGAATTTCTGATAAAGAAAAGGTCAGTGCAAAAGGAGAGGGAACTGAGGATGGAGACTTCATTTTCCCAGTGGGAACTTTCTGAAATGGACTAGGAATCAGATAAACTGGATTCTAATCCCTGCCCTAGCAGTGGCTTTTTAACCTCAGGCAAGTCCCTCTACTTATCTGAGGTTTCATTTTTCTTGTCTGTGTCTAGTCCTTTGCTAAACCCCCTTTTCTAAACAAATACTTGTTTCATAAAAGCAAAAGGGACCCCCAGATCATCAAGTTGCTATCACCTGGGATGCTTTCCCAATATTCACATGTCCAAATCTCACTCTGTATCTACTGAAGACTCAGTAGATTCAGTAGAAATGTAGTCAGTATGTATAGTTTGGGAAAATGTTTCCCAGGGAAATTTGATAAAATCCTTGGTTTATGCTTTGCGAAGAACTTAACCACATATAGCAAACTCGAGGGCCTAGCACAGTGTTTGCTCCCCATGCAGTAGTTGCTCAGCAATATGTTTGGACGGGGCTTTACCTGGGCTGAGTGAGAAGCTAGAGGTGGAATAACCATCACAAACAATAACCAGTTTACAAAATGGAGGTTGAGAGTTCTTAGTGAGTGGTGAAGTCAGCGATAATGGGTTGCTATCAGCATTTCAAAAATGAAATAGAATAACAAGTAGCATGTGTTGTATCCAGTAAAGGTATTTCTTGAAACTTTTGACTTCATTGTTTTTAAAGATACAGTGCTGCAGCATTGTATTTAAAAAGCATTTCTTGTTGGATTGTGGTCAAAAGCCATTGATGTAGACAGGGATCTGTATTGGAGTAAAGGTGGTTCTAGGGTGAAGGAGTTTTGAGGAGCAATGTGGTAAAGACACTAGGGAATGTAGGTTCTGGTCTTAAGCTGGGGTTTTTTTCTTTGGTTTTTTTGTTTGTTTGTTGTTTTGTTTTGTTTTTTGAGACAAGATCTTGCTCTGTTGCCCAGGCTAGAGTGCACAGTGGTGTCATCATAGCTCACTGCAGCCTCCTGAGCTCAAGCAGCCCTCTCATGTAGCTGGGACTACAGGCACGTGCCACCATGCCTGGCTAATTTTTGTTGTTGTTGAGATGGGTTCTCACTGTGTTGCTCAGGTTGGTCTTAAACTCCTGGCCTCAAGTGATGCTCCTGCCTTGGCCTCCCAAAGTGCTGAGATTACAGGAGTGAGCCACCATGTCTGGTTTACCCAAACGGTTTTGTTTTGAGCAAATCACATTTTCTCCTGAACCTCATATTCTTCTTCTTTCTCATTTCCCTGACTAGTCTCTACCTGACTTCACCCCCCCCCCATCTGCTTGGCAAGGCTTAACTCAGATGTCCCTTTTCTAACACCTACCTGATCCTGGCATACAGTGGGTGCTTATAAATATATGTTAAATCATTGAGAACCTTTTCCTTAAATCTGCAGGTACTTTCTCTGGACTTTTATACCTACCATTCGAACCTCTATTTATAGCTTTAAAAAAAAATACATTTCTATTTCCCTTCTAGGTCGTGAGCCCTAGAAAATAGATATTTTTATTCATCTGTGTATTCTCGGTACTTAACACAGCGCCTGGTGTATAATTGGTGCTTCATATATGTTGGAGTGAATAAATATTTTTAATGGGGTGTGGAATAGATGATTCATTAAAACATTTATTGAGCACTTACTATAGACCAGGCGTTATGGTAGGTACAGGGGTAAATACAAATATGTGTAAGACAGCAATATCTTGCCCTGAGGAGTTTAGAGATTAAGAAATTGAAGTATAAGCACATAGAATTGCTGACAAAGCCATTAGTGTTAATGTCTAGCCGTGTGGTTGCTTATGCAGCTAATGTGTAACTTCCCATTTCTGTGTTTGAATATTGGTCACCAGAACTGTGCAGGAAGCATGTCTCTCCATCCTGATTAATTTTCTCAGGAATTAAGTAAGAAATCTTATTTCTGATATGGTGATTTCGTTCCAAGGAAAGTTAATTTGAGGAGGCAAAAAGAGCCTTGCCCTTTTATATCAATTATAAGAGGTGGTTAAAAAATCTCCCATTATAATAGTGGACTTGTCAATTTCTACTTGCAATGATAGCAATTCTTGCTTTATATATTTTGAGGCCATAGTATGAAGTGCACATACTTTCAGAATTATGTCTTCCTGGACCTTTGAACCTCCTATCTTTGTAAAGTGACCCTCTTTACCTTTTTCTCTCAGTGTCATTTTTGTTTGTTAGTCATATAGCTATAGCAGCATTCTTTTGAAAAGTACATATATGTTATGTAATTTTTTCCACCCTTTGATTTTCAACCTACCTATGCCCTTATATTTTAGATGTATCTTTTAAAAACAGTATGTAGCTAGATTGTGTTTTTGTTTAGTCTAACAGTCTTTGTCTTTTAACTAAGAAATTTAGTTAATTTGGATTTATTTTGGTTAATACAGTGAGACAAGCTTTGTCCTTTAACTGGTAAGATTAACTGATTTACATTTATTGTGGTTATGTCAGACCTTCTACCTGGTATTATTTTTCTTCTTCCTGAAATATATCCTCTAGAATTGCCTTTAGTGAAGGTCTGTATGTAGCAGTCTCTCTGTTTGTTGTATGAAAATATCTTTGTTTTGCTTTTATTGTTTAGTTTCATTATCTATAGACTTCTGCACTGAAAGTTATTTTTTCTTAGCACATTGAAAATATTCTATGATCTTCTAGATTTTACTGTTGCTGTTGAAGATTCAGATGATAGTCTGATTACCATTCTTTTGTAGGTAATCTCTTGTTTCTCTTTTTTGTCTTTAGTGTTCTTTACAATATGTGGTTTCATTTCTATTTATCCTGCTGAGATTCCTGGATCTGAGGTTTGACATTCTTTCAATTATTCTGAAAAATCCTCAGCCAAAAGCATGGAATGATACCTTTTTCCATCCTCTCTTACTTAATTTTTGAACTTTAGTTACAAGATTAGATATATTAGACCCTTTCACTCTATTATCCAGTCTCTTAAACTCTCATATTTTTTGTATCTTTATTTCTTGGTCACATTCTATGGAATTTCTTTGGAGCATTCTTCCAGTTGACTATTTCTTTAGCTGTATCTAATCTGCTGTTTGACCATTGGCTTTTTCATTTCAATTATAATTTTCATTTCTGGAAGTTCTATTTGGTTTGTTTTCAAATGCACTTGGCCCTTTTTTAATACTGTCTTGTTCTTTGCTAATTTTTTCAAGCCTCTCTTTTAAATCTTAAGACATAATCATCATAGCATTTTATATTCTGTCTCAAATCCCATTATCTGAAGTCTTTGAGGATCTGATTCTGCTGTTTTTCCTGGCTGTCCTCATTGTGACGTTGTGACTTATACTTCCCTGTGTGTCTTTTTTTTCTTTGGTGGTTATTTCAGTGCTGCAGATTTGTTGCCCACACCCCAAATAATCATCACAGTTGTCACTGGTGTTTGTTACATAGCCTCAGGGCAAAAGATGGCTTTTGTGCTCTCTTTCCAGGATTTCAGCTCTTATTCACATTTTTTATTGTGGTTAAATATATATAACATAACATTTACTATCTTAACCATTTTTAAGTGAACAGTTCAGTGGCATTAAGTACATTTACATTGTTGTACAACCATCACCACCATCAATCTCCAGAAATTTTCATCTTACAAAACTGAAACTCTGTATCCAGTAAACAGTAACTCCCCATTGCCCACCGTCCCCCAACCATTATCTCTGTGAATTTGACTACTCTAGGTACTTTATATAAGTGGAATCATACAATATTTGTCCTTTTGGACTGGCTTATTTCATTTAACATAAGTCTTCAAAGTTCATCTGTATTGTAAAGTGTCAGAATTCCATTCCTTTTTAAGGCTGAATAATATTCCATTGTGTGTAATTTATACACACACACACCACATTTTATTTATTTATTCATTGTCAGTGGACATTTGGGTTGTTTCTACCTGCTTTCATTTAATTTTTGTTCTCTGCAGATTCCTTTCTTTACAGCTCAGCTTGATGCATTTTAAAGATTAATTTTTAAAAATATTTCTTTAGCCTTTTAAATTGTTTTCTTTGGGAGAGTATCTAGGTATCAGGGTATCTAAGCTATCTTATTGCTAGAAACCAAAGATACCTTCTATGTGTGCACCAGAAGACAATTGGAAAGAAAACATTTTGACATTCTTCCTTTTAGGGCACTAGAAAGGGAAGATTCTGAAATATGGAACAATTAAATATGTAATTTTGTATGTTTTAATGGTTTCTTTGAGGTCTGTTTGGTAATATTTTTTTCCTTATGTATGAGAAAACCTTTGGAATACCATAAGAAAACACATCTCTGTCTTGTAGAATTTGGCATTCTTAGCATGCTGTTTGTGTTAACCTCTTGCCTACCCTCAAATGCCCCAATATCTAGTAGTATCATTTGAAACTTGTACAGAAATATCAAAATCATAAACTGCTTGAGATGCAGAGGTCTAATTTCTAAACACTACCCTCTCCACTACTGTATCTTCAAGATGAACTGGCTAAGGTTAAGTGACTGACTCAGGGTCGCAAAAGGAGTCTGTAACAGCTAGAACCTCGGTTGCCTCACTTTCATTCCAGTATACCTTGTACTTCTGTGTGCTTTCTCTCTTTGGGGAGACTATCTGTAATCATTTAATGAGTTCTGAGCTTGGTCTTTTGAAGAGTTGCTCTGGATATTGACAAAGATGATCAGACATTGATATGTGGGTCAGAGTAGAGGCAAGAATCCTCATCTAATTAACTGGTGAAGGCCAAATAGAGTTGACTTTCCATATTTTACTTCAGTTCTGTCCTTCCTATAATGGAGTCTTTTTAGATAATAGAATGTCAGAGCTGGGTGGGGAAGCTCTTGTGATCATTCGGGGATTGCCCACAGGGGCATTTTGGGACCCTCTACCCAAAAGCTTTCATGTTCTTTATAGATGAGGATACTAAAACCTAAAAGATGCAAATATGATTTCCCTAAGATCACATGAAGTGTTCACAGCAAAGGCAGGGCTGAACCCAGGTCTCCTAATTCCTGTTCCAGTGGAGGATTTCTGTTACACTAATGCATTAAGTTTACTTCTGGTCTTTGACTGAGCTCTGCGTCTGTGGTCTCTGTTTCAAGATTGTGAAATGTCATAAAGGTGGTTTGCCTTTGAAAAGAAGCCAGAACCTGGAGGGTTAATAGAGATTGAACAGTGAAGGGGGAGCCCTTTTATCCTCTCCTCAACTGGGGAGCTGCTGGGCTGTTTCCCTTACACCGCATGTGTTCCATTATGGTATAATGATGTAATTACCAGTAATGCTGCTGCTGCTGCTTGAGTAGTGGTGGAGAAGCAGCATTAAGGAAAAGACTAGCCCCAGTTCTCTCCTAAGAGCCATTTCAGCCCACTTCAGTCTATTAGATTGAAGATGCTGGAAGGCGAATGGCTTCAGCAGAGGAAAAGGTCAGATTTAAAAGCTTTTCTGGGCTTGGTATTTATTGTTTCTTTTTTGACCTTCAGAAAAATCCCCTGTGTATTTGTCCTTGATTCTTGCCTTTCCCATTATTGCTTGAAAGTTGTGTTGCAGGCCAGACCAGGTCTTTGGCATAGATGGTTTTCTGTGTGGAGTTATTTAAGAAAACATTGCCCTCTGTCCAGACGACCAGTCCTATTGCCTTTTTTATTTTTATTTTTTGTGATACAGGGTCCCACTTTGTTGCCTGGGCTAAGTGCAGTGGCCTGATCACAGCTCATTGCAATTTCCAATTCCTGGGCTCTAGCGATTCTCCTGCCTCAGCCTCCCAAGTAGCTGGGACTACAAGTGCGTGTCACCACACCCAGCTAATTTAAAAAAAATTTTTTTAGATGAGATCTCACTATGTTGCCCAGGCTGGTCTCAAACTCCTGGCCTGAAACAATCCTCCTGCCTCAGCCTCCCAAAGTGCTGGGATTATAGGCATGAGCCACTGAGCCTGGCCACCTATTGCCTTTTATACCACCATTGTAGTGTCAGTAGTCTTTTTGACTCTCAAATGTTTTAGTTTTCAGAAATTCAACACTTTTTATATGTATATATAATATATGTTATATATAATATAGTTATATAACATTTGTTATATATATAATATATGTCATACATAAAATATATATTAGACCTAAACAATTTATGAGTTAAAACTGTAAAATACAGAAAAGTAAGCAATAGGATCAAGTGCCTTAGGCAAATCACTTAACCTTTCTGTGAATCTTTCTGAAACATACACTGTGCCACCTGATGATTATAAGGAAGTAATCATGGTCTGTGGAACACAGTACACCCTTCCAAAAGTTTGCTTCTATTAGGGGATAGCCATTGTTCTAATATTAATATTAGAACATAATATTAAGCACCTGCCGGGCCCAAGGCACAGGTTCTTGGAAGGTATGGCAAATTTTGCTTATTTCAGTGGTTCTCAGAGTGCCATTCCTGGACCACAGCAGCATCAACATCACATAAGAACCTATTAGAAATGCAAATTCTCAGGCCCCAAGCCAGACCTACTGAGTCATAAATTCCAGCGATGGGAGCATTCTGTCTATGTTTTACCAAGCTCTCTAGTGATTCCGATGCACACTGAAGTTTCAGAACCACTGGCTTATTTTATAGTTTAGTACCAGGAGGTATTTGATAATATAAAACCCCTGTGTTGATCTAGATCTGCGCTCTCCAATATAGTAGCCACTAGCCAACAGCAATTATTTAAATTTTAATAAATTAAAACTAAGTAAAATTAAAAATTCAGTTTCTTATTTGCACTAGCTACATTGTTAAGTGCTCAGCAGACAAATGTGGCTAGGGGAAACTGTACTAGACAGCACAGATATAAACATTTCTATTATCACAGAAAGTTCTATTGAACAGTGCCAGGCTCAGAGCAGTGGCCCTCAAACTTTAGCATGAATCAGATCACCTAAAGCAGTGGTATGCAACCTTTCGGCACCAGGGACTGGTTTCATGGAAGACAGTTTTTCCATGGGTGGTGGGTGAGGGGATGCAGAGCTCAGGGATGATTCGTGGCCATTTTTCTAACAGGCCATGGACAGGTACCCTGCAGCCCGGGGATTCGTGACCGTAGATCTAGAGGACTTGGTAGAATACAGATTGCTGGGCCCTATCCCCAGAGTTTGATTCAGTTGATCTTGGCTAGGGCTGGAGGGAGAATCTACTCTTCTGACAAGCTCCCAGGTGATGCTTGGGCTGCTGGCCCAGGGACCACTTTTTTTAAGAACTACTGGTCTATAATAAGGATTTTGATCTGAAATCTGTGAGCTTCCAAAAATTGTAGGCAAAATATTATATAAATCCATGTGATCGCGGTTACAGGATATAGGGCTCATAGTTTTAATCTGATTCTCAAGTGGGTCAGCAGTTCAGGAAAACCTGTAGCTGTGGTTAGAAAATCTGAATGACAAGGACTTAAGTCACAAGGATATTGATGTTCATTTACCAAAGAGACAGGAAGTTTCAGGCTCTTTCAGTGGCTCAAGCATGTCACCAGGAAAATCAGGCACTTTCTCTCCCCAGCAAATCCCTTATGTTTGTTGGCCACAACTAGGTCACATGCCCACCTCCAGACCAGTCCCAGGAATAAGGAATGAGATTTGTATCCTTGCTTTTGATTCAACCCCTGGGGCTGGGGGAGAGTTCTACCTTCCCTGAAACCATGGGATCTCTATCAGTTATCTGAACAAAATATTAGTTCTGTAGCAGGACTAAAGGGAGAAATGGCAATTATTGAGTCTCTCAGCAAGTGACCAAAAAGTTAGGAGCATCTAGTCTGTATGTTTTCAGCTCAGCACATGCTTTTAACTTGCTAGGCAAGCAGGGCCCAGACATACTGAGCTGTTGAAGCCCTGCTGGGCTCTGTCCTGTCAAGCCATATGACAGGTTCTGTGAAGCCATTCTGTACATAACAGGGGTGAAGTGGAGTGAAATTTAAAAATCTGATCCTTAGCCAAGCATGGTGGGATAGGCCTGTAGTCCAAGGTACTTGGGAGGCTTGAACCCAGAGGTTCGAGACCAGCCTGGGCATCATGTCAAGACCCCATCTCTTAAAAAACAAAACACAAAAAAACTGAACCAGTCCCTGAGAGTCAGCATCAAGTCAGCCTTAAAACTAGACCCTGGCTGGGCACAGGAGTTTGAGACCAGCGTAGGCAACATAGTGATATCTTATCTCTACAAAAAATAAGAAAAGTTAGCCAGGCATGGTGGCATATGTCTGTAGTCCCAGCTACTCTGAAGGCTGAGATGGGAGAATGCCTGGGTCTAGATGTTGGAGGTTGCAGTAAGCTATAATCGCACCACTGCACTGAACTCCAGCCTGGGCAACAGAGTGAGACCCCATCTCTTAAAACAAACCAACAAAAAATCACTAGTCTTCCTCTGATTTGGGCCCACAATTCTTAGAATTGACTCAAGGTCCCTGCCAAAGTACTACTCTTAATCTTTTCTTTCACCAGTCCTCTTGGAACTCAAGTCCTGGTCCTGGATTTGGGGACCAAACACGTGGATTCTGCTACCAGACTTCCAGGTCCCTGTCTACTTGCCTGGATCCTTGCTTGTCTCCCCCCATCAGTATGCTTTATTTATTTATTTATTTATTTATTTATTTATTTATTTTATTCACACACAAAGGGTAATAAAAAAGTATGCTTTAGATGCTCTGCTTCACTAAATAGAGATATCATGTCTAAAAATGCACAATGTGGGAATCTTCCATGTAGAAAGAGTAAATGAAGTGCTGGGAGTTAATGAGATCATTGAAGGAGAAAATGTGAGGAAAAAAAGCTTTAAGCACCCACTACAACCTACTGAATCAGAATTAAGACATAGTCATCTATAAGCTTCACGGCTACTGCGAATGCCAGGCTGAGAATCAACAAAGTCAACAGACCTAATAGTGGCCCTGGGGATCCAGAGAGGTGCCATCTGATGAAAGGGATGATGGCAGCCTAGCTGGCAGAGCTTTCTGCCTGTGTCCCCTACCCCCCCCCCCCACAGAGCAGTTCTGCTTTTACTTGTATATTATGGTTCTACACAAAATTTTGTATATAGAAATAAAGTATTTCACTTCTTTAAAAGAAAAAGGAGGAGAGCCACTGGCTAAATGCTGTTGAAGTCCCCTTCTAACATTGGCATTGGATCCAAGGGCTAGAATACAGGTACTAGGCTATGACATGTGAACCAGAAATGTAGTACTTTCCTATTTTAGGGGAAGGAACTCTGACCCCCTTGTTCTCCACATGGTTTTGAGCTGACAGTTGCCTCCTCAGTCAACAGCTGGATATAGTACCCAATTGTTTGCAGCAAAAGTCCTGCAAGTCTGTTTCCTCTAAAAGCTGCTTCCACAACTTCCCTTCCCCCATCCTCCCAGGACAGAAGTGGACCCAGGGGGGGAACGTTTCAGTTCCCCTGCCCGCTTGTGTGTCTTCCTCTCATACCCTTGTTCAGAATGTCTAGGGAATTTTTATTTTCTGAACTTGCTTACCAGAAACAGTTTGGCAGAGCATAGTTTGGGCAGGAGGCTTTAGTTAAATGAGCACAAAAGCACATGTCCCTATGGTGAATTCTCAGTGCATATGAAGGAGGAGCAAAGGAGCTTTAGCAACATTGCAGTTCAGGCTAAATCAGGAATGGAAATAAGGAACAACCAAAAACACCACAATTTGTTTCAGACCATTTAGTCCCTGACTCTCTGTAACACACACTCAGGATTACAACAGAATTTCAGTGTATGCTTTGTATATACTTTTTAGAAGTTTTTATTTGGTACTATAATTTATAGTGAGACAATGAAAAGTCACCTGTTTTTATAATACAGATTTCAGAAAGTGAAGCTTGGCTGCTGAGGAATAAACAGGCAGCAGAGCAATTCTCAAAGAGGGAAGTCATGAGACTCTTAAGGGTTTAGGGAAAAGATCGTTGTTGGTTAGAAATGTCGAGCCTTTGTTAAAAGTTGAAAGACACAGTCAATCCAATTTTTGGAGGTTCTGAGAGGGAGGGTGACTTGCCAGTCTCACAAGTTAATCTCAGCACCCGGGTCTCTCTGCTCACCATCCACAGTGTTGTCCCCCTTTCTGATTTTCCCCACCAAAGCATAGCCCCCAGGGTTTCTCTCTGTGGTCTAGTTTCTGCAGCTCAACCCCTGTTCTCCTTGATCTGTTGGCCTGGCTTCAGGGGAGATGGACTACAGCTGGTCTGAAGTAGGAAGAGGGTAAATTTACTTAAACTTTCAGCATGACCCATTTGCCTAACTTTTTCCACTGTGATGAATGAAAATATAGACAACAGAATGTTTCACAAGACAGACAACTCAAAGAGAATAAAAACAAGGAAGTCTGCAATTTGTTTTTGCTTTTAAAGAGAAGCATATTATAGAACTTCTTGATTTTTTTTTTTTTTTTTTTTAACCTTTGTCATCTGTGATCCATTCGCCTGGCCAGCCAAGATATTTTGGCTTTTTTACTCTGGGAAACCAGTGGGTGGGTAAATACGGAGGAGCCAGGAGTTAACAAAATACCAGCAGATGCTGAAGCCAAGTGAGAGGATTCTCCTCAGCCCCATAAGGAGAGGTGTACCCCACCTCCCACCCTCCCAGGCTCCTTTGAAAAAAATGCTAACACTCCCCTATGTGAGAGAATTTCTCAGTCCTGATGAAAAAAATCTCCAGGAACTCTTCTTGTCCCTGGGCCATCAGGGCTTTGCCTTTCTGAGGATACCCTAAGCACTATAAGAAATAATAGCACTATCTTTGAAGTCAGACTTACCCTATCTGATTCCAGATCTGTCACTGAATCTAAATCTACCATCTGGGTGACTTTTGATGAGTTCCTTAAACTTTCTGAGCCTGTTTCCTCATCTGTAATATAGATAATAGTGCCTAACTCATCAAATTTGATAGAATTAAATAAGATAATGTGTATTAAGTGCCTAGCACATTGCCAAACACATGATCAACAATTAATAAAATTTTTTTGCAATACCACTCATTTTCTCAGCAACTTACGTGCATCTTTCTGTTTTCCCATTGACCATAGATAGGAGATAGTAGCTTGCTAACTTGATTCCAGGGGCAGGAGGAGTGGCAAAGGGAATTACTTTTTCTCCTTATCAGCTTTAAGGGATAGATAATTTACACACAATAAATGACATCTTTTAAATTTAGTGAGTCTGACAGCTGTCTGTACTCATGAAACAACCACTACAATGAAGATGTAGAATATTGTTATCATCTCCAAAAGATTCCTCTTGCCCCTTTGCATCTGTCCTTTCCTCTGCCCCAGCCAAAGGCAAGCACTCATCTGTTTGTCACCGGACATTAGTTTGCATTTTATGTGAATAGAATCACGCAGTGTGCATACTTTTTGTCTGGCTTCTTTGACTCAGCATGATGATTTTTGCATGTGTCTACATTGTCGTATATATCCTTTTTATTGCTGAACAGTATTCCATTGTGTGGATATACCACCTATTGGTGGACATGTAGGTTGTTTCTTATTTCTGGCTATTTTAAATGAAGCTGGTCCAAACATTCACTTGCACATCTTTGTGTGGGTATATGTTTTCGTTTCTCCTGGGTATACGCAGAAGTTGAATGGCTAGTTCATATGGTAGGTGTTTGTTAAACTTTTTAAGAAACTGCCATACTGTTTTCCAAACTGACTGTTCTGTTTTACTTTCCCATCAACACTGTATATGATTTTCAGTTGCTCTACATTCTCACCAATACTTAGTGTGGTCAGCTTTTTAAATTTTAGTCATTCTGATGGATTTTCAGGTAATGGTATTCATTGTGGTTTTAATGTGCATTTTCCTGATGTCTCATGATTTTGAGCATCTTTTCATGTGCTAACTGGCCTTTTGTATGCTATCTTCTTTTATGTTGTATCTGTTCATTTTAAAAATTGCGTTGTTTATCTTGTTGTAATTCAGTTGTAAGAGTTCTTTTTATGGTCTAGATACCAGTTCTTTGTAAGATAGAAATATGTGAAAATTTTCTTTCAGTCTATAACAACATGTGAATACAGTTGACCCATGAACAGCATGGGTTAAAACTGCATGGATCCACTTATATGCAGATTTTTTTCAATGAAAGTGACACCAAGTGTGCCTGTTTCTCCTGGCTTCCTTCCACCTCCTCCTCTTCCTCAACCTACTCGATGTGAAGATGACAAGGATGAAGACCTTTATGATGACCCATTTCCACTTAATGAATAGTAAATATATTTTCTCTTCCTTATGATTTTCTTAATGAACATTTTCTTTTCTCTAGCTTACTTTATTGTAAGAACACAGTACATAATACACATAACATATAAAATACGTGCTGACTGACTGTTTTGTTATCAGTAAAGGATTCTGGTCAACTATAGACTAGTAGTTAAGTTTGGAGGAGTCAAAAGTTACATGCAGCTTTTCCACTGTGTCCGTCACCCCCACACTGTTCAAGGATCAACTGTATTTTCTCCCAGTCAGTGGCATACCTTTTCATTTTCTCAATGGTACCATTTGAGGAACGAAAACTTTGACTTTTGATGAAGTTTTTTTTTTAATTTTTCTTTTATGGTTTATTCTTTTTGTTACTTAAAGGTCACAAAGATTTTTCTCCTATACTTTCTTTTAGGAGTTTTCAGTTTTAGCTCTTAGGTCTGTAATCCAGTTCTACTTAATGTTGTGTATGATGTAAGGCAAGGGTTAATATGGAAATTATCTTTTCAATGGCTATTATGTATCAGGAATTTTCTTTAATTCCCAAGAAATAAGTATTCTAAGATAGATGGTTATCTCTAATGACGAGGAAAATAAGTCTTAGAAAGATTAACTTGCTCAAATCGTACAACTGAGATTCAAGCCTATGATTGCCCAACTCCAAAGCCCATGTTCTTTCTACCCTATTATGCTGGCACTGTTTCCAACATTCAGTTCAGATCTGTGTGGAAAATGCTCAGCTTTACAGCTTTACCCTGTTTTAGGATGATATATAACTATGAGATGGCACTAACGTTCTAAAGACATTCATATTCCCAAACCCAGCTTTATGACATTAGCCACAACAGGGATGTTGGGAACTAAACCAGAGGTTCCATGTCAGGCCATATGCTTAGGTCTGTATCTCAGAAGCTATAAATATAACTGTCTTGGTGCTCTCTTGATAAGGCGGCTTATTCTGTGGGGTTTTTTTTTCCATTTTATAATTGGTCCATCAGAAATATGAAGTTAAGTGTGTGGCCACACAGAGAATTAATCCTTAGAGCACTCAATTGGATGGGTAAGTCCCACTGTGTTTGGTTTGAGTTTTTATTTTTGGAAAACAAAAAGTGAGTCAGTCTCCTTCTCTCCCTCTCTCTTTCTCACCACTCCTTCTGGATTCTCTTAGATGCTGTGGTCATGCTAGGTAAATAGTCTTTTCCCTAAGACTTTCCTGGAGCCATGACAGAATCATGTAAGAGACATCCCCTGTGTCTGATACTTAATGCCTCTCTTAAAAAAAAAAGAAAGGTCTGTGTAAGGCTAGTGACTTCTGTCAGCTTGATATGGGGTCTTACTTAGAAATATTTTGGTTCTTTTTAAAGAAAATGTGGAGGAGTGTATGAAGTGTCTGTTTTTGCTTCTCAGCAATGCAGATTTGGTAAATTCACTCCTTTCTGTGAGGCAGTATAGTATAGGGGGAAGTGTGTAGCTTGAGAGTGAGAAGTATTTAGGTTTGAATCTCAGCTCCACCATTCACATTGCTAGCAAATCACTCAACATCTATGAAGTTCAACCTCCTCATCTGTAAAATAGGAATAACAAGTACTTTCTGAGTTTATTATAGAATGTCTGTGCAGCATCTGGCACATGTGTATGCATATATTATTCTTAGATCTCTTTCTGAGGAGTAAAGACATGTATATTCATAAAAAGTGTGGAAAAGAAGGTTTTGAGACTTATAAAGAAGTTTTTTAGTACAAAACCCTATTTAAGGTCGGGCGCGGTGGCTCACGCCTGTAACCCTAGCACTCTGGGAGGCCGAGGCGGGCGGATCGCTCGAGGTCAGGAGTTCAAAACCAGCCAGAGGAAGAGTGAGACCCCGTCTCTACTAAAAAAAATAGAAAGAAATTAATTGGCCAACTAAAAATATATAGAAAAAATGAGCCGGGCATGGTGGCGCATGCCTGTAGTCCCAGCTACCCGGAAGGCTGAGGCAGAAGGATTGCCTGAGCCCAGGAATTTGAGGTTGCTGTGAGCTAAGCTGACGCCACGGCACTCTAGCCCGGGCAACAAAGTAAGACTCTGCCTAAAAAAAAAAAAAAAAAAAAAAAACCTATTTAAGATGTCTTAACATATATATTGCTTTCTCTTTGGCTGATCTGGGCAGTTTAATTTGAAAGCCCAGCAGCCATGGAGAGTGAAGCACTGTAGTCATTCTGCTTGTTATTTTCCTTACAGCTGCCAAGTAGATTGTCCTGGGTCTCTGGAAGCAAACTCTACTATCTGTGATGTAGTTATTTGCTAGTGAAAAGCTTATCTTATGGGCAAAAGTGTGAGCTGGGAAAGGGGCGAAGGAGAAAATACAGCCTATCTGTTGTATACAGAGAGGATCAAATATAGGTTGGTAAGAGAGAGTGGGGAACTCAGATAACACATTGGGAGAGCTATACCTCCATCTTCAGAAATATAGCCCTGAGAAACATTAGTCTGTGTTTCAGCTGGTAGGATGAGAGCAAGTCAGCATCTCTCAGCATCTTCTGGTTACCATGCCATCCAACTGGCCTTGTCTTCCTCTCTTACATGAGAAGCTCCTTTGCATTTCAGTCTGGGAGCAGGGCTCTGTTGCCCTTTTGCCTACTAAAGGTTCTGTTGACTCCCCAGTTAGCATTTTCAAACTTGTACATCCTTCGAGATACAGTTCAGGGCTTAGCTCTTCCAAGAGGCCTCCCTTGGCCCAGTTTGATGGTTCCTAGGCCACCCTAAAATATTCAAGTAGCCTTGAGAATCTGAATCTGTAACTATTTGATGAGTTACAAATTGCATGTGTTGAGGAATTGGGGTTTGTTACAGAGACACAGATCAGAGTTAGTATCAGGAATAAGTGCTTATACTTCACTCTTCTTTGTACCACTTTTATCTCCTCAAGTACGTTCCTAAACCTCTTCAGGATTGCCTTTCAGAAGCCAGGTGATTATTTTAACTCTAACCTAAATATCTCCATTTGCCCAATGTTCATATTGCCTCTACAACTTTGGATACAGTTTATTTCACTTAACATTATGAGCTTAAAAATACTTCTTGTAAACTTTGAGGGTGGTTTAATGGCTGCAGTGTGACTCACTTATTAAAGCACTTTGTACCACCAGGACATTGGAGGCTTAGTCTTCCTAGGTAAGAAAATGGTATCTCTGAAGCCCTTCAGCAGACTTGTCTTTTGCAGTTTGCCACTTACATCTAAAAATCTTTTTTTCCCTCCACAACTATATATAGAATATTTTGACTCTCCAACAAGATGAGGAAATTAATCACTTCCTGTGTTAAGTTACATATTGTATGGATAAATAACATTTGCATTCAGATTTATAAAATAAATGTCTTAAATTTTACCTGTGATTCATTCTAAGAATTAAAAAAAATATATTCTTTCCATACTCTAGTCATGTTAATATTCACAGAAAAGCTAAGTTGCATCATTTGTCCCATAGGAAGAAAACAATTTGCTGATACTAAACCTGTGATATTTATTAATAAAAGAGTATGTTCCAAACATCAGGATCTCTCAAGTAGATTCTCATTCTGTATTTCATCAACTGCCACATTTTCTTTCCTTTGTATTTATGCCTTGTCTTTGCTTTTTGTTTACCTTGGAATTTCTAATTGCCTTTTTTTCCCTGATTGAAAAAAGAAGTATCTGCCTTTACTTTATGACTTAGAACATTTAGCTTTTTAGTCATACTTTTTGTTATAGGGAAATGACTTTAATCTTGACACGTTTTCCTTTAATTGCTTGGAGCTCCTGTTCTAATTTCAAGGCCTGCTACCATTGAAGTCCTAGGTTAAATCTCCTTTCTTGCTTCCCACATCATCCTCTTTCTTAAAGTCCTTTTTAATTTAGCTATAAAGCATTTAGCTATAAAACATTGGTAATGTTTTCAGAAAGACTGCATAAAAGTTAAATTTTCTCAGTCCTCGCATATCTAAAATGTTTTGCCCAGCTGTTTTTTAGACAGTCCTTCAAGTACTTACCTTGATTTCTGCTCCTCTTCCTACCCATGCTCTCCTTGTTCTCTAACTCCGTGCTATCCAGCGTGGTAGCTACTAGCCATACGTGTCTGTTGAGCACTTGAAATCTGGCTCATCCGAATCGCCATGAGCTGTACCTATAAAATACACACCAGATTTTAAAGACTTAGTACAAAAGAAAAGAAAATACATATCTCATTTTTATATTGATTATATGTTGAAATATTTTTGATATTAAATATATTAAAATTAATTTCACTTGTTTTCTTTTACTTTTTAAATGTGACTACTAGAAATTTTAAGATCACATACGTGCCTCATGCTACGTTTCTGTTGGACAGTGCTGCTATTATCCTCAACCTGGCGCCTTTCCAGGCCTCAGCAAGGAGCAGCAGTGGCTACTGCACACAGCCTTCCGCACGTTCCGCAGTCTGGCTTCCTATAGTTGCGTTATCTGTAGATACACCAACATTTTGGTACATCTGCAATACAGTACATCTACCAATATAATCCCATCTACTTTCCATCTTTAGAAAAGTGTTAAAAATTCTAATCCTCTTTTCTCCTTATTCTTCTCTCTCCACCCTAAACACAGTTATTACTTTATTCCTTCTTGTACTACTTTGCAAGTTCTTTGGCATTGGGAAGGAAGGGGAGGTAAACATTATTTTCAGTCTGTCAGCTGGAAACAGAAGATTTTGCTCATTTTATCATTGTTTTGAACAACCGTATGATGGTCATCTTCGTGCATAAGCCCATCTACATCTCTGGATACTTTCCTACGATGGCTTTCTAGAGAGACACACTGGTCCAGATTATGTGAATTTCTTAAGGCTCTTGATATACATATTGACAAACTGATTCCACCCAGAAGTACTAATTTATGTTTTCAGTGGGTTATTCAATAGAAGATGGGAGCAGTTACCGAAGCGGTACCCACATTCACATCTGAACCCATTTATATCTTTTATCTCAGCTTCTGTGGAAAGTGTGGCCTCTTTTCTGAATCACTTAACTTTTCTGAGCTTTCATTTTTTTATTTGTAAAATTATGATGATCATATGCTAAAATAATGTATAAGAAAGCTATGTTTTCATTAATTAATTTTAGCAAGTGTTTGAGAGCCCCCTACTTGTACATGTGCTATACTAAGAATTATGGAGGATGTCTGAATAATATGGACCCTGGACTCAAAACTAATTTCTTTTGAAAGGAATAGAGTGGGAAGATAAGACACATTCATAAGAAGCTGCCACATAAGTCTTTTTATGATATGGAACAAAAGGAACAGACAGTGCTGAAGGAGTTCAAATGAGGGAGGGTTTGCATTCCGTTCAAAAGGTCAAGGATAACAGACTGGAGGAGGTGGCATTTAAGGTAGGCCTTGAAGGAGGAGTATAATTTCAACATAGTCAGGGAATAAGGTAGGAGGGGATGACGTGTGAGGATGATCTTGAGAAAAGGCACAGGGGGTGAGTTCAGGGCAGATCAGTAGTTAGAATTCACTAGAGTGTAAGCAAAGGGCAAGGAAAACTGAAATTGTAGATTGAAATTTTTTTTTCTCTGAGCATCCTTATTTGCATGTGCCACAGGAAGAGGTCCTCCATGTATTTATTTCTGCTGTGCTTCAGTAGGAAAGGTGGAGAGAAATCATTTCACTCGGTTTTGGCTCTGGCCGCGATTTGTTAGGCAAAGTTTGTCCTGTCCGTAGAAACAAGAACACAATATATGCTTTCTCTCCCTTCCACAGAGGCTGCAGATTCTGAGGCATTTTTAAATAGTTCTAAGGCTGTTTCACATTGCACTTGTCCATTAAGGTGATAACTTGGATCAGAAGTTTTGAGAAGTGGTGGGAGGAAGAAGATCCTTTAAGAGAATAACTGAGGCCAAGGACAGGCTGGCAGTCAGGGGGGATGGGCAGTGAGACTGTTGGTGTCACACGCACAGGTGAGTTTTGAGAGGCAAAGACAGGGATTCTGCTTTCTAACCTCTTTCTGTTCTTCTCCCTTCTGGGAGTTCTCTGCCTTCTCAGCAGTTGTTTGGTAACTTCAAGTTGTTTTCTGACAGTCTAGAACCATTTCGGGTAGCACCCTCCCCACTACTATGCCCAAGATTTTTTTTAATTAATTTTTTAAAATTTTAATAGATTTAAGAGGTACAAGTTGAATTCCATTACATGTATATATTATATAGTGGTGGACTCCGGTGTACCCATCACCCAAGTAGTGTACATTGTACCCTCAAAGTAATTCTTCATCCCTCCCCCCCAACCTCTCCCCTTGTCCAGTGTCCATATATCACTCTGTCTGCCCTTGCATAGTGATAGTTTAGCTCCCACTTACAAGTGAGAACATGCAGCGTATATTTTTCTGTTCCTGAGTTACTTCACTTAGGATAATGACCTCTATTTCCATATAAGTTGCTACAAAAGACATTATTTCTTTCTTATTGCTGAGTAGTACTCTATGGTATATATATACTGCCAAGATTTTTTCATCCTCAGCACCATTCAAGGATTCTCTTTCTTGTTGCCTGTAAAGTGAAATCAAATTCCTGTGCCTGGCATTCAGGGTGGCCCCAGCTTAGCTAGAGGGTCCAGCTTATATTTATACCATTTTACTTTATGTTGTACCCCATTACTTTAACCTTGGCTCTATGGCTTAACATCTCTCATCCACTTTTTCTAACAGAAGCATCTGCTTCATTTATTAATTCAAGCATTTACTGAAAGCCTATTATGTGTCATTTCTTCAATAAAATTTATTGAGCAATTGCTGTGTTTTAGGCCTTATTTTAGAGCCTGTGAATAGAGAAATAAGAAAGAAGATAATGGTGGTAAATGGAGAATGACCAAGAGATATATTGGGGGAATCAGTATAGCATAGTAAATATAGGTGTGACAAGAGATACCCATGTATTCCCCTTGAATAATCATTGCCTTTGAATATGCCAAGGAGATGCTGGGATCTTAGGTAGCCTTCCGGTTCAATTCAATTATGTTGTCAAATGGAGATGATGAAAAAAGCAACCATAATAGTCCTGCACTAGGATCATCAGCTCTAGGACTGCTGATGGTTTCTTAAAAGATACAGCTTAATTTGCCAGGTGCAGTGGTATATGCCCTGGTCCCTGATTTCTACAGTGCTGTTGCTCACCAGTGTGGTGGGAAAAGAAATGATTTAGAGCCAGATCTGGGTTTGAGACCTAGATTCACCTCTTATTCACTCTGTAACCTTGGGCAGATTTCTTAAACTGGCTAAAGGCCTTTCTTAGGGTCATTTGTTGTAGGGTATAGATGAGAATTTTTGTGGACATACTTAGCATAGTAGCTGTCACATGGTGAGTAGTAACTTTTATTTCTCCCTTCTGGAGGAGCTTTCTTTTACTCCTCCCCCCATCTTTTAAAATCTTGCCAATCCTTTTTTTAGCTCTTTTGGTTTGTTTTGAGACAAGGTCTTTCTATGTCACCCAGGCTGGAGTGCAGTGGCACAATCATAGCTCACTGCAAGCCTTGAACTCCTGGGCTTAAACAATCCTCCTGCTTCAGTCTCCTGAGTAGCTGAGACTACAAGTGCACGCCACCACACCTGGCCGTATTAAAATTTTTCTTGGCAGAGACAAAGTCTCATCTAGGTTGGTCTCGAACTCCTGGCCTCAAGCGATCCTCCCACCTTGGCCTCCCAAAGTGCTAGGATCACAGGCACAAGCCACTGCACTCAGCCTTTTTGGCTCTTTTACCACATCTCCAGTGGAACGCTTTTTCAGCGTTCCATATGTTAGAGATATGGGCTCTCCCTTTTGTCCGTGCTTCCAGTAGTGGAATGGCACAGGAAAGGGTAGAAATCTAAACAAAATAGCACTGTATTTGGAAGCAGGAGAATAAGGGTCAGTTAGAGGCAATGTGTAGATGGTGTAAATAAAGGTGTCTTGTCCCTCAGTGCATCTTAGTTCATCCCAGTAGGCCAAAGATGAAAATTGTCTCCAGTTCCTAGTATTAACTACAAAAAAGGGCCACTCACTGTGTTTTTTCAGTGACAGTTAGCTATCAGTCTCCTAGATAGCCCTGAACTTTTAAGATACGATGCTGTGTTTTGATTAGAATTGGGCCATCATTCTACAGATTTTTTTTTTTTTTTTTTTTTTAGAAAGACCTAGCTTGGTCAGCAGAATAGAAAAACATCCAGAATGACATCATTTTGGTGAGCTTTGAAGGGAACAACCAAAGATGGTCAACACAACTGCTTATTCTTTTATTTATCATTTCACACCTGGTGCAGTCAGGAAGCTACATCTAAAAAACAATTTTCTCTTTAAAAAGAAAAACAACCCGTAGTCAGAAAAACACTCATTTGCTGTATAGCCGGAAGGATTCATTCATTGGAGCTGATTGTTCACATTTGTAGAATTTAGAATTTTGTAGATGGAAGGGGCCTTACACAGTTGAATTGGGTCTTCAAAAGGAAACAAAAGGCTCTTGCTTTCTGTATGAACAGAGTTCATTCACAAGATAGTTTTTCTTGATCTATGAGGAGTGATTTCAGACAATTAGCTAATTGGTTGAGGCAGGTGACCTGTCAGCTTTGCAGAGGGGACGTCTGCTCTCAGAGATCCACATAAAGAACACATCTTAAGCTTTCCATGACAGCCAAAAAGCAGCCCCATTAATTGTCCTATGTAATGGCCAGTCATAACCACAGATGAGGAGTGCATTTCACTGGAAAGTAAAACCGCGAAAATCCTAGCAGCTGCCAACAGCTGATCACTGCCACCATCAGCTCAGTGTTGTTTTGGGGTTTGAAATATTTCTTAATGATCTTCCAATTTGCTTTATTGTAGGGGGTAAGCGACCCTTCAGAAATAGCCTGCTGTTTATTCTTTTTTAAGTGTTATCAGATGCTTCACCTGTTGAAATGACACTTGTCTATTGTATAAAAATCAAGGGCAGGGCTTATTTGTGACTATCTTGAAACCCCAAATGGGTACAAAAAAAGAAAAGGGAAAGTTTCTGTAGAAAGTGCTAATTTTTCTGTATTTGAAATGTGAAAGAAATTCAGAGTGGAAGGAGGAGTAGACTTGTCAAGAAGGGAATCCAGAAAAGATAACTGATATGTGTCAATAAGTTGATCTCTTGGCCCCCAGTCTGAGAGCCATTGAAATTGGAGACATTGTTTTTGGAACATATTATTAAGATGTACCCAGAATGTGGAGTTTTGTGATGAGAATGTCTGTAACCACTGTAAGATGGCTGATCACTTCAACCAAAACAGCCACAGGGCTGGTCATTCAGAGACCTGGTTTTAGTACCACTGTGTGTATCCTTGTTAGTGTAGTAGTTAAGAGTCAGGGCTTTGGATCTGTCAGACATGGGGCTTGAATTCTATTTCTGTCACCTACCTACCTTATAACCTTGGCTAAGCCCATGGTAAGAATTTATCTCAGGAATATTTTCAGTTCATTTCTCTTTCAGTAAGAGAAAAGCGGATTGATGGTGGCTTAAACAAATAGTTCATTTTTCTCACATTACAAGAAGTCTAGAATAAGCAGTTGCCGCCTTTAGAGACTTGGTGTTGCAATCAAGGATGCTTATTCTGTCTTCCCATCCAGTCACCTAGTGTGTTGGCTTTCAACCTCACGGTAGCAGACAAATCAAAAGCCCCACATGGTTTCTACTTATGTCTTACTGTCCAGAACTGTCATGTGTGGATACCTCCACTTACTAGGAAAGTAAACGTTCTGCTCTTACAGACTCTATAATGAAGGCAAAACAGAAAGATGGGGATTGTAAATAGGTGTTATGTTATCCAGCCAACAGTGCAGTGTCTGGCAAAACAATTAATGTTAAATGCTATTATGATGATGATGGTGATAGATAACCCACTTCATTGTGTTCCTCTAAAGATTCAGTGATGTGATATTTGACATTTTATACTTCATGAAGTACTTTTATTTACCTATGTAAGGAGTTTGTTGGTAGTTATTGTTATTACATGTTTAGAAGTTCCTTGATGATTGATCCAAAGGAGAAAGGTCACCAAGGAAGGATGACATAATAGATCTTCACAGACCTGGCCCAACCCTAGGTCTGTTGCGTACAGAGCCTTCTCAGACCACCTAGACCCATAGCAGTTGCTCACCCTTCTACACTCCTAATATATTGTTTATGTGCTGATTTATATTTTAAAAATACACATGGATTCTTAGCTAGGTTTGGAACTCCTTAATTACAGGACCTACACAGAATGTGCCTTATGGAGTGTAGGGAGGAACTCAGTTGCTATTTATTTAGTTATTATTTTTTAGAGACAGGGTCTTGCCCTGTCACTCGGGCTGGAGTACAGTGGCCCAATCATAGCTCACTGCAACCTTGAACTCCTGGACTCAAGCCCTCCTCCCATCTCAGCCTCCTGAGTAGCTGGGACTAAAATAGCCACCACACCTAGCTATTTTTAAAACTTTTTTGTAGAGATGGGCCCTCGCTATGTTGCCCAGGCTAGTCCTTAACTCCTAGCCTCAAGGGATCCTCCCACCTTGGTCTCCCAAAGTGCTGGGATTATAAGTGTGAGCTACCGTACCTGGCCACTATTCATTTATTGACAGAATGCTTTCTACTTCTCACCATTAGCTGAATGTGAGGCAAAGCAGGGATAGGGAATGATTAGAATGATGCTCTCTTCCTTTATGGGGGAGGAATTTTATTTTCTTTTGCCCAATACTATTTGTTCTTTCTCCAACTTCCACCTTGTTCTTTTCCTCCTAAGAGAGTGGTTTGGATTATCAGAGGATAAGTATATCATTTCATTTTTTATTACTTTCCAGCCTTATTAACTAAGTCTTGACTCTTAGTTGTGGGGCATTTTGCCCTCCTTTCTTCCATTCAAGTACTAACCAGGCCCAACCCTGCTTAGCTTCCGAGATCAGACGAGATCAGGTGCATTCAGGGTGGTATAGCCATAGACATTGCCCTACTTTCTATAGGACAAAAATTCCTGACCCCTCACTGCCATCTCTGAGACTGCAACGAAAAGGAAACCCTTGCAAAGTTGCTTCTCTAGTGCCTTTTGTACACTCTGCCACTGTCCTTGTTTCTTTTTGTAGACTTAATAGACAACTGGTATAGGGTGAGGAAATCAAGCCCGTTGACTGAAATCTGCACTAAGATGTAACTGATTATTGATCTTTTGCTGAGACCAAATGCTAAGGATGTGTAGAGATCTTGGAACATGAAGGAAATAGATGTCTAGCATTTGGAGCATTTAGTAGCAAAGCTAGTTGCCCAGTCCAAGGTTCTTTCAACGTTTACCTGCTCGTGCTGTAGTCGTCAGAAGTCCATAGTGAAAGGTAGATGCCAGAGTAATCACAGCCAGGTTTCTGAGTAGTTGAATCCAATGGTTTTCTTCTTTTTACCATGACCCTGAGATTTTAGAAATAGGCATGAGTGGTTGCTAACATGTTTTAGTTCAATTTATATCACCTCTTAAGTCATTAATCCAATTATTCTGTTTATTTATTTGTTTCTAATAGTACAGATACCAAGAATTTTCTAACATCATGTTTGTCATACCCTTTGGCCACTTAATTTTCCCATACTTTTTATTCCTGTCTGTTTTTCACTGTTTGATGATAGTTGTTGTTTAAATACAACAAATGAAATGCCAGATGTGGTACCTGTATTTCTAAGGTCTAAAATAAACTTAATGTGCAGACATCCATATTATCTTATTATCTATTTACATTATAAAGTGCTTTATCAAGGTTTTACAGATTTAAGGTGCCAGTTAATTATCTTTCCTCTCTTCTGTTGTAAAGAAAAGGAGGAAGGAGTTAAATGGAGGTGAAGTTACCAGCTTTGCTCAAGACAGCCCAGTAGGTCCTAAAGTGTATTCTGGAGATGCAAGTCTAGGGGTACTCCCTGTAGTGAGAGAAATCTAAATCACCAAGCAGTGTGTAGAGTAAGACAAGAGAAAGCTGAGGATGAACTCTCAAGGAGCATAGACTTTAAAAGCATCCCTGTGAAGACTGAAAAGGAACACAGAAATGCAGGAAATGGTGGTAGCAAATAATCCAAAGGATTTAAAAGAAGCATTTAGGAAAGAAGGAGTGCTCAACTGCCTCAAATGCTGCCAAGAAATCAGGAGAGAAGAGCAGCAACAACAAAAGCACCTATGGGATTTTACAAAAAAAGCCTTAGATCACCCATGGTAAAAAACTTACTGTTCTCCCTGTCCAGGCCCCCTAGACTCTAATTGCATAGGACCACGTCATTTTGTTTTCCACTTTCACATCTGGCTTCCATTGGGTATAAAAATAAGCCACTCGAAGATCTTCAGCCTCAAATTACTCATTGTAATCCTGGAAGAAGAACTTATCAGTCAGTATGTGTCTGTGTATTTGGAGGATGGTTATTTAGAAGATTTTCCTTTGGAATTGGAGCCCAAAATTTCCTGGTGAGAGAACCCAAAATCACTAGATCAGGACTGTATTAATGGAGTGGCACAAAGTCTGCCAGGGTCCCGGGCAGGATCAGAAAACAACCCAGCATTACCCAACTCCCTTCTGTCGTTTATAGGACGTGCCTGTCTTCTTAAACTGAGATTCTTGATCTGTTGTCATTCAGTGCTGCAGGGGATGCACTGATGTTGGGACTCAATAAATGTTTGGTAAAATTAGGCTTCTGCAGGTGTAAAAAAAGGGAAGGCTCTGAAAATAAATTTCATCTTCAAATTTCTGCTCAGAACCTAGGATATGAGGAAACGCTCTGTGCCTGCTTCTGCCTGTAAGCAACTTCAGAAAGGTTCTTTCTCAAAATCAACAAACAGTATTCCCTAATAGCTACTTTTTAGTCTCCTACTGTTGCATTTAGTTTCCCTACTGTTCAAGCCAGAGCTATGACTTGTCCTTACTCACATGTGCCTTCAAGTGCAAATAAGTTTCCTGCATTCCATTGCCACCCCATGCAGGTTTTCCAATCCTTTAAATCTTCCTAGACTCTTAAATTGTGAGGTTTATTCCTTGATAACCAAAGTTCACTTAAGCATAGGATGTCATTCGTACTACTGTTGTATTTCTCTCTTTGAGTCAAGCAGTGTGTGTATGGCACTCTAAGGCTTTTACTTTCTTTCTGTGCTATGACGCTTATGAATAGTCAAGAACACAGCACTTGATAAATGTTGAGTTTAAATTTAAATCACACCAGGTACCCAATAAGCTTCCCCTCCCCCCCACCACCCGGCAAATAAAGCCAATGTTAAGCTGATCTCACTAGGTTGTTGGGCAGGAAGAGTCCCAAGCCTGGTGGTTTCCTCAGTCACTTCTTGAAAAACCAGGGGCCCTCACGACTGGCTCCCAATAGCATGTGTATTTTTAGTCCTGCTTTTCATGTAAGTTTCCCGTTAACTGCTTGCAGGAAATCTTTTCTTGAACATAATCTGCCCATTTCCTGAAGTCTTCCTCTCCGCATTGTGTCAGTTTGGGGATGAATCAAGTCAGCAGTTTTGGAGAGGGTTTGTTCTCTTCCCTGCCACAGCATCCCCCCTTTGTAGAATACCAGAAAGCTGCCTTTCTTGTCTTTTTCTAGGGTTGAAGGGAGGAGGGGCAAGCCCTTGGTGTGTGTCAGCCTTTTAGGCTGCCTGACACAAATGTCCTTTTGTATGTGGAGGGGGTATGTGTGTGTTTTTCCCCTTCCCAATGGTCACTCATTTATTAGGTCCGGATGGTGTCTTCTGAGCTATAAACAATGGTGTAGGAGATAAAGAGCTTCCTTAGTGAGGAAGCTGTGGTGGCAGCCACTGGTTTTCCTTCTCTGCCTCTGTCCCCCATCCCCTTTGTCTGTTGTGAATTTGGTCTGATTTAAGCCAGCCTAGGACCTCTGTGATCCCTCTGTAGGCCTGGGCCAGGCCTACTTCTCAAGGCCTTCTACCTTGAGAACTTCAAACTTGGAGAAAAGTTTTCTATGATAAGGATAACAATTCCTCATGTTTATACAATGTTGGTTTTTAAACATGTTATGTCTTTTGAAGAACTGGAATTCTGGCTTTGTTATCCCTTAAGAATGGAAGATTTGGATCAAAAGATATGTGTTTGAGTGCTGGCCCTGCTATTTAATACCTGTGAGACCTCAGACAAGTCATGGGGCTATTAACAGTTTCCACTTCAGAGGGCATTCCAAAGTTTAAGAAAATACATGTAAAGTGCCTGCCAGGTAGAAAGCACCCACATGTTAACCAAAAAAGGAGGAGGTGGTAAATGAGACAGTATCAGTGAATATGCTGTGCATAAAATCCTAAACATACAGTTACTATTTGGTTTGAGGACTAAGAATAAGCCTTTCTCTCCCCACCAAATCTACCCTTTCACCTGGGTTCTCATTCTGACCATTCCTTCCTTCTCTCAGTCATCCATCATTATGGGCTCTCATATCTCAAAGTAAACCACTCTCTCTTGAGGCCAGCCCCTAGCCCAGTGCTTGGCACGAAGTAGGGTTTAACATTTACTTGAATAGGTACTTATGAGAAAATCCAAAATGCAAACCCTCGTATTCCCCTTCCTTCCCATCCCCAGGGGCCTGCCCCTCATCACTGAAACTTATTTCTTGATTTTTATACTCAGGGATCAGTGTGAGAACCACTTTAAACAGGAAGGAATTTAATACAGGGAATTAGATGCTTACCAAATGGTAGGAGGAAGAGATGTACTCAACAAACATTTGAATGAGTGCCTACTGTATATGTCAGTTACTGTGCTAGGCAAAGGGAACACAGAGTCAGAAAAGAAGATGAGGCGTGCATTCCTTCATGGTAGTCTAGTAGGGGATGCAGAGATGAAAACAGTTACAAGATGATATTATAAATTCTAAAAGGAAAGTAGTCAAAGGAACACAGATGTGAGAGGTACATAAATCAGATTCAGGGATACAATGAGGATGAATATGAAAGGGCAGTCTACTCATGTGAAAAGTGTAAGAAATTTGTGTTACTATAAAGAGCCTACAAGGCTGTCCTTAAATCTCTGTAATCTCTTCCTCCCAATCACCTAACCTGTCTACACACAAGACCCCAAAATGTTCTTTATTTTTCCTAACATTTTTTAATGAAAATCTTCAAATATCAGCAAGATTGAAAGAATTCTACAATAAATGCCTGTATTTTGACCATTTAGATTCTGCCATTAATATTTTACTATGTTTGCTGTATCATGTACCTATCCATCTAGCTATTCCTTTGTCCATCCATTATCTATCTTTTTAAAGCATTTTAAGTAAATTGCAAACATTAGTACATTTCTCCCTAGATACTTCAGCATGCATATCATTCACTAGAGTTCTGTATTTGTTCAGTATTTTTCTTTGAGGTAAAATTTACATGGAGTAAAATTTGCAAATCTTAAGTGGGCATTTTTTGAGATTTAACAGAAGTGTAACTCAAGTGCCTGTCATACTATTAAACTTTACCATCACTCCAGAAAGTTTCTTCATACCCCCTCTCAAACAGTTCCCAACCCCATGCCACCCTCCAGAAGGAACCATCATTCTGATTTTCTTCCCACCATACATTAGTTTTGCCTGTTTTAGAATGTCGTATAAACAGAATCTGGTAGCATGTACTCTTTTATGTAAGGCTTCTTTCATTTAGTGTAATACTTTTGAGATCCATCCATGCTGTTGAATGTATTTATAGACCATTTTGTTGCTGTGTAGTATTCCATTTCATGAACATACCAAAGTTTGTTTATCCATTCTCCTTTGGATGGATGCCTAGGCTATTTCCAGCTTTTGGCTATTATGAATAAATCCACTCTGAACCTGTAATATTATTTTTAAGTAGACTTTTATTTTGTTCAAAAAATGTTAGAGCTGTAGAAAAATTGGGAAGGTAGTAGAGAGTTCCCATATGCTCCACACCCAGTTTTCCCTTTTATTAACATCTTACATATAATGTCCTTTTTAAGGCCTCCTTTGGCTTCATGTTTTTGGCTGGCTGCTTAATGGATTGCTCCTTGGGAAGACTACAAATGCAGTGCTACCGGTAAATACCCTGTAACGGGAAGTCGTTTTTGTCATCCCGTTGAGCTTATTCACCCAGAATTTATTTTATCAAATAAGTTGGGCTCAAGAATGCCTAGTGGTTGATGCGTATATCCATTTCTCAGTCTTGCTCAGGGAAGGGTCCCAGATAAGGTCCTGGGTTTACAGGTGAGGGTGATTTATGCTATACTTCCCAGTTTATGAAGCTCTTTAACATCCATTTCTTCATTTCAGTCAGTAAGGTATATATTATACCCATCTTATAAAGGAAAAACTAAGTTCAAAGAAATTAAATTACTTATCCAAAATCATATTGCTAGTTTGGTTTTTTATAAGAGTTTAGGGTATAAACCCAGCTCTTTCTTGCCCTTAAATCCTGATATATATATATATATATATATATATTTATTTCTATTCAAATTTTGAGACTCACCATTATTTTTCAAGGCAAAATTCAAACCATTCAGTACATCATTTAAGGACCACTGTGATTGGGATTCAACCTACTTTTCCATTCTCATGTTTTCCTGGGCCCCTATAGGCTCCAGAAACACTCAGTTGTATATCGTTTCCTAAATACTGCATGAGTATATCTCCATGCATTTTAATGATGGCTTCCCTTTATGTTTAGAATATTTTTTTCTTTCTTCCATCCTTCATATCTTGTCCCCGGAATTTGCTTCTGGGAATATTTTTCATCCTTTAAGACTCATCTCAGATTTTATTACTTTTATATGAAACATCTCTTGATCATGTCCCCCTCCCCACCCCCCAACCCATTCCCAGCTTGAGGTGCTTGGGGCCCTAGTCTGTTCTGTTCATATATTAGAATTTCAGTCCCCAGCAGACCCATTTGATATTAAGATACAAAAATAATTAAGACATGATCTTTTGAAATTACAAATTGTCTATTAGGGAGTCAGACGTGTACAGAAGTGATGATAATATAGCATGGGGATAAAAATGACCCAGATATAGATTTATTGAGTTCCACTGTGTACCCAGCACAGATGCTCAGTACATATTTGTAGAATTGTATTGAAAAATAGAAATGATGCATTTGGGCTAAGTAGGAAAGATCTTGAGCATATACAAAGATGGTGGTTTATCTACTGTGGTTAAAGAGCATAGAAAGGGTTTTTGCTCAAATAAATCTCCATCTAGTTTCTTTTTTTTTGAAACAGAGTCTCACTCTGTTGCCCAGGCTAGAGTGCCGTGGCATCAGCCTAGCTCACAGCAACCACAAACTCCTGGGCTCAAGTGATCCTCCTACCTCAACCTCCCAAGTAGCTGGGACTACAGGCATGTGCCACCATGCTTGGCTAATTTTTTCTATATATATTTTTTGTTGGCCAATTAATTTCATTGTATTTTTAGTAGAGACGGGGTCTCGCTCTTGCTCAGGCTGGTTTCGAACTCCTGACCTTGAGCAATCCACCCGCCTCTGCCTCCCAGAGTGCTAGGATTATAGACGTGAGCCACCGCGCCCGGCCAAAATCTCCATCTAGTTTCTTAACCTTCATCCCATCACTCTACCACCACTTTCTGCCTTTTCAATTTCTAGGCCTTCCTCCTACCTTCAACAAATCCTCAACAAGGTTATAAGACTTTTTTCCCCAAAACGTAACTCATGGGAAAATCTTACTGGGTCAGAATTGTGTCGTCTTCAGACATGTTTGAGAGTAGCAAACTGCAAAACTGAGTTCTCAGATGATTTAAACATTCTCTGTAATACCATTTCATATATTCAACAAAAGTTACCTGGCATCCTATTCTATGTTTGTGTCTATGTCTGAAAATAACAAAATGGACAAACTGTTACCCTTGACCTTAAGAAACTCACAGCAGAATGCAGACACCTTCACACACAAATTCGTGTAAGTAACATGAATCTTTTTTGGAAAAAGATAGGACAGTAATAGTTTAAAGTAACAATTTCTTTTCCTATAGGAAAGGCCTTCATGCTTTCATGGCCATAATATCAATTATTTGCTCTTCATTTAGGAGAAATGGTACAGAGGTGATTCAGTAGAGTTTACTATTATTACCTGTGACCACTATACATCATATTATAAGGAAATCCAAATAAATACAAAATGAAGTCCTCTTAAAAGTTTATCAATGTGAACTTAAATAATTTTCTCTTTTGAATGGTGTAACTGTTTTGTAGCCCTCCTCTGGCATCAAGTTGTGATATGATAGTAAATGAGACATTAATGTAAAAATGAGATTATAACACTTGTTCTATCTCACAAGGTTGGAAACATCTTCTATAAAAAGTAATGAAGAAGTGCTTTAGATATGGATATAGGATAAGCTATAAGATACAATTTCAGTGGAAAAAAAGCAAGGTGCATATAATATACTATGCTACTATTTATATTAAAAAGGGGAAATATTATACATATTTACTGTTCTGTGCATAAAATATCTCTGAAATTAAAGCACAAGAAACTGATAACAATGATTATCTCTACAAAGCAGAGCAGGATGGCCTGGGTTAGAGTAGGAGAGGCTTGTTATTATTTGCCATTTTATACCTCTAGATTCTTGAACCACATTGTTTCTTCAAAAATACGTATTTAAAAAGGAATGAATAAAAAATGGTTTGGGGATAGTTTACTACTAAAAGTTCATAGGAATAGATTATTGTGAATTTTCTTTTTTGTTAGTGATATTATTAATGTCTTATTTTCTGGTGAAATCATCCTTGAAGCATAATCTCTATATCTTGTGATTTGACTACTGACAACGTAGTGGTTGTCAGGGTGTTGCTAACTTATGTAATATTCTTAGAAATCTCACACTTTAGGTTGGTAATAGTTTCTGTGGTCAGAGGAAGGCACATCAGAGCACAGATAAGAGTTCTTGGGAACTTAGCATCATAAACTCTCAGGCCTGAAAGAACCAGAAATTCATTCTAGTCTACCCCTCATTGTATATTAGTATGTCCTCAGAAACATTCTTGCTCTCCAGTGTTGCTTGATATTATTAACAGAGTCTCATCAACATAATCGCTGTGCTGTCCAGAAAGATCACAGGGCCAGGAGTCAGATTACTTGGCTTCTAGTCTCAGCTGTGCCACTGATTAACACTGGCTTCAGGGAAATCACTTTCCCTCCCTGGGTCTCTGTTTCTTCATCTATAAAATCAGAGCATTGGACACTGTCATGGAAGGCAAGTACATAACATGGCTGTTGCCACTCCCCCTCCCCATCTGTGATAGACATCACTTCTTAGTTATTATGATGGAAAGCCACAGATGAAGCCTCAGAATCCTTCTCAACGCAGTCTTCCAGGCAACTGGAACCAATAGGTGGGCCTTGACTAACAAGATAAAAGTCATTCCCTTCCATCTCTAAGGTTCTCAAGTAGCAGCGTGCTGGTAAATATTTAATGACAAGTTCTCAAGGGAGGAAAAAAAGAAGAAGATGCCCTGGTTTGTGGCATTTGCCAATTTCCATGTTGTAAATAGTCCCTCCACAACTGATTTCAGACTACCAGTGTGAAGTCAAGTGGGTTACAGAATTCCCAAAAAGTTGACAATCTGCTTTCATGAGCTGATAGAAGGTGACTCTGGCTCATCATTGTAAAATCAGTGACTTTGGATTAACTGGCCATAGCCATAGTGAAAATGAAAATGACCATACTCCCTAGGGAATTTTATTCAGAGGCATAATTCTTACCTTGCATAGGCTTTTGGACTTTGGAAATACTTGGTTGTTATGAGACCTTGGTGAAATTATTGTATATTCATGAGCCTCAGTTATACTATCTGGAAAATGGAAATAAGGATTCCTATCCCATCAGCTTATAGTGAATAATGAGAGACTGCACATAAAGCACTTAGCATGGCACCTAGCATATCATTTGACCTCTAAAATGTTCCCCTTCCCTCACCAGTGTAGGAGACTAGTATGTTAGATTGTATCTTTATCCTTCCCATACTCCTGAAGGGCTAGTGCTTTCTCTCCAGCCCCTTTCCTTTTCTACTATACTCCCTTGACATTCCCTTTTCCTCTGTCTCTCCTCTGCTTTATTGTACTTAATCTTTCTGGGCGGAATATAAATATTTAATCTTCCCTGTTCCTAATGTTTTATCTTGTTTATCTATCCAGTCCTCTTTTAGTAGTCTGAGATTATAGACACACTTGTTGGTCTATAATAAGCCCTATATAAGTCTCTTGCATTGTCTGCCACAACACCATGAACAAATACGTGCTGTTAAGTTCCCCATTCTTGTGATCAAACTTACATCAAGGTTGATGTCAAAAGGAGCTTTTATTATGTGAGTACAGAAGAGGCAGCTAAAGATCAGTCCAGAGTGTGGTTTGATACTTGTATAATCATAACTGCTAGTATGTACTCATGACCAAAGACCCAACAGCAGGTAGAAATAATTTCACATTTTAAGAACGTGTCATTTTTACGCAAGTAGTATACTTCTCAAAAGATGTCCACAAACTAAATTTTCGTTAAAACACACCATCTTCTCCTTCTTCCAGTATAATGTTTATAAAATTACAGGTCTTAGAGGGAATATGGTGTAATCTGGGCTGCATCTCCTAAATACAGACATCAATTCTCCACTTACTAAGCACATATACTGTGCTTCAGACACTGCTGTGGGCTAGGAGTAAAAAGACATGAGACATAGTTCCTGCCTGCAAGGAACTTATGATCTCTAGACAAGAGATAAGTCAGCCAATAGGTATAACACGGAATGATAAGTGCAAGGAATAATAGAGGTAAGTGGAGGTGTTACAGAACATAGAGGGGGTGTTTCCGTCAGCCGGGGATGGGTGGAGGATTGTGAGAGAGCATCCTGGAAGGCGTGTGTGGGAAAACTCTGTTCTTCTTTGCTCTCTCTCAGCACCTGGTACTGACTGGGCTAAAAGGTTAGTAAGTCCTTGGTACAGGGGCGATCACGTCCACTCTCGTTGCTTCAGTTACCATCCCTATTTGCTAATGACTTCCAAATTTATATCTCTAGATGAACTCAGTGTCATCTACACTGTACTAAATCTCTGTGCTCCAGGAGACCTGCCTCAGTAGATGTCATAGTTTGCTCAAATGTGGTTAGTCATTTAGTAAATTATTTTTATAGCAGATCTTGTTTACATTGTATACTAGGACTGGTGAGAAATTCCAATTTCTTTCATTATATCTGATTCTGACAAGAGCCATAGAGATCAACATTACAAAGCCTATGGGTAAGTTACAGGGAGAAACATGAGGGGAAAAAAAATGCCTAAAGAATAGAAACTTAACCACTTTTCCCCTACTAGTGCTGCAATATGTATTTTCATGCATATATCTTTTTCTTTCCTTTGAATTATTATCTTAAAGTCAGTTGCCAAAAGTGAGAATTATTAGGTAAAAGGCAGTGAATATGGCTCTTGAAATGTTGCCAAATTGTTTTCCAAATGCATTGTACCAACAAATAGCCCACAAAAACCCCTGAGCAATGTATAAGGGTATCTGTTTTATCACACTCTTACCACCACTGAGAAGTGTCATTAAAATGTTTTTGCTCATTTAATGAGGGAAATAATGGTTCTTCCCCATTCCTTTTTGTTAATGTTTGGTCTTTTAAATCTGATTCTTCATGGCTGCAAAGACTTGTCCAGAGGCTGGGGGCTCACAACCTCAGCATCCTCCAGGGCACAGCATCTCTGTTGTGCAGCGGTAGGGAGGGGCAGTGGTGGGGAAAACGTAACACAAACCACACCATTGTTAGGGGATGAGGTCGCTGGGATAATGCTGTGAGAAGGGATGAAAAGAACGATTCTCCATTCTTGATTGTTGTGATTTCCAAGGATGAGCCAACAGCCCCAGCACGGGAAGGGATGGGTCTTTACTGCCTCCAGATGCTCCCTTTTCCAGTGCTGCTTCCCACTGATTCTGCTGAGAAAGGGTGAGGGATAGCATAGCAGCTGAAACAGATTAATTTTTATGCCAGTTTCTTCCCTTTAAGGGATTGGCCTGGACCTGGGGACATTCAGAATTAGAAACTGTTTAGGAATAAGAACATGGTTCAGGGTCCATAGTGTGTAAGAGCCAGCCTTCTGGAGTCCGTACACCATTCCTACTTTTATCTACGGGAGCTGCTTGAGGGAAAAAGAGCTTTCTTTCCTCTCCTTCCCCACTGCCACTGCCTTCATTCAGGCCGTCATCCTGTTATGTCTGGGCTATGGCGGTGGCTTCCTATTTCCCTTAATCTATCCTCATCTGCATTGTTACCAAGTGGTATTTCTACCATGCACATTGGACCTTATCACTCCCCAGTTTAAATTGTTGGTGGTCCTCCACTGCCTTCAGGATGAAATCCAAGATCCTTTTCCCAGCTTTTGGGGTCATTTAGCAGTCAGATCCCAAACTGCCTTTCCAGCGTGGCTCACACCTCTCTTCTGAACTGTTCCGGGACCCTGATTAGTGAATGCATTCTCCGTAACGTGCTTGTGCTGGTCCCACTGCCCTGATGGCCCTAATCCTTCACATCCCTCCTGAGAGGGCAGGGCCCTTCAGTTATCACCCCTTTGGATTGTTCCTGGATTTCCTCTGGTAGTTAAGCACTCATGTTCCTATAACCCTATAGTACCACCTACACACGAGATTGTGATTTCTGTCGTTTCTCCCCAAACCAAGAATTATCGCCTTTCTTTTGTATATTTCTATTTGTGAATCCCCAGCCCTTAGTACAATATTTTGCACATAATAAATACTCTAAAACTGCGGTCCCCAACCCCCGGGGGTCCGCAGCCTGTTAGGAACCAGGCAGCACAGGAGGAGTTGAGCAGCCAGTGAGCAAGTGAAACTTCATCTGCATTTACAACTGCGCTCCTCATGTTCGCATCACGGCATAAGCTCCACCTCCTTTTAGATCAGCCGCAGCATTAGATTCTCATAGGAGCACAAACCCTACTGTAAACTGCACATGCAAGGGATCTAGGTTGTCCTCCTTATGAGACTCTAATGCCTGGTGATCTGAGGTGGAGCTGAGGCAGTGATGCTAGTGCTGGGGAGTGGCTGCAAATACAGATTATCATTAGCAGAGACATTTCGCTGCACAATATATGTGCTTGAATCATCCTGAAACCATCTCCCCCATCCCCCAATCCATGGAAAAATTGTCTTCCATGAAACTGATCCCTGGTGCCAAAAACATTGGAGACCACTGCTCTAAAATGTCTCCTTTCCTGCCTTTCTGCTATTCTTAAGCTCTTTAACCTTCAATGCATTCATATTTTTAGAGCTAAAAGGGCATGTAATGAAGTTTAGTCCTGTTATTTTTTGTAGAGACAGGGTCTTGCTTGTTGCCCAGGCTGGTCTCAAACTCCTGGCCTCAAGTGATCCTCCAGCCTTGGCCTCCCAAAATGCTGGGATTACAGGCGTGAGCCACTGTGCCCGGCCTCTTCTTCTATTTTAATAGTCGACAAAACCAAAGCTGAGTGAGGAAAGGAATTCACCCTGGGATGTGTAGCCTGGTTCAATGGCAGAGCTGTTAGGGCTGAGAAGCTTAGGCAGCTTGAAAAGAATTTTGAAATAAAGGATTGCATCAGAAGGAAAGAAAGGAACAAAGATTCATTGCCAGGTCGTTTGCTGAATGCTTTATATTAATATGTTACCTTTTTAAAAAAAAATAAAAACTCTTTTTTTTTTTAGATTGTGGTAAAATACACATAACAAAATTTACCATGTTAACCATTTTTAAGGGTATATACTTCAGTGGCATTAAGTACATTCATGTTGTTATGCAACCATCAGCACCATCTATCTCCAAAACTCTTTTCATCTTCCCAAACTGAAACTCTGTACTCATTAGACTATAACTCCCTATTCCCCCCAGCCCCCGGCAACCACTGTTCTACTTTGTCTCTATGAATTTGACTACTCTAAGTACATCATATGAGTGGGCTCATACAGTATTTGTCATTTGTGACAGCTTATTTTACTCAGCATAATGCCTTCAACATTCATGTTGTAAATGTGCCAGAATTTTCTTCTTTTTTAAAGCTGAATAATATCCCATTGTATGTATATACTGTGTTTTGTTTCTCCCTTCATCCATCAGTGGACACTTGGGTTGCTTCTGCCTTTTGGCTATTGTGAATAATGCTGTGATACACACAGGTGTACAAATACCCGTTCAAGTCCCTGCTTTCAATTCTTTTGAGTCTATACACAGAAGTAGAATTTCTGAATCATATGGTAATTCCATTTTAATTTTTTAAGGAATTGCCATACTGTTTTCCATAGCAGCTATACTATAGCAGCATCCCCACCAACAGTGTACAAGGGTTCCAGTTTCTCCACATTCTCACCAACACCTATTTTTTTTAAATATATAATAGCCATCTTAATGGGTGTGAGGTAGTATCTCATTGTTGTTTTGATTTGCATTTCCTAATGATTAATGATGTGAGCGTCTTTTCATGTACTTGTGTACTCGTTGGCCATTTTTTCTTTCTTTTGAGACAGAGTCTCTCTCTGTTGCCCAGGCTAGAGTGCAGTGGCATCATCATAGCTCGCTGCAACTCCTGGGCTCAAGCAGTCCTCCTGCCTGAACCTCCTGAGTAGCTGGGACTATAGGTACACGCCAACATGTCTAATTTTTGTAGGTTTTTGTTTAGTTTTGCCTTTTTTTTTTTTTATTGTAGAACTAGGGTCTGTCTCACTCTGTTACACAGGCTGGTCTCAAATTCCTGGCGTCAAGTGATCCTCCTACCTCAGTCTCCCAAAGTGCTAAGATTATGGACACGAGCTACCACACCTGGCTTCTTTTGGTCATTTTTTATATCTTCTTTGGAGAAATGTCTGTTCAAGTCCTTTGTCCATTTTTTAGTCAATTTGTTTTTGTTATTGTTGTTAAGTTGTAGTTCTTTTATATATTCTGGGTATTAACCCCTTATAACCCCTTATAAGAGATATGATTTGTAAATATTTACTCCCATTCTGTGGATTGTCTTTTTACTCTGTTGATTGTATCCTTTGATTCACAAAAGTTTTTAATTTTGACATACTCCAGTTTATCTATTTTTTTCTATTTTTGCCTGTACCTTTGGTGTCATATCCAAGAAATCATTGTCAAATCCAATGTCATAAAGCTTTTCTTCTATGTTTTCTTCTAAGAAGTTTACAGTTTTTGTTCTTACATTTTGGTTTTTGTTCCATTTTTTAGTTAATTTTTTATATGGTATAAGATAAAAGTCCAACTTATCTTTCTTGCATGTGGATATCCAGTTTTCTCAGCACCATTTGTTGAAAAGTTATGCTAGTTTATTTTATATGGATGAAAATCCTGCGATGTTGGCCGGGCGCGGTGGCTCACGCCTGTAATCCTAGCACTCTGGGAGGCC
>VBSM01001265.1:41348088-41375959 GCA_008086735.1 Cheirogaleus medius | reverse complement strand
AAAAAAAAAAAAAAATCCTGCGATGCTTTATAACTATCTTATAGATGAGAAAACAGAAGTTGAAATATCCCTGAGGATATCCTGAAAGCAGGCCCCTTGGTAACCTTGGCAGGCCAAAGACATAAAAAAAGGAAAAAAGGCCATTTATGATATAAGGCGAGGAGACAGAGAATGGACAGAGAGGAAAAGCAAAGCAAAACAATACAAGATTTAGTAGGTATCAGCCTGAGCAGAACTTTGCAGAGTGCTTGGTGTTCCCTTCAGAGCCCTCCTCCCTCTACTCTTTACTCTCCCTCTTCCTTCTCAGACTCTCTCAAGTAGCTTCTTCAGTTTGCTGTCCCTTTTGAAACTCTTTGAAAGCTTTTCCACAGTCTGTCCCCAGCCTGTTTTCTCGGCCTTGTCTGCTGTCTCCTGTCCTGCCACTGTGAACCCATGGTGGAGCTGTGTTAGTTCTCACTGCTCCTGTAGCGAGCCCTGCCTTTACACACACGGTCGTTCGACTGACTTTACCTTTAGTGCTTGACTGTCTTTCTCCAAGGCCTGTGGAGAGCGGGGCACATAATCACCTGTTTCCCAGGAGCATTGTAACACGGTGGGTGCTCAGTAGATGTGTCAAAAAGATGACTAAACAGACTGTTTTTGTTCATCTGCGTAATCATTCAGCATATGCATTATAGGTTTACTTTCAGGGACTTAAAAAAATCATATGACATGGTCTCTGCCTATCAGTGATTGTGGTCTAGTTGGGAGAAGACCAGGTACTTTCTTGTACACTTATGCTTTAATATTCTGTATACCATGTAATCTTTATAACTTTCAATGAATGACAAGGAGGACTGATTTTCATCTCCATTTCATTATTAAGATACTTTAGCACAGAAAAGTTAAAGGATTAGGCTGAGATCACATAGCTAGCAGGAGGTTGAGATGGGACTTAAACCTAGGGTGACTGACTTCATGCAAGATGTTTAACCACTTTAAGCAACTCAGTTTGTTCACCCATAAGATGAATATGGTTGTGTTAAAAACCAGACCATGTATGTGGGGGAAGAGTTTAGCACAGTACTGACACATCATATAGATGCTCAAATGCAAGCGACTATTATTCTCTCTGCATCTCATGTTTTTGACACTAACACACTTCCTGTGTATTACTTTGGAAAAGAGGCTTGCAAGTACCATCACAAATGTTTTTGCCCCAGACTGTTAGGAATATTAATAATTCCTCCTGCTTTACATGTTAGTCCTATGTAAAGCACCTCACGTGATGCCTGCCTGACTCAGGGCTCAGTGAATGGTTCCTCTATTTCCCCTCCTGGCTTTGTGCTTTTATGGGTAAATTACTTGGAGCCTGATACTCCTAAATTCAGAGGCTAAGGAATAAACCAGCTAGGACTAGAACTTAGGTTTCTACCATATTTTTCGTGCTGTGGGTTCTTTTCAGTTACTCTTTCTGAGTTCTCTTTCCTGTGTTCTCTTCACATTTTTTTGGTAGTTGGGTTTAAGTTAGTAGGATCACTGAGGCATAGTAGAAACTGATCTGTACTGATGTCTTATTTTCAATTTGTAGAGGCCCCAGGGTACTTGTGTGATACATGGCGCTGTGTAAATTGAAATGCAACTAAGGGTCTCTTCAGTGTTTCTTAAATTAAGTTTATTATGTGTGGTAATTTGCACCTAGAGGCTTTTGTTGTTATTTGTTGTAGTGACTGTGGCAGTAATGAGCCTGCTCCCAGAACAGCTTGGCACATGCCCCATAGACAGTTTGTTTGCATTTGGCAGGACTCCATGGTGTACCCTGAACAAATGAATCAGCCTACTTGGGGGCTGGGGAAACTGATTCATAGGGAGGCTGTGGATCTTGCTCATGATCCCCCATGATCCTGAGACGCGGGAATATCAGAGAGTTCTGTGTCCTGTTCCTAGCTGGGTTATTCCTTAGCCTCTGGATCTAGGAATATCAAGTCCCACGTAATTCACCCATAAAAGCACAAAGCCAGGAGGGGAAGTAAAGGAACCATTCATTGAGCCCCGAGTCAGGCAGGCATCACATGAGATGCTTGACATAGGACTTGCATGTAAAGTAGGAATGGGTGTTACTATTCCCAACAGTCCAAGATTCTGATTCAGTCTAAGGTCTATTTGTTTTATCATGGTGGGTAACAGTGTTTATCTGGGAGCTGTATCCATCCAAACTATGCCAAGAACTAAAAAAAAAAAAAAAATATGCTAAAAAAAATCTTTAGAGTGATCCCAGAGAACACATACTAAGGCTTGTACACATCTGATTCTTATGACAACTTATAAACAGAGCAGGTGACACTTTCCTCGTGAATCTTAGGCCAAGGAGCTTGCCTGGGGAGGGGGTGGGCAGGTCACACAGACCAAGGACTGAACCCAGGATTTCTGATAGATCACCACTCAGAGACTCCCTAAATCTAAGGTTTAACATGAAACAATATATCATGTAATAATTTTTTGTTTTTGGTTCCTGCTTCTACCACCCTCATCAGGAGTTGGGAACTTCAGACTTGGAAAGTTGCAGTAGTTTCTATCTGAGAGATGTGAGGCTGGTCTGAGGCAGGTCTTAGTTAGTGAAAGAGCACAGAAGACAGAGTCAGGAGTCCTTGCTTTGCTGCTTTATAACTTTATATTTCTGTGGTTAAGTGACTTAACCACTTCATGTCCCCAATTTCTTCATCTCTAAAATGAGATAATATTACTCATGGGATAGTTATAAGGTTGAAATGAACTAAAATATGGAAAGTGCTTAGTATAGTGCCTGACACAGAGTAAATACATGTTTTTGTTATTATAGTAAAGATCACACAGCTTAGAGAAACCCCAAAATCTCCCTCTTGTTTCCCTCATGCTTTCTTATTGAAGAACTATAAGGGAAATAACCTACCCGTTTTTCCCTCCCTCTCTGTCTCTCTCTTAACTCCACAGGTCATCCTGGCTTAGAGTTTACAGTAAACAACAGGGGACATTCAGTTGGTTGTGGCCTCAGTTCAGGGCATCTTATGTAACGTTCTGCCCTGTGACATAGATCCAAAAAAAGAATTGTTTCCAAGCCTGGACTTGGAAGGGAGATTGGTATTCTTAGTCATTTGCAGCAGGGCACAAAGCTGATTTCTGTCAATAGAGCCAGCACTGTTCATTAAGTAAAACTGTCTTTCCTGTCCTGATGCCTTCTACCCCATTTCAGGGCCTCAGGGGTCTGGCCTCCATGTGACTTGACCTGACTGAGCTTCAGCAGGTACCTCTTCTTGGGGCCCACAACCTCCTCTCGACTGCCACCTCTCTCCAAGTCCAGCTGCCAC
Source organism: Cheirogaleus medius (assembly GCA_008086735.1). Classification (NCBI taxonomy): domain Eukaryota; kingdom Metazoa; phylum Chordata; class Mammalia; order Primates; family Cheirogaleidae; genus Cheirogaleus; species Cheirogaleus medius. The sequence continues at coordinate 41,372,636 of VBSM01001265.1, read as the reverse complement.
AGGCTTTCTAGGTGTCTGGGTACTCTAGTAAACTAATTGCATCTTACATATTTCTAGACAGAATTAACATATAGACAAATGTATTCAGACAGTGTAAAAGCAATATAATAAGCAGTACCAACACCACTGCCCTGGCCCAGGGTCTGGCACAAAGCAGTGGCTCAATGAAAACTTGTTGAATAATTTATTACTTTTAGTGTAACACATTTGCCATCCTAAATGTGTGTGAAGCCCAGTTCAAACGCTACCTCTTTTGTTGAACTGTTCTCATGTCAAATATAAACTCTCCCTCTTCTATAATAGAACTTTAGAGGAAAGTTTATATATGTAAAGTTTATATGATAATATTTGTTTAGGAAAAGAAAAAAACCTTTCAATCTTACTACCTCATTTTGTTCTCACAACAACCCTGTCAGGATTATCATCTTCACTTTGTAATTGAAGAATCTGAGACTTAGGTATATGGAAGAGCCCAAGTTTATGCCATTCTTAAGTAGTAGAGCTGATCCCAAAACTTACTTTCAAGCATATAAAAAGTACCTAATAAATGTGCAATAAATATGAAGGGAAGAAAAAGAACTTTTATATATTAAATTACTTCTGTTTCAATATGTTATTACAGGTGGATATATACTTCATTTAGTCGTGTCTGTGTTTTAATGTCCCCGCTAGAACAGAAGTCCTTTTCATTTACGAACTGGACTGTCTTGTACTGCTGCCTGTGCGTCATAGAACTTCACTTATAAGTAATGAAAGTAAATTGCCGATTTTAACAGGGTTCTTCAATGCCAGAATCAAAGGGGTGACCAATGGCAGAATTTTATACAAAATCAGCATAGAGAGAGAAAAAGGTTTTAGTGGGGAAACAAATCAGACTATTTTCCTAATGAGAGAGCTTCCTAATGAGCCTTCTTAATTTTGTTAAGGTGGAAGGACATACCCCCAAGGGTCCTCTTTCTGAAGGTTTATACCAGGCTCGTGGTTTGTAGCACTGGGCTTTACCCTTTCCCATACCTGAAGCTGCAGCTCTAACACAGAGCACAGTCAAGGACAGTGATGCTGGAACACTACAAGTCCTGGCCCACGGTCCTCCTTGGCTAAATGAGATTCATCACTATTAATATCTGGGTTTCTATTAATACTCCCTTTTCACTGTGAGTTAATTTAAATCTTCTGTTCTCTGAGCTATTCTCAACCACACATTCTTGGGCCTGGGCCTGGTTCCCATTTTTAGATCATAACTTCCATTTTGTTTTTTGTACTTGCAGAAATAATGGGAACTCTGCCTTCATTGTTTCTGAGAGCAGGGGTGGGGCTCTATTGGAATGGTAGGTGAGACAATTCTTTGTTAGGTAAGACTGTCCCTTGCAGGATTTAAGGATAGTATACCTGTTCCCTGACCTCTAGTGCTTGTAAGGCTCCCAAGTCATTGTGACAACTCACCCCCCACCACTCACCCACCCACCCCTCTCTCCCTTCCACTCGCGCGCGCGCTCTCTCTCTCTCTCTCTCTCTCTCTTTCTCTCTTTCTCACACACACAACTTCCCCCGCCCCAGGTGGGCAGTACCACCACTGGTTGAAAGCCACTGTAACCACATGCCTTTCACTGCCACCCTTGATCTCTGTTGTTGACATAAGTCCCTATCCAAGGTAGAACTAGGAATGGGGAGGTTCCCCTCTACATCTTGAGAAAAGAAGCTTTTCAGCTCCCCAGAGCTCCCAGGTCTGCAAAGTATAGAGGCAAATTAGGGCTCTGAAATCAGAGCTCCTTGGGGATTGGGCTGCTGAGATCAGTTGAATGTCACTGTTGCTCTGTCAAGACCAGGTTTCACGACAAGATTTTATTCTCTTAAAATTACGTGAGGGCCAAGGTTGGGAAGGCTGGGACTGGGGAATGACTGTTGGTGAGTTACGGGGTTTCTTTTTGGGTGATGAAAATATTCTGGAATTAGATAGTAGAGATGGTTGTACAACCTTGTGAATATACTAAAAGCCGCTGAGTTGTACGCTTTAAAGGGTAGATTTTATGAATCATATCTCAGTTTTCTTAAATCACATGGGTCTGCTACTCTTAGTATTTCTCCACCTATCACCCAGCTTCCCAAGCGTAAAAGTTAAAAATCTTACAGTTACTTTCAACTCTTCTCTTTCCCTCAGTTTCCATTTCTAATGGTTCACTAAGGCCTAACTCCTAAGTAATCCCCAGATTCCTCCCTTTTTCTCTGTCCCTACTGGCAGTGACCTCGCTGAAGCTCTCCTCTCTTGCCTATTCCATTGTGACCAACTCTTAATTTCTCTTCCTGTCTCTAGACTTCTCCCACCTTCATCATCTTTCCAGGGTGCCTCCAATTATGTCTTCAATTTTTTATTGTGAAATGCAATACACATATAAAAATTATATAAAATATATAGTACTATACAGGAAATACCCATATAACCAGCATGCAAGATGTGGTGACTCACGCCCATAATCCCAGCACTTTGAGAGGCCGAGGCCAAAGGATTGCTTGAAGCCAGGAATTTAAGGCCAGCCTGGGCAATATAGTGAGACCCTGTCTCTACAAAAAATTATCCAGGCATAGTGGTGTGTACCTATAGTTCTAACACCTCAGGAGGCTGAGGCAGGAAGACCTCTTGAGCCCAGGAGTTCGAGGTTGCAGTAAGCTGTGATCATGCCACTGCACTCCAGCCTGGGCAACAGAGTGAGACCCTGTCTCCTCCCCCCAAAATTGTTAGCATCTCAGAAACCCCTGAATGTCTCTTTCCAATCATAGTCATCTTACTCCACTCTATCCCCCTCTTCCAAATATCATGACTTTTGTGGTAATCATGTCCTTGCTTTTGTTTATAGTTTTACCATAAGTGTGTGTATTCTCAAGGAATGTTGTTTTGTCTGTTTTAAAACTTGGTGTAAATGAAATTACATTTTAACTCATGCTGCTTCTTTCAACTTTATGTTTGTCAGATTTCCTCATGTTGTTGTGTATAGCTCAGTTATATTTTCTTAAAACTTAAGATCTGATCCTGTTCCTTCCAGTCACATAGATGCCAGGTTCAAACTCATTGACGTGGCAGCATTCAAGGTCCCCCATGATCTTATCTTAACCTGCCTCTCCAGCCTCATTTGCTATGATCTCTCCCTCAACATCCTTTCCTGTAATCATGTTGAAGAACTCACCGTCTCCATAAGATGCCATGTCTTTCTCTGCCTCCTGTGCTTAAAAATCTAGACTATCTTTTTACTCTTTCATCCTGGCATATTCTTTGACTCCCTTCTCAAAGTAGAATAGTCTATTTCTGCATTATGTAATTCTTCATACCCTCTTTCCCCTTGTTAACACTTACAATATGTCTTGTATTAGGATAACAGTTAATTAAGCATGTGCAGTGAGCCAGGTGCTGAGATTGGACAGGTACAAAGTAGATGCTCAGTAATGTTACTTTATGCCCCACTTTGCATAGATGTTCAGTTGAATTCTTTGCGGGGGGCCAGCATTCCACCTATAAATCAGCAGCATAAGGGATTGTAAACTACTTTAAGCCACTCTGGAGCATCTTTCTGAAACCTTTCCTCCTGGTCACATTTCTGGCTAATGTGAACAATCTCTCAGGTATCTGGAATCTCTAAAAGGGGCTTTTGTGCCTCAAGAGGAACTCCATCATCTCTTTATATGTTGTTTAATGTTTAATTTCAAAACATTAAAAATTAATTTTTATTGTACATTTAAACATTATTTACAAATTTGGTTAAATTATCTTAAGTAATATAATTGCAATTACAAGTTTAGTTTGGCTGATTCTCTTTTATACTTCAAAAATCTTAAACAGTAGATAAAACATATACAAATACAATGATTACAAATCTTATTTGTTTACTTATGCTTAATCTTGTTCTAAAACATCAACACTTTCTTTGTCTTCTTGCTTGTTTATGTGCTCTCCTAGGGTTCTGTTATGCTTATTTTGATAACTTCCCAAGATTTAAGTTATGTAATTTGACTTTCCCGGGGAATAACCTAACCAGGATGAAAAGTGAAAAAACAACTTCTCAAATTGGCAAAGTCATGGGAACCAGATTATAAACTAATTGATCCTTGAGTTGAGGCACATGGTTTGGTTGCTTTCTCAGGGTGATTCAGACCCCTGCCACTGGTTATGAGACTAAGCTTCCTTTTTCTAAATGAACTTTAGTTGTTACATCAATATGACTTTAGTTCATGCCTTTCACAAAGGTTTTACTTTTTTATAATTTAGCTTCTTATCTCCAAATGAAGAATTTTTTTAGTCTGTCACAGCCAGAGTTATAAAACAATGTCCGGTTATTATGATATAGTGACCTGAATGTTAGTGTTGTTCAGAACTTACTTATACCTCAGTAGTATCACATTATAATTAGTGATGCATATGGAGCAGTGGTTCCCAAAGTATGGTTCCAAAACCAGCAGCATCAGCATCTTCTGAAGACTTGTTAGAAAATGCAAATTCTCTGACTCTTCTGACCTTCTAAATCAGAAACTCTGGGGACAAGGCCCAGAAATCTGCATTCTAATAAGCATGCATGCTAATGGTTCAGAACTACTTCTAGAAGATGCAGGAATAGTTCATGGAATTATTTCTCCTCTACAAGCTGAAATATTATCTTGGAACATACTGTTGTACCCTTACTCTGCTTGGTCAGTGTACATGACCACCAGTGCTTTTTTAACTGTGTGAGTACCTTTTTGGTTGGCTACTATATATGATCACCAGTGCTAATCAGTCCTTCTTATTCTTCGTACAATTTCTTTTTGTTTTTCCTGTACTTCTTACTTACTCATAGTTCCCTGTGTAGATTCTATCTTTGCTTGTACAGATAGAAACAGATACACATCTATAGTTTATATAAGCTATATTGCTTAATAGAAAAAAGGAAATGCCCAATGTGTTGACCCCCCTGCTTATCAAAAATCAATAAAAATGCCAAACAAATCCCATTTGTATTAGGCAGCCTTCTGCAGATTAACAGAACCAATAGAATACACATACAGATGTATGAGGGGATTTATTATGGGAATTGGCTCACGTGATTATGGAGGCTGAAAAGTCCCACGATATGCCATCTGCAAGCTGGAGAGCCAGGGAAGCTGGTGGTGCAGTTTAGCCCAAGTCCCAAGGCCTGAGAACCAGGCAAGCCATTGGTACAAGTCCTGGAGTTTGAAGGCCTAAGAACCTGGAGTTCCATTGTCCAGGGGCAGAAAAAGATGGGTGTCCCAGCTCCAAAAGAGAGAGCAAATTAGATTTTCCTTTGCCTTTTTGTTCTTTCCAGGCCCTCAACAGGTTGGATGGTGCCCACCCACGTTGGATGAGGGCAGATCTTCCTTACTCAGTCCACTCATTCAAGTGCCAGTCTCTCCTGGAAACACCTTCACAGACACACTCCAAAATAATGCTTTACCAGCTATCTGAGTGTTCCTTAACCCAATTGATACCTAAAATTAACCATCACACTATTATAGTCACCTTTCTTTTATATTAATAAAAGAATGCCATATACTTTATTTATTTGAATATCATGAATTCATATTTCCACAGGTTCAAATTACTTATAAAACTTAAAATGTTACAGCTTGGCAATGGGAGCCCCTTTAAATTGAGTCCTTTTAACTATCAACAGTCTTTAACATTTTTTCTGTGATATATTACAAAGCACCCGTGCTTTTATTATTGAATAAGAAGACTGTTCAGGCCTACCTTAATTATTATTTTTTAATCCATAGCATAGAATGAACACACCCCCAAAAGAGTTCTGATTCCTTTGGTAGAAAATAATACAAAGGACCCACATTCAGGACTGTGGGTACACACGAGAACTTGTAGTGTTCATAAGAACTGTTGTTGCCACAAGCCACTCTTAGTGCCTAAGTTGGAAGGTTAATTTTTTCAAGTTTATGAGTTCATGTAAGAGTGCTGAAACTCATATTTTTCTTAGAATGGGTGGTTTTATTAACCTAAATTAAGACTCTTCTGTAGATACTGGAAAGGAAGTATTTTTAATTACCTGCTGTGGTCTCCGGCACTGAATTATGCCCAAATACAGGGGTGGTAAGGGGCACACATTCAAAACTATTAGAAGATAAACATTTATATTTATAGAGAATACTTTTTAAAAATATAAATACCTTTTTTTTTCCTTTTTATAACTATATGAGGTAGGTGGAATTTGGTCCGTATTACAGATGAAGAAACTAAGGTTCACAGAGATTAAGTGATTCCTTCAGGTCACACAGCTAGTAAGTAAAGGCTGGAATTTGAAACTATATCTTTAGATTCCAAATCCTGTTTATTTTCCACTGTACTGTGCATCCTTTCAGTCTCTGCCTTTAGGAAGCTTACAGAAACCCTTGTGTACCTGAAATAACATAAATAACATTCATGATGAAACTCAGAGCTATAAACTATGTGAAATCTCTGCTCATGATACAGGCAAAGAAGGGTGCCTAGAAATAAAAAGACTAGGTAATTTTTACTTCTTAAGATGAAAAGGTCCTAGTACTCTATTTTCTGAAGCGTCCAGCACCTACCTCCACACAGAGAGACAACTCTGAACCTGCTAAGTGGCCAACACTAGATCATAAAGTTATAAAGAAGGCTTCAGGGCATCCAGAGCGCTCCTGTGCCACCTCCTCTCTCTTGTGGAGTTCTCTCTTGCCCTGCCTCAACATTCAAGATTCACTCCCGTCTAAAATCCTGATCTTTGATCTGGTATCAGTTTTACACCTTAAAGTAAATCTAAGTTGTGTAGACCACTACTAGGAAATTTTTGCAATTTTAGAGACAGGACTTATTTCAGAATAAAAGGCTTTGAGTCCTATCTTAACACCTTTTGTACCGCATAGAAATCTCTAAGACATATGCCAGGGACCACACGTTTTTGGGCAAACTGCATGTTATTTAAATCATCATAACTACAGTGAAAAACGAGAAAACTCGTGAGTGGTCCTTAACAGACGACGTGCGAAACAGGAGAAAACTTGTGAGCGGCCCTTAAGGTGTTAAAAAAAAAAAAAGACTAGATACTGGTACATGGTGTGGTGAAAAGGAGACTTGGCTTCTTGTCTCAGCTCTGCCCACAGACTTCCATGTATCTTTTTAGTAAGTTATTGCCATTTTTTGGACCACTGTTTCTCAATCTGTAAAATGATGATGATTATCCCTTTCTTTCCCTATTCATAAGACAATCTTGAAAATATAAAAAGGGATTTGTAGTCTGAGATCCCATAGGTCCTTGTCCTCAGTTGGCATTCAGCTGGACTCTTGTTTAATAAAGTGAAGGAGAAGCATGGTCCTTGCCCTTCCAGGGAGAGTAAGAAAGGCTTCTGTGCATTGAGTAGAATCTTGAAGGACTGATAGGATTTTCACAGGAAACATCACAAAGGCACAAATTGCAGTGCATTTTTATGTGAATGCAGTTTTCTCTGTCTGGAGTCTGGGATGTTTTGGGGCTGAGAATAAGAATGGAGGGGGAGGGAAGGTTGAAAACAATTTCAGGGAGCAGTTTTGAGCCAAATGAAACAAAGTCCTTGGATGCTATCCTAGTTTAGATTTAGCACTATAGGACAGTGCTTTACAAAACCTTTTCATATTACACCAGTGGCCCCTAACCTTTTTGGTGCCAGGGACTGGTTTCATGGAAGATAATTTTTCCACAGACAGCGTTGGGGGGATGGTTTGGGGATGATTCAAGCACATTGCATTTATTGTGCAGTCAGACCTCTCTGCTAATGATAATCTGTATTTGCAGCTACTCCCCAGTGCTAGCATCACCACCTCAGCTCCACCTCAGATCATCAGGTATTAGATTCTCATAAGAAGCACACAACCTAAATCCCTCGCATGCGCAGTTTACAGTAGGGTTTGTGCTCCTATGAGAATCTAATGCCGCCATTGATCTGACAGGAGGCAGAACTTAAGTGGTTATGTGAGCGATGGGGAGCAGCTGTAAATAGAGATGAAGCTTCACTCACACACCACCACTCAACTCCTCCTGTGTGACCCAGTTCCTAACAGGCCATGGACCAGTACCGATCCTTGGCCCAGGGTTTGGGAACCACACAAAGAAAATAATATATTAATGTCAGGCTACAGTTAGCTGGTAGCCAGAGGTGACTAGCCCCAGGACTACAGCTTTTCTGAGGGCTGAAGGAATAAAAAACTTTTAATAATTTGGCACATTCTCACTGGTTGGAAAACACTGCTGGGCAACGAGAAGCCTGGTTAACAAACTTCTGGAATAATATATCTTCTCTCATCTTTCCAGAGTCCCGGATTATGATGTGACTTCAACTCTTCAGATTCTTGCCTTGGGAGCTGGGTCTTTGCTGAAATAGAGTACACCAAAAATGAGTCAAGCCCATAGATCCTAAAGACATTAAAAGGATAATAGATTATAGTTGCCAGCGGCTGGAAGAAGGGGAAAATTGGGATTGACTACTAATGAGTATAGGATTGCTTTTTGGGGTGATGAAAATGTTCTGGAATTAGATAATAATGATGTTTGCATAACCTTGTGAATATACTAAAAACCACTGAATTGTAAACTTTAAAGGAGTGAATTTAATGGTATATGAAATATATCTCATTTTTAAAATAAAAGCATAATAGAATATTATGAACAACTTAACCTGAATACATTTGATAACTTATATGAAATTCTATGAAAAACACATCAAAACTGACACAAGAAAAAAGTAAAAATCTAGAGTCCTGTATCTATTAAAATAATTTAATTATAATTTTAAATCTTCTCCAATCAAAACTCCGAGCCTAAATGGCTTCACTGATGAATTCTATCAAACATTTAAGGAAAAATATAATCCCTGAATTGGTCTCTAGATTCAATCCAATCAAAATCCCAGCACCTTTTTTTTTTTTTTTTTTGTAAAAATTGACAAGCTGATTCTAAAATTTGTATGGAAATGCAAAGCACCTAGAATAACCAAAACAACCTTGAAAAAGAAGAACAAAGTTGGAGGACTCATACTACCTGATTTTAAGACTTATCATAAAACTGTAGTAATTGAGACAGTTTGGTATTAACATAAGTATATATAGAGAAAGAGATCAATTGAACATAACAAAGTTCAGAAATAGACCTACATATATTTGGTCAATTGGTTTTCAACAAAAATGCAAAGGTAGTTTGATAAGGAAAAGATGTTTCTTTTCAACAAATGTTGCTAGAATAGCTGAATATCCATATGGGGAAAAAATGAACCACAATCCTTACCTCACACTCTACATAAGCACGGATCGTAGACAGACATCAAAGCTAAAACTATGAATATCTAGAAGAAAGCAGAAAATCTTTTCAACCTTAGAGTAGGCTAAGATTTCCTAGATAAAGTAGATAAGACACACAAAAACGCCTCAACTATTTAAAAAATTGATAAATTGGACTTTATCATAATGAAAAACATTTGTTCTTGGTAAAGATACCATTAAGAAAATGAATATATATAATTATTGTCAATTAAAAGTAAACATTTAAATTTTTTTATGAAAAGGCAAGCCATAGTCTTGGAGAAAATATCCTTCTCCTCCTCCTTCTCTCATTATATATATTTGAATTACAATGGACTATATCCAGAATATATAAATGACTCTTATAACTCAATAAGAAAACAAAAATTTTAATTTAAAAATGGGTAAAAGATTTGAACAGACCTATCACAAAAGAAGATAAATGACTTTTAAGCATATGAAAAGTTGCTCACCATCATTAGTCATCAGAGCAGTACAAATTTAAACCTCAATGAGATACCACTATTCACCCCCTAGAATGGCTATAGTCTTGGGAAGGAATTAGAATTCTCATACATTGTTGGTGGGAATGCAAAAATAGTACAACCACTTTGGACAAAAATGTGGCGGTTTCTTATAAGATTTTGGAAAACAACGTGGCAGTGTATTATAAAATTAAACATACATTCACTATGTGACCCAGCCATTCCACTCTTGGGCATTTAACCAAGAGAAATGAAAACATATGCTCAGAAAAAAGACTTGTATGATATTGTTCGTAACTACTTTATTCATAGTATCTCCAAGCTGGAAACAGCTTTATTGTCCCTCAATAGGTGAATGGATAAACGAGTAATGGTACCTCCATAAATTTCTAACTACGCAGCAATTTTAAAAACTGATACATGCAATATAAAAACTTCATGTTGTACATAAAAAGCCAGACACAAAAGACATACTGTATGATTCCATTTTTGAGGCTCTAGAAAAGACTAATTTAATCTATAGTGATAGAAAGCAGGTCAGTGGCTGCCTGGGTTCAGGGTGGAAAGTGAGGACTGCCCTGGAAAGGGGTAATGAAAATGTTCTGTCTTAATTGTGGTGGTGGTCATATGAAATATACATTTGTCAGAATTCATCCATCTGAACTCTTAAGATGGATGGATTTTCTTGTGTATAAATTTTACCTTTATAATGTTGATTTTTTTTTATTAAATAAGGAGACCAAAAAAGGAGGGATCTGACCAAGGGTCCTTCTTTTAATGCTTATATTGACTTCTCCTTATAAATAAAAGAAAAGCTTTTTCAGTAGCTCATAGAGAGGCCATGGAGTCTTTGTATGGGAATGTTTTTTCCCTATACATATAATACTCCAAGAAGCTGGACTGATACAGATTGGGGGTCCCAGGAGCAAAACAGGGCATTTACTTGATCACCTGAGTTAGTCTTCAGAATTAGGTTCAGTTTCTCCTGCCATCTTTTGAATGACTTACTCGCCTTTTTTTTTTTTTTTTTTTTTTTTTTGAGTAATGTGACTGGAGAAAATAAGCCAGGTTCCTTAAGGCCCCATACTCAGTTCATACTGTACCTTGGAATCAGCTTTTCATGATACTGTATCAGTTTATGACCAGCAAATTCCACTGTGTACTGCACTCCAGGTGGGTAGTGAAATATTATCCAGGAAGCACTAGATTTTGTGCTCATCTTGGTATATATTCATAGTCTGGGTACCTCTGGGAGGGTCAGTCTAGCACAATCCAGAAGCCCTACCTGACATTTCCAACCCTCTATCTTTTCCTATGGTCTTAAAATGTCAGACACTGAAGTGAAAGTAGAGAACAACAAAGTTAACACTTGTACATTATAGATGAGGAGACATGGCCCAGAACAGGAAAGTGTTTCTGCCCCTAGGTTCACATTTTGGAAACAGAGCTGGAAGTTCAAACCAAAGCTCCAAACTCCTGATCCACTTATTCCTCTAGTGCAGCTCACTAAGTCAAGACCACATTATATCAACCATTAAAAATTTAGTGCAATGTTTCTCAAAATGGGGTCCTTGGACATTTGTAGTGGAATCATTCAAGGTTTGTATCCCTAGACCTGCTAAGTCTGAATCTCTGTGGAGACTGGGACCTAGGAATCTGCATTTGAACAGGTATCTCAGTGAGTCTGATGCACACTGAAGTTTGAATACCACTGTTGAAGACAGTGGTGAGCTAATGAAGGATTTAAAGAAAAGAAGTAAAACAATCAAATCTGTTTAAGAAAATATGGAACCAGGGCTTGGGGGTGGGGAGAACTGAAGAGAGAAGGCTTTGCTCTAGAGGAAGGGAAACCATTTAACGATATTCATGGACATTATTTATCTATCCTTCCCCCAACTTTGCCCCTGTTTTCCCTGGTAACCTTCACTTAATTCAGTGGTTTATATGTGACTTAGATCAGACCATTCAAGGACATGAAAGTGAGGTCCCTCAATGGAATGACCTTTTGTCTCCAAAATGCAAAGGGTTGGCAACAGCTCATTTGTTGCTTTGTCAATGGGAGAGGTAATTTTGCTAATGGATTCCAAGTCTTCTGCAAAAAGGTTGACCCCGTCTTTGGAGAATCAATCTCATAGAATTCAGTCAATGTAATTACTGATACAAGGCTCTTCGGTTTCCCAGATGTGACCCTCGCCCCCTCACATATGTCAAATTCATCTTGCCCCTTTGTCTTTCACGTGGTAGAGGCCAAAAAGGGACAGAATGCACCGCAAGAGGCTTGTCAGAGAGATGTGGCTGCGATTTCCTTCCCTATTACCATAAGTCATAACACAGCTCACCTACTTGCTCAAACTGGAAATCTTGGAGTCTTTCTTTATTCCTCCTCCTCCTATATCCTGCATATTCAGTTTGTCACAAAGGTTAATCATTTCAGCCTCTGAAATATAGATGCCCTTTGCCACTGTCCTGGTCCAAATCACCATGATTTCCTGGGCAGTGATCTTTCTGGGCTCCCTACTCATGCTTTTTCCCTACATCACTCCAGTTGCTATAGACCAGAATGATCATTTAAAATGTTAACTATGAAAAAATTTAAAACTTTGTGTTCTATTTATTTAAATAAAAATACAGAATTATATAGACTAAAATGTGAAAATTCCTTGTATCCCTTCTCTTACCCATTCCCCTCGACAGGTAATTGGTAACAGTTTGGAATGCTTTTCTAAGCATTGGTAAAACACATGTGTGTGCATACTATATGTGCACATATATATGTGGTTGTGTGCATGTTTGTGTACATAAACATGTAAGATATTTAATATAAAAAGTGTTATATCTATAATTATATAAATAATATCATACTATATTAGTCTCAAGCTTATTTCTTCATTTGCCACTATCAATTTAGTAATTATGCCCTATTGAGGGAACTTGTTCTGTTTAAGATAAATCTAAACCTCATAAAATGGCCTGTAAGGCCCCACCCAATCTGCCCTTGCCTTTCCCCCGTACTACTTTCCCCTTTGCTCACTATGGTACAGCCATGACCTGTCAAGTCCTCCCTTGAGCCAAGCTCACTTCCTCCTCAGGGCCTTTGCACATACTGTTCTCTCTGCCTGAGTCGCTCCCCAGGGTACATGACAACAGTTCCCACGTGGTGGACCACGATGTCCTGGGTCCTTCAAAATTCACACCCTCCCTTACATTGAGTGTTGCTATGGACTGAATAAGTGTTCTCCATGAATTTGTAGTTCTTTTTACAAAAATGTGTGGATATTGTGATTAATAAAATAATTGAGTTAATGAATTCATAGTAGCTTTTCTTTATTAGTTAACAAATACTAAAAATATGTTACTGTTCTGTGGAGGAATTCTCATATTTTTTATTTTATAGTAATATTTAACATTGAGAACGACTGACCTATGGGAAAAAAAGTAAAACCTAGCATGTCAGGCCCTACTTTAAATAGCCCCAAACTACCTTTCCAGCCTTACCTTCAGTAATTTCCTTCCCACACTGTTTTTCACCGTCATCCATCAGCTTTACCAAACTTAGCTTTATTATCTGAGCACACCAAACTTTTTCATATACAGTCAATCCTCATATTCACACAGTCCAGATTCTGTATTTGTGAATTTGCTTACTCACTAAAATTTATTTGTAACTCCAAATCAATACTCACTGTATGCTATGGTATGAATGTTTGTGACCCTCCAAAATTTGTATGTTGAAATCTAATCCCCAGCATGTTGATATTAAGAGGTGGGGCCTTTAGGAGGTCATCAGGTAGGTCATGAGAGCAGAGCCCTTGTGAATGGGATTCATGCCCTTGTACAAGAGGCATAAGGGAGGCTGTTGGCCCCCTTCTACCCTTTGAGGATACAAAGAAGGCACCATCTATATTATAAACAGGGCCTTCACCAGATACCACATCTGCTAATGCCTTGATCTTAAACTTCCCAGCCTCCAGAACTGTGAGCTATAAATTTCTGTTGTTTATAGATGAACCAATCTAAGGTGTTTTGTTTTAGCAGCCTGAATGAACCAAGATAGCATGCTTTTGTGGTTAATCACAGACATATACACGGACAGAACAGTGAAAGATTCAAGTCACCTGATATCTACATTCCCAGCCGAGGCGGAACAAGGCAATGCTCTGCCTTCTTATTTCGGTTTTCATACTATAAACAAGTGTCTTTTTCATGGTATATCAGGTCTCATGAATTTCCCATTTTTGTCCTTTTTATTAGTGATTCCACTGTTTGAAATGATCCCCAAGCATAGTGCTGGAGTTCTGCCTAGTGTTTCTGAGCACAAGAAGGCTGTGGTATGCCTTACTGAGAAAATACACGTGTTAGATAAGCATTGTTCAGGCATCAGTTATAGTGCTATTGGCTATGAGTCCAATGTTAATGAATCAACAATATATATTAAATAAGGCGTCTTTAAGCAGAAACACACATAAAACATGGTTATGTGTTGATGGGTTGACAAAAATGTGACCAGAGGCTCACAGGACACTAACCCTATATTTCCTCTAGAGGAATGATTCAGTATTTGCTAATTAACTGTGCTGATTTTCCTGACCATAACTACCAGGAATAACAAGAGTCAACTATACTCATATTATTCTCATAAGCCTAAAATGTTCTCCCTCCAGCATTTTTCCTCCACAAGCAAAACTCTTCCCATCCTTCAAGATCCATCCAGGTGTCACCTGTGCTATAAAACTGTTACTGACTCTTCCCGAACAGAGTAGTTCACTCTCCTGAGCACCCACAAACCTCTGTTCATACTGTTACTAGAGCACTGACCTCAGCACACTGAGTTACCAGTGGACTGTGCTTATCCATCCTTTCCATAAATTATGAGTTCCTGAAGGATCTAGCATTAACAGGCTTGACAAATATTGATTAAATGATTGGATCATATAAAAAGAGGATCACATAAAAGGGATCATATAAAAAGAGGAAGGAGAAGAGGGTTTGTGTAGGTGGGGATATATACTAATGGAAAATAAACTGAAAATGAAGGAAACAGTGAATTGAATAATGAGTATGACCAGGGCTCTTGGAATGGATCCCTGAGTTACTTCTGTGGTAGCAAACTGGTTCTGGATCTCAGTATAGGACACATGCTTAAAGGCTGTATTGATTAGACATTGACTTGAGTTGCCTTAAATGAGAAAAAGAGTTATTGAGTCACCTACCCCAAAAAGTTTAATGGAAAAAACCTGGCTTCAGGATCGACTTGATTTACGACTCACATTTCAATAGGATCCATCTTTTAATTCTGCTCTCTCTGGGTTGGCTGTTCTTAGGCTCCAAATAGTGGTTACTGTAATTTCAAGTTCATATTATCACAACCCTCTGCCCAGTGACAAAGTGAGCCCATTCTGAGTAACACAAACAAAAGTCCTGGAGTTGAATCTTAATGACTCTTTTTGAGCTGACTTGGATCGTGTGCGTATTGCTGAACCAATCACTGTGGCCTGTAGGATGAAATGGCATTGGTTGGCTTAATCTAGGCTCCCATGATCTACCCCATTAAGTTATAGTTGGAGTCAGCTTCCCATAGAGAATGTGAACTTTTCCAAGTGATCTTTTGTGTTATGATGTCTGTGTACCATTCTACCCAGGATAGAGATAGGGTTTTACAGTAACAGGTCATCTAACTGAGAAGTTGTTTGCTTTACCAAAAGAGGAGCAAATAGACATTCTTTCCTTTTGTTCCTTTGGTATAACTTTCATTGAAAAGTTATATAATGCATAGCAAGCATCTAGTACTGTGCTAAATGCTGCAGATACAAAAGCCCCTGTTAACAGGGTTGTGATAAGATAAAGTTCATTCTGTGCCCTAGGAACAAATAAGTTCATTTGGAATAAGAGACTATACTACTCACACGAAAGAGTCAGGACCAAATACAGTAAATGTGCTGCCCTCTCCTAGGAGATTTGTATTTGAGGAGTGGAAATAACTCTGGACTAGGAACTGAGACCTAGATTCTTGTCCCATTATTGCCATCTGCTATCACCAATTAACTATGAACTTGAATTCAGAGATTTTATGGCCAGTGTTTCTCAAGTCAGCAGTTCATCTCCATTAATTTCACCTCAAGTTCTTTCTGGGTCCTAGCCCTGACCCGCTGAACAAGATCATCTGGAGCTGTGATCTCTGTAATTTGTTTAATCTCTGTGAACCTCATTTTCCTCATCTGTGAAAAAGGGATCATATTTACCTTATAGCATTGGTTTAAGGACTGGATGTGATGATGGATAGAAAGTACATGGCACATAGCAAGAGCTCAGCAATTGCCCTTTTTAAAATTCTCTCAGAGTGCAAAGCCCGTGTAGTCCAGAGGAGTTGAAGGATTCCTAGAGGAAGGATAGCAAAAGCCCTCCTCCTCCAGAAATGTGTGACTGTTACATAACCCCACCGGGCACTTGTAATGTTTGCTGTTAACTGTTATGGGACATAAAACTGGCCTAGTGTACTTCATGTTGGAATATATAGGGTGGAATTGTACATCATATACTTAGAAGTCAGATCACATTCTCCTGTGTCTTTGTGATTATTTGAGCTGGAACTCAAACCACATCACCACCTGGAACTTTCACTAAGAGAAGTGTGAGAGTATGTGTGTGTTTGTGTGTCTGTGTATGTCATTGGTGAATTTTTTTTAATAAAGCAGAGTTTTTTGAAGATGCAAGTGTTATGCTCTTAATATACCTAATAGGTTCAATTTATTGATATTATCCAGTAACCTCAGTTAGACTCAGATCAACTATAATCCTCACTTGACAGGATTCTCCTGGTTTGTTGGCAGTTTTTGGCTTTACCCTCATCAGAAAGAGGGAAGTTAAGAGGACACACCCATTTCTAGGAGTTACGCAAAACCCTCTTCCAAGAAATGTCTTGCCCCTTCTACAACTTTAGTCACAAGGCATGTGAGATTTGATATCAGGAAAGATGATTTGAGACTCTGAGAAGTCCTTAGTCATTCAAAGAAGAGTTTTGTTATCTTGGTATATTACCTAAGGCAGGACAGAAGATTCTGGAGTTTTAGAAATATTTTCAACTGTCAAAGGGGTTCTGGTTAATACTTGGTTATTCAGAAGAACACATCCCTCTGTTCCAAGAATCTGAATAATCTGATTAAATGAGGTATTACCATATCATATTTTCTTGCTTAAGAATACGTAAGTCTCTCAAGGTTGGAAAAGACCTTAGTCTCTTGTCTATCTATTGGTCCATGCTTTGAGCCCTCTATAGTCTGCCTTTTCTTAGCATGCCCCTGCTGGCACTCACTTAACTTTAGTATGTTGAGCCGCCCAAAATAAATCAAATTGGTCTTCACTGTGTCATAACATTACGGTCATGACTCCAGGCAAATCTCACTGAATCCTAGCACGATGGAATGTCTAGTCCCTCATCGCTACCAGGATGGACCATGACATTCCTAGTGTGATCTGGCCATTGCAAAGCTAAATTGGGGCCCACCTAAGTTTTCTGGGCTGCCAAGAGCAATAAGAGGAAGTCATGGCCTTGCTCTACATGCTTGAAGACCTTGGGATCTGACCCAAAGGACAGAGAAGATAGGTTCACGTGACATGTATTCTCTGCTCAACAGCTAGGAGTGATGCAACTTCCAGGTCATATGTACCCACTTTTTGTCTGTGGTCTGGATGGTTGTGAAATGGTTTGTTTTCTGACTGGATTTGGGTACAAAAGGAAAACAGTCACTTCTGTTTCATCAGAGAAGGTGGTGGTGTACCCTTGCTCCTAGACACAAATTCTAACTTTGTTTCAACTTGCTTGACAGTCGGCCCTGTGCCATATACTTCTTTATGCCCTATTGTTAAATAAAACAACTTATTAATACATTGTGTTTTCCTCTCTGCCTCCATTATTATTATCCTAATTTAGATTGCCATCTCCTCTCACTATTACAGACTATTGCAACAGCTTCCTGAATAGTTTTCCTTTCTCTGGTTCATCTTCCTCACTCTGCCAGATAAGAGCACAGTACCAGTTGACATTTGCTGATCTGTACTCTTCAGTTGCTCCCCATTACCAACAAAGGAAAGATGAAACTTCTTAGGGTAGCATTCAAGGTTTTCCAGGACCTCCAAACTCTTCCCTTCTTTCTTCTTTTCAACATTCAAAAGAGACTGACTATTCCACATTCTCTGACCTGTCTTATCTCTTCCTATGCCCAGGCGTTGGTCATACTGTATGAGCTATAAAAATGCCCTTTTCTCCTTCCTTTCCAAACCCATATATCAAACCCTACCTTCCTCACTATTCATGTTTATTCCTCCCACCACCACCAAAAGTTTGATTCCCCGCTTCAATGGTCTAACAGTATATTCTATCTCTTTTTATGGTACTTATAAAAATTCGCTTATTTTAGGCATATATATTAATGTCTACTTTCAACTTTGTAAATTTGTAAGTTACTTTGAAGGAGTATTTGGTTCTTGCCTCTTTTCTTTATCTCCCAAAGCATTCAGCAGAATTTGTGCTTATTTTTACTGAATACCATAGAAGGAGCTTGTTGATTTGTCATAAAAAGCATCCTAGATCCCAAACATTTCCAACTTCTTACTAAATGCTTAAAAGTTCTACATTTTACACTTAAGTCCATGACTCATTTTGAGTTAGATTTTCTATTTTTAGTAGAGACGGGGTCTTCCTCTTGCTCTTGCTCAGGCTGGTCTCAAACTCTTGACCTCAAGTGATCCTCCTGCCTCAGCCTCCCAGAGTGCTAGGATCACAGGCATGAGCCACCGCACCTGGCTAATTTTTTCTGTTTTTAGTAAAGACGGTCTCTTGCTCTTGCTCAGGCTGGTCTCAAAACACCTGACCTCAAGCAGTCCTCTCCCCTCAGCCTCCCAGAATGTTAGGATTACAGGCGTGAGCCACAGTGCCCAGCCTATATAATTCCATTTTGAGTTAACTTTTATATAAGAGATACAAGAACAGTCCTGAAAAAAGCCTTCTCTTTATTAGCATATTCAGGACTCACATTCCCATATTCTCCTTGTCTTATGTGTCATTAATCCAACCGTAACTTTTCATTTCTGTATCATGGGACACCTTTCAGCTGAAGCTTTCAGACCCCCTTATAAATATTTATTATATGGTCACTGCATTATCAGAATAAAGGGAACAAGATGCTAAAGAAGTCACATCATAGAGAATCCACTGCATACCTTTATCTTATTTTTTTTTCTGTAATCCTCTTGCTGTCCTCCTTTTCTACTTCCTACTGTGAAAGCTCACTTACATTTTAAAATTGCATCTATTAGTTTAAATAAATTAACATATTCATTGAATGAAAAAAAAAATCAACAGATCTTTACTGAATTCTCATATGTGTTAAGCACCTACCAAGCAGTTCTTAGCCACACAGGACCCTAGCCTCAAGATGTTTGGAACTTAAAGGAGAGAAAGATATACAAGCAATTGAAATGCCAAAGTGGGGAAAACTCTGGGGAAATCTTTTTTTTCTTTTTTTTTTTTGAGACAGAATCTCATTCTGTTGCCCTGGCTAGAGTGCCGCCGTGGCATCAGCTTAGCTCACAGCAACCTCAAACTCCTGGGCTCAAGCAATCCTTCTGTCTCAGCCTCCCGAATAGCTGGGACTACAGGCATGTGCCACCATGCCCGGTTAATAATTTTTTTTCTATATATTTTTAGTTGGCCAATTAATTTTTCTATTTTTAGTAGAGACGGGGTCTCGCTCTTGCTCAGGCTGGTTTACTCCTAACCTTGAGCGATCCTCCCGCCTCGGCCTCCCAAAGTGCTAGGGTTACAGGCATGAGCCACCGCGCCCAGCCAACTCTGGGGAAATCTGAAAGGAAGACAGGCCACGTGCATCCTGCAGGTCCAACAGTCCCCTTCCTTAACCTATGATATCTAGAGACCTATTAAAAGCTTTGAAATAACTAATGAATTTTTCTCCCTCTTCTTACTCCTTATTGGTGCAATTTAGGCCTGGAAGAAACGCTGGTTTATCCTGCGGAGTGGCCGGATGAGCGGTGACCCAGATGTTCTGGAATACTACAAGAATGATCACTCCAAGAAGCCCCTGCGGATCATCAACCTTAACTTCTGTGAGCAGGTGGATGCAGGCCTGACCTTTAACAAGAAGGAGCTGCAGGATAGTTTTGTGTTTGACATCAAGACCAGTGAGCGCACCTTTTACCTGGTGGCTGAGACAGAGGAGGATATGAACAAGTGGGTCCAGAGCATCTGCCAGATCTGTGGCTTCAATCAGGCGGAGGAGAGCACAGGTAGGAGAACAAAAAGGCCTTTCTCAGAAGGGGCTAAAATGAGGCCCTGAGATCCTTGACAAGGGCTTAGCCCCAGCTAAGCCTTTTCTTTTGGCAGAGGAGGGATAGATAAAGGATAAGAGTGTGAAGGGGTTGGCCAGATACTAGAGGGACACCTGACCCTAATTATGCTCAAACAGAAAACCAAAGAACGTTGGGGTTGTGACGAAGATAAAGGTATTTCATGGTATTTCTTCAGGCACCTCAACAGCATGGCCATTCCTTAGCCCCTCACCTAACCCCATTCCCTTAGCTCTCTGGTACCCTGTCCCTGTTACCTGTCAGCCATTCCACAGGGAAGATCTCACCTTGATCCCACCTCTGGTCTGTCTCTGTCAGAACTAGCCATTCTCTTTCAGACCACCTGGCACAGTTACCCTTGACTCTTTTTGTTTGTGGTGCTTTGCGATTATTACTGATACATAATCCAATGCTCATTTATATCCACTTGGGATGGGACAGGTGAAAGGAGGAAATACTGATTTATGTTTGGGTTTTGATAACCTTCACAAAAGAGTAGCTCAACTTTTTGGAATGAGTTTTAAGTTGCAGAAATGTTCCTCAACATTCGTTTGGGCTCATACCCAACTCTCCGGGATGGTTGAGGAGTGGGTTTTTTTCTGAGGTAGGCAGATAGTCTAAATCAGTAATTCTCAAGCCTAGCTACACATCAGAATTAAGGAGAATTTTTTAAATATTGATGCTGAGAACCCATGCCAGATCAATTAAGAATCTCTGAGTGGTAGACGTAGCCATTAGTGTCTTTTAAAAGCTTCTTTCTGAGTAGCAAGGGTACAGAGCTCAGCAACCATTTTCTGTAAATATTTTAGGCTTTGAAAACCACATATAGTCTCGTTTCATATTCCTGTCTTTTAAATTTTTTTACAACCCTTGAAAAATGTAAAAACCATTCTAGGCTCTTCAGCATCATCAGCATCAGCTGGGAAGTTGTTGGAAATGCAAATTCTTGAGCCCTACCCTAGACTTACTGAATCAGAAACTCTGGGAGAAAGACCCAACAATCTGTTTTTAAAAACCCTCCAGGTTACTCTGATGTAAGGCTAAGTTTGAGAACCACAGGTCTAAACTCTTGCTACTTGGGGTGGGGTTTGTGGGCCAGCAGCATCAGCCTCTGCTGGGAATTTGTTAGGCAGAATCTGGAGCTTTCACCAGACTTACAGGATCAGAATAGTTTAAAAACTTTTTGTTTTGAAATAGTTTCAGACTTGCAGAAGGATTGCAAAAATAGTACAGCAAGTTCCTATATACCATTCACTGAGCTTTCACTAATGTTACATCTTACATAGCCGTGGTACAATTATCAAAACTAAGCAGTTAACACTGGTTCAATGCTATTATATTAACTTAACTACAGACTTTGGATTTTACCTGTTTTTCACTAATGTCTTTAATTTGTTCAGGATTCAATACAGGATACCACATTAGATTGAGTGTCATGTCTCGAGTCTCCTCCAATGTGTCTTTGTCTTTTATAGCCGTGACACTTTTAAAGAGTACTGGTTAGGTATTTTGTAAAATGTTCCTCAATTAAGGTTTGTCTGATGTTTTCTTGTGGTTAGCCTGAGGTTATCAGTTTGGGGGAAGACTACCACGAAGGTGACATGTTTTTCTCAGCATGATATGTCAGAAGGCACATGGTATTAATATGTCTTTTTACTGGTTATGTTAACCTTGATCACTTGATTAAGGTGGTATCTGCCAAGTCTCTCAACCGTAAAATTACCATCTTTGTTTTTGTAAGTAATAAATATTTGGGAGATACTTTGATGATATGCTAATACCCTTTTTCTCCTTAAACTTTTACCCACTACGGGTGGGACAAGGGCAATATACGTAACCTAAATACTTGTACTCCCGTAATATGCTAAAATTTAAAAAAAAAACACTTTTCCTCACTAATTTTGACATTCATCAGTTCATTCATCATATTTGCAACAGTTATTACTGTGGTGTTCTAATGATGGTTTTCTGTTTTTCTCAGAATCTGCCTTATCAAGATCCCCAGGTGATTTGTAGGCACATTAAAGTTTGAAAAACACAGGGCTGGATCATTGATTCCCAAATCTGGCGGGTCATCAGAATCACCTGAAAAAAATTTTTTTTTCCTATATAGGTGCTGATTCAGTAGATCTTATTTAGGTTTGAGGAATCAATAGGTTTTTAAAGTTCCTCCCACATAACAGGAGAAAATATTTTCAAATCTTACATCCAATAAAGGTCTAGAATCCAAAATGCTTAAAGAACTCAACAAAAACAGAGACAATCCATTTTAAAAATGGGCAAAGGATCTGAATAGACATTTCTCCAAAGAAGACATATGAATGACCAATAAGCACATGAAAAGATGCTCAATTCCATTAGCCATTAGGGAAATGCAAACCAAAACCGCACTGATATACCACTTCATACCCATTAGAGTGGCTGCAATCAAAAAGATGGACAATAACAGGTGTTGGCAAGGATGTGGAAAAACACATTGCTCATATGTCCCACCTTATACTTTGCTTGTGGGAATAGAAAATGATACAGCCACTTCAGAAAACAGCGTGGCAGTTTTTCAAAAAGTTAAATGTGAGAGTTACCATGTGACCTAGCAATTCTACTCCTAGGCGTATTCCAGAAAAAATGAAGACATATATCCACACAAAAACTTGTACGAGATTGTTCATAGCAGCATTATTCATGATAACCTAAAAGTGGAAACAACTTGAATGTCCATCAAGAAATAAACAAAATATGGTATATACATATAATGGAATATTATTCAGCCATAAAATTGCATGTAGTACTGATACATGCTGCAACACAGATATAAACCTATATAAACCTTCAAAACATGTTAAGTGAAAGAAAACATAGACAACTGCATACTTTATCATTCCATTTGTATGAAAGGTCAGAATAGGCAAGTCCACAGAGAAAGTAGGTCGGTGGTTGAGATGGGGAACAGAGAGTGTCTGCTAATGAGTGCAGGGTTTCTTTCTGGAGTGGTAAAAATGTTCTGGAATTAGATAGTGATGTTAGGTGTATAACTTTGTGAATATACTAAAAGCCACTGAATTTTGAACTTTAAAATTGTGAAATCTATGATATGTGTATTGTATCTCAATTTTTTTAAAAAAACGTCCTCAGGTGATTCTGACAACCAGCGGGTTTGAGAACTCCTGGACTTAGGACCAGCTTCATGGACATGGGACTGTACAGTCATCCTGAGCCCCATACCCAGAAGGGCCCGGACTCGGTTTAACACTCTGCTTGGCAGGGAGTGGTGGCTCACGCTTGTAATTCTGGTACTTTGGGAGGCTAAGGCAGGAGGATTGCTTGAGGCCAGGAGTTTGAGAATGCTCAACTATTATTACCATCCCAAAGTTCTTAGTAATTTTTGAACAGGGAGTTCTGCATTTTCATTTTACACTGGGCTCTGCAAATTATGTAGCCAGTTGTGCCTGGACTAGATGTCCTGCCCCAGGAATTCTGTAATTTATATCTTTGTTAGAGAAAGTTAGCCCCCATTTACTGCTAAGTTCTTTGGGATAATCTTTGCTGTTTTCCTGTTTTCCCCAAGTCTTTGTTGTTTAAAAGCTTCATGGATTTTGTTTTTGTTTTTCCCGTTTATTTTATCCCTAATGAAGAGTAATGTATGTTCAATGAAAAAAAAAAAAAAAGGTGGGGAAAAGTGAAATAAGAAACGAATGAAAAGGCAAAGGAAAAAAAAAACTCTATAAACCCACCAGTCTCAAAGCTTTCATTAATGTGAGAATTGGGTCCAGGAAGTACCTCAGTGTTTTAGGAAATAGGTATAACTCAGGGGGGAAAAAGTAACCAGAAAGCAATTTGCTCTTAATTGAGTTATTTATTTGTAGCATTAGAGGTGTTTCCACCAAGAAAGCATATTCTTGAGATGTAGCAAAAATTACTCTTGCTGAAAATATCTTTTTTAAAAATCACATATTTAAAAGATACTGACTGAATCCATCCTCTTACTACATAGGATTTAAGTACAACGAAAATGTAGAAACCACATTCTCTGAGCTTGCTTTCTTTGGTAGCAAGGTTCATTTGTTCATTCACTTATTCCTTCAGCAAACGTTACTGAGCACTTACATTGTGCATAACCTGACAGTGCACCCTGTCATAACCAATTGGGGCTACAAAGATGGACAGTAGAGTCCCAGTGCTCACACACCATAGCCTGGTGGAGGGCACAGGCATGCAACCAGATAGTCACAGAAGGGTGCTGTAAGAGGCATCACCAAGGATGGAGACACTAGCTTATGCGTCACCAGCTCAGGGAGGAAAGAGAGAAGTTGGGGAGGTGGGGGTGCTCTTAAGGGGGTGACAAATAATCAAGTGAGTATTTTGTCAATGCTTTGTCTATTACAGGATATGTTCCCTTGAGCCTTTAGTTGTTGTTTTTTTTTTAA
>VBSM01001265.1:41316138-41347988 GCA_008086735.1 Cheirogaleus medius | reverse complement strand
AAAAAAAAAAAAAAAAAAGATTCAGTCACATAATGGGTTATTTTTTAATTTAGTGCCTTTCTAAAAACTGGATTATATCTATAAAACCCTCAGGTAAGTTATTACAGCCTAATCACCCAGTGAGTGGTTTTTTTTTAGCTGAGAGTTGGAATCTGAGGAAAAGCAGGAAATTAACATTTGACTACCTTCTTTAGGAACCTATTTCATTTAATCACTCTATCAACTTCATTTCCTTTTTCAAATGAAGAAACTGAGTATTTTTTTCCTTGCCTAGCACTTTAACTCTTCAGGACTAAAGATCTTCTCTATCCACCTGGTCCACCCCCACCCCCACCCCCAGGCTATGTTCAGAAGGGCTACCCAACTCTTATCAGCCCCCAAAACTCTTCCTTCATGCAAGCAACATTGCTCTCCTTTTGCTGGGGCCTGTTGAGAACAATTCAATCACCTGGGTCTTAATATCAGCACCTGCCTTAGGTAAAGAGCATGCTGTACCAATGTCTAACCCTCAGTGGCCACAGAAAGAAATAATAGCTATGTATTGAGCATCTACTCTATGAAAGTAGAGACTTTTTCCCCACTAAAAAGTTCACAGTAATCCTTTGAGGTACCAATAGTTTTAACCCGAGGTCACACAGCTAAAAAATGAGAAAGGCAGGATTATAGTCTGACCCAGGTCTGACTTTGCATTATAACACCCTGTCTCTTTGTCCCTGACCTCCTGAAATACATCTGCCAGACCAAGCCTGGACGTTCTTGTCCTTTTGAACGTTATGCATTGGCCTGGAAGCACCCCCTGACCCTTTCACTAGGGGTCTTACAGCTGGCTCAGGTCTTCCCTCCTCACCGACCCATACTGCTCAAGTCCTTGTGCTGGAATATTCCTAAATTAGTAATTTCTAGGGCTTTAATCCAGTCATCAGGCTCTATTACTTAGTCAGTAGGCTGGGAGTAAGGATGCCTTAGTTCAAATTACCACTCTGTGATTACATGAGCAAATCACTGGATCAGAGTCTCAATTTTCTTTTGTAGGATGGAAATAAAATACTTTCTGTTTTCACCCCATACTTCTGCTTCTCCATGGGTGCATGGAGTGCATCCAGACAGACCATAGGCTCACTGGCAGCACCTCCAGTTGCATATCTCCCACAGGACTGTTCACTCCAGTACCCTCTGGAGTTGTTCAGTCCAATATCCTGCTCTGCTCGGTCCTGCAGAGCTATGGTCCCCAACCCCCAGGCCATGGCCTGGTACTGGTCCATGGCCTGTTAGGAAATGGGCCTCGCATCACCACCTTAGCTCTGCACTACCCCCTCATCCCTGGGCCGTGGAAAAATTGTCTTCCATGTAACCGGTTCCTGGTGCCAAAAAGGTTGGGGACCACTCCTGTACAGGTTTCATCACATGGGGAGCCTCCTTCAAGCAGATACTCCCTTGTTCGTTGTTTTCTTTCTTTCTTTTTTTTTTTTTAAGGGTTCTGATGGGATCCGTATAAAAACTTCTGTTTTCTACTCTCAGCTGGAAGAGGTTTTGTGGCAGATGGAGTCTATCTTTTTTTATTCCTTCTTGCCACCCCCAGATTCTTATTTCTACTGCCACCCTCCAGTCCTCACATATTCCAGCCAAAAATGTCTAAGATAAAGCCTGCAGGATCAAGACCAGACCAGGAGTGAAACTGAGTCTGAATATCGACATAAGGTTGGAGGAAGCAACAATCTCCTGATGGAGATTTCTTTCCAGAAGGAAGCATGGGTGTGATGCTCAAGAAGAAAAGCAATTCCAAGAACATATATCAAAAAGACTTCACGTCACATGTGCGGGGTTTACTTTTGTTTGTTTTGTGTGTGTGTACATGTGCACAAACAAAGAACCACACCTTCGTCTGGGAGTCAAAATAGCCTTCGGCCCTCAGAGTGAGGAAGCAGAGAGCTGCCTAAGCTGCGTTTACGAGCAGGCGGGTCCGTCTGGGTCTTCGCATTTGTGGCCCAGTCCTGGGCAGCTGTCCCTGACCAGATGTACCACACACAAAAAGAAACAGCTCTCAGCAGACAGCTTCGATGAATTATTCATGTGCTCAGGAGTCATCTGCTGTGAGGAAAGCCCTCACCCCTTTTGAATCCTCAAAGCTGAGGATGTCTCTTTCCCTTTTATCCTCCCCCTTCTTCGTTTATTCAGTAGCTGTTTCAGGACCTGCAGGGACACTGTCATGTGGACTCGAAAGGCAGCTAGCTGTGCTTGCATCTCAGCCTTGCTGTTTATTTTCTGTATAATGTCGAATACGTAACTTAACCTCCCGAGGTTTTATCCTCTGTAAAATGGAGGTGATGCTCCCTCCCAGAGTGGTTGGGAGGTTGTATCAGGTTACATAGGTAAAGCCAGGAAAATGTATAGTGCACAGTGTGGTCAGTGGCTGCTCACCTCCCTGCTTTCTTTATAGCGGTTGTGGTGATAGCAATGATTTTGTATCTGTAAGACCAAGATGAACAGAATATGATTTAAATATCTGGCATTTTTAGAGAACTGTACAGTCCACAAACATTTATGTGGTCTCACTTGAGTATAAGGAAACAAAATGAGATAGGCAGGAGCTTGCGAGTATTACCCGTCTTGTACAAGAAAGGAAACTAAGGTTAAAAGACACTGAGTGACAATGCCAGAAAGCAGAGTAGCCGGGTCTAGAATCCAGGGCCTTTGACTCCGTCTGGGGCTGTGTGCTCTAACTCCGCTTTGTCCTGGCCCCTCTCCCCAGACCCATTTACTGTGGCTGCTTCTAAGTCTCACAAAAGAGCCAGCAAGAAGGGAGAGACTCAAGCAGTTGATAAATCACTGGGAACTGACTATGTTGAAAGTAAAGTGCTGTCTACACATTAATATTAACCTCTGATGGCTAAATTAGCAAGATTAACATGATGTATCTTAGAGTAGCCAACAAATTACTGTGAGTTAGAGTCAGGGAATTTAGCTCACCAGAGCCTCACTTTGTAACTCTTAAAGATTTTGAAGGGCAAAGCCTCCTCCATATCCTACAATTTTAGCTTTTTCCCTTCTCCTTGAACTCTGGCAGGGATTTCACAGTAGTCAACATGTCTAATTCTATGGAATGAAGAATTCTCAGCGTTCCAACCAATGGTTCTTTATCTCTTCCCTACCTTTTCTCCACTAAAATTTTGGCGAGGCTGTCCCCTTTAAATATTTTGTAAATATTTAAACTTCTAGTAATCCTTGAGTCTCCCAAGTAAGTCAACAGCAGAATTATTTTAAGTCCTGGGTCCCAGCTGGGGTCAGGCAATACCCATAGGAATGCTTTTGGGGAAATCTGCAACATCCAGTGGAGGAATGTTTTTGGGGGGTCTTCAAACAGCTCCTTCCTCTCCAGAGAGAATGATTGGTGCCTGAAAGGTCAAGACTCCTTACTGCAGCTAGATTTCTGACAGCAGGCAGGGCTGTGGTGGGGACGGGCGGTCCGCTCAGCTGCATTCCGATGACCTTGGGCCTCCCCCATGATGAGAAAAAGTGAGTGGGAGAACTGGGCAGGAGCCTTTCTCAGAGACCTCACCCTCTCTCTTCTCATCCCTGGGAGGTCCTTTTCCTCCCTTGCTCCCTCCCCCACCTTTCGTACTTTGGTTTTTCTGCTTGAGGTCAGATCTCTCAACTCCTCTGGGGGGCCGTTGTTGGAAGCCAAGAGCAAACGTGGGAGGTAAGAGGCAGCTTCTCCCCAGGCTGGGACTCATCTCTTGAGAAGGAAAGAACAGAGTGGAGACTGACCCAGGCCCCAGCCCAAAGGCGGAGGCCGCTGTCTGAATCACCCACCCTTTTTTTCCACTGAGACAAAGAGGAAAATAAACATCCAGTTTCCAGCCAGATCTGAAATCCTCATGCCTTAAAAATAAAAAAAAATAAAAAACGTTATTCTAAGCAGTGAAATATCAGGCCTTCCTCTTCAGTCTTTTGCTTGTTTGTTGTTTTTATTTACAGTCACCCCTCAGAGTAGCCCTTGAGTTGGGACATGAACTCTGTAAAATCCTCCCAGATCCTTCTGCATTGTTCTGGAACAGGCTCCAGTCCTGACCTTCAGGGAAGTCCAGACCCTCTTGGAGGAGGAAAAGGAGACAGGGAGAAACCTGACCCTATTCTCCTTGTTCTAAGCCTTGATCCTTCTTCCTGCTTTCCCTTTTGTACCAGACACTCCCCCTCGCCACCCCAGCCAGCCAGCATAGATAAAGTCTAGTGTTACCTGCCAAAACCCACAGACTGCGAGGGCTGGGAGCGTCTCATCCCAACTCCTCAACACCGGAAGCTTTGGATGGCTCCCAAACATCTCTTGAGATTCCCGGTTTGTTGTTGTTGTTGTTGTTGTTTGAGCACTTCTGATTATCCCTCATGAAGGATGATAATAAATTATTGAGTTCGTCCCAGACCAGATTCCAAAGCGTAGTCTAACTCTAATTTTGGACTAGAGGTAGAATAAGAACTTTGTATTTAGTGGTAAGGTCATCTTGGATATGTGAAGACCTTGATTATGATTAAACACCCAATTATGTATAGTCCTGCATAGGATTCTGAACTCTACAAAATCAGTAGCTATAGGGTCATCTATCTCTAGGATCTGAACTGAGACTCAAAATCCTGATTCTGAATTTCAGCTTTGTTACTGACTCACTGTGTAGATCTCAGTTTCTTCAACAGTAAATTAGAAGTGATTTTCAAACCTTTTTTTAAAGCATTGATTTTTAACCAAATCTCACATGGAACCAATATATGAAACAAATGAGAGGGAGCAACTTTTTTTCTCCAAATTTTATTTCTTTTAGAGATAGACTCTCGGTCTATTGCCCAGGCTGCAGTGCAGTGATGTGATCATAGCTCAGTGTAGCCTTGAACTCCTAGGTTTCAAGCAATCCTCCTGCCTCAGCCTCCTGGGTAGCTGGGACTACAGGTGTGCACCTCTATGCCCAGCTATTTTTTAATTTTTTTTTTGGTAGAGACAATGGTCTTACTATGTTGCCCAGTCTGGTCTTGAACTCATGGCCTCAAGTGATCCTCCTGCCCCAGCTTCGCAAAGTGCTAGTATTACAGGCATGAGCCATTGCACCAGGCTGAGGGAGCCACTTTAAATATTGCGTGGGAGGGAGTCAAGTGCTGCAAGCTGTTGCTAGACCTGGCTACCTCCTCCTCTTCCTCTTCCTCTCCCATGGTTGCCTGGGAAGGTTGGAACACAGCGTGAAAATACTGGTCTGCCGCAGATTTTTCTAAACAGAGCCCTGCAGACCAGTGCTGAGCTATGAAAATTTTCGTCAGTCCACAACAAAATAAAAAACATGAGGAAGGTAGAGTCAGTTTACATAAAACAAAATATAATCAGATTTTTAAACTTCCTTTTATTCAGAGATTCTCCTTATGTCTGTGCATGTATGTTAAAGTGTTCTTTTGTGTGTGTGAAATGACCGTCATAGCGCATAGTTTTTCTATATTTGACATCATTAAAAATTGGCAGCCCTGTGTGTCTATTTCTAAAAGTGCATAAACAAATGCATAAGCAAAGAGGCAATGTTTCAACCTGTCCATGAAATAGAAGAATCTGGGAAATAGTGATCTAGAAGTGATACTGGTGTCAGGACCACCTGGTCCCCAGCCTCTGCTTCTGTACTCATGGCCAGAGGCCTCTGAACTCTACCATTAAGTCCAGGCCCATCCTGCACGCCAGCATAAAGTCAGTGCTCTGGGATCCTTTGTCCCTTCATCTCAGTTCCATCCCTGCTCATATGAGCTAGCTGGGTTCAGTCCTGGGCTCTTGCCTAATTTTCCTTCCATCTTTGCCCTGTGAACCTGCCTGTAGTCTGAAATCCCACCCAGGACTGGACCCTGTCCCGCTTTTATTTAGTCCCTCTCATAAACCCAAGCCTCACCAGACCTCAAGCCAGTGGCTGGAGCCCCACTGCCCACTGGAAAACTACTGGGTTCCTGTGGCCTCTCTGCTTGCATTTCTGAAGAAAATCTGCTTCTGCTTCCACAGAGCATGCTTCCTCCTCATCTTGGACTCTTCTGCCCACATTTCTAGGTGAGGCCCCAGTTTCTGTTTCTGTGCTCACCCCGTCAGCACCCTTATTACTGAGAACCTGCTTTTCCCAGGTCCTATTCTAGGGACGAGGGCTAGAGAAGAGCATAAGACACGGACCTGCTTTCAATGAACTCCTGGGCCTTGTTCTGTTCTCCAGTTAATGTCCTCTCAGCCCAGCACCGTTGGAACTCTTCTTAGTGACGCTCTGCCTCCCCTGTATATAGTTCTAGGTCCTGGTCCCTCAATTTTCAGCAAGACTTACCTGCTTTTAACAGAACCATGTCTGGCTCTGTGCCAAGATATATCTACCAGATAAAAAATTTAAGGTTGGCCGGGCGCGGTGGCTCACGCCTGTAATCCTAGCACTCTGGGAGGCCGAGGTGGGCGGATCATTTGAGCTCAGGAGTTCGAAACCAGCCTGAGCAAGAGCGAGACCCCATCTCTACTAAAAAATAGAAAGAAATTAATTGGCCAACTAAAATATAGAAAAAATTAGCCGGGCATGGTGACGCATGCCTGTAGTCCCAGCTACTTGGGAGGCTGAGGCAGAAGGATCGCCTGAGCCCAGGAGTTTGAGGTTGCTGTGAGCGAGGCTGACGCCACGGCACTCTAGCCGGGGCAACAGAGTGAGACTCTGTCTCAAAAAAAAAAAAAAAAAATTTAAGGTTAACCTCAAGTGTGAAAATAAAACTTTTTTTTATTATTATTTCTGAATTTAGCTTCAACATCAAGCCCCCATCTGGCCAGTGATAGAAATGGAAGTTTTCCTCAACTCAGGGTAAACCTGGTCCATACAGGATTTTCTCAGCTAGTTCAGGTCTCTCTTGCTTTCTCCCTGGGCTGCTATTTAAGTTCCCACAGGCTGAGAGAACTGGGAACAGTTTACTAAGGTCAGAGCACAGAGTTTGGGGTTGAAGGAGGAAATGTATGAGAGAGGGGTGAGAACATGGCTCATTCACTTATTGCCACATTAGCAGAGACACGTGGTAGCTGCCCCAGTAAATATCCAAATGAATGTTTTAGTTACAGTATTTGGTTATAACTTTGTAAATAGTTATATAAAATTTGTTTTTAAAATTTTGACTTATTTCCAAATACTGTCATTTTCAGAAATTTACTATTGAGGAAGGGGGGAAAAGCTTCAAAAACTTGTCTAACTTTATTCATTGGTGATAGGGTCTGAGAAACCTAAAATTTTGTATACTGAAACAACAGCATAATGTACAAAGAAAAACAAAAATCGAAGAAAAACTCAAAATAGATGGTGTACTAACTAGGGCTGAAGGGATGGGTTATGCCAAAGACCTAAGTGTATTTTACATATCTATCACTTGTTCATTGTTTCCCTTTATTCACTACCTCCTCACCCCGTTTCTGGATGAGGTCAGTGAACACAACTCCTCATGGCTAGTGAATCATCTTAGCCAAAACACTCAGCCAAGACAGAAGGGAATAGATTTCACAGAATGAGAAACTTCTAGAATTTGAGATCTTGAACAGTCCTCAGAGAGTATTTAGTTCCAAACTCCTCAAATGACAGTATCTAGAGGTTAATCAAGGGGAGCTGATTCATTCAAGATCATACAGCCGGCTGGCCAGGCTAGAATTAAAACCCAGGTTTCTTGACTTGGAGTTAGTGTTTTAAATGATGTTGATGATGATGATCACACAAAAGTCACCGTGTATGATTTATAAAGCGCTTTTGTATATGCACAGAAGGCCAATTTAGTACATAGGGTCTTGGGATCATATGAACATGACCCACAACTTTGAAGAGTTCTACTATAACATGGTCTTGGGTAAGTTAATTTATTTTTTCTGAGCCTCAACCTCTGCATCAGTAAAATAGAAGCAAGACATTCTTCACAAGATTATTGTGAAGATTAAGTAAGAATCCATGTAAAGCATATAGCATAATGTTTGGTACACAATAAGCACATATTAAATATCTGTTTGGCTGGGCATGGTGGTTCACGCCTGTAATCCCAGCACTTTGGGAGGCCAAGGCAGGAGGATTGCTTGAGACCAGGAGTTTGAGACCAGCATGAACAAGAGTAAGACTTTGTCTCTACAAAAAAAATAGAAAACTTATGCAGGTGTGGTGGCACGTGCCTGTAGTCCCAGCTACTTGGAAGGTTAAAGCAGGAGGATCACTTGAGCCCAGGAGTTTGAGATTGCAGTGAGCTATGATGATGCCACTGCACTCTACCCAGGGTGACCACAGAGTGAGACCCTGTCTCAAAATATATGTATATATATGTTGAATCTACAGCTAATAAATTGTTGCTACCTTCTCTATGGTCTTCCCAACAGCCCTTTGACTATGTCTATCACACCACTCTTCTTCCCCAAAGCTAAAATATTCTAAATAACCCCTTTCTTTGTTTTGCTCAAACTCAAAAACATTTTTACTGTGTGTGATTAACAAATTTACCAAATAAACCTTGCTGAGTTTCCTGATTTGAGGTGCATTATACTTAAGTTATTGTGGTACTCAAAAACAAAGGTGTCTTTATAAATGTACTGACTACTAATAAAAGCTAGTATTTACAAAGAACTTACTGTGTACCAGGCAGTGTTCTAAACACTTCACAGATCTTAACTCTCATAATCCTATGAGATAGATACCTATTATTATTCCCATTTTGCAGATAAGGAAACTGAGGCACAGAGATATTAAATAACTTCCCCTGGTTTGCACAGCTAGTAAGTAAAGGAGCTGTGATTCAGACCGAGACAGTTTGGCTCCAGATTAACTATTAAGCCATACCCTGAACTTCTAGATACAGTTTCTTACCTCATACTGTCACAGTGGCTGTACAGAGGCCTTAGTGTGTGCACAAGGACCTGGCAAAGACTCACTGCTATCTCTTTTCTTTTATGGTGACCTTCTCTGGCTTTACCAGCATAGCTGCTGTCCCTGTAGTCCTTTAAGAGGGCATCAAATAGAGTTCATGCTGCCTTTAATTTCAACGCAAGGCAGCTTTTCTCCATTGCCCTAACCATAGCTTCAGTTTTCTCTGAATCTAGGACAGATGTTTTCACGCCCACTAGAATCCACATAATTATAAACAGAGCTGAGAGGCCAGCTGGGGGACTTGGCCATTGATGGGTACATTTGGGTTTTTTCCAGGCAGAGGGGGGTGGTGCAATCATTTGTTCATCAGGCATTGTTTTGGACACTTGCATGTGTTAGTTCAGTTTCTCTTAGAAGCAGACATCAAAAAGAGTTTATTTATTATAGATATGCCAAGAGATGTATTGGGTGAAACACCCCATGAGGGGTAAAGGAGGGGAGCCACAGAAGGCAGGGAGCATCTTCAGAGTGGCGTGCAGGTCTGAAGGAGAGAAGGCTGGAAGTAGAATTAGACTGCAGCATAGTGCTGAAACAGTCCCGGCCAGGTCAGTGCAAGTTCTCGAGCCATAGTCTTCAGCTAAAGAAGCCCCATGTCTCACAGAAACAGGCCCGTATTAGTACTCTTGCCACGGGCCGAGAACTGTGGGAGAAGTGCAGCCTCTGTGTGAAGCTGGGGGGCATGCAGAGCAGCTGGAGCTGTCAGTGGTGTGCCCACATCAGGAGAGCTGGGCCACGTTTTTGTGGCCACCACACTGAGGCATCAAGGGTGAACAGGACATGTGGGGTTCAGACTCTTAAAGGAGAGTGGGAAGAGACAGATCAAAAACAATGTTTAAATGGTAGCAGTAAGTGCTTTGGTGAAAATAAGACATGGTAGGTAATATGGTAAGGAATGGCTACAAAGCCATTTAGGTCAGGACCAGGTCGTCAGGAAAGGCTTCTCTGGGCTTTGGTTTTCTTTTTTAGTCATATGATAATAGTTTTGTCTTTAATTCCACTGGATGTCTGTGTAGTACTTTCTAATTTCTCATCTACCTTCTATGCCTCACATTGAGCTGCCTAATGGAAGGAACCCTCAACTTGGTGTGAAAAAGACTTGGGTTTGAGTCCTGGCTTGGGTATTTCCTAAGAACTCTATACCATTGAGTAAGTAATTTAATTTCTCTGAGTGTCAGTCTCTTCAGATGTTAAATGAAATTGTAAAGATCACTGCCTTGCCAGCTTTTCAGGGTTGTTGGAAATGTCAAAGTTTTTGAGAGCAACCTAAAATTGGAAAATAATTTTTTTAAAAACTTCCTTTTATAATTGTGTCAAAAGTTAAAATACTTAGTAATCAGTTTAAGAAATTACTATCTCTATACAGACAATATTACTGGGAGAAGTTAAAGACCCAGTAATTGAAGAGAGGTCCCGTGTTGGTGGAGAAGATTCAATATTGTTAATATGTCAATTCTCCCCAAATTGATCTATAGATTCAGTCTAATCTCCATCATAATCTTGGCAAGCTTTGTTTGTATTGACATCAAAGCAAATTAGTAAGTACTGTATACACATATGAAAACATTACTGTTTATCAAAAGAACACATCAGTAATAATTCAGTCATAATGTACTTTTTAGAGAACTTTATGGAACTATGAAGATTATTAGGTAAATGCTCTTTTCATTTTCCTTAGAAGTAGAAAAGTATACTCACAACTTATGTTTATTGTTCCTGCAATTAGATATATTACCACAAAAAACAGTGATAAGAGAATGCCATCCTTGTCCAGGCCTGCTGGTAACTCTTGGGACCTTAGGTTTCCTATCAGTGAAGTGTTAAACTAAATGATACCTTGGGTTATTTCCAGACCTGTCCTTCTGTGATATGAAAAAAGAATAGATGGTTAAGGATGAAAAAGAACAATTTGGTGATTTTCTTTAAGCCTTTTGATACAAGTTTACCATGTTAGTTTCTTAAATCTTTTAATTCTATATGCTGACTAGCAACTAGCATGTTGTTTGTGCCCAGGTATGCTATTAATACTAATGGAGTCTCCAAACTGGCTTATCTTGTCCTTTTTTCTCTTATTTCAAAGCATACATTTGGGATTCATTAGTTTTGGTTTTAGTTTATATCTATCTCCTTAGTGGTGAACTTAAATTAGATGCTAATATTTTATAAGAGGACATGATTATGCAAACCAGAGGGAGAACTTGTAGTCTAGGGGTTGGCAAACTTTTTCTACAGGCCAAATAGTAAATATTTTAGGCTTTCCCATCCATATGTTCTCTGTTGCAAGTACTCAGCTTTGCTGTTGTAGTATATAAGCAGCCATAAATAATGTATAAATGCATAGGTATAGCTCTGTTCCAATAAAACTTTATTTATAAAAACAGACCAGATTTGATTTATGGACTGTAGTTTGCCAGTCCCTGTTCTAGTCTAATAATATGCCTTGGCAGGCCTACTCAGATACTGTACTAGGTAGGTAGTATTCAGTACGTATGGTTTTAGTGTGTTGGTCCTCCTAGTGGTGGTAAAAAGACAACTCTCCCTTTTGGACCCCAATAAAAATGCTTAGTGATGCTGAGGCATCAAATTGTAAAACTGGAAGATGAATATGAAAGCTACAGATGTGAAGCCAGGAGATTACTGGGACTCCAGGACTGGAGGCAGGGTCTGAGAAAGAGCTGCCAGCTACACATTGGGCCCTGCCAGCCTTTCTGTCCCTGCAGTCCTCTCTTCACCACACAAAGGCCAGTTGACCCTATTTGCACCCTCTGGGACAAATCCTCGCTCCAGTCAAACCCTAAAGGTCTGTGAATACAAAGTTGAAGATCTTCTTCTACACCAGGTTGCCCCCACCCCCAAAAACAATGAAGGGCTGAGGAACAACAATCATTTAGGAACTCCTATGTGCAGGGACTTTGGCATTTCTTATTCCCTAGACCAACTCTACAGGTAGCTATTTTACAAATTAGAACCCTTGAATTCAAATGCCATCCGTAAGTTTCACTGCTAATAAGCTATGATTGTTCTCTTCCCAGGACCACACTGCCTCTCCTGAAGCCAAAGTTACACTTCAGATAATTCAACAGGTTTTCTAATTCTGTAGGCAAAGCTGGAGCTCTCTGAATCCCAGCCTCACCATCCAGACTAGATCAGTTTAAGGTACCATGCTGTTCTTTTAATTATTGCCACTGATCATTCTTGATAAGCTCCTATAACTATAATGTCTGATGCTTGTATTTTACACCAATTGCCAGTTGTCTCTTAGTGAGAATCACTGTGAAAGGAAGAGGGGAAAGCTTATCTCTTACGAAGTTGGTTAGCTAAAATATACAGGGATGTATTTTTTACATTTTTGTGGAAAGGTTGTAAGGATCAAACACATCATTAACATGTGGACCTGTGGTACCCACTAGATGGATTAGGATACTAATGGGTTCCCAAAGTGCCTCGGAGGAAGGCTTAAGAGCTGTCCTGAACATAAATTTGTTCTTTCCAACTGCAATGTAAGCTCATAGAGCAAGGACAAGATCCACCCTTTCAGGATGGTCTGTAGCTCAGTAGCACCTGCAGTAAGTGCTTCTGACCATTAGGAAGTGCATCATTTCAAATAGATATGAACCCTTGAGGGAGACCAACCCAAGGCCCTCACAAAGGAGCAGGGGAAGGGTCTGCCACAACTGAGGTGTACGGTAGGTACACTTTGTTTACAAAGTTTGTATCCTGGTGTCTCTCAAATGAACAGGAGAGTGCATGGCTAAATATAAACTTGCTGTCCAGAAACAGAAACACACACAACCCAGAAAACCTCACTAAGTGATAAAAGCTTCTGTCCTAAAGAACAGTTTACATTTGGATCCTGGAGTTCGTTGCTCATTCTTCCGACCCAGGGAGGAAAGATTCCAACAAAATTTACTTCCCTAGTGTGTTTATTGAACACCTTCTTATTCTAATCCAAGCGTTTACTAGGCATAGAATATTGTGCTAAACACCAGCAGAGAAAAAGAAATGGTCTAGATCCTGACTTCTAACAGCTCACAGTCTCATTTCATGACAGATTTGTGAATTCCCAACTATTAATAAAATAAATGGCAAAATTAAGTACTATAAAAGGTTTAGAGGAAGGCATGATTAATTCTAACTAGAGGCTTTATGGAAGGCAAGGCATTTGCATCTCTAAAATGAGATGCCCCAGGGCAAAGAAGGGTCTATAAATAAAAGGATGTGTGACTAGGGACTGTGCCCTGCCACTATGCTGCAGCCACTCTCTCTCTTTCCTCTGTGCCCTTCACAGAATCAATTTCTGCTAATGTATACAGCGAGACCATACGCAGCAAGGTCAGGGTGTTCTGACTTTGCTCTCCCAAGCTCTTGAGATGGTGTTCTTAGAGTCTTCCTTGGAAGGAGGAGGGGGAATCTTAGTGCCAGAGAGACCTCATGGGATCTCATGTTACTGCCTGTCTCTATCTCCCCTTTTTTCTTCCTCTGCTTTATAGTTTTTATAAACACTAGGAAACTTACATTTTTGAACTTGAGGAATTATTTATGTTAGTCTTTAGTACTTTGATCTAGCAAATGTTTACTTGCCATGCAAATATGAATAACATTATAAACTCACAACAAAGTAACGGGTCTGCTCAGCCAGTGTCCTTGTGATCAGATCTCATGATTTGATTGCCTTCCCCACACACACATTGTAGAGAATACATCTTACTTTGGGTTCAGGGGAAGGACCCCTGGACTAGGAGATGTGAATTCTGATTCCAGGGTTCCTTCTGGCACCCATTTGTGGCCTTCAACAAGTGGCCTCACTTCTCTGGGCCAGTTTCTAACAATGTTGGTGAGAGATTTGGGAAGTGGGAGGAGGGTGATGGTGATGAGAGATTGAACTCTGGGAACCCTTCCAGTCACTATATTATGTGTGTAAAGGAGACCCTTCCCGTAGCTATATTATGTGCATTTGGCCTTATATTTATGAATTTCCTCTGATTATGATGTATGACACAGGATTTGGGGAATTATTCCTTTTTACATAATTTCAGGCTTGTGACTGTGAGTTAAAATGACCTGCAGCTGCAGGTCCAATCTTGCCTTCAGTGCCTGTCAGTGTGCTTTTGTTTTTAGAATTTTCCAACCATCTGATCTTTGTTTTTCAATTAGCTTTCTACAGGGACCACTCACCCCTTAGAATCCTATACCATTCTGTTTTCAAAATTCTTTTCATCAATCATCCTCTCCCCATTAGAACCCTTAGAATTTCACCCCACCATTCCACTTCTAATAATAAATGACTGGACAAGTGTCAAGCCAACAGCCATTTATTGAATATTTAATAATTACTATTTACCTATATTTCATATCATCAAATCCTCAAAAGAACTCTGCAGAGTGGGTGTTCTCTTTGGCATTTGACAATGTGGGAAATAAGGTGCAAAGAGATTAAAAGTTTTGCCCAAGGCCCTGCAATAAAATAGTTTCAAAACCTGTTTCTGGGAAGCCCACATCAGGGTTATTTTTGTTGCACTTCATTCCTTTGGAGTTGGCCATCAGTGATGTGAGGGGGCCAGTGAGAACTCAGTGGTTCTCAATTTGTAATTTTGATGACACAAAGAAAGATTTTTGGAAGAATTTGTTCTTTAATTTGCCTTTCAGAGCCTGTTTTGCCTTTTTTTCAGTAGATCCTAGCCCTCTACCTTTGCCTCAGAATTAAGCACTAGAGATTCTTAAAACCAAACCAGTGGATCATAATCTAAATCTCTGTGTAAATATGACTTGTTAGGCCCGAGGTGAGACCAGCTCTCTGTATTTAAGTTTCCCAAAGATAACTTTGATGTGTATCCCTCTACTAATCCAAGTTCTTCCTTTGATAAATTTTCTGAATAGAGATGAGGCTTAGAAAGCTGAGATGGCATGCCCAGATTCACTCAGCCAGTAGGCAGTAGAGCTAGGACTAGCCCCTCATTCTGATATTTAACTCTGATTCCCAGAAGGCTAATACCATT
Organism: Cheirogaleus medius; assembly: GCA_008086735.1. Taxonomy (NCBI): domain Eukaryota; kingdom Metazoa; phylum Chordata; class Mammalia; order Primates; family Cheirogaleidae; genus Cheirogaleus; species Cheirogaleus medius. Next base: position 41,333,080 of record VBSM01001265.1, on the reverse strand, counting down.
TGCCTCATAGGGATCTTGTGGGAACTCTTCCCTCTACACAGGTGAAAAGAATTGGCCCTGAAGGCAGCAAGATCTGTTTCAGATCTAAGCTCTGCCATTGTCTAGCTGTGTGACTGTGGAGTTCATTATTAATTTCTCTGAGCTTCTATTTCTTCATCCAAAAAAAAATGGAGGTACTAATACCTCACAGGATAGATGCATAGTAGGTGCTTAGTAAATGACAGCTGTGATTATTATAGTCAGTATTGTCCATTTGGTTCTCATTAATTCCCCATATAACATCTATATAGGGTGTAGTTGTGACTAAACAGTGACAGTTACCTTCCAAGCACCATTATGGCTTGGAAAGCAAGTCATACCTCTTTGCCAGTCTCAAGGTCTCAACCAGCTCTGTGTGTACTCCAGGAATAAGAGCAATAAGAATGGCTAAATACTATGCTAAATGCTTTGTATGAAATGATCTCTAATATTCCTGGCAGCCAGCCCTATAAAGTATTTATTATCCATGTTGAGCAAGTGAGAAAGAGATTTATTAACATGTCCAAGGCCACAGAGTGAGGAGTTAGCAGCCAGGCTTTGACTCCAGCCTGGGCTCCAACACTGTCTTTGGTCTACCACCTTATGGGTTCTGCAACCCACTGAGGCTTGAGGGTGGGGATTTGGGGAGAAAGGGATAAAGATAAAAAGGGCATTGAGATAAGGGAACTAGTCATTATTTGGCCAGTCATCTTTTCCAGAAACTCCCGCCAGCCTCCCCTTTCCTGCTCCTGTTATCACTAGCCAGTTGATGGCTGGGCTGGCCTGGGCTGGGCTCCTCTGCTGAAATCCTTCAGGGCTTTCCTGTTCTAGAGTTTTGCAAGAAGGTGGGAGGAGTGCTTGTATGCTGGGCAGGCTTCCCAGGGGTGATTGTGGAAAGGAAGGGGAGTGATTTTGTAGGGACCTAAAAAGAAGCCAGGAGGAAAAGAAAAAAATAAAACCCTATTTAAAAGAAAACATATTGACTCAGGCATTTGTGGGCATTATCTTTAGTCTAGACTTAGAGATAGAAGCCCAGGCCAGGAGTCTAGAAACCTCCATTTTCTTCTTGCTGTATAACTGACCTTCCTAATGACCCAAGACACATCCTTACAACAGCCTTACTGCCAAGTACCAGGAATGACCCAGCAACACATTGTTTAATGTTTTCCTTTATTTTTACCATTTTTTTTCTTCCCTCAAGGGGTACCCAAGCAATAAAAACAAATTCTGTTAATGTTTTATGTGTGTGCATAGATTTGCTTTCACGCCCTTATCTTATCCAACTGTTAAAACCACCCAAGGAGACAAATAGGCAGGCCAGGGATTATCCTCCCAAACTTGATAGGTATGAATTGAAGCTCAGAGAAACCTAGCATGATCTCACAGCCAGTTAATGGCAGAACTGGAACTGGATTCCTGGTCCTCTGGCTCCTGTCATATGTATGAGTTTCACTCACTTGAAGTAGAATTTCAACCCAAGGGGATCTCTTGACTCCAAACCATGTACGTGTTCTTGCTATTTTGTTTTACTGAGATTCACACTGCCTTGCTGTGGTTATGGGGTGACGTCCTCAACAGGGGGGCTGGGGGAAGGTAAGGAGGCTGTATAGGGAACTGAAGGTAGGAAAGGGAGAATGCCTCTTACTCTAGCATACTTTAGTAAGGATATTGTGTTAACTGAGTGTTCCATTTTCTCTTCAGAGGGGAAATAAAGAAAAAATAAAAGTCAGATGTGTTTTGTTAAACTACCCCTAATCTCTCACATATACTTAACACTTCATACTTTGCAAAGGACTTGGCGGGGAGGGGATTGGGGTTTTAAACCCATTTAAAGTGTACAAGTCAACGTCTTTTACTATATTCACAAGGTTGTGTAACCATTGCCACAGTCAAATTTTAAAACATTTTTATTACCCCAAAAAGAAACCTTGGACTGATTAGCAGTCACTTCCCATTCCAAGCTCTAGGCAGCCACTAATCTATCTATCTTTATATTTACCAATTCTAAACATTTCATATAAATGGAATCTGGCTGCTTCTTTTTCACTTAGTATAGCATTTTCAAGATTCATACATGTTATATAACTTGTATCAGTACTTTATTCTTTTTACTGCTGAATAATATTCCATTGTATAGGATATGACACATTTTATTTATTGATTAGTTGATGGGCATTTGGGTTGTTTCTACTTTTTGCCTATCGTCAATAATGTTGCTGTGAACATGCGTGTTCTTTTTTGTGGAAATATGCTAACATTTCTCTAGGGCAGGCGTCCTCAAACTACAGCCCTCGGGCCACATACGGCCTGCTGAGGACATTTATCCAGCCCACCGGGTGTTTTTGCTGCCGCTGCCTGTCCTGCTTAGCAGCTGACTGGTCCCGGGCCCACAGTGCGAATGTGTGGAATGTGCGCCGCACTCTCCAACGGCCCTCCAACGGTCTGAGGGACAGTGAACTGGCCCCCTGTTTAAAAAGTTTGAGGACCCCTGCTCTAGGGTATATACCTACAAGTGGAATTGCTGGGTTATATGATAACTCTGTGTTAACTTTTTGAGGAACTGTCAAACTGCATGTGTAATTTATAGCTTTACTGAGATATTTCCCATACCATAAAATTCACCCATTTAAAGTATACAGGTCAGTGGTTTTGAGTCTATTTTCAGAGGGTTGTGCAACCATCACCAAAATGTAAGTTTAGAAATTTTCCATCACCCCAAAAAGAAACCCCCCATACTCATTAGCAGTTGCTCTCCATTCCCACTCCCCACGCCTGCCCCCTAGACAGTCACTAATCTATTTTCTGTCTCTGGGGATTTGTCTATTCTGGATATTTCACACAAGTGAAATCATATGATCTGTGGTCTTTCATGACTGGCTTCTTTCACTTAGCATAATATGAAGATTCAGCAAAATAGCATATATCAGTACTTCATTTCTATGGCTGAATAATATTCCATTGTATGAATATATCACATTTCGTTTATCCATTCATCAGTTGAGGGACATTTGGGTTGTTTGTACTTTTTGACTTATGGATAATGCTGTTGTGGACATTCATGTACAAGTTTTTGGGGGTATGCATTTTAATTTGATCCTCATCAACCTTCTATGATAAACAATGAGGCAAGTGGCAATAGTCCCTTTTTACAGATGAGGCAACTGAGGCCAAGTAATTTGCTCAAGGTCAAATAGCAAGCTACAGGCAGATCAGGAATTGAGCCAAGTCTCTCAACTGCTGGCCCAATATAATTTTTCTGTTACATTTACCACACCATGTAGCTTTTGTTCTATGAAGTGTTTGGAAATATTTTTAAGAACTTTAAATTACAGGGTGTGACACTGAGTAACGATGGAGCCTTGAATCACAGCAGTACCAGGCCTAGGAATCAGCCCTGTCCAGAACGTGGATGTAAAATGCACACCACTTACCACTATGGGGTGCCTCTCGGGGAGCAGCTTTCAGTGAGCAAATAAAACAGCACTGAACCTGGGCTGGGTGAAGCTCCTGCCTCCAGGTGATGAGGAAAGTGAGGTACCTCATCTATGGGGCACAAGCAGCTCATCAGAATGGGGGGCTGGAACCCTGGGGAAGGGGTAGGCGGGTACTCTGCCTTCACAGTCCAAAATGGGAAGAGCTTATTCCAGAAAACTTTTCTCCGAGTTCAACTTTGTGATTATTTTTCCTGACGTAAGCAAGAAAACCTTGTTTGAAGTTTTAGATTTTATGGTACTATATTGGTTTCCTGGGGCTGCCATAACAAATTACCACAAACTGGGTAGAAGCAAACAACAAAAATTTGCTCTCTCACAGTTCTGGAGGGTAGGTATCCAAAATTAACGATTTGGTGGCATTGGTTCCTTCTGTGAGCTCCAAGGGAGAATCTGTTTCTGCCGCTTCTAGTTTCTGGTGGCTGCCAGCAATCCTTGGCATTCCTTGGCTTGTAGATACAGCACTCCTGTCTCCACCTCCGTTATCCCATGGCATTCTCCCTATATGTCTCTGTATCTCTTTATCTCTTTTCTCTTATAAGGACACTAGTTCATTGGATTAGGGCCCATCCTAATCCAGTATCACCTCTTAACTTCTTTCTATCTACAAAGACCCTATTTTCAAATAAGGTCACATTCTGAGGTTCCAGGTAGACATGAGTTTTGGGGAGAAAGTATTCAACCCAGTATAGACACCAAAGAATAATCACATAAATTCAGGCAGAGGGCTTTTAACGTTGGAAGTAGACGTGGGATTTTGGCAATGTTTAGTGCCAAAACAGCTTTGAAAGAACTTTTCTGGAGCTACAGACCATTAGATAGAGCTGGCTGGTTTCATAGACATGGCTTTGTGCTGGTAGAATAGAAATCCAAGTTTCTGTTGCATGAGGGCCAAACCCATTCTAACCCCTACTTCATCTTAATAACAGATCTTTAAATCCTCTCTGATTTTGACCACGAGAAACAGGCATATTTGGATTTTTATGCCAGGGAAAATTATTTTATTCATTCTGTACATATATTTAACAAACATATATTGAATACCTACTATGTGCTGGGACTGTTCTAGGCACCAGGGATACAGAAGTATTAGAACATGTTCTGTGTACCTATGACACGCAGGGTTTTCTAGGTCAGGCGTGTATTTCCTCCTTATAACAACCCTATGTTGATTTGTAAATAAGGAAACTCAGACTCTGAGGTGACTTCCCCGAGGTCTGCAATTAAATACACTGAGTCACAGATACAATTCTACAGCCTGAGCCCAAAGCAGAGGGCTGCAGAGATGAGGATGGGTCACTCCTCTTTTATTCATACTCATAGCCCAAAGCATTCCACATAGGGGGCATGAAGGATGCATTGGATGACAAGGTAGGATAAGTAGGTTGTGTCAGAATAACCTTTCTTGTCAGACTGTGGAACCTGGACTTTATTCTGAAGGCAATGAGGAATCAGTGAACATAACTGAGGGAGTAGTGGCTTCCTATGCCGTGTACTTTCTTTGTTTGATCAACCCGTATTTATTGAGTTGTGTCACACACGGGGCTTGATGCTGAGGATAAAACCATTACAAAAGAGACAGAATCCCTACCGTCACTGAGCTTATAGCCTAATATATGAAATGATGAAAGAGAGGTTGGTATTTCCTTAGAATCCATTTGAAACACAGGGATGGGTAAGAAACAAAGTTGAAGAAATAGGAAAATGATTTTAAAAGGGAGAGAGAGCTTTGTCAGTCATCTTAAGGATAACGAAGTCATTGCAGAGTTTTAAGTGGGGCAGTGACAATGATGTGACATGGTTGTTGAGAAACAGGGAAGGGTCACAGGTGATGTGTATGCTTCTGGCTTGGAGGAGATGGTGATGATGATGCACTTCACTGAGATAGGGGACACAGGAGTGATGAGTTTATTTAGATTGCTGAGCTTGACCTGCTGGTGCGACATCTGAATAGAGGTGCCCAGCAGGTGAAGGGATATGCGACAGGGAGGCACGGACGGAAAACTGAGCCAGAGATTAAGATTTGAGAGTTGTCATCACATAAGTGGTAACTAAAGCTGTGGGAGTGGACAGGATTACCCTGGGAGAGTCTCCAGAGTGAGAGTGAGGCCATAGGAGGGTCTACAGCAGAACCCTGAAGAATCCCTCCATCAAAGGGGTGGGCAAAGGAAGAGGAGTCTAGAAAGACAACAGAGAATACAGAATCTCACCAGAGGCTTTCTTTTGGCACATTCCCTGTGTCTTCTTAGGCAGCAGTTTATGTTCATTCCCTGGCGCCATAACTACTCCATCCCTTAGTGTAAACCCTCTCTTCTCTGCTATTAGAGAGTTCATCTTGCAAATCTAATGGAGTAGTGAAGCCATTGATTCTGTTAACAAACATCCAGTTCACTACGAGACATGTAATGAGAATTCATTTCGGAGGTCAATAGAGCTGTCAATGGAACAGTTTTTCCCCAGAGGCCCATCAGCTTTTTCTGTTGTACACTGGCAGAATTTGTCCTGCCCAGCATCAGAAATGACTAGAGAGTAATTAATGCCATGGAGCATTAATGAGCTAGTGACCCTGCCTAGGGCCATGAGAAGGGTACAGACTGAAATAGGTCAGACGACGGGGAAAAGAAGAACCACGTCCCCTCTGCTATGATTTGAATAACCCTAGAAAGCCCCCATTACCACCTCCAAAACCTTATCCCACCAGCTGTCACACTGCCTAAAATTACATCTTTAAACTTTTATTTATTTTGAACAAGAAGTTTCACTATTGGAATTTTTGAATGCTGAATGAATGTTTTTGCTTATTCTACAAATGCAGACTAAGAACCTTCTATGTACCTGGCCTTTATTAGGTATATGCCGGGACTGTAGGGGTAACAACATCACAGTCACTGTTCTCAGAAAGCCATGGATCAGGCAAGGATGCAGAGTGACTGTGGATCTAAGGGAAGTAAGGGCCAAGTGCTTTTGGCACAGAAGAACCAAGTCCAGGAAGGTGTCAGAGAGAATATGATATCCCTGCAGGCTCTTAAAGTCTGCATATGAGTTTGCCAGCAGAGTAGAAGTGAAACCTAGGCGGAAGGAACACTATAAGCCAAAACAAAGAATCTTAAAAGAGGCTGGTGTGTTCAGGGACTGATGATGCTTCCATATGCCTTGTTTATGAGTAGAGAAAAGCAGGAAATAAGTCAGACTGTGAAAAGCCTTGTATGTTATGCTAAGGAATTTGGACTAAGCTTCGAGAGCCAGCCAAATGAATAATGCCCTTGGCTTGGGGTATAGCACTCTAAGCTATTATCTGTCCTTAATACCTCACTTCCTTTCTAACACAACAGAGGAGAGTTTGTGATAAGAGTTAAGAGAGAAAAAGACTAATAGACAAAGAGTGGTGGGGAGTGGGGAACGCAGCTGTCCTTGAAGGACTTGGATGGGCAGGCAGGAGAAGCTGAGGTCCAGTCTTAAGGGACAGCTCCAGATACATTTGTGCTTTTATCATTAATGCAGTAAGGCACAGGCTGGGGCCTCAGTGAATGAGTCTTCAGTAAGCAAAGCCTCATTTAACAAAGCCAGCCTTAGCTTTGTGGGAGGTAATGATAGCAGGAGCCACCAAAGAGGAGGAAGGCGGGAGTACTCCCGAGGCTGACCTTGCCTGAGGATCAAGGTCCCACTCCTGGACCATGAGTAGCTGCACCTCTTGGAAGTGGAACAGATAAGGCCCGGTTGTGATAGGAAGTGGCCTCCAGGCTACTCAAAAAGCAGTACAGAGGTACAGAGCATCTCCTCTTCAACCTAGATGGCCGGGAGGCCCCAGCCCTCCTCTGTGAGGCCAGAGAAGGGGCAGGTATGTGAGAGGGAGAGAATGCTACGGCAATATTTTTTCCTTCCTCTGACAACCCACTTTAGGACAAGAACTCCTTTCCTTCCTTTTTCATTCACAGAGCTCTTTCTCCTTTTCACAGATTCCCTGAGAAACATTTCCGCAGCCAGTCACCACGGGCCCCGCTCTTCTCCAGCTGAGCTCAGCAGCTCCAATCAGCACCTTCTCCGAGAAAGAAAATCCTCAGCCCCATCGCACTCCAGCCAGCCAACCTTGTTCACGTTTGAGCCCCCTGTGTCAAACCACGTGCAGCCCACCTTGTCCACCAGTGCACCTCAGGAGTATCTCTACTTGCACCAGTGCATAAGCCGGAGAGCAGAAAATGCAAGGTAGGAGACTGCCGTGGCCATTAGATGGGCGAGTGACCACTCACAGGGCTAGCACTTTTTCAGTCCCCGTATTTTCATTTTAAAGACAAAGGAGCAAAATATTGTATCTTTTTAGGTAAACAAACACATGTATAACAAAACATAATTTTTTGTTTGTATAACCTTCACATTTTATTGGTATCACCTGTGTTGCTGTAAAGTGAGAATTGGGTTCCAGAGAAAACTCCCATTATTAAAAATCATGCTATAAAAAATTTTTATTTGAATGGCCTAGGGGCTAGAGTTTCAGAAAAAACAAAGTGAATTTACTTGTTGGTCTTAAGAGTATAGCTGTAAAACCTTTGCATTGTTGAACAAATCCATATCTCACTTTTGCTCTAGAGCTGTACCGTTCCATATGAAGCTACTATCCACATGTGGCTATTTAAATTTATGTTAATTAAAATTAAATAAAATTTAAAATTCAGTTCCTCAGTTGCACTAGCCACATTTCAAATGCTCAATAGCCACATGTGGCTAGTGGCCACTGTACTAGACAGCACAGATATGGAACATTTCCAACTTCACAAGGACTCCCTGCTCTAGGGTAATAGTCTTTATTTTTCTAGCTCTCTCAGGGATCCAGAACCTGTACGTATTTTTGTTAACTTTTTATTCCCATTGTCAGGGTAAGCAAAAGCACAGAGCCCATAGCTTTGCCAGAGCTAGTCCCCAATTACTACAGTAGCCAGCAGATTACAAATCACATTCCTTAATTAATTTAGAAATATCTAATTCAAGTTTTGAAAATTAAGGCAAATTGAGAAATGCTGTGTTATATATCACTTCATGATATCTGTGAAAATATTTTCTTACATAATCTCACTTAAACCAATCAAACCCACTGAGAGATAGGCAGCATAGGTAACTTATCTCTGCTTTACAGATGAAGGAACTGAGGCTCACAATTAGTAAATAGCAGAGATAGGACTAGAACCCAGATCTTCTTATTTCTGGTCCTGTACTCTTTACGCTGTGCTACTCTGCTTCTGTTTTTCTGAGTCCTTTACCATCACATAAACTCACAACACTCAATGTTGAGGTTGCCTCAAATACCCATTTTCCTGAAGCAGCATGATTTGTTCATTTGTGAACTTTCACTGTTTCAACCTCCATCCACTTTTACATGAAGAGCTGAGTTCTAAAAAAGATAAAATGAATTAGCCCAGGTCCTTGAACTAGTTAGTGGCAGGACTGTAAATAGTACCTGATTCTCCTGCATAGTAGACCAGAAATAAGGGAGTGTGGTATAATGAAAAGCATGTTAAGGCTTTAGAGTCAGTCAGATATGGGTGCAAATTCAGGTTCTGCCACTCTCTTGGTGATTTTGAGCCACTTATTTAACCTCATTTACCTTCAATTTCCTTATCTTCAGAATGGGAATAACTAATTCAAAGGCTTACTAATGTGTGTAAAATGACAAAGCATATTTAAAATACCCCGTAATAGATACGCAATACATATTACCTGTTCTCCTTGTGCCCTGTCCCCTTCTTACAGAAGAGTTTTTAAAACATAGTTCTATTGCATAAGGTGGGTAATAGAAAGTGCCTTGCAAACTTTAATGTGCCTATGAAGTACCTGAGGATCTTGTTGAAATGCTTGTTCATACAGTAAGCCTGGGGTCTTGGGATCCTGCCTTTCAGATAAACTCTAGATGATATCAGTGCTGCTTGTCTGCAGATCACACTTGAAGTAGAAAGCTTTATATTATTATAATATTAACAACTACCATCCACCTCCACTCCCACAATACTGCTAAAGCATCGGAGGAAAAAAATATACATACATGTCTTTGCTTGAATTAGCAGTCAGGCCCACTCTCTGCACCCCTACCTCTTCTGTAAAACCTCTATTTTCCCAGTTAGAATTCATGGTCTTCCCTGAATTACCATAGCAGTTTTTTATTATCTCTCTCATAGCATTTGGAACTTTCTGCCTCATATTATAGATTTTTATATTAATATGTTTCTGCTCTTTGAGGACAGGACCCAGGGCACATAGTAAGTGCGTAATAAATATTTGAACAAATCTGTGTTGTAGAGAGAGAACATAGTAGAGGAGATAGAACTTACCTACAGATGGGTAAGCAGCATTGTTGTGGATCCTTGACCAAGCTGTGCTTTTCCTTGTGTCTTTGCTTTCACTTATGTGGATGAGGGATTGAGAAGGTGATGAGCCCAGGGAGATTTTTGGAGATAATAAGTTCAAATAGTGTTGGCAGAATTCCAAGGAGAGGTAGAGGGTTGGAAGGAAGCTTTCTTAAGTTCAGAAAGACTATATACTATAGTTTCTGGTACTAATGGAGTAGCTTACATCATACTAAACCTACTGTAACAATTATAAACTCTGGACAAAATATTAAAAAACAGTTGTTTGAAGGCACTAAAGAGCAGTCAAAAATCAAACCGACACTGGAAGAAATCTGACTCTTGAAAGAAATAAGATTCAATTTATAATACACGGATTTTTCAGTGAAGTTCCAATAACATATAATCTCACATGTTCAGTATACAATGAGAAATTGCTAGACATGTGAAGAAACTATAAACATTGACCTATAGTTGAGAGAACTCAGTATATGGAAACAGACCAAAATAAACCCAGATTTTGTAGCCAACCTACCAAGACTTTAAAATAATTATGTTAATTTTTTTAATCTATGGGGGGGATGGGTATAATGCATGAAGAGATGGTGAATTTTAGAAGAGAGAGAGAGAAACTTTGAAAAAGATTTTAAGAGTTCTAGTTCCACTGTGGTGGCAGAAGCCACTGTTACATATCCAGGGGATGTGAAATCTACATACACAGCAGGCCAACTTTATGTATCCCTCCCATTGATTACAACTAAAAACTCTGGACAAAATCCAAAGTATAATTACCCAAAGACTCTGAAAAGTAAATAAAAGGAGGCAGATTTTAGAGAGGAGAAAAACCTGGAGAAGTGTCTACACAGAGATGAATTTTTTGTCTCATGGATTTGCCTCCAGGGTGGCTACAGCCCTCATAGAAAGCCCTTCGGGTAGCGGAACCAGAAAATGATCCTCTTGGGGGATGGAAGTGTAAGTATCCCAGAGTGAAGAGAGCTGAAGAAGGGATCTCCTATTCTGGGCGTGAAACTACATTAAGTCTTAGGCTCACCTTGAGCGGTTAGTGTGGGACAGGCCCAACCTAGCATAACAAAGGCTACGTGAACTGAACTAAGATTTGAACTACCACACACAGGAGAGACAGAACTTGCAGTCTGAACCTAATCAGGTTGATTTCCTGCAGAAATAAAATTATCAGTTCTCCAGAGAATTACAGTGGAACTCAGAGTCTATACAATATAACAGTCACAACATTCAGGATATATAATCCAAGATTTCTCAGCATACTGAGCAACAACAAAATATAACCTGTTCTTTATGGAAGACACAGGTGCTAACCTCAAGAAAACCCTGATGTTGTAATTATCACAGATTTTTAAAGCCCCTGTTAAAACAACGTTCCATGTGATAACTGAAAACATTTTATATTAATGGAAAAGAAAAAAAAACCTCTGCTGACCTAGAAGTCTTTATTCTGCAAAAGTGTCCTTCAGGAATGAAAACAAAATGACATTCTCAGATTAGGGAAAAATAAGAGAGTGTCCAGGAGATCTGTTTTAAAGAAATGAAAAAGAAGTTCTTCACACTGAAGCAAGATGGTATGTACCAGAAGGAAACTTGGATCTTTGGGAATGAAGGAAGAGCAACAGAAATAGTAAATATCTGCATAACTATAAAAGACTATTTTTCCCTTTTAAGTTCTTTAAAATATATATAAATGTTGAAAGCAAAAATTAAACATTATCTAATGAGATTTTTACCTGGCTTTCTTTCTCTTCACTATGAAGAGCTCCCTTTACCATTTCTTGTCACGTGAGTGGCCAGGTGACATGTTTTTCCAGCTTTCATTTATCTAGAAATATCTTAATTTCACTTTCATATTTGAGAGCGATTTTTTCTGGGTACAGAATTCCAAAACAACAGTTCTGTTTCTTGCAGTATTTAAAGGATACCATTCTAGTCTTCTGACCTTTATTGTTTCTGCTGAGAGATCAGCTGTTATTTTTATCCTATTCTTCTATATGTAATATATCTTCCTTCCTCTAATTATTTTTTCTCCTTTTTAAAAAAATTATAAAATACATAACATAAAATATACTATCTTAATCATTTTTAAGTGTACAGTTCGATTGTGTACTGTATATTCACATTGTTGTACAACCAATCTCCAGAAATCTTTTCATTTTGTACAACTGAAACTCTGTGCATTAAACAGCTCCCCATTTCCTCTTCCCCCCAGCCCTTGAAAACTACCATTCTGCTTTCTGTCTCTATGAATTTGACTTCTCTAGATACCTCATGTAAGTGGATTCATACACTATTTGTCTTTTTGTGATTGCCTTATTTCACTTAACATAATGACCTCAAGGTTCATCCATATTATAGTATGTGTCAGAAGGTCCTTCATTTTTAAGGCTGAATAATATTTCATTACATGTACCCTTGAACAACACAGCTTTGAACTGTGTGGGTCCACATATGGGTGGATTTTTTTCAGCCAAACATGGATCGAAAATACGGTATTTGCAGGATGTGAAACCGGTGTATGTGGAGGGCTGACTTTTCATATACACAGGTGCCCAGGAACTTCAGGCCTTCAGTATGCATGGATTTTGGTATGTGCAGGAAGAGGGGGAGTCCTGGAAGCAAGCCCTACATATACCAAGGGACAACTGTATGTACCACATTTTGTTTATCCATTCATCTTTTGATGGATATTTGGGTTGCCTCTACCTTTTGGCTCTTATGAATAATGCTCCTCTGAATGTGGGTGTACAAATTAAGACCCTGCTTTCAGTTCTTTTGGATCTATACCCAGAAATGGAATAGCTGGATCATATGGTAATTCTATTTGTGGTTTTCTGAGAAAGTGCCGTACTGTTTTCCATAGCTGCTGCACCATTTTACATTCCCACCAACAGTGCACAAGAGTTCCAATTTCTTTTCTCCAATGGTTGTTATTTTGTGGGGTTTTATTTTGCCATTATTAGCATTTTTAATTTTTAATTTTAATAGCATAATAATTTATGGGTATAATGTGATATTTTAATACATGTATACAAAGTATAATGATCAAAGTATGGCAATTAGCATATCCGTCATCTCAAAATATATCATTTCTTTGTGTTGGGAACATTCAAAATCCACTCTTCTAGTTATTTGAAAATATTCAATATCTTCTTGTTAATTATAGCCATTCTATAATGCTATAGCACACTAGAAATTGTTCTTCCTATCTAGCTTTTCTTCTGTATCTGTTAACCAACCTTTGGCTGTGCCCCTCTACCTCCTACCCCTCCTGGCTTCTAGTAACCACTGTTCTACTTTCTACTTCTATGAGATCAACTTTTTTAACTTCCACATGTGAGAACATGCAATATTTATCTTTCTGTGCCTAGCTAATTTCACTTAATACAATGTCTTTCAAGCTCATTCTAGTTGCTACTAATGACAGAATTTTATACTTTTTATGGCTAAATAGTATTCCACTGTGTATATATTCTACATTTTCTTTGTCCATTCCTCTATGGATAGACACTTAGGTTGATTCCATATCTTGGCTATTGTGAACAATGCTGCAATAAACATGGGAGTGCTGCAAATCTCTCTTCAACATACTAATTTTCTTTCCTTTGGGTATATACCCAGTAGTGGGATTATTGTATCATATAGGTCATTCTATTTTTAGTTTTTTGAGGAAGCACCATACTATTTCCATAATGACTGTACTAATTTACATTCTCACCAACAGTGTATAAGAGTTCCCCTTTCTCTGTGCCCTTGCCAACATTTCTTATTTTTTGTCTTTTTGGTAGTAGCCATTCTAACCGGGGGTGAGATGATGACCTCATTGTGATTTTGATTTGCATTTTCCTGATGATTAGTGATGTTTAGCATTTTTTCAAATACTTGTTGGTATTTTGTATGTCTTCTTTGAGAGATATCTATTCACTCGTTTGCCCATTTTTGATCAGATTATTTGGGTTTTTTTGCTATCGAATTGAGTTCCTTGTATACTCCAGGTATTAATCTCTTGTAAGATGAGTAGTTTGCAGATATTTTCTCCCATTCAACAGGTTGTCTCTTCACTTAGTTGTTTCCTTTACTGTGCAGAAACTTGTTAATTTAGTACACTTCCATTTCTCTAATTTTGTTTTTGTTGCCTGTACTTTTGAGGTCTTAGCTGGGCTTTTTTTTTTTTCTTTTTTGATGGGAGACTTTTTATTATACATTCAAGCTCGTTACTCATAATTAGTCTGTTCAAGTTTTCTATTCTTCTTGGTTCAATCTTCATAGGTTATATGTGTCTAAGAATTTATCCATTTCAGCTAGGTTTCCTAATTTCTTGATGTATAGTTCATAATAGTCTTTAATGATTCTTTATAGTTTTGTGGTATCAGTTGTAATTTTTCCTTTTTTATTTTATTTGGGTCTTTTTTCCTTGGTTAGTCTAGCTAATGGTTTGTTTTGTTTATCTTGAAAACTAACTTTCATTTTGTTGATCTTTTGTATTTTTTCAGTTCCAATTTTGTCTATTTCTGCTCTGATCTTTATTATTTCTTCTACTAATTTGGGGTTTGGTTCTTATTTTTCTAGTTCCTTTGGATTGCATCATTAGGTTGTTTATTTGAAATCTTACTGTTTTGATATAGGCATATATTGCTATAAATTTCCCTATTAATACTGCTCTTGCTATATCTCATAGGTTTTGGTATGTTGCATTTCTCTTTTCATTTGTTTCAAGACATTTTTAAATTTCATTCTTCATTTCTTCACTTACCCATTGGCTATTCAGGAGCATGTTGTTTAGTTTCCATGTATTTGTACAATTTTGAAAGTTGTTCTTGTTATTGATCTCTAGTTTTATTCCATTGTGGTCAGAAAAGATACTTGATATGATTTTAGTTCTTTTAAATTTGTATGTGTCTACCATGTGGTCTATCCTGAAGAATATTCCATGTGCTGATGAGAGGAATGCATATTTTGCAGCTGTTGGATGAAATGTTCTGTAAATACAGTGTTTCTTTGTTGATTTTCTGTGTAGATGATCTGTCCAGTACTGAGAGTGCGATATTGAAGTCTCCAACTGTTGTTGTATTGAAGTCTGTTTCTCCCTTTAGATCTTAATGATGTCCCATTTGTCTTGTAGGCTTTCTTCGCTGTTTTCCTTATTATTTTTTTTTCCTCATGGTAATTTCAAACAACCTATATTCAAATTCAGAGATTCTTTCTTCTGTTTGATCAGGTCTGCTGTTGAAGTTCTCTGTTGTATTTTTATTTCATTCATTGAATTTTTCAGCTTCAGGATTTTTGCTGCTGTTGTTCTTTTTTTATGATTTCTTTCTCTTTGGCAAATTTCTCATTCATATTGTCAATTTTTTCCCTAATTTCATTTAATTGTTTATATTTTCTTGTATCTCATTGAGTTTCCTTATGGTCATTATTTTGAATTCCTTTTCTGGCAATTCATTCATTTCACTGGGGTCTATTACTAGACAGTTATGCTCCTTTAGTAGTGTCACATTTCCTTGCTTTTTCAATGTTTCTTATGTCTCTACGTTGATGTCTGTACTTCTGGTGGAACAGTTGCCTCTTGCAGACTTTCTAGAGTGGCTTTCTTGGAGAAAGACTTTCACCTCCAGTTGGGTTTTAGTGTGCCAGTTGAGAAGGATGTGGTGACTTTGTTTGCAGATAGGTGGAATGATATAGTCTCCGTGCAGCTTCTTCAGCTGTGTTAAATGATAACTATGAGTGCCTCAGTGCCTAAACTTTAGAAGTTTGTGGCAGCAGCAGTGGCGGTGTAGGTTGCTGATGTTCCTGGTGTCAAGGGCTTTTGGAGTCTTTCTATTCTCATTTTCCCCGCAATAGAGAGACTTAGCTAAAGGGATCCCTCTTTGTGTCAATTCTGATATGGCCTACAAGTAGCTAGGGTGGCACTGCATTCCAGGTACAGATGCTCAGAGAAGCTGTGGGACCAGGGTCCTAGGCTCAGACTCTTGCAAACCTATTGTGGCACCTGGGTCTTGGGGTTTAGGTTTGCTCTTTGTGGCAGTGTTAGATGTAGATTGCCTACAGAGCCAGGATCTGTGACTCTGAGGAACTCTTTAGTAGCTTGGGCCCAGAGGACTGGGTTGTAGCTGTGCTTCTATCCTGGAGGGGCAGGGCATAGCACTGGCCCAACTCCAGGGCAAAAGGGATGCCCTGGAAGTTTGATCCTGAGGAGCAGGGTACAGCTGCAATTCGGGATCCTGAGACAACAGGACTCAATGGCAACTCAAGTCCCAGGGGATGCAGCACTTTGTAGTAGTGACTCTATCCCCTGGGATGGTAGAGCTAGGCAGTATCCTAGACTGTGAGGCCAGATACAGCAGCAGTAACTTACACGGAAATCTTCTATGTTGTTTCCTGTTTCATTACTTTGTTCCTTTTTATTCCTGAGTAGTAATTCAGTATATCTTTATATCACTATTCACTTATCCATTCACATGTTGCTAGGCATTTGGATTATTTCCAGTTTGGGGTATTACAAATTAATACTTATTTGTATATAAATAGTCATGAACAAATCTTTGTGTGGACATTTGGTTCTTTTTCTCTTCCATAAATAGAAAACTATGCAGATAGTTTTACTGGTAATTTCTCTCAAGCATTCAAAGATAAAATAACACAAATTTTACTCACAGTCTTTCAGAAAACATAGGAGTAGGGAATCCTTTTGCAACTCATTTCATGAGACCAGCATAACCCTACAAAATCTGTCAAAGATTGCTGGAAGGAAACTTACGGAGCAGTATCCCCCACGAATATAAATACAGAAATCCTTTTTTAAAAAAAGGTATTAGCAGTTGAATCCATCTAAATATGTGTGTGTATGTATGTGTGTATATGTATGTGAGTGTTTCAGGATAATATTAACATATTAGGGAATATGTATGTGTGTATACATTAGGGGTAAGCCATCATGACAAAGTAGTGTTTGTCCCAGGAACATAAGGTTGGTTTTACATTCAAAAACCAACCAATATAATTCACCACATTAAAAGGAAAAGGAGGCCGGGCGCGGTGGCTCACGCCTGTAATCCTAGCACTTTGGGAGGCCGA
>VBSM01001265.1:41275960-41314188 GCA_008086735.1 Cheirogaleus medius | reverse complement strand
AACTCCTGGGCTCAAGTGATCCTCCTGCCTCAGCCTCCTGAGTAGTTAGGACTATAGGCACGCACTACCACGCCTGGCTAATTTTTCTATTGTTTTGTAGAGAGGGGGGTCTTGATCTGCTCAGGGTCGTCCTGAACTCCTGACCTCAAGTGATCCTTCCACCTCCACCTCCCAAAGTGCTAGGATAGGTGCCAGGCCACTGCGCCGGGCCTCCTTTTTTCATTTAAAGGTAAACCTGACATAGAGCTACAATAAATTAAGCACCTTAGAGATAAAACTATGAATTACATATTTATCATTACTCTTCAGTAATAACTGCTATTCATGCTTCAAGTACAGATAATATATATTCCTGCTAAAATAACTTCAGTTCTCAAAATCCAGGTCTTGCACTGAGCTAAAATAAGTAACTATTCAGAAAAATGTTTATTGCCAATGGAGAGAGTTTTGAACTGGCAGTGTCAAGACAAGCAGATTACTTTTGTCTTTGAAGACAAATTAGTTTCACTGGATTTATTTTCACCCTCCAGCCTTTAGGGCCTCATTCCAGATTCTAGCCAGTGTCTGTTTTCTTACTTCAAGAAGGCTGTTAAACCTGTAACCGATGATGCATTGATGTGAATCCAATGCCCTGAAAAGCTATAATTCTGGTGAGGCTTGGGGGCAGTGAAATTTCATTAATGAGATTCCGCAATGAAAGCATCATTGACCCTGCAGCAGTATTCTATAGAAAGATGGCAGGTAAAAGGTAAAATTAGAAATGTCAGTGGAGAACTTAACCGTGATTAATCTTTTCCAAGGCTTCCCTGACTCATTTTCCCAGGGCTTTGATTGACCAAAGGCAGAATATATAACTTTTAGTTTCACATATACAACTTTGCTCTATAACCACAGAATTTTCTCAAAATTGGCTCAAAATTGCAGAAAGAAGGGCTTGAGATGCAAAGATGAGTCTCTTAAAGATTATGACAGAGTTTCCTTCTCTCCCAGGAAGGATCCGTTGGAAATGTGTCAAATACAGGATAGACCAAGTGACCTCTTAAGATTGCCAGTGACAGTCACAGAACTCTACTCTGGCGCTTAATCTACTTACAAGTATTTACATGTTAGGTTTCCCTTAAATGGGAACATGCCCATTAAGAAGATGGGCTTCTTTCCTACTGCCAGAGGCTGCCTAGGGGTGGGGGTGGCCCTTGGTAAAAAAAAAAAAATTTTTTTTAAATCAAACTGAGCCCTTCATCATGAAGGTACTTAGGAAAACTAAGAAACTATTTCTAAAAGCCAAGGGAGAGATGGCATGATACCAGCAGCTCTGCAGTAGCCGGCAGCCAGGAATGGGAAGGAGAGGCTCAGTGAGCTCTGGCTTGAGGGAGTATTTTCTCCCTAGCTTCTTTCTGCCTCCAGGGAGCTCCCCTGCACACTGTGTTTGAGTATCTTCTTGTACCAACTCTGCTGTTTACTGTTTCCTTCCTCTGAGTTGTGAGGGTAATAGGCATCTCACAGAAGTGCGAGGGAGGGTTTAAAGAGATATCATGTGACGTGCCTGAGGTTTCTGTAAGCCTACAGCCCTGGGAGAGAAGCCTCTCTCCAAATCTACCACTTCCAAGTATCCATCCCACAAAAGCAACTCAGGACATCGGAGTAACAAAGGCCTCAGTAGTAAAGGCCACAAGACTTCTGCATATTTGGAATTCCCCCACTTGATTCTTGCTCAAAGCGATCACACTGGAGCAGAAGGTCCAGAGGATCTGGGTGCTAGAACGAGTTCTACCCTCTGAGTATCTACTTTGGGCAAGTTTGTTTCCCTTGTTCAACTCCTCTTACTTGATTACTGAAGTAACAGTCAGCCTCCCTCTCATGCATCAGCACTACCTGTCATATGCCAGGTACCATGCCACCGTGCAGGATGTGGCCTCTGCCTTCTAGGAGCACATAGTCTGGTACAAGTGGAAAGACACAGACCTGAATAACTAACCTGAGGCAGAATATGATGAAAGCACAGGGTGTGGTGGGAGCATAGAGGCAGGAATGATTAAAGGGCAAAGGAGAAGTAGGGGCCTATAATGCCTTTGTAGAACGGAAGGCTTCTTTTGGACTTCGTGTAAAATTGCGACGTATCAAGGAAGCATTCCTGAGACAGGTGAGTAGTGCAAGCCCAGGGCTGGAGCTTAGACCACGTGGGACACGTTTTGGGATGAGTGAGTGGTTCTGGGAGGCAGAAAGGAAGATACTGAGGTAGAGAGAAGTTGGGACATAAGCTAGTGGATTCTAAAGAGGAAAGGTTTCGATCAGCTGATCCAAATGGTTAGGACAAACCTCAGGAAAAGGGATGGCAACACCACACTTTTCTTTATTCATGTGTTTACTTAAACTAAATGTGGAAAAACTCAAAGTGCTTTTTCCTGTTCTCTCATTCTACCACAACAATCATAACAATCTGAAGGTTTCTGAGACCAGATACATGGGGTTTCTCCCCACACAGCAAGCAAACAGTCGGCTCTACAAAAGACACCAGCTGTGTGTCCTCCCATTCTGATGCTGTCTGCCTGGAGATAGCCTCAGAAACCTCAGGTGAAGGGCTCAGCCCCACAAGTTAGCACCCTCCTTCCTACCAGTAGCAAGTCCTGGACTCTGGAGCCTTCTTCCCACCAGCTTCTTCTACCTCTTTGGGTTAGATTAATTTGCTAGTGTAAGTCATAGAACTCAGGGAAACACATGCTTAGATTTACCAGCTTATTGCAAAGGATATTTTAAAGGATACAAACAAATAGCCAGATGAAGAGATGCATAGGACAAGGTCTGGAAGTGTCACAAGAGCAGGAGCTTCTGTCCCTGTGGAGCTGGGGTGTGCCGTCCTCCCAGCAGGTGGATGAGTTCCTGTTCACCTTCCATATATATGGCTATCCAGTAGCTCCCACACCCAGTTTTTCGGTGTTTTTATGGAGGCCTCATAACATAGGCATGATTGATTAAAGCATTGGCCATCACCTCAACCTTCAGCCCCTCTCCTCTCCCGAAAGTCAGGGGAAGGGGCTGAAAGTCCCAACCTTCTAATCCTGCTTTGGTGTTTCCAGTGACCAGCTCCCATCCTGAAGCTATCTAGGGGCTGCTAGCCGTCAGTCAGTCATTAGCATACAAAGAGACATCACTCTGGAGATTCTAAGGATTTTAAGAGTTATATGTCAGGAAATGAGGTCAAAGACTAAATATATATTTTATAATATCACACACATTCATTTGTTCATTACACAAACATAACATTCATTATTTACTATGAGACAAGCACCAATCTGAGTGCTGAGGAGAGAAAAATTAGTAAGACACAGTTTCTTTCCTCAAGGAAATCAGTCTGTTGGAGGAGACAAGAAACAATGGTACATGATACCGATAACAATTGCTACCTCTCTAGGAACAAGGTTAAGTAAGTGACTGATAATGCTCGGAGGTAGAGGATATAAGAAACGTTTTAAAAGATGTGCTGTCTGAGCTGAGTTTGAAGGATAAATGGAGCAGGAGCTTGCCAGACTGAAGTAAAAGGCCTTCCAGAAACAGCAGACACAGCAAAGCCCAGGGGCCTAAGGGGGGCAGCTGGAACACTGCAGAGTCGGGTTTGAGGGGATCCTGGAGTGGAGAGGGGATCTAGGGAGAAAATACTGGAGAGATGAGTTGGAAAAGACCCTGGGGTTTGGGCTTGGTCCAAACAGGCATTGAGGCAGTATTGAAAATGTTTAAGCTAGGGAAGTTAGGAAAGTAAATATCAGTAGGATGTAGAGGATCAGAGAGGCCCTGGGCAGATGCTAGGGAGATTAGTTACTAGCCCTTTTATTAATCCAGAAGAAAAATCAGGAGGAACTGAACTGGGGTGGATTCAGTAGGACCTGATGGGGTTAGTGCATGAGAAATTAAAATGTGGGTAACCC
The DNA here is from genome assembly GCA_008086735.1 of Cheirogaleus medius. NCBI lineage: Eukaryota > Metazoa > Chordata > Mammalia > Primates > Cheirogaleidae > Cheirogaleus > Cheirogaleus medius. The sequence continues at coordinate 41,310,268 of VBSM01001265.1, read as the reverse complement.
CCAGGTTTCTGGCTTGAGTAACTGGTGCCATTCCCAAAACAGGAGAGTCAGGAGGAGAAGTAGACAAGAGGAGTTGATGAGTTCACCTTGAATATGTTTAAGGTTACTGCAGGATACCTGTGATGCTCTCCCCAACCCTATTGCCACCTTAAAATCCTGCGGAGGCTCCCCATTCCCTTCGGCCCTGGCTTGGCCCCTCCCTTGTCATCCATCAGTCCTGCCTTTTAATGTGCTTGCTCCAGCCTGAGCAGCTTGCAGTTCCTTGAACTTGCCAGGTTATGTTCTACATCTTTGTGCCTCCGAAGGCACACCTTTTCCCTTCTCTTGCCTTTCGCCTGGCCGATTGCTACTCATCCTTCTAGACTTGCTTGGATGTAACATTTCTGAAGGAGCCTTCCCTGACATTCTCCACTACCACCGCCAGGGAGGGTTAGTATAAATCTGCAGCCATAAACTCACACCTACTTGATGGTAATGATTTGCACATGTTACCTCCTCCACTACTGTGGCATGCCCCCTCCACTCCTCCACCCTCCCAACCCCCTGAAGGGCAGGTGGCATCTCTTTGTCTATTGTGCCTGACCCCGATGGAAAGTAGGACATCAGCAACTGTTTGTTAAATGAACAAATCCAGATGGGGACATTTGACAGAGAGTGGAAATTTCAAAAGACAACATGAGAGACACCACAGACAAATGGGAACAGCGTGAACACCTTATGTCTGCCATTGGCTCCCCTGCCCTCCCTAATCACCATAGTCATTATCTAAAGACTGGATGTTCCATCATCTAGGCCCATGGCTGTTGGCTTGGTTATGTGTGTGGAACGGAATAGAAAGAGAGAAGGAACACGCTGGAGGAACACCAGTGAAGGTTTGGGGAGGGAACCAGAACTCCCAGCCATCAAGAGTGCAGTTTACAGAAGAGGGAGCCTGCCCTACACACCTGTCTCCTTTCCTCCTTTCTAAGCTTCTGGGCCCTATTTTCTAGCACCATCTGGTGGCCACATCTATAAATAACAAGCTCCCCATGAGCTAGGAGAACTTCTATTATATAAGGCAAAGTTCCAGGAATTGTTCTCAGAGGGTTGTGTGTGACTGGCCTCCCTGAAATAGCATGCAAATGTATATGTATACAAGATTTGCCTTTCCTGGGAGATGCTTTTTATTAGATTCTTAAAGATGCCTATGGCCTCCAAAAGGCTGAGAAACACTGCTAATAAAGGATTGAATCTTCTTTTTTTCCCCCCAAATAAAAGCCTATGAAGAATCATAATATAAAAGCTAGAAAAGTGGACCTGGATCCCTACTTGTGCAGCACCTCACCCTCCAATTTCCCAAAGCACCACACAGAACATAGAATCCAGCTTGAAAACCACTCTTGTAAAGCCAAAGGCTTATAGAGCTTCAGAGCCAGGCAGACCCTTAGAAATCGTTGGGAGCCACTAGGTCATCCCCGAGAGGAGACCCTGGGTGAGCTCACAGAACACAGCAGCAGCAGGACTGTAATTTCACACAGGCTTTCCTCGTTTGCTGCTCCTCTCTTTGCTGCTTGCCTTATTTCCCAAAACCTAAATTAAAAAAAATAATAAGCAAAACTTTTTCTATCCTGAATATAGTTCCCAAACAGGAATCCATTTTTCCTATAGATTTCTGGTAAGAAATATTTCCCCCTCTAAAGGCCTCTCAAACAACCATAATTCATGGTAGAAAATAAACCTATTTGAATAATTTTTTTCAGCATATTATGGGGGTACAAATGTTAAGGTTACATATATTGCCCTTGCCTCCCCTCTCCCCTGAATAATTAATTGTTTATAACTTACAGCATCAACACCTATGAGCTAGTTTATTTTACACTGGCAAACAGACTCAGAGATAAAATGACTTGCTTGCTGTTTTCTGACACCAACTTAAGGATTCTTTTCACTGTCTTACAGCATTTGTATTCAAATGTGTATATTCTGTGGTACTGAAAACAATGCACAAGTAGGCAGCGTAATTGGCTTACTGATACCTGTTTTGGGTTTTCGGGGGGGTAAGATCAACCCCTGCTAATCACAGCCATTTGCAGGTGGGGAGTGGAATAAAAGCTAATATTGATTGAACATCTGTGTATTAGATATACTAGAGTCTAATTTCTAAATAAGTCAAGCACACATCTGTGGTCCCAGCTGCTCAGGAGGCTGAGGCAGGAGGACCGTTTGAGCCCAGGAGTTCAAGGCTACAGTGAGCTGTGAGTGTACCACTGCACTCTAGCCTGGGTGACAGAATGAGACCTAATCTGGAAAAAAAAAAAAAAATTGAAACATCTAGTCAATAGGGTGACAGGCAAAAAAAAAAAAAAAAAAAAAAAAAAGCAACCTTCAAAGTATATTTTTAATCACCATTTTGCAGATACATAAACTGAAGTTCAGAGAGAGAGAGTGCCTTGCTCAAGGTCACACAGCTAGTACATGGTGAATGCTAGATAAACCTCGGGTCTGCCTGACTCTTTGCACTGTGTTTTTTTCCACCCCAGCTGCCTGCTTGGGCCTTTAAACATCCCAGCCTACCTCCCTGGGGCAGTCCTTGGCTTTTCTCACGCCCCTGCCCCTTCCCTTCTTGCTCTCTTTTAGGAGTGCCAGCTTCTCTCAGGGCACCAGGGCCTCGTTTCTCATGAGGAGCGACACAGCTGTACAGAAACTTGCCCAGGGCAACGGACACTGTGTCAACGGGGTCAGTGGTCAAGTCCATGGTTTCTATAGCCTTCCCAAGCCGAGCCGGCATAATACAGAATTCAGAGACAGTGCCTACGACCTCCCCCGGAGCCTGGCCTCCCATGGCCACACCAAGGGCAGCCTCACCGGCTCTGAGACAGATAATGAGGACGTGTACACCTTCAAGACGCCCAGCAACACCCTGTGCCGGGAGTTCGGGGACCTCCTGGTAGACAATATGGATGTTCCGGCCACCCCACTTTCAGCCTACCAGATCCCTAGGACATTCACTCTGGATAAGAACCACAATGCCATGGCAGTGGCCACCCCTGGGGATTCAGCCATAGCTCCCCCACCCCGGCCCCCCAAGCCAAGTCAGGCAGAAACACCTCGATGGGGCAGCCCTCAGCAGAAACCTCCAATTGGTGAGAATAACAGATCTGTCTCAGTCGCTGCCACCATCCCCAGGCGCAATACTCTCCCGGCAATGGACAACAGCAGACTTCACCGAGGTCAGTATAAGCCCTAGCTGAGATGCAGTAGCACGGGGCTTCTCAGTGGTTTGCTAGTGCTGGGTCATCCATGGCCAAGAGAGATGTAAGAAGCACCCAGGTCACTGATACTCATGAGTTTAGGCATCTTCCACCCAGATCTTTTACCAATTGGTCCTCTAGCACCGGAGGCCACTAGCAGACAGCCACAATGGCAAGAGTGTAGCAGACCCTGCCTGAGGGAAGTTAATATTCTACTAAGGGAGACAGAACATTCTTGGTTAACCACAGTACAACATATTACGGGTTTGGGAGTCCAAATCATAATATTTTATTCATTTATAAATCAACCCAAAGATTTGAAAAATAGAAGATCAGTCTAAACTGGAGCCAAACCTATGTGGACTAACAGACTATTAAAACAAAATGAGATCTTCAGAATATTTTCTGAGTCTGTTTGTTTGAAGTCTGAACTTCTATTTGAAGTACCTAAATTCTGTTATCATTTGTTTTCTACTGAAAGTATTCCAACTCTGCATATAACCTGCTCTGTTTGATAAAAAAAAATAGAACAATATTAATTCCTTTAATTTTGCATCTTGCTTTAAAGCTTGCAAAATCTTTTCTAATCCATCCTGTTGTTCAAGCCAGGCAGAGTTTGGTGGGACAAAGCCTCATTGTCTCCATTTCTCATGAGGCTCCTGGTAGTTAAGAGTCTTATTCAGGGCTGCAGAGTCATCAGGGGCAGAGATGAGACTCAGGGCCCTGGGGTCCTGGGTCCTGGTATAGAACTCTTTGCAGTCTTTCAGTGTGTCAACACTCTGAGCAGTCACCTCTGCTTTGGAACTGAGATGATAGAGACACATAAAACACATTCCTGCCCTTCAGAGCTCACATCTAGTTGGAAAAATAAAACCAACATGTGTAAATTAGGATGAGTATGTTACTGTACTCAGTAGTTCACAGAGGTGATGGTTGGGGTTGGGGGACAGGTGGTAAGTGCTATAGCTGTCAAAAGAGAGGTGCATAAATGAGGGCAACAGTCATCAGGGAGGGATTCTCTGCAGATGCTGACATTGGAGCTAGATCTAGAAGCCCAGCAGGAATTTTTGAATTGAGGAGTGATGTGTTGGAAGTAATACCTTATCATTTGGGGTTGAGAATAATATCTTCCAGAGTATCAGTAAGACCCTGAGCAACACTGGTGAGGGTATGGGCAGTGTCAGCACTTGGACCAACTGTGAGTGTGTGTGGCTCTTCCTTCCCGTGTCATAGCTTCTTCCTGTGAGACCTACGAATCCCCGCAGCGTGGCGGAGAGGGTGCAGGCCGGTCTGCTGCGTCCATGAGTGATGGAGTCAGTTCTTTCTTGGTGAGTGCAGTTTAACCATGGGTCCTTAGGCCAGCTCATGTAGGTAAAAGATCACACCCATGAAACTAAAAGCACGCACCAAAAGAATGATGGCACCTCCTCTTAGGACTCTGCATAGATTCTTGTCTCAGTTTAGAACCCTGGGATGAGTTTTTGGACAATTAAGATACACATATGCTAGTCTGGAAGAAATGTATATATTTAGGTAGACTGGATTATGAGGTTCACCAACCCTTCAGGTAAGCACAGGGGGTCTAAGATGCAACAGACTCAGGATCTGGGGTGGCAGACCTTCTAAGGTGGCAACCTTGCCCACGAGGTCTCACCTGGAGGAGAGAGGCTGCAGTGTGAGACTCTAGGCAGGAGTGGTACTCAGAGTCAGGCTAGGTGGCACAATGATGGCTTGAGTGTGGGGTCTCTGATCACTGTCTAAAAAGGGCTGACCACAGTTCTCCAAAGAAAACAGCAGCTCAGGGCTTGGCTTCAGGCCCATTGGAGAGACAGTGAAAATTAGGTAACCAAACCAGAAGCAGCTTAGTTGTAAGTCTGGGCAGATAGGGCAGGGGTTGGTGGAAGGCTCTAGCCAGGGTTGCTGCATTACACAACTCTGTGGCAGCTCTGCCTCCAACGTGGTGGTCACCTAGGGGCCTGGGTGAGTCTCAGGCCCTTCCATGGCCAAGACTCCTAATAATGCTCCTTGGCCTGATCAGGGCCCGAGGTGCTGACCTGCCAGTGGTGAGTCTGAACTTGAGGGAGAAGGCAGGTCCTGAACCAAACCTACACAGTCCTTGACATGTGCTACCCTCAGCCTTGGCCTGGCATCCAGAAACCCAAGTGGATCCAGCCACCAAGGATATTTTATATTCTAGATGTCACAAATTATAAGTGGACGCCCAAGAGGTTATGAAAGCTGGAAGGGACCCACAGATGTCATCATTTCTTCCAGTCTTCCACTCTGCTTGCTTATTTGGCCTTCTCAAGTCTCCCTATAGCCTCAAAGTATAGCTAACTCAGGCATGACTTTTCTTGCCTTGTATACAGCTTCTCACCCCCTTCTTGTTTCTTCTTGCAAGTGACAGCTGTATTTTTTTCACGCTCCCTCTCCCTAGCCAGGGAAAACGGTTGTGGGCCGATCAGATAGCACCAATTCTGAAGACAACTACGTGCCCATGAACCCAGGTTCCTCCACCCTCCTGGCCATGGAGCGAGCAGGTGATAATTCCCAGAGTGTCTACATACCCATGAGCCCAGGGCCCCATCACTTTGACCCACCTGGCTACCCATCCACAACTCTTCCTATGCACCGAGGCCCCAGCCGAGGAAGTGAGATCCAGCCACCCCCTGTCAACCGCAACCTCAAACCTGACCGGAAAGGTAAGTCCACTCTTTCCCCCATCCCATGTCTGCACGCTATCTAGGGACTACTTGCATTTGCTTGGGAATCAGGTGGATGCTGGACTTGGGGTATATGACTTTGGGCAAATCATGTAAATTCGTTAAGCCTTAGTTTTCTTATCTGTGAAATGGGGATAGTAATCCCTGCCTCCCAAGTTTGCTTTGAAGGACAGCATCTAGGATAGTACTCTGGCACACAGCAGATGTTCAGGAAAGTTAGATCTATGCCCCTGCATGTAGAACAGAAAGACACACCAGAGTTCAAGTTCCAGTCTGCCAGTACCTCTCCCTGCTGGCTTTGGATCAGCAGCAGGGATTCAAAGGGAGGAGTAGGATAACCGGGCAGAGAGAGCCCCTTGTGGGTCTGGCCAACAGAGAATTCAAATTTCAGTGTGTGGAACTGAAGCCTTCAGGGCCTCCTGGCATTTACCTTCCACCACTGTGGCTTGCACAGCCCTGTCCAGGAGCAGCAGGGTGTGGTCATGGTGACCATCTCCACTTCAAATACAGTCCCTTGTTTTTATGTAAAGTCATAAATCTAGGGAGAAAAATCTGTTATCAGACCATTAGTCCCCATTTTGGATTCTGAAAATATGATTATCATAGATATGGCAGAAAAAATATAATTTGGAATCTGAAGACATGACTTCAAGACCTGTAAAGGATTATAAAACCTTGCTGAGCCTGTGTTTCCTTGTGTAAAACTGAAATGACTGTGAAGGCCTTTATGAACATGCTTGTGCGTTATATGTAAGTATAATATACGTGTGTGTGGCATTATTATTATTGGCTAATTACGGGACTTTCTCTTCCTGCTCCAGCGAAGCCAACACCACTTGACCTGAGAAACAACACCGTCATCGATGAGCTCCCCTTCAAATCACCTATCACCAAGTCTTGGTCTAGGGCCAAGTGAGTGTCTGTGTGTGGAGCGGGGGGGAGATCGGAGTTGGGGGTTAGGGGAGATGAGTGAAATGGTCGCTGGCCTGGGGGCCTGGACAGCTGGATTCTGATGCTTCGGATGCTAATACTCTCATTAGCTGATCATGTCTCCTGGTCTCTTGGGGTGTGGTTTCCTCAGCTGTAATAGGGAATAATTCTACCTGCCCTGTATCAGATCTTAATCTGATGGAGTGTGAAGCTCTGATGGCTGAGGTCTGGGTGTTTCAGGGTCAGGGCCCAGCTGCAGGCTAAGAAACAGCAGCCATGAGGCTTCCCCAGGGTTTAGTGTTTGAAGGTTGGGGCCCAGATGAAAGCTAAGAAAGAGCAGCCATGAGACTTACCCAGGGTTTACTGTTTGTCTCCCTCCCCAATAGCCACAGCTTCAACCCCAGCTCCTCCCAGTACTGCCGCCCTATCTCCACTCAGAGCATCACCAGCACAGACTCGGGAGACAGTGAAGAGAACTATGTCCCTATGGTAAGTCCTTGGGGCTTTGCTGGAATGACTCCTATCAAAGTCCCCTGGTACCTACCGCTCAGTTCCCTACTTCCCAGCTTCGCTAGCTCAACTCAGCCCAGGTCCCTGGGCTGCATTGTGATTTACTCTCCTGCTACAGATCCTTCTTGAGCATGAGAATCAAGGAATGGGAGTTGTCATTAGATGTAAGGAAGACATAGGCCCTGCCCCAAGAAAGTCTCAGTCTTAAAGAGCTGGGGCAGCCTGCCTCTCTCATGGCTGTGACACAGGTGGCAAGAGCCGTGACCTTGGAGAGGCAGTGCTGGGGGTACCTACTCAGTGATGAGAGACACACATGCATAACTCACCATGGTGAAGGCCATAATAGAGGTATAAACACAGGCAGAGTGTGATAAGTTTCTTCCCTAAGATTTTCATTGAAAAGGGTTTAGCTGCCCAGCACCTGCTAGTCACTACATAGTTATTGAAAGAACAAGTCAACTAAATAAAGCAGCCAACAAACAACACAGGACTATTACCTTTCTCATTAGAATAAGACTTCAGGGCCAGGGGCGGTGGCTCACACCTGTAATCTAGCACTCTGGGAGGCCAAGGCAGGTGGATTGTTAGAGCTCAGGAGTTCGAGACCAGCCTGAGCAAGAGCGAGACCCCATCTCTTACTAAAAATAGAAAGAAATTACTTGGACAGCTAAAAATACATAGAAAAAATCAGCTGGGCATGGTGGCACATGCCTGTAGTCGCAGCTACTCAGGAGCTTGAGGCAGGAGGATCATTTGAGCCCAGGAGTTTAAGGTTGCTGTGAGTGAGGCTGATGCCACGGCACTCTAGCCCAGGCAACAGAGTGAGACTCTGTCTCAAAAAAAAAAAAAAAAAAAAAATAAGACTTCAGGAAAGTCCTAGATAAGGTATGCTCTTCTAGAGCAGGAGCCTGGGTGGAGGCAGGACGCTAGAGCGTGTCATCTGAAGAACTGCTGAAGAAACAGGCTTTGTGCAGCCTGGAGACGAGGCGAGTGTTCGGATCCCAGAGCCAGGTGCACGGAGCATGCTGCTTCCGTGTGACTGCCACTCTAGGCCACGGTGGGAGTTTCAGACGAGCTGATTTGGGGCAACAGAAGAAAATTTTCCAACATCCACTGCACAAAGGAAATACGCTCCCTTTTTTACATTTTTTTTTAATTTTGAGTTTTTATGGATGCCTAATAGTTGTATGTATATCTTTATAGGGTACATGTGATGTTTTGATACAAACATACAATGTGAATTAATCAAATCAGGGTAATTGGACTATCCATCGCCTCAGGCATTTATCATTTCTTTGTATTAGGAACAGTCCAATTCCACTCTTTTGGTTATTTTAAAGTATATCCTAACTTATTGTTGATTATAATTACTTTGTGGTGCTATTAAATATTGTTCATTCTATCTATATATATTTTTGTACCCATTAACCATCCCCAATTTATCCCCCCTTCCCTGCTACCTTCCCAGCCTTTGGTAACCATCATTCTACTCTGTCTCCATGAGATCAATTGTTTTTAATATTTAGATCCCACATATGAGTGAGAACATGCAAATTTGTCTTTCTGTGCTTGGCTTATTTTACTTAACATGTTTCCATTTCCATTCGTGTTGTTCCATTGATGGCAGGATTTCATTCTTTTATGGCTGTATAATAATCCATTGTGTATATGTACCACAATTTCTTTATTCATCTGTTGATGGACACTTCGGTCAATTCCAAATCTTGGCTATTGTGAATAGTGCTGCAATGCACATGGGAGTGCAAATATCTTTTCAATATACTGATTTCCCCTCCTTTGGATATATACCCAGCAGTGGGGTTGCTGGATCATATGGTAGTTCTATTTTTAGTTTTTTGAGGAACCTCCATAGTGCTTTCCATGGGGGTTGCACTAATTTACATTCCCACCAATAGTGTGTGAGGGTTCCCCTTTCTCCACATCCTCGCCAGCATTTGTTATTGCCTGTCTCTTTGATGAAAGCCATTTTAACTGGGGTGAGATGTTAGCTCATTGTAGTTTTGATTTTCGTTTCTCTGATGACTAATAACGTTGTGTGCTCCATTAAGGGCCAGCAAGCAAAGACTGGGTGTCTCAGGAGAGTTTATGGATGAGATTTGGCCCAATGCCCTATAAAGGAGGCAACATGGTGCATGGGATTAGCACAGGTCTGGGAGTCAGAAAACAGACCTGATTGCCATCACACACCAGCTGTGCCATGGGCATAGTCACTTTGCTTCTCTGAAAGTAAAGTGAACTGTGGTTTTATCTTTGTTTTAAACAATGGAGCAGTAATGACACCTACATCACAGGATTGTTGTGAGGATTAAAATGAGAACATGAAAGGTCCCTAAGTTGGTGCATGGCTCAGAGTAGGGCTCAGTGAACCACCAGCTCTTATACCCAGAAGTGTGTTTTTCTGGATGGTGGGTTAGTCTGTTTCCTAAACTCACTAACAGGTTTTTTCTCCTTGTGGTAGCAAAACCCAGTGTCTGCATCTCCCGTTCCCAGTGGCACCAACAGTCCAGCCCCTAAGAAGAGCATGGGCAGCGTCGATTATCTGGCCCTGGATTTCCAGCCAAGCTCCCCAAGTCCCCACCGCAAGGTGCCTGGGGTGGGAGTGGGGGGTCAGTCAGAGCTCTCGGGGACCCCAGGGGAGAGATCATGGGAGCCAGGGTACCTTCAGCACTGAACAACAGCACCTAGCCTCCCTCCCACTCCAGTACCAGCTTCTGACTCAACTGTGCTTTAGCCTGGGTCTTAGAGACCCGTGTCCCCCTCTCTTAGATCACAGGTACCCACAGTCCATAGACCCTCATCAGTCAGCCCATCCCCTTGTAGAGATGGGCACGAGTGCACAGAGACCTCATCTGCTCAAGGTTACAGAATGAAGCAGTAGCACATCCAAGACTTGGGGATCCTGCCTCCTGGTCTCAGGGTCTTATTTTAAGGAGGATGTGCTGTCTGGGTGGGTCCCAGAGCCCTGCCATTGATACAATGGCCTTCGGAAAGGATTTCCAGGCCTAGACAGCCTCGTAAGCAAGCACACTGAGCTAACTGTCTAGACAGCAGGATGGGGAGCTCCGCCCAGCAGTTCCCCCCACAGGGTAGTTGTGAGGGCTCACCAAGGTGACACACATATAAAGCCCTATGGCTGACAGTTGTTGACACCCAGCAAATTCTTTCCCCTGGAGGAATAGCCAGAGGGAGATGGGTGGAGGCAGAAATGAAGGCCTGGGCCCATCCACCAGGGCCAAGGACGGGCCTGGATCCTCCTAGGAGCTAGGAAATAAGAAGCCTGACAGAGTCATGGCATCCAGCAGGAGGGACAATTAATTTGGAGTTCAGGCTTTAAAGCCTGAAGGAGGGACAGGCTCCTGAGGCCGGTCAGAGTGGCAAGCAGAGGCCCCCTCTTCTCCCCTTGAGATTACTAGGGAAGTTCCCACTCTCCTCCTCCTCTCCTCACTGGTAACTCACAGCCACTCCCTTTCCCACTCTGTCCCCTCAGCCATCCACGTCATCTGTCACTTCCGACGAGAAGGTGGACTACGTCCAGGTGGACAAGGAGAAGACCCAGGCCCTGCAGAACACCATGCAGGAGTGGACAGATGTGCGGCAGTCCTCAGAGCCTTCCAAGGGTGCCAAGCTGTGACCAGAGGAGGGGCCGCCGAGCCCAGGGAGGGGCCAGGAGGCAGTGTCTCCAGAGCTGGCCCTCCCCCTCCCCTCTCCCCCCACTTTCTTCTCTGCCACTCTCGGCCTTCAAAGCACTTGACATCAGGGACCCTGAACCGTTCCCCTGGGAGGTTAGGGCCTGATCAAGGCACTTCCTCTGCCCGTTCGGGGCCCACTTCTGATTTTTATCAGTAATGGCCATGCCTCCACTCACCTTAGTTAGGAGCTATTGCCAAAAAGCATCCTTCAGCCTCTTCCTGGCCTTTAGACCTGACTATCTACCAGACATTTGGAGAGAGGGGTTGGGGCCCTGAGCCAGATTCCACACCTCACATTCGGTCGCAGCTCTCAGCCCTCTTCCCTCCAGCCACCTCTCCTTCAGTCCCAGAAGAGAGACTACCTCTCCTTCAGTCCCAGAAGAAGACAAGTCGTCTCACCAACCTAGGGAGCCAAGGACCAGCAGACCAAAGTGGATATGGACTTTTTCATCCCTGTTTTTCTTGGTGGGGGAGGCAAGGCCAGGCCACCAAAAGATGAAATAGTTGAGAAGAAAAGCCAGAGGTGGTCCTGAGGGGCAAAGGAATTAGATCCCCAGATGCAGAAGGGCAGTTGATACCCACAGGGGTCCTCCACTTTCAGGCCGAGGCCATGGCAGGGCAGCAGTGTGGGTGGACAGGCAGAAGGATGATGGACAAAAGGAAGGGAGAAGTGATGGTGGGCAGCCAAGAAGGAGCGGGGCTTGCAGCTCAGGACATGGAGGTGACAAGGAAAATGTGGGGTCAGGGTCCCCTGAATTCAGGAGCCACAGGCCCCCTCTGTCACTCTCTGACAATGCCACTCTGGGCCAGAGGGCAGTCTTCTTCCCCAGCCCCCCCTGGAAGGCCCCCACTGCACCCAGGAGCTCCACACAGGAGGCCCTTGGACCAGGCTGGGCGGCACAGCCACAGCCGTAGTGTGTGATTGCAGGCATGGTGGGGGTTAGGGGAGGCGGGAGGGAGCGTGGTACAGATGCAGGTGATGCAGGGACTGAAGGGGGAACCTTGGGACATGAAGGGCTGGGCAGGGGCACAGGGCAGTCCAGTGCCCTGCAGTGGAGGTGGTGCAGCTGCAGCCAGTGAGTTTCTAGGAGGTGGACAGTGTGGCAGGGGGAGGGTGCAGAGGTGGCCTGATGCAGAGGTGCAGAGGAGGCAAAGGCTAAGGCCATGCAGCAAGCAGGGAAATATATCCAAAGGGCCTGGTGGAGTGCCCCGGGCAGTGCATAGGGGTGCAGGGCAGAGCAGAAAGTGAGGAGTGCTGTGCTTGGCAGCATGATATGTGGGCCACTCCCAGGACGGCAGGATAAGGGTGAGCAGGGCAGAACTGTGCCTAGAGGACCACACATGGTACAGCTGATGGGCTGGGGTATGTGCCAGGTATCGGAGCAGGAACACATCTGGCCTGGTGCCAGGCCCAGAGGGTTTTCTCAGCCCATCTCCCCCCTGTTGCTCCCCAGCATTCCAGGTGCCACGTTGGACTCAAACTTGGCTACAGGGATGGGAGAAGCCAATCTTCTCCTTCCAAGGCTTGAAAGGTCATCAGATCAGCAGGGACTGGAGGTAGGGTATCACCCGAGGCTCTTTCTCCTATGCCTAGGGAGGGGGGATCTGAATTTTTTATGTTGAAAGTTCTTGACCAAATTTTCAAGAGTTTCAGAGGCAACAGGGCAGACCAGACATTTTGTCTTACCCTAGGGTGAACAGACCTTCTTCCTCCAAAAAAATGACTTCCCACCATGTCTGATGGGGTTGGCTACCCGCTCCCCTTTCAGCTCTTGTGAGCTCACACACTTCACCAGACCCATGGCCTGGCCTTTCTCTAAGGAGCCATCCTGGGAGCAGTACGTCCCCTGTGGTAGCTCCTCTCCTCTTAGCTTCAGTTCCAATCAACTCAAGAAGCATTTATTAATGGCTGCTGTGGCCAGATGCTGGCTTAGGCACCAAGGACACAGGAATTAATCAGACTTTGTCCCTGAACTTGAGATGGTCACAATCCGTGAGAAAAAGACACGAGACAGTGTTGATGGCCATGAGAGAAAGAGACTTAGGATGCTGATGGAGTGTGGAGGAAGTAAAGACTATTTCTCAGGGAGGTTGGTGCAAGAGGCAGGAGTGGGGAAGAGATCAGGGAAGGTGGATTCTAGGAAAAGGGGGTGCCTGAGAGAGCCTTGCAGTTGGATAGGTTGGGTTTTTATGGGGAAGGCAGGCAATGCCTGGGTCCAGTGATAGGGGAAGGAAGGAGATATATGGAAAGTTTCATGTTTTGGGAACAAAAAGACCTTTGGGAGTATAGGTCCAGCCACTCAGATGAAATGGTAGTGGTGACTGTGGCTACACTGGGCAGGGTTTTCAGGGTACTGGTTTACTCTGCCCAGCACTGACAGTGTCCCTTTAAGGCCTTCTACAAGGGGTCCCAGATGGCAGAGCTTTTAACTGGTACCTCCCCTGTGCCCCAGCAGGCTACAAATGGGTCCAGGTATAGCTACCCTCAGTTTATAGCCCCAGTAGCCTCCCATGAAAATGCGAGCATGCCACGATGTGAATGAAATTGGTTGGAGTCTTCAGAGACTGAGGTGCTCAAATCTAATCTCCAAGAGGCCTCCTTCCAACTCTTGGTTCCTGTAACTATCAAAACCTTTAGGGTGGAAGTCTAGGGGTAGAGATGGAAGGAAGGACAAGATAAGAAATTGGGCTTTTGAAAGCAGAGCTCCCGCTTAACAAGCCCCAAACCACCAGCCATGTCTAGCATGTACCCACCCCCCAAAAAGGAAAAGTCAACTCAATTTTAAAAACTGGTCCTTGGCCAACCAATGGGTCAAAGTCCACCTTTCCTGGTGGCCTAGCAAGGACTGAGACCCCAGAACAGCGATGCCTTCTTAACCCAGCACAGCTCTCACAAAAACTCGTCCTGCCTGGGGCTCTCCAAAGGGGCCTTTTTCACCCACTCCCAGCTCCACCTCTGCAAGGTTAAAGTTGAGTGGAACAATGAGAAAAGAGGGAGCTGGTGTCTCCCTAGGTCCTTGCTTTGCCATCTGTGAAATGGGTGGTTGGATTAGAATTGTCTGAGGTCCCTTCTACAGCTGATGCCCAGCTGCTTCGAGTGGGAACTCCCTACTGTACCTTTTCTCTTGAGAGTCTGTGTCACTCCGGTCCCTTCCCTAGCTTGATTTTGGTAACTTCATTTGAAGCCATTAAAATATGCCCCTTTCCTAGGACAAAAGCACAACCATTCTGAAGCTGTTGGATCACAAGCTCAATTGGTCTGCCCTGTGGCCCCTTTACCTGCTACAGAGCTAATCTCAGCCCCACGCCTTGGGCCCAGGCCTGCCCACCCACACCCCTTCGCCAGAGCTCTGGAAGAGTGCAAGATAGAGGGAAATTAGTACTCCCTTCCTGTCCAGGCCTTCATCTGTAAAATGTGAGGGAAGCAAGGCTATGCTCCAAAGGCCTTTGGGGAGGGGGGGACCTATCATTCTGGGACTCGCCAAGCTCTCTGGGGCCTGGGACCATGGTGGGCTACCGACTGAGGGGGCCCACTGGAGATTCAGGCTATTGTGTGATATCTGGTGATGTGTGTTCTCGTGTATTTGTTGGCTACTTGTGTCTTGAAATTTAGAACCATTTCACACAGAATTGTTGCTATTTGTTGGGAAGAGAAAATGGGCTAGAGAAAGCCCGGTCTTAAGTTCTTGTCTTGTTACCATTCAAAATTGACATTTAATTTTTCAAATCACTGTTGGTGCCTAATCACTTAAGTTATTAATTTATTCTGTTTTCTTTTTTTAAAAAAAAATTGTAACATATTTATCCTGTTGGTAGTCTGGGGGTGGGGTGGGAATGTGTTCAAGGGGGTCATATTTTTGCTGTGGTGACACATGGTACAGGCCTGGAGCTTGCAGGTCCCTTTTTACTGTGGTGTTGGAGCTGGACAATAATAAAGTCCATTAGAAACGCAACCCAGAGCAGGCTGCCAGAGTCCGTCTCATCTGAGGGGGCTGGGCACTGGACCCCACACTCACATCGTGAGGGCAAGAATGATCCCAGGAAGGCTGGTATGATTTCCTGGCTGGTCTTGGGTCCTGCACAGGTGGCCAGTCCTCTCTGGCTCCAGGAATGGGATGGTTCCGGGGGCAGAGCTGGGTGCCGGCTCTGGAGCCAGGGACGCTGCCACCCAGCTCTGTGCTCCCAGTCTTTCAGTACAGAGGGCTGTCACAAGTTGCTATGGGCAGGAGTATGTCCTCACCTGCCCACCAAGAAGCCTCGGTCATTGTCAGAAAACCAAGGGTACAGCAGACATCACAGCCACTGAAACAGGGGAAGAACGACGTCTTTAAAAGGCTTCAGAGAACCTAGTTTTATTTCTGTTAGAGAAATGGGTCTCTGCTTCACTTAGAGGGGGCTTATAGCAGTGTCAGGGCACAATGAGGTCAACATCTGCGCTTCACCAGACCCCCTCAGGCAGCCACTCTCACGGCTATAATGGCCAAATGATCACAGAGCCAAGCCAGCCCGCTTCCTCGGAAGGAGACGGCTTCGGTCTCTGCAGTGAAGGACTCAACCAGAAGGGGGATGCTAATGGTGGCATCTCAGGCACTGAGGCAGGCTAGGGGGGAGAGGAGGTAAAGGGGCTCCCATCTCGAGGGGGGGCTGCCTCCCCTTGATGTGTCCTTGCTTGCTACAGAGGCGGGAGACAGGTAAAGGAGGGGTCAGACCAGACGAAACTTTGGGTCTCTGATCTGTGCCATGCTGCTTCCCACCTCCTCCTCTCAAAGTAGTACAAACAGTGCAGGAACCCCCATGGAGAAACAAGAGGATGGCCAGAGGTGACACACAGCCCCCTTTTTTGTGCAAGGACTCAGATCCTGCTGTGCTTTTCATACTATAGAGCAGGACTTGTCTGAGCAGAGCTAGAAGGGAAATGCTACTTGATGGCAAAACATCAGAGCTGAGGTTCAGCCCTGTTTCCTGAACATAACCAGATGCTCCCGTACAGGGAGCCTGCAGGGGAGGGAGGGGCTGGAGGCAAAGCCCAGAGTGTGCCCACCTAAGTTGCTTCAAGTTAATCAGGACACTTGGGTGTAAAATCTTAACGGGACTGATTCCAGCATCAGGGGCCTGAGTCTTACCTCAACGTCTGAGAGTCTCTGTGTACCCTCCAGGCTGAGGTCTGGTGTCCCAGCAGCTCTCCCTCCTCCTCGCCCTCGGAAGAGCCTACTTCAGGACTGGGCCTGCCTCCCTCAGACCCCACCTGGCTCCCAGAAGGAAGGGGTCACTGCTTCCCGAGGTTGGCTATAGGGCCCCCAGAGGTGGGAGCAGGCTGGAAGTGGGTTCGCATTAGAAAACCAGTCTGTGAAAGTCACCACCATTGCCACCTGCAGGGTTGCAACCCCCTGGAGAGCCTTCATCCTCATCCTTGTCTTCATCAAAGCCTCTCCCCCAGTGCGGAGATGCCGGGAGTGCAGAGATGTAGGCTGCCCTGCTCCGTGCCTCCTTCTCCTGCTCCTGGGGGAACACAGATGGCAGAGGAAGCTTAGGATTCAGACCCTGAAGCCAGAGTCCTCCTTTCATTCTTTCTTTCCCCCAGCACCACCTAGCACAGCACTTGAGTCTCCTCTGAGTCACCAGGACACAGAGGTGTTCCGGCTCAGTGGCAGGATAGGTGGGCTGGACTCATCCTTCCACCCTCTCTTCTTCCTCTCAACAAAAAAGAGTCCCTTGGAGGAAAAGAACTCATTCGTCCAGACTGACAAGCTGACAAGGGCCCAATGTTGAAGCAGGAGGTCTGGGGACTTGCAGAGTCACATCACACAGGAACCTGCCTGCAGGCTTCCTAACCCTGCTGTGCAGCTCATGGCCTCTGCCTATGGGAAAGCTCTGCCTCCTGAAGGGAGGTCAGTCTCACAGACACTTCCACCTGGACAGCCCAGTGGGAATGTAAAAACAGGCCTGGTGTCCCACCCCAGGTGCCACCTTCCCCACACAGGACACCAGCACTAGATGCTGATATCCACAGGTCTTGTGTCTGTGGCTAGAACCCATCCCACTGGTTAGAGCTCTGTGGTTCCCGTAGCTAAATATTTTGATACCAACCCTTGACTGTAAAGACTGGAGTCAGGCAGGTATGTAGGAGGTTGACGGGTAGGGTGGGTCCCCCAGGAGTATCCTCCACTGACTCATACTCGACTATTCACTCTCACAGACCCCCCTGCTGCTCTTCAGCACACTTAATAACTAATTATGCAGTTATTTAATGTCTGTTCCTCTGAAATAAGTATATTCCCAGCACTAAGCAATGGATGAATGCATAAAAAAAGGAAGAGACTAAAAGATAAGAGAAATAACGTATGCAACCTAGCGGCTGCACTGGGACCAGACCCCCTCCACCCAGGAGCTAGACCAAAGCCCTGGATGGATCTGCTCACCTGCAGGTAAAGGATGTTGTCTTTGGAAATGGCTTCCATCAGGTCCTTGTGCAGGGTGGGCTCTGCCCGGACCCTGGGAGAGCCTATCTCTGCCTCGGGCCCTTCCCCGGGCCGCTGCCGATAAAAGAGCACATAGGCTGTGTCCTTGGGGAAGAAGGAGGTGACGTTGCTGACAGACTCAAAGGAGGAGAAGGACACTCGCGTGTCGTTGAACAGGTACCACTGGTTCTCAGGCTCTGGCCTGTCGGCACTTCCCAGAGCAGGGGGTGGGCGGGCAGCGCCCTCGCGGGCATAGCAGTAGTAGTGACCGCTCTCTGAGGACACTCCAGAGTGCACCACGACACTGCACAGGTCATAGGCCTGGCCCCGGCCGCCAGCCAGTGGCAGGCGGAGCAGCAAGGGGATGGCCACGTCGTCCAGGATCTTGCGGCGCCGCATGGTGCGCAGGTCGAAGGAGAAGCGCAGCAGCGTGAGGATGAGGTAGCGCGGCCCCTGGCTCAGCTCCACCACCTTCTCCGCGTCCTGCAGGGAGGCGCAGGACTCGCAGTAGTAGCGGTTCTCTGCCGTCAGCCGCTCGGGGGACAGGAAGTAGTTGACCAGGTCCAGGACGGAGCGGGAGCCCTCAGGGCCACACGTCTGTTCCCCACAAGGGATGACAGCATCCCGGGAGGTCCCCGGGCCCAGGCTGTCCTCTTCCTTCTCGGCCTCATTCTCCTTCTGGGCCGCCTCCTCCTTTTCCTTCTCCTCCACTTTTTCTTTCTCCTCTTCCTCCACTAGGGTCCTTTCCTCCTCCTCTTCCTTTCCCACTTCTTCCTTCTCTGTTCTCTTCTCCTTCCTTTCCTCCTCCCTCTCCACCTTCTCCTCCTGGCCACCCTGCCCCCCAGCTCCCTGGGAGTCCAGGCCTTCGATGTCCAGGCCGGTGGCAGGGGCGTCCCCTGTGATACAGTGTTTCCTTTGCCTCCGAGGACCCCCCCTTGGGCTTGGGACCTGGGTTCGGGCTGACGGTGGGAGCTCCTGGGCTCTGACGTCCTCTGCAGGGAGCATCACAGAGCCCAGGCGACGGCGGCGACAGCGCTCAGGAGGAGGAAAGGCAAGAGAGAGGTCCGTGAAGGCCTCCTCCCGGGAGGAGACATTGAGACAGCAGAGACAGCAGATCCGAGTCACGATCTTGCCTCCAAACATTTTCTCCACAGAGGTTGAACTTGGACTAGGGGGCTCGTCAGGCGGGGAGGGTGAGCTGGACTGTTTGAGCTTTTGGCAGATCCTTGTCCCAGTTTTCTCCTCTTCATGCAGCCTGGAACAGGGAGCACAGGGTCTGCATCCATACGTGCAAGTCCTCCTCCCATGCACCCGCCTCACTCATGCCTGCCTACTGTACTCAGACACCTACCTGTGTGGAAGTCTGCACAGGGAATACACACATGTGCAAGATGGCATGCCAACACATCCACGCACATGCCCTCACACGGCCGGCACACATGCTACACTCGCCCACGTGCAGGCACACACACGAGGTCCATGAAGACAGGCCATGTCCCCCCAGGACAGTGATGAAGATGCATTCCAAAGAGTGACCTTCTCCCAGGGGTCACCGTTCAGTTCAACATCTCCAAACTTCCCTCACACTCAGCCCCCACACTTACAGCACACCCTCTCTAAGCCTTCCACAAGGTCAAGGTAGCGCTCCTAGTTCCAGGAAGATGCAACACAGCTCGGAGGTTTGGGACTTCCCCAAACCTCTCCAGGCACCGTCTCCAGACCTGGCTCCTCCACAGCGAGCCAAGGGCCTGGCCCCCCTTACCTATCCAGCAGGTATTTCAGGTACTCTGAGCAGTCCTGCTGGGTGCCAGGGCTGAACCAGGGTGTCCAGGATGCAGAGAGGAAGTTTTCTGGGGAAATGGCAGGCCGCTAGGACAAGGCAGGCAAGAGACAGGGTCAAGAATGGGCCGACCAGTTCTGCACTTGTTCGGCCTGAGGGTCTGTCTGGTACCCCCTGCCTCACACTCCCTGGCCTCCTCCCTGATGTCCTCCCCCTGCCTCACTGTCCCTGACCCATGCCATCCCGCGCATCCATGCAGCCTCTGAGCAGGGCGTTGGGTTCACGGAGATCAACCACCCTCTAGGAATCTGCCCTTCCCTGACACACCTCATACTTTCCCTCTCTGCCTAAAACATCCCTCTTCCCTGTCCAGATGAGTTCCAGATGCAGCATCACTTCCATGATGTGTTCCCACTGTCCCTTTCCCTCCCCTGCATGTGCACAACATGCTGCATTTCCCTCTGTTAAAGCACAATGATTGTCGCCTGTAGGTCTGTCTTCCTCAGACCATGAGCTCCATGAGCCAGGGACTGTGGCTTACTCATATCTGGGCCCCCCACAGGGCTGTGCATACCCCATGGCCAAAGGCTTTAGGTTCCATGAGGGCACAGACCATATTTGTTTTGTTCACTACTGTAGCCTCATCAGCCCTCAGGGTGCCTGGTGATATGGGTGCTCAAAAGTGACAGTAAAGCCAGGTGCAGTGGCTCATGCCTATAATCCCAGCACTTTGGAAGGCTGAGGAGGGAAGATAGCTTGAGCCCGAGCATTTGAGACTAGCCTCTAGCCTGGGCAACACAGCAAGACCCTATTTCTACAAAAAAATTGTAAATTAGCCAGGTGTGGTGGTGTGTGCCTATAGTTCCAGCTACCTGGAGAGCTGGGGCAGGAGGATCTCTTGAACCCAGGAGGTTTAAGCTTACAGTGAGCTATGATCACACCACTGCACTCCAGCCTGGGTGACAGAGTAAGACCTTGTCATTAAAAAAATAATAAATTTCTAAAAGTTACAGATGAAGCAACATGCTGTGGTTAGACGGTGTCTCCCAAAAAGAAAAAGCAAGTGTTGGAAACTTCATCCCCAATACAACAGTGTTGAGAGGTGGGACCTTTAAGAGGTGACTGGGTCATGAGGGCTTTTCCCTCAAGAATGCATTAATGCCATGTTGCAAGAGTGGGTTTGTTATTGTGAGAGTGGGCTCCCGATAAAGGGATGAGTTTGGTCCCCTTTCCTCTCTCACATGCACACACACTCACCATGTGATGCCTTCTGCCACGTCATCACGCAGCAAGAAGGCCCCCAACAGATGCAACCCCTCGATCTTCGGCTTCCCAGCCCCCAAAACCATGAGAGATCAATTTTTCTTTAAAATTTACCCAGACTCCAGTATTCTGTTATAGCAGCACCAAAACACTAAGACACAACACCTTAATTCCACAGAATGAATCACAGCACAGAACGGGGCTCAAGGGGCCCTCCTTCTCTTGCCCAGTAGGGTCACTGAATCAGCCCCATGGGCTCTGGCCGTGAACCTGTGCCAGCCCAGACTGGGGCTCAGCAGGCTACTCTGTGAAGTGGGAGATTATAGCCAGATGCAGGCAGGTCCTGGGGAAGGGAAGGGTGTCAGTGCAGGGGCCTGACCTCTTCTCTACCATGTCCCCTGCTCCCCCTGCACTCACCTGGCTGTGCTCCAGGAAGGCAAAGAGCCACTGCAGCTTGGTCATCAAGGGCTGTGAGTTGTTCTCAGTCAAACGGAGGACGCAGTGTCTGAAGCTTCAAGACAAAGCGGGAACACCCAGGGTAAGCCACGAGCACCCAGGGAACCTCTATTCACCCATATCGTAGGCAACCCAGAGCCGCCTGGCTAGAGGCAGAACAGACAGATTTTTCTAGCTCAAGCTGAGGCCAGAGGCTGGGGACGAGGAGCTGGTCAACAACTCAGCCTGGAGTGTCTGAAGTCAGGAAACACAGCAATGCCATGTTTTAGACAATAAAGGGTACAACAAGGGACTGTAACCCCTGCAGTCCCTCCCAGCTCTGATGGTAACTCCAGGATTGAAAGATTCAAATGTCCTAAGGTCCTGTGGTCCCAGGGTTCTAAGGCTGGGATTCTCTTACATGCTGCAGAGCCTGTGCCAGCAGCATCCCAGCCACAGCAGCCACTCACACACCCTCCCCATGCTTCCCTGGGAAAGGATGTTCACACCCATCTGCAGCAGCAAGCTTTGCTCCAACCTGGGCCCTCCAATGTACCCCTACAGTCCCTGCCCTTAGGGCACCTTGAGTTATTCCCTTGCCTTCAAATGAGGCATCAGCTCCTAGTGACGGGTCTGATCCTGTGGGAAACAGGCCCTCCCAACATACACATTCCCTGGAACAAGCTAATTCCCAGACCCTGCTCAGCTTCTGTTCTCACAAGTAGCTCTGGACAGATCAGGCATGCATTTCTCCAAACAGCCCACTGCACAGAGTAGCGCTACTCAAAGTGTGATCCACTTAGCTGGCCTAAGACAAGGTAAGTTCAGAAATTGAGTGAGCATTTAGAAACCTGTAGAGCATTTCAGCATGACTACAACCACAGAAGCACATGATCATTTTCCTAGTAAGTCATTTTCTTGTTATCTTATAAAAGTAACAGGCTGCAGCTGACTAGAAGTTAGAAAACAAAGCTATTCCTTCACCAGGCACTTTGAGAAGAACAAGTAGCAGCACCTTAGGAAGTCTTGGAGATCAGCTCTAACCTCCCTCCTAGTGAACCTGAGGCTCAGAGAGAAGAAACCACATCGTAAGCCATGACCAGAGGTCACACTATAAGGCAGAATCAAAGCTTATTTTCACTGAATCAAAACTGAAACTTTGACTTTTAAGCAACCAAGCCATAAGGTCGATTGGTAGCAACAGACAATGAAGACTGTGTTTGTTCCATTTTTAAAAAGATGTCTAATGCCAGGTTGGGTGGGGGTTCTACTGTGGAAGACACAGTCCACTCCCATGGACTCTCGGAGAAAAGTCAGTGACGTCAACTAACCCAGAGCAGACCCTCTTCCACTGCAGCCCGGCCCTGATCTTACGTCCCCACCCGGTCTTGACCTACTCCCGTGGCAAAGGCTACGGGAGGCCCTCTGTACCCACAGACCTCAGAGACTCAGGCCAACTACGCAAAGCACACTCCCTCCGACCCCCATCCCAACACCTCTCCGCCTGTCACCAGGGAGCCCAAAGGAGAGAAGCAAGGTCAGACGTGGAATTCGAAAGCAGCACCTACTCAGAAGCCATGAACAAGGCCTGAAGGATGCTGTTCACGTAGCACGTGTTTCCCAGATTGATTAAACCAATCTTGCCCGTGTCCGACTTGGCCATGAGCCGGGGGTAGAAGCCAGCCAGATCGCTCTTCTGTGAGGTCCAGGCATCCTGCCCCAGCAGCTGCTTGATGCGGTCCTCATTGGGAACATGGAGGTCCTGAGGGGGGAACACAGAGGTAGGACGATGGGTACCAGGGTCAGCTTGAAAAATAGCACCTCCCCTGGGAGGCCTCTTGGGCCGCAGTCAAGCCCACAGCCTCCCAAGCACACTGCCCCACACGTGTTCAACAGAGGCTTACACACTCACTGCAGCTTTTCATCTTGACATGTGGGCCCTTCTCCAAATGATACAATCCTCATTTCATAGATGAAAAAACTAAGATTCAAATAGGGAAAGGAATTGTCCAGGGTCGTAGAGGCAATAATCAAAGAATCTGTATGTTCTTAGAAGAGCCCAGGCTATGACAGACTCTAAACAGTGACAACCTGGCACACTGGCCAAATCCAGATGTCAACACTAGCGCTGACTCTGGTCTGCCCGAGTAGTCTGGCCATGGACAGTGAGCCACTCTGACCCAGTGAGTGAACTTCCTTGGGCCTCAGTTTCCTTATCTGCCAAGTGAGGACACTCCTACCCTATGTTGGTTTAGCATTCTACATTTTCATGGTGCTGGCACACGGTGATGTTCCTGTTTTCACCTTCTACTTTTAGATTTGCAGAATCAGCTTTCAGGGGAATTAGTCACCCCCTAGAACTTGATCCTACAGTGAGGATGGCAGGAGGATCCTGGGGGTCTGAGGTAGGTCCTTGGACATCAGCATGCTTCCCCACTCATTATCCTCTGTCACATTAAACAGCTGCACCTAGAATATTACCAAGCAATACTTCTAATAATGATATATTTTAAAGAGAAACATCTAGGCACAATGTAGTGTTACTTAACAGATTTAAGCAACATTCATAACAGTTCTCTAGCCCTCTTCTTTCCAGATCCTGAGCACAATGCCCTAGGTTTGTCCAAGGCTCACCAGGGCTTCACACCAGCTCAGTACCCAAAGCCCGTCTCCCAGCACATGCCCTGTGGTCACTGTGGAAGGTCTCCCACGAGCAGGGTTTTAACACTCTTGCTTACTCATTTTCCAGGATCATTTATCAGATTGTCAGTCACCTCTCACAGGTGATAAAAACAAAACCAAGGAGGTGCCAAGGGGAGATATGATGATACAGGCTCAGTATCTTAGTCCCCTCCCTTTTCTTCCTATTATGCCTAATTACTTCCTAATTAGGCGTAACTTCCTATTACCTTCCTATTACTTCCTAATCCACCACACACACACACTGTGAACAAGTAAGGACAAAAAGGCAGGCAGACAGAACCCCCCACACCCAGCATGCACACCCTTCTCAAGTGGGGTAACTATGCTATGTGTACCTGTCTTACAAAGCCTAACTCCCTGCACCTGCTGGTATAGGTATCGCGGACTCACCTTGTCCCCCTGGATCAGACCATCCATCAGCACCTAGTGTGCAAAGCCCGTGTCTCCCTCATCCTGGGTCTCCCTCAGTGCCCAGGGCAGGGCCGCACTCCCTCCTCTTTGTCCACACCCATATTACAGCATTCTCCACGCTGCAGTCACACTGCGGCGACGGTCCATTCATTCACTCAGACATCTACTGGGCACAGAGGACATGGTCTCTGCCCACCAGAAGCTCACAGTCTTGCAGGAGACAGAGAGTAAGTCAAGGGGTCTCAGAGCTCTTGCTCTGCCTCCCTTCTGATGCTGATAACCTTGGGCAACACGCCCAACACGTGGAAGTCATGTTTCTCCTGCTCTTCCACCTCCAGCACAGCCCCTTCCACCGCAGATAAGCTCTAATAAAAATTCTTTCTTGCGTTAAGTTTGAGGTAGGTTGTCCCTTTGTATGTTTTGTAATTTGGGGATCATAAACTCATTCAGTAGAACTTTATCTTTATGGTTTGATTTATTTCTGTTTATACCAGCCTACCTTGGGCATCACAAGTTTATGACTACTCTTAATGTTAGTTCTGAGTTTGGGTGTCCTACAACCCCAGAGATGATATGAATTTGAATCCCTCAACCCACATATGAGCAGGTTACATTTTCCCCCAATCCAGGGCCCAGACCAAGCCAGAAAAGTTCCTTTGATGTCTATTTTGAGACCACGTATATAATTTTTCGAGATCACTCTTTTGCTAACAGTAAAGCCTTTCTTGGGTCCTGGCTTTCAGTGGGCTTCTTAGCGCCAACTCCCTACTGAGGACATGCCCTAAGCCTCACCTCCTGCCCCCACCAGCTCAAGCGCCTTGGTGACTGAAGTTGGCCATCTCACCCACCCTCCTGCCCAACCCCAGGGGAAAAAACATCCTTTCTCACTTACTGTTCTGGAATTCAGGTCTCACTTTGGCCCCTGGGGATTCCCCCATACTTTCTTGCAAGCTCAGCTATGAACTTAAACTGATGTTATATTTTAACAAGAATCTCTAGATGTTTTGCAGTGGGACACTTTTCAGGTTATCTAGTCTGCTGTGCTGCAGAAGTGACAGTCTAGACATCTTCGCCTAGGCTCAGACCTGCCTTCTGTATCAAGCACTGGGGAAGGACTTAGCATCCAGGGCCCTGGATGTCTCTCGCTACCTCCGTGACTTGGCACACACATCACCAAACCTTTACAAATCTCTTTCCTCATATTTGAGATTGAAATAACAATACCTGCTTCATAGGTTTCTTATGAGCATCGGAAGACAAAATATATGAGAAAATTGTGACAAACACAGCACTATCTACAGGTGTCACCGTCAGACCCTAGCAACCGGTCAAGCCTAGCTTAGAAACCCTTTCTTCTTTGAAGCTTCCTTCTCTAACTGGGGATCTTTCCCTGCTCTGGCTCCTCACTGCTCTCGGGCCAACCCTCATAGACATTCATTCCCACAGCTGCTCGGCCCAGAGTCTCTCGTGCACAGAGAAACTGCACAGGCCTGTCACTCCCACTCGCCTTCCTGCTCCTCAGTGGAGGAGACTCGGTCTGCTTCATGCCCGTGTGCCCGGTTCCCAGCCCAGGCGTGGCACAGAGTAGGGCACCAGTAAAGTCACACAATCAAGTGTAGATAATCCCTGCTCTGGAGTGCTCACAGTCTGGTCAGGGAGACAGACACGGACAGTGACGACATGTGACACAGGGATGCACCAGGGCTGTGGGCACCCAGAGAGTCCTGACCCAGCCTGGAGTGGGGCTGGAGGAGATTGAGAGTTATCAGGGAAGGCTTCCTGAGGGAGGTAACACTTGAGCAGAGCCTTAAAGGACCAGCAGGAACAATCAAGGCAGAACAAGAGGTGACAGTTAGAACAGCGTATGCAAAGGCTCAGAGCAGTCACGAGCGAGGATGACCCATCCAGGGAACGGTGGGCAGTTCAGTGTGCATGAAGCACACGATGGACTGAGGAGGTGGCGGGAGCCAGCCGGGGACCAAATGATGGGGGAGCTGCCACCAAGCCACGGTATGGCCTTGGGGAAGACCCAAACTTGCATCTTTGTCAGAGTGGGGTGAGGGACAAGTAGGGGACTGCCACTCACCTTGATGGCCTCCATGACAGGCTCATACAGATCCGGGAAGCCCGGGAACCGGAACACCATGCAATGGACCAGCTCTGCCAGCTGCTCCAGGCAGCTGGTCCCCGAGTTCGAGTCCTCCTTGAGCAGAGAGGCCACCATTGGGGGGATGTGAGGGAGGAGCTGTGGGAACAGAGCTGGGTTAGGCTCGGCCCCAGCTGACCCACCTGAGACACGAGACTGGGGTCGCCGCTGAAAGCACCCAGAGCTCTTTGGGGCAGGCAGGGCTGCCCCACCTGACCACTGTCCCCTCACTCAGATGTGGCTCTGAGCTCTGCAGGCAGGTGGCTCCTTTCACCAGACAGGTGAACTAAGACACCCTGCCTCAGTTTTGTCATCTGTTAAACAGGATAATTAATACCCTCCTCACAGCCCAAGCCCCAGCTGTTTCGCCTCAGCCAGCGACCTTGCCCTGGGGACCTGAAGACCTGAGCGGCCAGCCAGGGGTGACACTGGCACACAAAGCCAGCTGGGTTGCCCCTGACAGAGCAGGCAGCCTCTAGGGGCAAACATCATCATTCTTCCAGCAAAATCGCCATGTCAAGCACTTCATCCTCACAACAACTGCATGCAGCAGCAGTTATTTCCCCCTTTTATAGATGAAGAAGTTGAAGTCAGAGAGGTGACACAGCCTGCCCGGGGTTTCACCCTGGGTTATGAGAAAAGCTGGTGTCCCACGCAAGTCTGTCTGACCGAAGCCCGATTCTTTCCCTTGTGCTATGGAGTTTCAACCGTCCAACCCAGAAGTGCTACACCATGACGTGGTAACAGAGTCAGGCGGTGGGAACCGGGAGCAGGACAGAAAGAAACAAATAGGAGTCAGGCCCCAGGTATGTGGCAGGCTCCTGACAAAATACCACTTCATCTAATCCCCTCCAACCTTCCTAGGAGTTTCCCCCCGTCCCAGGCTCTGAGGCTAAGTGCCTATGTGCCCAGCCCAGGTCACTACATCTGACAAATAGCAAAGCTGGGACTCACCCCAAGTACGCCAATCCCTGGCCGTGAGCTTCTCCCATTGCGACAAGTTGGGAAGCGTGATGTTCCACTGCCCTGACCAGGGGCCACCAGAATCTAGGGCCCCACCTGCAGGTCCCAGGGACAGGCAGGGTGAGGAGGGCAGCCCCCAGGGCCTCAGGCTGTCCTTCCCAAGGGAGGGCCCCAAGGACAGCAAAAGGGCCCTGAGCTAGAGGCTAGGCCACCGGTACTACAGCAGGGTGTAGGAAGGACACTGGCTTAGGAGTCAGGCCAACTCGGCTTGAATTTTCACTGCATCACTCGCCAGCTCTGTGTCCGGAATAAGTGACTTAACTCCCTAAACTGCAGTTTCTTCATCTGAAAAATGGAGAATGTGACAGAACCTCTGTCCCAGGCTGTTGCAGGGGTTAAGTGAACAAACATACGTATTGTCCTTAGCACTGTGCCTAGCACACAGCTGGCCCCAAGGAACATTAGGTGACATCATTCTAGGCTCCATCGCTATACTATGTGCCCTGGACGAGGCCAAATTCTCTGGCCCAAGTTTCTTATCTGTACAGAGGTCTCAGGCGTCTTCCAGTCCTAACAACAGGGCTTCAAGGTCATGGGCCTCAAGCCCTTTGCCCCCCAACAGAAGCAGCACATCTGGCCTCCCAGGCCTGCTGTCCTTGGGGCGGCAGGCAGGGCCCTTACCAGGTGGAAGGCCTCGTGGGAGTGCTGGAAAGTCAGCAGCATGTACTTGAGGACAGACAACGCAGCTCCCCGGACAATGGGGTACAGCAGCTTGGAGAAAACCTGAAAGAGAGGCCCTGGTCAGGAGTCCTGCAGGCCTGGCTGCCTGCGGCCAAGTGCAGTCACAGGCCTGAGAAGGGGTCAGGGACACATTAGAGCTGAAGCAGCAAACCCACCCAGGAGCAAGAACACAGGGGAGCTCACAGACATGGGTGGAAGACAGATATCTGATGGATGGATGGACAGACCGAAAGTGACAAAGATGCGCATGCTTGAAGGAGCAGTCAGAGGAATGAACAGGGGGGACCTGAGGCCCAGAGAGGGGCTGTGAGTTAGTCCGGTTCACACAGTGAGCTTGGGCAGGAGGCCCGGTGCTCTGCCTCCCAGGCCTGCACCGCCCTGGCAAGAGACAATTAGGAAAGGCCGTCAGCCCAGGCTAGGACAGGGCACCCACCTTCTCAATTTTGGCAAGCGAAACCTCGATCAAGATGCTGAACTTCTTAACGGCAGCCAGGCCCTTCAGCAGTGCGATGATCCACTTGTCAATGTTCTTCCCAAGGGGCCAGGAAACCCAGTCGATCATCCTGGTGAGGAAAATGACAGTGACACAGGGACAAGGGAGGCCCAAATGCCTGGGTGAGGGCAGCCATAATGTCCTGAGTTCCCACACTGACTCACACCTGCACAGGACAGCCCTGGGTCTGTGGGATGAACAAGACACCTCTGGGAAATGCAGATGAGCCCAGCACAGACGCCTGCCAGAGACTGAGGCTCGCAGCCCACCAGGAAGGGAGCAGGCCCTCTCAGCACCCCAAACCTCACCCCTCCACGCTGGGCTGCAGTGGCAGAACAGGCTTTCAGCTGCCTCTGCCTGGAAGAGCACTGCCCTGGGCCAGAAGCTCTGGCTCTAGCAAGCCCTTGCTGTGTGAGCCGGAGCAAGCCACTTCCCCTGAGCCTCAGTTTCCTCCTCTGCAAAATGGGATAATCACTCCCTTATAGGATTCTTATACAGATGTAAAAAGATCTAGCTGATACTTAGGGAGTCTCCCCCCTGCACCAAGCACTGTTCTATCAGCTTCACATGCACTGACTCCTCCGATCCCCACCACACTGCCTGAGCGGATTGAGCATGCAGCTGCCACATGATAGGTGCTCAGGAAAACATAACTATTATGAATTTTATACTCATTATGCTATAAAGCGGGAGAACAGTGAGAGAACAATTTAAATGGCACCGTTCTAGGCACTGTATATGTATCATCTCATTTTATCCAATTTAATCCTCACAACCCTATATGATGGGTTCAATTATATTCCACTTTATAGTTGAGGAAATTGAAGCATTGAGAGGTTGAGTAACTTGTCCAAAGTCACACAGGCAAGAAGTGTCAGAGGCAGGATTTGAGCTCAGGCAACTTACCTCTAGAGCTCACGCTCTTACCCACTAAAGACAAGGATTCCAGGAAGGCCCTACGGAGACGGTGGAGCTGCACAGGGGACGGAAAGAGTGGCAGAGGGAGGCATGCCGGGTGGACGGGGTCTGCATAGGCCAAGGCCTGCAGGGAGGAGGGGAGGCGGCGTGATCTGGGATCACCAGACAGGCAGGTGCGGCTAGAGCACAGGGATGACGACGTTCAGGTGAGGTGGGAAGTGCAAGGGCTGTGGGGGCTGAAAAGCACCCAAACTCTGCTTACTGAAGTTGCCAGACTCACAAAGCACGTCATAAAGTCCTCTTGCCTTCTCATCCAACTCCCATGGAAGCCTAACGACTTCTCATACCACCGCCCACCTCTGCTTTTACAGAGGGGGAAACTGAGGCTGAGAGTTCACCATCAAGTCCAGGGTCACAAAGCTGGTACCTAGCCCGACAGCATCACTAGGGCAGGCCTCTGTGTGGCCCCCACACCCAGCCCAGGCCCAGGGCAGAGCTCCGGAAAGGATGACGACTGCCTGGGCCCTCTGACGCTAATCGCGCCCCGCATGCCCACCCAGTGGAAAGGGCTTCTGGTAGAGGGAGGAAGGGGCCCTCAGCACCCCACCTGCTGATGGCAGTCAGCATCTGGGCGTCCGTCACACTGTCGTCATTGCTGAGGTTCCGGACGACACCATCCATGAGTTCCAATGGGAGGTGCTGGACCACACTGGCCAGGGCGCTTGACGGCGGCTCCTCCTCTGGAACAGGGGGCCGGGCTGAGCTGGCAGGGCACGCGGGTCCCTCCCCTCCCTCACCACTGCACGCCCTTGAGCTGCCAAGGAACTAGGCTGGGCCTCTGCGAAGGGCACAGCAGGGCCACCTCCTCTCCTATAGCACCACAGTTAACTCCACGTTAACTCATTCACTCAATGAACCTTCACTAGTACAGCTGTGGGCTCAGTCCTGCGCTGGGCACAAAGATGCAGCACTGACCTCCACCTGTGGTGTACAGGCAAGAACTTTAGAAGGGGCAACGCCGGGGCTAGCCAGAAAACGTAGGAGGGGCGTGTGCACTGCGGGGGAGGGGACACTCCAGGTGGACCCACATAGACAGGGGTGTAGGTAGGAAAACACACTTAGTTATCAAAATTTGTTGTCCACTCGTATAAGAACCTAAGTCCTTATACACACAGCCTGGGTTCTCCACCCTGCCAAGTGCATTCCCTTTCTTTCCCCTGCTCAACCCCTATGGTCAGGGAAGGCACAGATCTTACGTCAGCCATTTACTCTATCGTCCAAGTTCCACCGTTTTCAATGGAAGGTCAAGATTTTACGTTTCAGGGTTAACACCTGCAGGAGCCATAGGCCTCCAGACCTTCACCTGTGCCCGCCCAGAGAATGCCGGCCGGCCAGGCACCTGCTGCCAGGTGCCACCAATCTCTCAAGACCTGGCTCAAAAATGACTTCTATCAAACCCACTGGCCCCCCAAATCCTGCTGTCTGCTCAACCCCATTCCTCCCTCTGGCCAGATTGCTCCGTGTCCTTCTCCCACCCCAGGCGATGTGCTCCTCCCTGCGTTTCCAGCGCCCACCAGGGAGAGGACCCGCAGTAGGCGCCCAGGATAGGTCTGCTCACTCAAAGAAGGAACACTGCAGGCCCCCCCATCTGTGCATGCGCCCCTCGCCCACACCTACCACACCACTAGGCGGGCACTCGCACGCAGAGAATCCCGTGCTCCTGTGCTCCCGCCCCAGGCCCACCTGCCCACGCACCTGTGCACGAGATGACTGCGAACAGCTCCTTGAGGCAGGGCAGGATGGCGGCGGGCTGCGTGCGCCACAGCTGCGCCAGGAGCCCGCTCACCTGCTGGGCCTGCTCCAGGAACTCCACGGCGCCCTCCTCGCCCTCGGCCGGGCAGCGGAAGCGACCCAGGCAGCGCACCAGCTGCTGGCAGAAGAGCAGGCGGTGCGGGCCGTCGGGCACACAGCGCGGGTGCCGCGCCAGCAGCCGTGCCACCTGCGCGCAGGCCGCGGGCCCCGGGCGCTCGCACACGGTGCGCAGCACCTCGCGCCGCAGCAGCGCGAACACCTCGTCGGCCGCCGAGCCCTCGGGCAGCAGCTGCAGGCCCAGCTGCACGCAGGCGAGCGCGCGCGCGCCCGGGGGGCCGGCGCCGCCCTGCAGCAGGCGCAGCACGCGGCGCGCACTGAAGAACTCGGCGAAGACGTCGGGGTGGTGGCGGCCCGCCACGTGCAGCAGCTGGCAGCCCACGCGGCGTGGCAGCTCGTCGGCGCCGCCCACGTAGAGCCGCGCGCCCAGCGCCAGCAGCGCCAGGCACTGCTCCCGCTCCAGCGGCTGCCGCGCCGCCTCCAGCACGCGCCGCACCAGCCCTTGCTTCACGCTGGCCGGGTACGACGACGTCACCACCGCCTCCAAGATCTTGTCCATGGCGCCCGCTGCGAGGACAGGGAGTGCCGTCAAACTCTGCCCGACGGTTCTGTGGCTCCGGTTGCCCGGGTACTTCCCTAGTGCGGAGACTTTGGGCGAGCAACTCAACCGTTCTGGGCCTCAGTTCTGTCATCTGCGAAATGAGGCATGGACGCCCGCCCCGCTGGGAGACACCCTGATGAAGTAAAGCTCGACAGCTGGCACATAGCTGTCGCTATTGCAGCTAGGTAATGGCACAAAGGCTGCGTGAGCCTCCCCCACCCTCACCCCTTTGCTTCTCTTCCCAGGCCTCCCTGGTGAACTCACCCACTCTTGGGGCAGGTAGGAGCTGGATCTAGAAACTGCTGTCCAGAGTCTTAGCGAAGTCACATCCATGGGAGATGAGATGAGGCACACACAGAAAAGTCACACATCCAGGGAGGTCGGGTGCAAGACCCCAGGGACAGCCAGCAGGGCTTCCCGTGATCCCTGCCTAGCACACTTTATTCTCTCCCACTCCTGGCCTTTCCCAAATGACCCGCACCTTTGCAAGACTCCACTTCGTTGTGTGTGCCAGCCTTCTGCCTGACATATCCATCTCGCAAGCCAGGCCCCAACTCTCACTCCACCAGGCAAATTCCTATTTTCCCTCAAAGCCCTAAAGCACCTGTTCTCACTGAGAACACGCCTTGTGCTCCAGGCCAGAATCCACCTACCCTCAATTCCAACAACAACCTGCGGCTCTTCCCCCATTACAGCTAGGATGACTTAGTGCTGGGTTAGCACGGGTCCCAGTCCCCTCTCTGTGCCCAGCCCTGCCACCAGGCCTGGCTCCACAGCCCTGCACACCTAGGGCGCCACCTTCGACTCCAGCTTCAGCCCACAGCGCCCCTCGCTCTTGGCTAAGTGCCTTCTGCCCTGGGCCTTTGTGTACATACTTCCCTCCCCTTCAGACCAGGAATCCTGGCCTGACCTCCCCATCTGGGTCCAATTCCCTAGTTAAAAAATTAGAACATCCTGTCTGTCTCCTTTGTAGAACTTATCATGATTACTTGATTGGGGTCAGCCTCCTCCACAATACTTTTTATAAGGGGTCCCCAACCTATGGTGGGTTGTATAATTATTTCATTATATATTACAATGTAATAATAGAAATAAAATGCACAATAAATGTTATGCGTTTGAATCATCTGGAAACCATCCCCCTCCCTCCCTGTCCGTGGAAAAATTGTCTTCCATGAAAACGATCCCTGGTGCCAAAAAGGTTGGGGACCGCTGCTCTCTATGGTTCCTGAGGGCAGGAACCTCGACAGGTTTTGTTCCCCACGGTATCCTCAGCGCCTAGTGCACAGCGGGCGTGTGTTAGATGAGCAAGTGCAGAGAACAGTGTGAGCCACCTCTACCTCATAACCCTCCTTCTGCCCTTCCCCTCCACCCCGGCTGTCTCCTGGAAGCCTCTGTCCCACACCGACCCACTTCACCTACCGATTCTCACGCTGGCTCGCAGGGGTGCAGCTCACTCTCTTACACTTAACTCTCCCCTCCTAGAAGGCAGGACCATTTCTTTGCTTCCTTGTATCATCCCACTCTAGGCAGGACCTGATATAAGGCTCAGGATATAGTAAGTGTTTAACTAAACTTACTGGCCTCAGTAAAAACTATTCTTGAGACCTGGAGCCAATGTGAAGACAAACCAGAAATTTCCTGGATAATAGGGCTAGAAAATTTTATTCTGAACCAGAGATATTTTGAAACCCCAACTATATGTGCCAGACCCCAAGTCTCAGATGCCTCTCTGTCCTAGTTCTCAGCTGTGACCAAACCTCTATTGCTGCATGTGTTAGGACACCACGCACCCATTTGTTTAAGTGCCTCTCTCTCTCCAGGCTGTGAGCTCCTCTAGGCAGGGACCAGAGCTTATCTGCCTGTGGCTGGCATCACCTGTGCCAACAGTGTGTGCCTCTTAAGAGTTAATTAAAACAAAGCATCATGAAACAAACAACAACAACAAAAAAAACAAGAATGAAAACTGAAAGCTCACTGTGGCTAGAGGTGTAGCCATGGCAGAGTTCAGTGGTTCCCAAATGCTGGCCTGGCTGCCTCAGCATCGCCTGGGCATTTGTTAACAACTGAGATGCTCAGAGCCTGCCCCAGCCTCCTGAGCTAGGAAGGGGCGGGCATGGGGTGTTAGACTCTGCTTTTTCACTCTGAGTGAAGCTCGTCTGGGACACAGTCTGGTTACCATAAAGGTTATTTATGTTCTCTAGGCCTCTGTGTTTCCACCTTGCAGGGTTGTGAAGGCAAATATTAATATAAAGTCCTTAGCATGGTGCTTCACACAAGGAAGTTCTCAGAAAATATCTACTGCTTTAGAAGCAAAGTCCTCACCCTTAACGAGCTTCTAGTCTGCTGGTGGAGACAGATAAGTCTGTAAAGAGAGCCAGTGCAAGGCACAACCCCCATTTCTTTTTTCTTTTCTTTTTTTTT
>VBSM01001265.1:41265211-41275860 GCA_008086735.1 Cheirogaleus medius | reverse complement strand
CAGGAGTTTGAGGTTGCAGTGAGCTGTGATGATGCCACTGCACTCTACCCAGGGCAACAGAGTGAGACTGTCTCAAAGAAAAAAAAAGCCTGGTCTCCCTTCAGCCCTGGTCTTGTCTTTCCTAGGCCGTGCCTATGACAAGGTAGTTGCTATGGCTGTCCTCCCTTGCAGGAAGAGTCCCTCCTCCCAGACCCCTGGGACAGCTTACCCTATAGGCTAGTGGATTTAATATGCTTTCAACCCAGGACGCCAAGACATCCCGGCACTCAGGCACCTAAAGAGAAACCCTAATCAATGAGCTGCTGGCATCATGCATGAAGGAAGAGGGCATGAGGGCAGGCAGAAGTGGAGTCCTGGGGCCAGGGAAGGCTTTGGAAATAGAAAGAAAATCAGACTAGGAATGAGGAGTCCCACATTCTAGGCCCAGCTCCTTGTGTGACCTTGAGTAAATCATACCCGTGAGCCTCTTTTCTCTTCTGTAAAATGGGGAGATAAATGATATTAGATTGAACCATGTGAGACTGAGTAATCAAATATTGACAATTTCATATCGTTCTGCCTAATACTCACCACATAAGATGGGCTGTGCCTGGCTGCTGGGAGCTCAGTCAGTGGGGGCTCTGATTTCCAGGGCCGGCTCTGTAGCCTCTGCTCAGTCTGGCCTGCCCTGCCAGGCAAGCCCTGCGCACTTGCCCCCACTCCCACGCAGGCAGTCTGAGGACAGCTGTCACCATGGTCACCAACAAACCCACTCAATAATATCTTGGATGCATTCATGCAGAAGGGTTTTAGAGGCTTCCACCTCACCTGACCCCATCAGGCAGGCAGGATGAGGACTGCTAGCCCTACGGCAGGAACGGAGAGGCCGAGGCTCAGAGAGAGAGGGACAGAGGGACGTGGTCTTGGCAGGGCAGGGTTAGAACCTGCACTGTGCCTCCCTCAGGCTGGCTGGATTGCCCTGCTAGGCCCCCGATGAGGAGATGGCCTGTTGATGCTGGCTCTGGCCCAAGGGACAGCTGCCCCACACCACACGAGCGGCAAACAGCAGCCTCGTCCTCCCTCAGAAGAGCCTGCTGTAAAAGCCTAAGACACAGGTTCTCTGCTTCAGAGTTACCAGGTGACCTTGGGTGAGTCCTTGCCTGGCTCCTCAGTCTTCCCACCTGGAAAATGGGGACTGATCTGGGCCTGCCACTCACAGAGTTGAGACCAGGTATAAAAAAGATGCGGGCTGTTCTTGGACCGTCTGGCCCTGACGGGAGAAACAGACAGTCAGGGGAAGAAGACAAGGAGACACACACTGCTGACCCAGCTGATTCTACAAGGCTTTCCCCCATCAGCCCTGACTGCCCGCGTAGCGTGTCTACCATCTCTCCCCCGAGCTCCAGCTCCACCCCGGATCAGCTCCCCTTGACTTCTTGCCTGGACTAGCGCAGTGGCCTCCTGAGCCACCTCCTCATTCCCTCCCTCTGTCCATCCCCCAATAGCAGCATGTGTCCCGGAGGAGAACAGAGTCCAGGCTTTGAATCTAGCCCGGCCACTACCCTCATGATCGCCACAGCCATGGGGGCAGGTTGGGAGGCAGGTTCGAGCCTCTGAACCCTCAAGTGGAAGATGACTTCCTGCTGCCCATCCGTTGGCCTTTTCCACCAGCACTTGGGTTGTACCCCTCGGCCTGCTGGCGTGACAGCCTGGGAGTCCCAGCAACACCCAGCACGCCCCAAGGCACACAGTAAGCACTCGGGAAAATCACAACCCCTTCCCCAGAAGGCCCTTTACCTGTCCGTCAGCATTTCTGCTATTCGTTGACAGACCTCTGTTCCTGCACATGGAGCCTGACTTATCCCTGTCACCCTCAAAGCACCCAGTGTGTGTGTGTGTGTGTGTGTGTGTGTACGTGAGCCTGCACATGCAACTCCAATGCTCGGCTCCACCACCACGCCCTGGGTCCCAACTCAGGTTTCATCCTCCCCCCATGGTCTGTCCATCCCATCCTGCATCATCATCAAGTTAACCTTATTTCAAATTATGCTCCCTCCTGCTGTGCCCCTGCTCAGAACTGTCAAGATTCCCCAGCCTCCTGGGCCCAGGATAAGATCCAAACTCCTAAGCCTGACATCCAAACCTGTTCTGGGACACTCAGCTAACACAGGGCAGGGATGGAGATGAACTCAACCAACACTGTTTGGTGGGGACCCTACAGGAACTTGGGCAGTGGGCTTTTTCCCGATTGCCATTTGGTGTAACGTCCTCTCTGCTGGGAAACAGCTTCTCCCTCTTCTCTCCTGGCCAATTCTGACTCATCCTTCAATGCCCAGCTCACATGCCCCCTCCTCTGGGAAGCCTTTCCTTGTCCATCCACAATTCGAGTCTGAGCTCTGGCCTCTCAGGCCCCCTTAGCTACACTCATCCCTCTGCAATGTAACTGGACTCCATGTCTCTCTCTCCCTCCAGGCTAGCCCCTCCCTTGGTAGGAAGTGGGTCCAGTCCCCCTCTCTGTGCCCAGTGCCCAGTATAGGACCAAGCACAGAGGTATCCATGAAGGTGTGCCAAGTGACTGATGAGAGACATGTGACAGCCAGATGAGATAAAAACCAAGGATGTGACCAGAAAAGTACCTTCCTAACCTTTGGTCCAGTCACTGCCCTCTCCTCTACCCAGGCCTGGTCTTGCATATCCATAACCCAGAAAATCTTAAACGTCAGCCAAAAAAGTCCCTGCAGAGGTTGCACGACTGGACGGGGTGAGGCTTTAGCCATTCTAGAAACGATTTAAACAACCAGAGCAGAAGAAAAAGCAAAAACAAAACAAAAAATCTGTTCCTGGTTAGCCCTCACGTCAAAAGCTCACAGAATCTTCTAGGAGTTGGAGAGAGGCCTTCAAGGTCTCCCTTCACCTCTCCCTACCCCAGGGCAGAGCCGCCCCTCCCAGCCCCTGCTCAGCACCTAAGAGTTGAGGAGCTCACCCCTCTCCTCTCGGACCCTCACACCCAGCCTCCCTCCTTTGACTCCCCCGGGGGAGCCAGAGCTGCTGTGGGGTACCAGGCTGCCCCCACCACTGCCACATCAGTAAGTGACCCCATCCCTGGCCCCTAGGGTCTCTGGGTAGCAGCATTTCTCTCTGTATTTTTCTAACTGAACTTCTACTCAAGGCAGCCCTGGGAAGAGCCCTTCACCCTACGCTCGGAGGCCCTTGTCTAGGCCACCAAACTGTCTCCTGGAAAGAAAGAAAAAAAACGATTTTACTGGTAAAAAGCAACTGCTCTTCTGCTGAAGGGGAACGAAGAGAGAGAAGGGAAGAAGGCAGGAACAGCTATTCCCTCCTCAGGAACCCGCAACACTCACCCATCCCTGCAGGGGCTGCCCCTCACAAAGCTCTGATGGCCGCGCCCCCACCCCCACACCTGGCTTTCTGGAAGGGAGGGCACCATGCTGACACCTTGGGGTCTCCAGTTTGCAGGGGCCGTTATAGGAATACTCTCCAGGGCCAAAGATGCTCAGAATAGCAGAAGCCCATTCCAAGCAGTGGTGGCCTCTGGGCCCCTCAGTTTGTGCCCCACCTCGGCCCCCTTCCTGCCTCCAGTTACACTAGTGCACCCGCGTCCAGCCCGCTCTGGGTCTGGGGTCCCCCACGAAAAGCCAGCAAGCTTCATGGTACTGGGCGCGGGCACACTCAGCCCTGAGGAGGGCGGGAACAGAATCACCTCGACACACAATTGATGAAGAAGAAGGCTGAGGCCCAGAGAGGGGTAGCTACTCGCCCAAGGTCACACAGCGAGGCCCAGGATGCACCTAGACCTCCCGATTCCCAGCCCTGGGCTCACGAGTCTGGGGTTCTCAAAACGCCAGGGTGCAGACCCCTCTACCCCCGCCCCAGCACACACGCTCCCAGCCCCCTTACCTCCTGGACCCCAGTGGGCCCTGACTCAGAGCCGGCTCCTGGGCGGGGCGCTCAGGCCGGGCAGGACCAGGCTGGGCCGGGCTAGGTCAGGGCGGGTCTCTGCTCCCCCCAGGTTGGGGACGCCCTCCTCCTAGTCCCAGAAGGGAGAGATGCTGCTTCCACTGCAAAGTCCAATCTTCTCACCCTGCTCTGCATAAGCTTGTATGTACCGAGGGAGACAGTGCGACGCTGCTGCGGGGCTGCGGGACGAAGCGGGGGAGGGGCGAGGTGCGGGAAACGGGGCGGAGCCGGAGCGGGGGCCACCCCGCGAGCTGCCACTCGGACCACGTCCCCTTTAAGGCCAGCCGGCCTGAGCGCCGGCGGGGGCGGGGCCGGGCGCTGGGTGGCTCATCGCAGTGCCTCCTGGGAGATGGAGTTCGCGCTCTGGGCGCCGAGCCGCAAAGGGCCCAGGGAAAACTACAAGTCCCGGGGCGCAGCGCGCGGGCCGCGGGCCGCCACGCCCCTGGGCCGGCCTCCGGCCCTCCGCCCGCCTCGCACAGCTGCGCTGGCCGCCCGCGGAGGGGAGGCTGCAGAGCGAGGGCAGGAGGTGGGTGCGGCGCGGCAGGGGGCGCGGGGATCGGGGACTACCGGTGATGGGATGCGGGTCCATCTGCGCACCTGTCCTAGCATGAGAGGTCATCTACACAGCCTCGCCGTTCTCATCTGTGAAATGGGGCTGGCAACGCCTGCGGGGGAG
This sequence comes from Cheirogaleus medius, assembly GCA_008086735.1. Taxonomy (NCBI): domain Eukaryota; kingdom Metazoa; phylum Chordata; class Mammalia; order Primates; family Cheirogaleidae; genus Cheirogaleus; species Cheirogaleus medius. The sequence continues at coordinate 41,271,227 of VBSM01001265.1, read as the reverse complement.
GGGACCCGTTTGGAAGAGAGGGGAGCCAGAGGGGGCAGAGCTATGAGGGGGGCGGAGCTGGTGGGAGGAGCCAGGGGGGGGATGGTGATGGAAAAGCCCGGATAATAAGGGTCCGGGGCTGTGGGCGGAGTCTTTGGTGGGTGGGGCACGGAGGGGCGGAGTCTCTAGGTGAGAAAGGGGACACGGGTCAGGTCCCAGAGGGGGTTCAAAGGCTCGGGAGTGGGTGCCGAAAAGCTAACGAGGCAAGCCTCGGTTTGATTGGGCGGAGGGGCCGAAAAGCATTGGGGAAGGAAGGGCGGAGACACAAAGATGAAAGGGACCCCTCCCAGGTCTGGAGAGCCCTGGGTGGGTGGTGCTGAGGCGGTGGGGGCAGGGGTGCCCCAATGGGCAAGGGCCTGTGGATGCACAGAACACCTTCCATTCCATGTGACTAGAAATAAAGAGCCCATCCCTTGAGCTCAGTGCGTCACGTATATGATCTCATTCAACTCTCACGCCCTGAAAGGCGTCACCATATGTGACGGTGAGGAACGTGAGACTCAAAAAAGTGAAGTGACTTGCCCAAAACCACTCAGGACCCCTTGCTGCAAAGACTTTCCTTTTTCCCCCGTTGCACTCAAGGGAGACAGAGGTTTAGTGTGGAGTGGGTGGCCTGCCCTTTGCAGGATGTCTGACAGGACCAGTTCCCCCACCCCTTCCAAGTGCCAACCTAAATGGCAACCCTCCTGTGGTATTGTGAGGATGAAGTGAAGAGATGGATTTGAAAGCCCATGTTTATAAATTATCATTCTTGGGAGGAGCAGGAAGACAGTTGGAAGAAAGTAGTTGAAGTGGGGTGCTTGTGCCTGAGGAAAACCACAAGATGAAGCATGCGAGTGAGCTGAGAGGCTGAAGGAAAACTCTGGAAGAGGATGGGGGATGGTGATGGTTGTTGGGGGGTGCACCAGGTGAAAGAATACATTGCTGTGCAAGGAGGGAGGTCATGCCAGGTCCAATGTCCTTCCAGCCCACCTTTCCTGTTTTGCCCCAATGGGCAGCTCTGTCCAGGGTCCCTGTGTGTCAGTTGAGTGTAGAAAGCAACTTTTCTCTCCTACTGTGTGGATGTGGTGGTAATGGAACTTCTTGGAGATATGGGCTGGGCAAGACAGGGTTAAAGATACAGCAGTTGGGTGTGGGGAGGTCAGGAAGAGGAGGGGAAGGACAGTGCCTCTACATAGTCCCCTGGACTGTGAGCCAAAGAGCCCTTACCCTGGTGGGCTGATGCAGGTGGGGAAGTTTCCAGTTTACTGAAAGACACCTTATTCACGCTAAGCATCGTCTTCTTGAAATTTACTCAGCCATGCTCTGTCCATTCCCCTGCACAGTGGAAACTCTCCTTGCGTTTACTTCCAGGTGATCACATGGGTCTTGCCCCAAGCCTTAGATTCCAAACTGGAAAATTCAAGAGAGCATTGCAAAATAAAAAGTTTTTAAAAACCAGAAGAGGGTGATAAATTTTCCTATTGGTAGATGACAGTCAGTCCGGGGTGGCGAAAATGGATCTGTCTCAACAGGGGAAGAAATTTTTTCCTCTTCTCCTATTTTTCCTGCTTCTGTGGATATAGAGAGAGGCAATCTTAGTCCCAACAGAGGGTCCAGGCACCCATCTACTTAAGTAAAGTTGGCTAGGGTAAGCAGTGAACGTAAAATGCTCTGGAGATGCTCAGAAGGAAGGAATGAATTCCAGCTGAGGGGCCTGGGAGATGAACGGGATTTTCCTTTGCGATCTAGGCAGAGGGGATGGCAGATGCCAAATTACAGAGGTAGGTGAGGACCTGGCATGGTTGGTCTATTAAGCAGGGATATAATAGTATCTATTTCATCTATGAGATTAAAAGAGATTAACATGCCTAAAGTTCGTGGCACAGTAGTAACTGCTCAATAAATGTTAGCCATTATTATTACTGTTGTGGTGGTGGTTATTGTTAGGCTTATGATCATCTGCCCAGGAGTTGGCCTAGGGCAGTACAGCTGGTAAGTGGCAGAGCATGATTCGATACAGGCTCAGGTAACACTGAACACCATGCACTGTCCTCTACCCCACACAGCCTCTCTCGTTCCTTCTGCCCATCCGCAACATTTCTGAGACCCAGAAGTGGCCCCTATTTGTGAACATTCTCAGTGAGCGACAATGAGAGTTTCTTTCCTGCTGTGGTAGCAAAGACTCTGGGTTTGGGATGAGGCAGGAAAAACAAGGCCTGAACAACCGTCTTCTCCTAACCTGGATCTGAGCACAGAACACAAGCCTAATGGTGCGGTTTCTCTGGGTCAGGCGTCCTCAGACTACGGCCTGCGGGCCACATGCGGGTGTTTTTGCCCGTTTTTTTTTTTACTTCAAAATAAGGTATGTGCAGTGTGCATAGGAATTTGTTCATAGTTTTTTTTTAAACTATAGTCTGGCCCTTCAGCGGTCTGAGGAACAGTGAACTGGCCCCCTGTTTAAAAAGTTTGAGGACCCCTGCTCTGGGTGATGGGTGGGTCTGTCTATAGAGACCACCCAGGTTTAAATTCTAACTCCTTCACCAATTCTGTGAGGCATTTTTGCTTAGCCCTGGTTGGCATCCTAACCCTCCAAAACTCAGTTGTCAGTTGGAGAAGAAAATTATGAGCTTTCAGTGGTTTCTTAATAGCAGTAATAAATCTGTAATTTATTGAGTCTGGCTATTTATTGGGGTCTGACATTCTGACTAGAACTTTACATCTATGGCCCTATGTGAGGGAAGTGTTCTTTTCTTCTCCCTTCATTCAAAATACAAATTTTTACAAATTTTCAAGCCTACAGAAAAGTTTAAAGTAGCCCTTCACCTAGATGCATGAACTCACACTTTGTCAGTTTTGCTTTATACACACACACTTGTTTTTTTAGGCCAAATTATTTAAAAGTAAGTTACAGATGTCTTGACACTTGACCCCTAAGTTCTTCAGCATGCATCTCCTAATAATGACATTCTCCTACATGATTCCATTGTCATGCCTAAGAAAATTAGTAATAAGTCAGTATTACCTAATATAATCATCATTATTCATATTTTTCCAATTGCTCAAAAGTATGTTCTCTAGTTTTTGGTTTTTAAAATCAGATCCAGTCAAGATTCACATATTGCATTTGATTATATCTCTTTAAGCAACTCATTTAATCTAAATATTATAGAGCCCCTCTACCTGTTTAAATATGTTCAATTAGTTCATCAGTGATTAGATTCAGGTTGGTTTTGGGTCGGGGTTGGTTTTGATTTTTTGACAATATGTGTACTTCTTACTGTGTCACATCAGGAGGTGAATGGTGTCAGGGTCTTACTATTCATGAATACTAAATTTGATTATTATTATTGGTTCTGATCTCTCCATTGTAAGGGTAAATTCCCCCCCCCTTGTAATTAATAAGTAATCTGTGGAGTCATTCTTTGAGGCTGTTGTAATCGTGTGTTCCTGATAACCTTTCACTCCACATCCACTGATAGTCCTTGCCTGAATTGCAACACTGAGGGTTACAAATTGGTAATTTTCTAATTGTGCCATTCCTTTTATATTGATTGCCTGGTATTCTTTTTTATAGAATAAATTTTTTTTTTTGTCTCAGTTCTCACTCCCTCTCTCTTTTTCTCCCTAATTTTTCTTTTTGGAGTAACATTTTTTTTTTAATTCAATGTGCTATAATCATTCTTTTTGGTACTCCAATTATTACAGATTTTGCCAGTGGGAGTCCCCTCAGGCCAGCTCCTGTGTTCTTTTGACAGGACCTCATTAGTCTTTGATTGCTTCTTTGCTATCTGGCAGAGAAGTTGCAGGCTTACTTTGAATGTTTCCTGTAAAAGTCCTGGAATCATCAATTTCTCCAGGAAGCCCTGGTTTCTTTTAGAGGAGATAACATTTAGAAACCAAGATCCAGGGCCTGGTGTGCTCATTGCTGCTGGGTGTCATTTCTGGGCTCTTTGAGTGAGCAAAGCTAGGAAATGATAGATGATAGATAATTATCATTACTTACGTTTATTGTTATACCTGGTCCCCACTGATAGTGCAAAAAGGGTAGACTGCTTGGGAAGTAGTTTCATGATAGAAGTAATGTAACTCCTAGAGGCCATGACTCTGAGGTCAAGAATGCACATGAAGCCCTGGGTAAGGGATTCATCGTCTCTAAGTCTGGTTTAGGTTGTCTGTGAATAAAGATCATGTGATCTGTCCTGCCTGGGTCACAAGAGTTGTTGTAAGGATGAGTATATATTTTTAAATTGCCAGTCAGTCTCTTCAACACATTTATTACAAAATTCTTTCTCTTTTTCATCATTTTAATACCACAGTTTGGGCCGGGCGTGGTGGCTCACGCCTGTAATCCTAGCACTCTGGGAGGCTGAGGCGGGCGGATTGCTCAAGGGCAGGAGTTCAAAACCAGTCTGATCAAGAGCGAGACCCCGTCTTTACTAAAAATAGAAATAAATTAATTGGCCAACTAAAAATATATAGAAAAAATTAGCCGGGCATGGTGGCACATGCCTGTAGTCCCAGCTACTTGGGAGGCTGAGGCAGAAGGATTGCTTGAGCCCAGGAGTTTGAGGTTGCTGTGAGCTAGGCTGACGCCCCGGCATTCACTCTAGCCTGGGCAACAGAGTGAGACTCTGTCTCAAAAAAAAAAAAAAAAAAAAAATACCACAGTTTGAAATGTCATTGCTTTATGATCTGATTTAATACATTACACAGAGATATCTGCTCTTTTTCAAATATTCTTTCAAGCTATCACTTATCAATTCTTCCAAATTAAGATTTTAATTTTTTTTAATATTATATGAAAAATACTACTGGGATTTGGATTAGGACAGCATAACAACTATAATTAATTTTAGATTAGAAAAACAAATTTAAGATCTTTTGTCTTCCTCTCAGAAGCATCATGGCTCTCTATTCAAATTCTATTTATGCTTCGTAAAATGCCATAGCTTGTGTTACTGGAGGGGCACAGGCTTTGGAGAGATTCACTTGGAATTCTGCCTCTGCCACCTCTAGCTTCGTGATCTTAAGCAGCTGTCTTCACCACTTTGCATTTCAATTTTATAATCCTAAAAATTGAGATGATAATCAAACCTACCTCGAACCAGCATTACTGTGGCATTTTAGTTAAATAATCTACAGGAAGATGCCTCATAGCTTAGGGCATGTCGTAGGTGCTCAGGAAATGTTGATTCTCTCTGCCTCCTGGTCTTTATGTAGGTCAGAATCAAATTGAGATGGCAGGTGTGACAGCACCTGGTCAAGGTAGGAGGGAGACAAATGACAGAACTCCATGGGCCTTGGCTGCTCAATGCCCAAAGATGAGTGTCCTTAGAACTCAGACTTTGCAGTCAGACAGGCCTAGGCTTGAATCTTGGCTCTGCCACTGCTTTTAGCAAGTTACCTAACGTCGCTGAGTCTCATGGAGGTAATACTTGCCTCGGAGTAGTATTTCGGAGTTTAAATGAGGTAGTATACTGTACGTAACACTCAGCGTCTTGGCTGCCCTTCCTGGCAAGACTTCCCCTCTCAAAGATTTCTGTTTTCTCTGGCACGGTGACAGGTTGCAACAGGGTGATTTTCAGGCCCTAGACTGGAACTGTCCTTTCCCTGGTGCCAGGCTGGGCACCCTCTCATTTCAGCTGCAACGCCATGTGCCTTGGCCTCCCTGCCTTGTCAGGTGGTCTGAGGCACAGTGTGGCATAGACTCCTGGTTTGACACCCGCGGTTTTCTCAGGGATGCAGATGGGGCCGATTTTTTTTCCTGGTTCTTTTCAAGTTGAAACGCAGACCAGAACTTTAGATTTACTGCTTGGAAAGTCTCTGCTTAAGAAAAATTATTCATTCAGACACAGCAGTGGCATTTCTTTTATCTTCTACTTCTTGGTTCAGTTTGCAAGCCCATTCGCCTTTTCGAATCTGGCTTTTAAAAACCTTGCTTTTTTGGGCCGGGCACGGTGGCTCACACCTGTAATCCTAGCACTCTGGGAGGCCG
>VBSM01001265.1:41247501-41265111 GCA_008086735.1 Cheirogaleus medius | reverse complement strand
CTCACTCTTGCTCAGGCTGGTCTCAAACTCCTGAGCTCAAGCAATCCTCCCTTCCTTGGCCTCCCAGAGTGGTAGGATTACAGGTGTGAGCCACTGCGCCAGGCTGAAAAGTTCTTTTATACATATAAATTTCCTTTACAAAGAGCAGCTTTTCAGCACTACTTCTGTGTCTGCAGTTTCTCAAAATAACTCAGAATAATCAATATGCCAAAGAGGTATATTTTAAGGTAGTATATTCTGATCTCCTGCAGTCATATTTTGGGGTGGTGTGTCCTGAACCCCAACAGTAGCTATCTCACAGTGTGGTTGTGAATACTTTGAGGTAATGAATAGTCAGCATTTAGCACAATAGTATATCATTCTCTGTACTTTTCTATATATTTTCATTAAAAATAAATAAAATGCCACAGACTGTGACGCATGGTGAAAGCAGGAGGTGTGGTCTTGCCAGGCAAGCTGCACATCAGTATTTGGAAAAGCTGCTTCAAGAGCTTTCAAACTTCTTGAAGCTCTTAAAGCCTTTTGTGGTTATCACAAGCCTCAGCAGCTGTGGGAAGAGAATGAGCTCTCCGCTCAACTGGCTGTGCATCCTGGGCAAGTCACCAGTCTTTCCGAGTCTCAGTTTCCTTATCTGCCAAACGAGGGAGAATGATGCCTACTTGGAGGACTGCTGTGAGGATGAAAAGGGCCGATGAGTGTAAAGGCCTTGGATGTAGTAAAAGGCTCAGTAAACATGTGTTCCCTCCCTCTCTGTATATAAAAAATATATGTATATTTCATTTACTCTCATATCAATACTCTGACACCAAATGTGTGGAGCATCTCACTGCAATTCTGACACTGTCTACCTGGAGTTAGCACAGAGCCCCACAGGTTAAAGGCTCAGTCCCACAGGTTTGCCCCCGACTTCAGATGCCAACTGCAAGTCTTGGTTGTCACCTGTGCTTCTGACTGACTGGCTATAAATTGGAGGTTCCTACCACCCTCTCCTCAAGTTTAACAGCTCACAGAACTCAGAAAAACAGTGTACTTACTAGATTACCTACCAGTTTATTATGAAAGGAACAGCCAGGTGGAAGAAATGCATAGAGTAAGATATGGGGAAAGGGGCCCCCAGCTTCCATGCTCTCTTGAGGCCTGCCACCCTCCTGGCACCTCCATGTGTTCACCAGCTTGGAAGCTCTCAGAACTTTGTCATTTGGGGGTTTTGTGGAGGCCTCATTATGTAGACATGATTGATTAAATCACTGGCCATTGGTGATCAAGTCAATTTCTTGTCCCTCTGCCTCCCTGGAGGTGAGGGGGTAGAGGTGGGGGTGAAATTCCAACCCTCTGATCACATGGTTGGTTCCTCTGGCAACCAGCTCCCATCCTTAGGGACTCTCCAAAAGTCATGTCATTAACATAAACTCAGATGTGGTTGAAAGGTGCTTGTTATGAATAACAAGATGTTCCTTTCACCTTTATTTCTGGAACTGGGGACAAAACCAATTATTATAACAAAAGACGCTCCCCATAGCTCTTAGCACTTAAGAAATTACAAGGGTCTTAGGTGCCCTGGCCAAGAGCTGGGAACAAAGACCAAATGAATATTTCTTATTATATCACAGCCCCTCCCTGCTGTCCCACCCCCCAACACCACCAGCACCTACTGTGTGCTAGGCAGTGAATATGCAGACATGCGATGTGTGATTGCTCTCACAGAGCTCACAAACTAGGCAGTGGTTTTTAAAAAATTTCATCCCAACCCCTAGTATGAAGATACATTTTACATCATGGTCCAGTCCATACACACATAACTAAAACAAAGTTTCAGAACAATATATATGACTGATCACAATCCATTCACTGTATTGACTTTATGACTTACTAATAAGACACAACCTTCATTTTTTTCTAGTTTATGGAGGCATCATTTACATACAGTAAAATTCACCCTTCCTAGGTATACTGTTTATATGAATTTTGACAATCTTTATACAGACATTTGACCACCACCACATCAAGATAGAGAATCTTTCCATCACTCCACAATATTGACTTGTGCTTCTTTGTAGCCAGTCTCTTCTCACTAACCCAGGCCCCAGAAAACCACTGATCTGATTTCTGTCTCTACAGTTTTGCCTTTTCCAGAATGTTATACACATAGAATCATGCAGCACCTAACCTTCTGTGGCTTCTTTCACTTAAGCTGCCGTGCTTTTGAAAGTCATCTGTGTGCTGGTGTGTGTTAGTAGTTAGTTCCTTTATATTGCTGAGTCACATTCCATTGTATGGATGTACCACAATTTATCTATTTACATTTTAGTTGTTTCTGGGTTTGGGTAATTATGAATAAAGCTGCTATAAACACTCACATACAAGTTTTTGCATGGACATATGTCTCCATTTCTCTGGGATAAACATCTAGGAGTGGGATCACTGTGGGTCAGGTGGTAATTGTATGCCAAACTATTTTCCACAGTGATTATATGATTTTTATTCTCACCAGCAACATGAGAGTTTCTGTTGCTCTGTGTGTACTCACCAGCATTTAGTATTGTCAGATTTTTTATGAGTCATTTTAATGTAGTAGTATCTAATTGTGGTTTTAATTTTCATACTCTAATGACTAATGATGTGGGACATCTTTTCATGTGATTGTTAGTCATCTGTATATCTTCTTTGGTAGAGTATTTGTTAGATCTTTTTCCATTTTTTACTTGGGTTATTTTCTTACTGAGTTTCAAGAGTTCTTTATATATTCTCGTTAACAATCCTTTATCAGATAGGTGTTCTGCAAATATTTTCTCTCAATCTGTGTCTTATTCTTTCATTTTCTTAAGTGTCTTTTAAAGAGAAGTTTTTCATTTGGATGAAGTCTAGCTTATAAATTATTTTATGGTTCGTCACTGGATAGGTAGAGTCCTATCTAGGAAATCTTTGCCTAACCCAAAGTCAAAAAGATTTTTTCCTAGAGGTTATACAGTTTTAGACTTTACATATAGCTTATGACCCATTTTGAGTTAATTTTCCATATATGGTGCTAGAGATGGATTTAGGTTCCTTTATTCCCCCATATGGGTGTCCAGTGATATGCACCAAGATAAAGCCAGGGAGGAGAGCCCTGTGCACAGCAGATCCCTGCACAATGGAATGGTGAGTGCTGCATGGTACCAGGGAGCCTAAGAGATCTGTTGACCTAGTGAAGATCTGGGGACAGCCTTACAGAGGCAGTGACTCATAGGCTGGGCCTGAAATGTAGACAGCAGAGAAGGTGGAGAAGGTAGAAAGGGTGGTGGTATAGGGAGAGCAAAGGCAGGGCAGGTGACAGCATGAGGGAGACTCGGTGGCATCTGGAGTACCGGAGCCTGGAGTGCATGGAGGGCAGGGTTAGAGATGAGAGGGGAAGAGCAAGGTGGTCTGGGCAGGGAGCAGTGCTTCAGGAAGGTCAGTCTGCAGATCGAAATGGAAGGTGGGCACAAGGGAGCTGAGCGAGGATGTAGGGTGTAGAGGGAGTGGGGATGAGCCTGAGCTCTGGGAGTAGCTATAGGATGGGTTCCAGCAGACAGAGTCAACACAAAGTGTAGGACTGAGAAGTCAGGGCTGCCTTCCCAGTCTTGTACCCAGGCAGTTTGGTGGCTGCAAAGAGCTCACAGCAGGTTTGGGGCAGAGGAGTTCTGCATTCAGCTTCTAGTACCTGTGGATGCCCAGGTGGAGGTGGCCAGGAGGCAGCTGGGTACACATGGGGGGCTGTAGCTCATAGGTGTTCGTTCGTCACCACCTGACTGCAAACCCTCCACCACACTCATAAGCTCCTCAGCCCCCAGGGGTACCAGTTCCCGCCCCTCGTGTTGTGTCATTTCACAACAGGGCCTGTGGATTTATGATGATGGACACCGTGGCCCTGCGACTAAAAAAGAGGGGCTTGGAGGACTAAGCTCTGTGACTCAATAGGTATGGAGAGAACAGCACAGAGCCCCCTGGCCAGCCTCTGCCCCAACTGCCTGTGTAACCCTGTGCTGCTCTCCCTGGACAAATGACTGGGAGCCACAATGCTGTGGTAGGGGCAGGAAAGCAGGTGCTCTTGCTTTTGCCAGCAGAGAAATAAGAGTTTGGGCACCCGCCCAAGGGTCCGGGGGAATGCCCTGTAGCTACTGACCGCCTCCCGCTGCAGCAATGCTCTGAGCACGTCAGCACTAATGCACAGAGGAGGTGTGGGTCTGCCCAGCTGTCAGGAAAGGCAGCCTAACCTCCCTGACGCCCGATCCTGCCTTTTCTGTGAAGCTGAGCCACTTCACAGAGCTTGGGCCTGAGACACCCAGTGTTCGGGGGGGCGGAGGTTTAAGGAGAGAGACTGAAAACTAGAATATGCACATTACTATTTAGAAAGAAAAGGGGTTGGAGGAGACTAGAGTCCTGGGAAGAAGGAAGCAGGGAGGAAAAAGAAGATTCTGGAATGAGTAAGGGGGTGACCCACTCCTGAGTCCAGCTTCTGCCTGGGTCCTCTGGAGAGAGAACTGGCCAGATCCACCCTGCACCCCAGCACCCTACCCAGCTGCAGCTCCAGCTTGGAGGCCGGTCTGTGCTCCAGCAGCCCCTCCCCGCTGGGCCTCCCCGCTGTCTCACAGCCCATCTGCTCCAGGCTTCTGCTGACAAGCCTTTGTAACTTCATCACAGGTGCATTTCTCTTCAGACACTCCAGATGGTTAATGCCTTTCTGCAGCATTGAAGTGCCCCTTTCGACTGGGAAGGAATTGCTAGGGTCCCCACCCCAGAGAGTTGAGCAGGGCAGCTGGGCATCTCCCACACCTGGCATGGCCCCCATCCTCTGGGAAAAAGGGGGTCTCAGTGCAGTCAGCCTCTTCAGAAGGCAGACATGTTGAGAAGTGCTTGCCACCTCTGCTGGGTGACTTTGGGGAAGTCCCCCCTCTGGCCTCTGTTTCCCCATCTGGACAGTAAGCATACTTGGCAGGATGATTCTTGATGTGCCAGGATTCATTCCTAACCTGCTCCCGTAGCTGTTGGTACATCTGTCTTGTCACTGAGCCTTCAGCATCTCTTGTCTCCCCCACCAGCCTCAAGGGCAGCAATTCCTCTTGGTGTCCCCACCTGCCACTCTAGGGAAAGACTGCTGAATCCTTTCTGCAGGTTGGCTCTTGGGAAAGTATCGTGTTGGAAGCTGGGAAGGTATATCCCCTGCTTTCTAGAAACTTTGTTGAAGGAGACTTACCAGCCGTAGACACTGGAGCTGGGATCAGTGGGGGCTGTGGTAAGGAGTGGGTAGAGTGCCCTTTGAGGGTGCTTTGGGCCGAGCCCGGCATTTGCCCTGACCTTGCTGCCAGTCTCAGAGAAGGTTGGAGTGCCATCAAAACAGGCAAGGACAGTCCACCCGGAGCCAAGAACATATTCATGGCAAGGAAAGTTGGCCCTGGAGCAGTGAGAGTCTCGAAAGGACTGCTGTTTGGAATCCAGAGAGCTGAGTGACCCATCATGGGCTTGCTAAATAGATGGAAATGGCACTAACACAGCCATTCATTGAGAAAAATAATTAAATTCAGAGGCAGCATTGGTACAATAGAAGGAGCCCTGGGCCTGGAGCACCTGCTTTCCTGCCCCCACCTTGAGATTTTCAGAATATTTATTAAGTAGGTAGAGTGTACCAATCTTTGGCTAGTAAGAATTTACACATCTTTCTTTTGTATAAAGGGACCTGAGTTTGAATCCTGACAAGGCACGTCACCTCTCTGAGCAAGGGGCATGAATCCCTGGCACAGTTTTCTTCCTCTGCACAGCAGGGATGGATGATGGTATTGTCCATGTCAAAGATGATACAACTACTATGTAAGCAAATATCTGTAAAAACACGTAGTATAGCTTTCAGTCCAGGCACATTTTCCTTTCTTCCTGTACACCAGGGGTTCTCTATTCTAACTGAACATTTAGAATTACTAAGGAGCTCTTTAAAAATACCAGTGCTAGGGCCATGTTCCAGACCAATTGAAATAGAATCTCTGGGGGGGTGGGACCCAGGCTTTGGGTTTTTTTGTTTTCTTTCTTCTTCTTTTTTTTAACTCCCTAGTGAATCTAATGTGCTGTATACAGTGTGACGATTATCACCCATTGATCAGATATTAATTCATTTCAACCCCAAGGAGAATAGGCTTGATCTACAATAAAGAGCTAAGAACCATGACTACCCTGATATGGTTGAGTAATAGTCATTTCTCACTTGTCTCCCTCTCTAGGACTACTTCCCAGCACCCCAGCCTCCTGCCATGTCCGACCCCATCACACTGAATGTCGGGGGGAAGCTCTACACCACCTCACTGGCAACCCTGACCAGCTTCCCTGACTCCATGCTGGGTGCCATGTTCAGTGGGAAGATGCCCACCAAGAGGGACAGCCAGGGCAACTGCTTCATTGACCGTGATGGCAAAGTGTTCCGCTACATCCTCAACTTCCTGCGAACCTCCCACCTGGACCTGCCCGAGGACTTCCAGGAGATGGGCCTGCTCCGCAGGGAGGCCGACTTCTACCAGGTGCAGCCCCTGATTGAGGCCCTGCAGGAGAAGGAGGTAGAGCTCTCCAAGGCCGAGAAGAATGCCATGCTCAACATCACTCTGAACCAGCGTGTGCAGACGGTCCACTTCACTGTGCGTGAGGCACCCCAGATCTACAGCCTCTCGTCCTCCAGCATGGAGGTCTTCAACGCCAACATCTTTAGCACCTCCTGCCTCTTCCTCAAGCTCCTTGGCTCCAAGCTCTTCTACTGCTCTAATGGCAACCTCTCCTCCATCACCAGCCACTTGCAGGATCCTAACCACCTGACTCTAGACTGGGTGGCCAACGTGGAGGGCCTGCCGGAGGAGGAGTACACCAAGCAGAACCTCAAGAGGCTCTGGGTGGTGCCTGCCAACAAGCAGATCAACAGCTTCCAGGTCTTTGTGGAGGAGGTACTGAAAATCGCGCTGAGTGATGGCTTCTGCATCGATTCTTCTCACCCGCATGCTCTAGATTTTATGAACAATAAGATTATTCGATTAATACGGTACAGGTAAAAGGACCCCCGCAACACTGGAGAGGGGAAGTCCTAAGAAGCTTATGTCAGCCACGGTCTTGGAGAGTGTCTCGCCAGTAGCGTGAGGCAGGGTACCATACTAATCTGTACTAATTGCATAGCAGGACTTGATTCCCCCGTGATGAAGTCCACCTTTTGGAATCCACATGTCCTCGGAGCAGAACCACCTTTTTTCTTGCCATTCTGAGCTGGAAATGGGCAGTTTATTATGACAAGTGAAGAGTCAGCTGATGCATACTAAAGGAGGCTACAGAGGACTTTCTGGCCGGGACAAAGGAGCAGCAGTTTTGTTATGGGCTCTATCTCTGTCTGCACCACTAGCCAGTGCCGCATTTACCCGTCTGTGAAAAGGCCCCTGGAGAGGGCACGGGACGAGAACAAGGGGCTCCCTTTGGTCTCCCAGAACATGAAGTGCTCAGTGGTCCCCATCACACCTGCTCTTCCCTCCCCCGGTTGCATCCAGAACCTTGAACTTGTTTGCCCAGGGGCAACTGTGTTTGGCTGGCTTGGAATGCAGTGTGTTCTCAGAGCTCTGTCAGTGTCCCCACCGGGGGGAGAGAGCTGAGCTGTGTCGTGGTCCAGAGGAGGGGGCGTCCAGGCAGGGTTTAAAAGGTGGGGACGTCCCCCTCGACAGGGCCAAATCTAAGCACTTCTGGCTTCAGAAGTGGGCTGCTGTCCCTGTGAAGATACGAAAGCATCCAGAACCAGTCTGACATGCTTCAGAATCCAACCTGTTGCCTGACTTTCGTAGTCCTTTTCCCAAAAATTTGAGGTATCATTGAAACAGGTCATTTTAAACAAATGTATTATGGATTCTCAGGGTTGGAAAATAATTCAACAATTGCTTGGTCCTCCCATACCCCAAGCACACCCCCGCACATGTGGGGGTCAGCACCTCTCCCTGAGTACCTCCAAGCGGTCACCTATGCCTGCTTGTGTACATCTGGTGACAGGAAGCTCGCCTTCCCTGGGGCAGTTCCTGCCATGGTTGGATGGTGCTGACTGTTAGAAAGTTCTTCTTTATATTGAGCCAAAATCTGTCCTGCCACTTCCATGTGCTGGATCTTGGTTGCAGACCTTCTTTCTCACGCAAATGGGTATCTTCACTTTCAGAATAGTCACCCTAAGAGGCCAGATGCTTATTCTGAAAATATCGTTACTCAGAATTTGGATTCCCCTTTGGGATCAGTCTTCAGAATCAAAGTTGGCTCATTTCCATCCCCTGTCAGTCAGTCCTTCTGTTACAGCTTCACCTTGTTTGTGACCCCACTTCACCCACCTTCCCCGCCCGCCATGGCTCCACATGCCTTCTGACCACTGTCTGTTGTAAGCCCCTGAGAAGGTCCAGAGGAAAGAGACAGGACCTCCGCAGGCAGTGTGCAGCGAGGAGCCCAGGAGTGGTCCGAACCCTAACACTGCTCCTGGAGTAAGTGTCCAGCCCCTAAGACACTGCTCTCAGGGAGGCGGCCTTCCCCTGTAATACTTTGTCCAGCTGTGACTAGCCCGTGGGTCTCCCTGGGGTGCCATCCAGGACAAGCAGCCCTACGCCACTACTTCCTATCGGGTGATGAGCCATGCAGGCCTCCAAACTGCACGTTATGATTCACCTCTGGAGTGTGGCCCTGGGAGTCCTGCAGTCTTTCCCACTAGGCAGCGGCCCTCAGACAAAGCCAGGGAGGCCAGGTGACACAGGAGGCAATAAAGGCCTTCCCCCCACACACACATTGGGACCAAGGAGTCTTTGTGACAGCTGTCCCAGGGTACCTGGCCAACATAACTTGGAAAAGCCCCTCAAGGAAAACCCAGTTAGACCAGGCAGCAAAAGCTGTGACTACAACAAAACAATTCAAGGAAGAAATCTCATAAATCATCACTGCCCTTTTTTCTCTCCATAAAACTACTTTCACCATCTTGTGGTGCTTCCTAATTCAAGCAGCTTGACTTTAGGGAAATTACACAACCTGTGAAGCCACTAACCTGCCATGTGGCTTTGTGCAAGTCACTCACCTCACTGAGCCACCTCCGTTTCTTCATCTGTGAAATGGGCATAACAGTAATATGTAACCCTACCTACCTCACAGGACTGTTGTGAGGATCAAACGAAATAATGTATGTTAGAATACAGTATAAATGTTAAATGACTGTTACCCATTTTGTGTCTGCTTATAAGGGGGAGAAAAACACCAGTCTTAAGTCAGACTGGCTCGGGTTTGAATCCTGGCTGCATTTCTTGCTCTGTGACCTTAGACAAGTCACTGAGCCTCTCTGATTTATTTCTTTACTGGGTAACATTCCCCCTCCTCCCGGGTCATACAACTTAAATGCGTCGGTGTGTGTGGAAATTCCTAGCCGGGCCTGGCACATAGGAGCTCAGTAAATGCTCGCTCTTACAGGAGGTGGTGACGGTGGACTCTCGTGCCAAGAACGGAGAGTCCCAGTTTAAGCAGCCCTTTCGGAGCACTAGGTGTGCAGGCTCTGAGGGTGGGAACAGCCACAAATAAGTTTAGCTAAATTCGCCTGGGAAAAGGTTAGGGCTTCACACAGTGTGCTGTGGGAACTTAGGGAAAGAGCCTCGGAAAGGGCTTTGTGGAGGGTCGAGCTGTGCCTTTGGGTAGGTTGGATTTTTGACAGAATAAGCAAGGAGGGCACCACGGGTGCAGGGAACAGCAAGAGCAGGGAGCTGGCAGCCAGCCAGGGAGGGTGATCAAGGAAAGGTGTGCATTCACGCATATCTGCAGCACAAGGGGAGCGACAGGTTGTACGTTCAAGGCAATCTCATTGCGCCCACATCTAACTTAGGTGAGTTCAGCCATCTGCTTAGCAAAAATGTGAGAAAGGGAGCAAACACTAAGCAGTGCAGCAGCGCCATCCCAGCGCTCTAGTGAGTCAGAGTGGGAGTGAACTGGGAGGCAGAGCTGTGCTTCTTGTGAGCCCCTCACCACCCTGAGTGACACCCAGTGGTGATCTCACCCGGACTCAGTTTAGCCTTTTGTATACAGCCCAGGGCTTCATCCCAGCTGAAGGGGAATGTCAGGCACACAGCACTTGCTAGCTCTCTGTTCCTGCCCTAGGTGTGGTCCATGCATGCAGGGGGATGGTCGGAATGGGTGCTCAGGGGAACTGTAAGGCACCTTGGTATGACCATGTCATGAAGCCTGCCACAAAACAGTGTCCCCGCATGCCTGGGGGCCAGCAGCAGCCGCCACCTCAGGCACCACTCTGTGATCTCACACCCTCAGGACCTCCAAAGGCCTTTTCCCCTTTTATGAAGGGCTGAGCCTCATGACCCTGTTCTGCCTTTGGGCCAGAGTGCCCAGTGCGGGAGTGGCCAAGATACCTCTTGTCTACACCTCAGACTTTGGAGCCCAGGATGCAGCCATTCTGTTTTGTAAACTGCTGTGCAGCCTAAATTATATAGCATTTGTGTAACTGCCCACTTATTTACCCCAAACTGCAGCTTCCTTTTATAGATTACTTCTAAAACAGTCTGTTGGGAATGGGGGCTTAGCCACGGTCAGCCTTGGGCCAGTGTCTTGGCTCATGTGGCCAGAGCGCCAGCCCATCCCTGTCCTGAATTGCAGTCTCTTCACACTGACCGCCTGTGTCTGCCTGTGTCCCAGGGGGCTCAGGCTGATGGGGGCAGTTGGCAGGGAAATGAGGCCTGTGATCATCTCTCAGAGCAAAACAACCTTGATAACAGGGCCATCAAAGGGAGGGGCCGGGCCCATTTCCAGGCCCTGCAGGGTCCTGGCTCTGGCAGCTCCATCTGCCCAGACAGCCCAGAGACTTCAGTCTCCTTCAGAACCTTTGGGACACTGTGGCACCAGCAGAGCTGTGGAAACAGTGTGGTGACCCACTTACCCCAGTCTGGATCACAAGGACCAAAGGGGACCCTGAGGAACAACATCGGCCTGTGGAAGCCAGAGAATCACCAAGTGACCCAAGACCACCCAATACAAAGGACTGCAAAATAAGCTTTGAAATGGTTCTTTCTGGCTCTCACTCTCAGGGGCAAGAAGTGCATACACAGCCTGGTGTATCTGACCCTTGCCACCCCGTTTCCTGGTCCCATTTCCTGCCAGCTTCCCTGCCACCCCCCAATATACACAGCATTCCAAAGCCTTTGTCAGCATTTCCCAGTTAGCTGGCAGCCCTAGAGTGTTCTACCCTGTTCTCTTCCTTATGCCAGGCCCCTCCACCCAAAGCCAAGGTTCCCTTTTACTAAAGAGTTGGGTAAAGGCCCAGCTGAGATACATTTGAAATCCTCTAGGGCTACAGTCCCCAACCTCAGGGCCACGGAGAAGAAGAAAGGCTCCAAAGTGCAAAGAGGGCTTTGCCAAATGTTGCACGCACATGGCAGTGTATGGGAGAGACAGGCCTGGGAGTCGGGGGTCCTGGGGTCCAGCCTTGGCTCTTCCTGCCCTGGCTGTCGACCAGGCCAAGTCCCTCCGCCTCTCTGGACCTGTTTCCTTGTGGGTAAAGCAGTGGAGCTCAGTCACTTATTCAACAGATCTGAACTGAGCACCTCCCCTTTGGAAGCAGTGTGCTGAGGGCTGGGGACATAGAGCATGAGATGTGGCACCTGCTTCAGGAGAGCTCTGTCCCACATGCAGGCAGCCAGGCGCTGTCCATGCATTCTCTCCCTCAATCCTTGTAAATTACCTTTTGAGGTAGGCAAGGCAGGTATTTTATCCCCATTTTATGGGTGAAGTCACTGAGAGTAGCAGAGTCTGGACCTGCTCTGCTCTACTCAAAGCCAGTTCTCTTTCCTCTTCACCTTCGATGGTCAGTCATAAGTCTCCTCCTAGCACATTTCCAGATTCTATGCCAAAAATAGCCAACGAATGTCACATTCTGACAGTCCCCTACAGGTTCCCTCTCTCTTAGCAGCCAAATAATGGAGAACCTCTCCCTGCTCAGGAATGGTGAGGCAGGAGGCTGGGTGGGGGGCTCAGTTTGTCTAATCTGGCTTCTCTTCTAAGGAGGTGAGGAGCACCGCGTTTCCGTGGAGTGAGTCGCCCCCTCACCACAGCTGTCCGCTTACACTCATGGGAGCATTAGTGGTGTGACATGCCATTGGAGTATTCCACTTTGCCTGGTCACTTTATGCCCAGCAGCACTTAATACAGCATTTCACACTGGAAAATCCAGAAATCACAGGGCTGCTCCATCATTGAGTGTTATGTTCACAGGTTCACATTTACAGGGTGAAAGGGTGGGAGAAGACACTAGGGGCCAGTCCCTAGTCAGAAGTCCCCAGGACAGCCCCATCAAGGGACTTGGGGGTCTCTGCTTGCATGTCTCTATGGTTGGGAAGATCATGCTTCCATCCTGCTCTGGCTAGAAGACACTTCAAGCTGGTAGAGACCAACTCTACCTTGCTGCATTTTGATGAGGGAGGTTTCAGGTCAAGGACAGTGAAGTGATTTGCGCAAGGTCACCGGGAATGTCAGTGGAAAAGCTTGGATCAGAGTCCTGGCACCTGGAAGCCTGGTTCTGTCCTTGGGAGGAAATAATCCCAAAGGAGGATTCAGACTGGATTCTCACTTCAACTTGGCCACTTAACTTGAATTAAATGATATTTAATCAATCTAATATTAGCCTAGGCTAGGGCCTACTATGTGCTAGGCACTAAACTTACATGCAGTATGACCGTAGGCGAGTCATTTCACCTCCCTGAACCTCAGTTTCCCATCTATGAAAAACAAGCACCTCTTGTACAGCTTCTCTCAGGGCTCTTCTATGAGGATTAAATGAAGAAAAGGAAGTAAAGTGCTTTATAAACTGTAAAGTGCTGTCTACGTTGAAGGGCTATTGCTAAAGCTGGCCATGCTATCCCTGTGGTCCACTCTACCTGGAGCAGACTTCCACCTTAGCACTGGTCAGCATATTGGAATTTGTTTGCCTGTCTCTCTCCCCGCCAGACTCCCCAAGGGAGGAATGTGTGGGGGTCATCTTTGACTTCCCAGAGCCCAGCCCTGGGCCTGCCATATAGGAGGTGCTTAACAGAGTTTATGAACAGAGTCCATTCAGGAAGCTATAACAATATACTGTAAACTGGGTGGCAGAAATATATTTCTTACAGTTCTGGAGGCTGGGAAGTCCAAGGTCAGCTTTTTCTCCCACCTTCTCTGACCGAGGATGAGAGAAGTGTCAGGTCCTAAGATGCAATGGACTCACTTGGCAGTGAGATGGGACAAGGGAAGATGTGCCTTGAGCTTGTTTGTGTTTGGAAGGCTTTGGGGCCTTGTAACATTTTTAATGTTTTTTGTTTGTTTGTTTGTTTGTTTTTTTGCTTTGCTTTAAAGAAAATCCAGACAAACCAGAAAACACTTCCTCTCCAAAGGCCCTACCATTTTAAGAAAAAGGGAAGAGGATTCATTTCATGAAGTCTGTCCAAGTTGACTCAGTGCCCCGCTGGCCAGAAGCCCCAGCTTGAGTTTGGAGTGTTTTGTTCTGCTGTTTTTGAAGACTGGGTCAGCAAAATACATCCCAAGATCGTTTGTCTGTTTTTCCCTGTTGCCTCATGACTTCCAGACAAGACTAGCCAAAACTTACTCTCCCACCAGCATTCTCAAAGAAGTCCTCTTTGGCATGAAATGTAAGACAGAATTAAGAAAGGCTCAAAGATGCAGGAAGGCTTTTCCAAATGTTCCATGCCCAGGCAGGGTGGTGTGAGAGAGAACAGGGCTGGCCGTCAGGGGTCCTGGGGTCTGGCCTTAGCTCTTTCTCTCACCTGCTGTGTGATGTGGACAGGTCCCTCTGCCTCTGTGACTTATTTCCTTGTGCATGAAGCAGTGGAGTCAGTTATTCATTCAATGTGTTATGTTTGTTGAAAACATGAACAAATGACCTTCCACAGACAGCACTGTGCTGAGAGCTAGGGATACTGAGCATAAGATGTGGTCCCTGTTTTAAAAGAGCTCTCAGCCCAGCACTGGGAGCAACCAGAAAAGAGAACAAAGTAGAGAAAGTCACCTCCTTTCTCTAGCTGGAAAGGCAGGTGGGGTCAGGGATGGAGCATCTGAGCTGGTTATTTATTTATTTACAGTACTTTGAGTCACTGTTTCATGTGCTGGACTTTAAAGGGCAAGTAGAGTTTGCTAAAGCCAGAAACTGGGGAAGGGCATTCCAGCAGAGCAAAGGTTTGGCAACTTGAAAGAGCAAGGTCAACTCTGCAACAGAGGCATTGGAGAGGAGTGGCTGGGAATGGTTAAGGGTCTGGGCAGACTGCCTGGCTTTAAGTTCTGGCTCTACCACTTGCTGGCTACATGACCTCCAGCAAGTTAGTCCACCTCTCTGAGCCTAATTTCCTCATCAGACAAATGGAGATAGTAATTCCGCTTACCTGAGAGGGTTCTGTAAGGATCAGATGAATTAACACATATAAAGTGCTTAGAACAATGACTGGTACCTGTTACTCAAGGAATAATCATTATCAATATTACTATTATTCTATGTAGTTAGTCTAGGCTAGAGGCTAGCCACAGCCTAGGCTAAGAAAATTGGCTAAAAATGTCTACCGAAGCCATATTATGAAGAGTTTTGTCATGTTGATTGGATCCAGTCATTGGTTATCTGGCCCTGGGGATACAGTGCTAAATCGGAGCCATACCCTGCCTCTAAGTAATCGCCTCAGAGTAGGGATGCCAGGCATTGTGGAGGGAGGGAAGCAGCAGAGGTAGAATGTGCTGGAAACAACTCATGCAGGCATGTGTCCTTCATCATCATGCAGAAAAGAGGCCTGCCCTGATGGACCCGGCATTCAAATGTGGACAGATATTCCCTCTGCTCATAATCCCATGTGGCACAGCTGTGACCAGACTCGGACAGTTAACAAGACTTTCCCTGGGGCTCAGGAGATGGACAAATGGAAATAAACATTAAGTACAACATGAGCTAGAACATTTTCACAAGGTAAGCATGGAGAACCCTGGGGCAGGCCTTTCTGCCCAGCTCATGCTGTGTGTATATCAGAGGCCATTTTACACCCCCACCCCAAAGTCCTATTCAGCCCACATAGACTATTCTAGAATCCAACCCCAGAAAGAAAGAGACCCAGAGGGACAGGTGGTCTTTCACTTGCCTGTCTCAGGTATATCTTTCACACTGATTTTGTCTCTTGTACTCAACGGTTCACTCTCAATTGTCACAGATAATCATCACCCCTTTAAAGGAGAGACTTGTCCTCCTCCAATGATATGACCTTACTCTCTGGTGCCCAAAAATATTCAGTCTCTTAGGAAAATAGATAATAAACTGATTTTAGCAGAGACTTACTAGTTGTCCCTTGATATCCATTTCCCCCTACTTCTTCTAGTAATAGAAACATGAATTTTAACTAGGCACTTGGCCACCCAAAAGAAAGACCATATTTCCCAGCCTCCCTTGCAGCTAGCTATGGCCATATGACCAAAATCTGACAAACAGGGTGTGGGGAGAAGTGGTGTGGGTATGAGGGAATATGCCACTCTTCATCCCTTCCTTCTTTCTGCTGGCTGGAATGGCAGACATGTGGCAGGAGCCACATCATGAATCATGATGTGAAGAATACATGCTGAGGATGGTGGAGCCACAATAGAGAAGGAACCTGGGTCACTGACATCATAGAGTACTGTACCTGGACTGATTACCTCTGCACTTCAATGAGAGAGAAAATAAATGTTTCCTTAGTCAGTTTGAGCTTCTATAGCAAAAATACCATAGATGGGTGGCTTAAACAACATTTATTTCTCACAGTTCTGGAAGCTGGGAAGTCCAAGATCAGGATGCTGACAGATACGGTATCTGGTGAAGGCACTCTTACTGGCTTGCAGATAACACTAATCTACTAATCCCACCATGTGGGCTCCACTCTCATGACCTAAGGACCTCTCATAAGACCTCATCTCCAAATACCATCACTTTTGGATTAGGCTATCAACATATGAATTTGGGGAGGACATAAACTTTCAGCCCATAGCATCATGGTAATGAAGGGCTGGGGGTTAGACACTGGGAAAAGATTGTGTCATGTTGTAGTGGAAGATGGGAGATGGGATATTTGAGACAGAGACAATTTGAAAAAAATATACCCCACTGAGCTGAGTGGGAGATGTTCAGACCTTGCTCCTGTGATGTCAGTAAGTATCATGAGTCCAGCACAATATATGGTACTTCCTGACATTATGCCCCAAGGGGTCTAGTCTCAAAAGATCTTAGTGAGGAAAAACATTTCTACTACACAGAGACTCCTGCCTCTGTACTCAGCATCTGCTCCAATTTGGACCCCAGATGCCAATGCCATTGTAGATACCATTCAAACTAGGACTACTGGACATGTTCCACAGTGGGATTGTCCCCTGCCTGTACCCCTCCACATTGGTCTACTGCTGAGGCCCCAGCATGTGTCCTGAGATACCAAGAGAACCTTTGTACATGAACTTCATTCATTCCCTTTATTCATTCCAGTGTGCCAAATCTTCCCAATTCTTCAAGCTCTAGCTTAAATCGCCCCTCCTCCAGGCCCTGCTAACCTTAGTTCCCCGTCCTGAGCTCCTATTGTTATTATTAATATTAATAATAATTCATTAAGCCCTTACAAAGGAGCCAGGCTAAGTTATTGTTTTTTATTGTTGGTGTTTTTTTGAGACAGGGTCTCATTTTGTCACCCAGGGTAGAGTACAGTGGCATGATCGTAGCTCATTGCAACCTCAAACTCCTAGGCTCAAGTGATCCCCCTGCCTCAGCCTCCTGAGTAGCTGGGACTACAGGCACACCATACCCAGCTAATATTTTTATTTTGTTTTTGGTTGAAACAGGGTCTTACTATGTTGCTTAAGCTGGTCTCAAACTCCTAGGTTCAAGTGATCTCCCTGCCTCAGCCTCCTGAGTAGCTGGGACTACAGGCACACCGTACCCAGCTAATATTTTTATTTTATTTTTGGTAGAAACAGGGTCTTGCTTAAGCTGGCTTCAAGTGATCCTCCCACCTCAGTCTTCTAAAGTGCTAGGATTACAGGCATGAGCCAATGTGCCTGGCCCTAGGTTTTTTGTTTTTGCTTTTGTTTTTAAGAGACAGGGTCTCATTCTGTCACCCAGGCTGGAGTGCAGTGGCATGATCATAGCTTACTATAACCTCATCTTGGGTCAAGTGATCCTCCCACCTCGGCCTCCCAAGTAACTAGGAGTACAGGCACACACCACCATACCCAGCTGATTTTTTAAATCTTTTACAGAGATGGAGTTACCATGCCCAACTGAGTCACCATGCCTAGACTGATATTTTTATCTTTTGTAGAGACAGTATCTCACTATGTTGCCCAGGCTGGTCTCAAACTTCTGGGCTCAAGCGATCCTCCCACCTTGGCCTCTCAAAGGCTGGGATTACAGGTGTGAGCTACCATGCCCAGCCCAGGTTAAGTTATTTACAAACATAATTATTCAATTGCATCTTCACAATGACTTTCTGAGCCAGGTGTTATTATCTTCACTCTGTACATGATAAAACTGAGACTGACTCCTACACTGCTGGTGGGACTGCAAACTAGTTCAGCCTCTGTGGAAAGCAA
>VBSM01001265.1:41219918-41231786 GCA_008086735.1 Cheirogaleus medius | reverse complement strand
GCCTCCCAGAGTGCTAGGATTACAGGCGTGAGCCACCGCGCCCGGCCTGGCTAACTTTTTTAAAGTTTTTCTTTTGGTGATGGGGTGGTCTCAAACTCTTGGCCTCAAGCAATCCTCCCACCTTGGCCTCCCAAAGTACTAGGATTCAGGTGTGAGCCATTGCACCAAGTCCATTTTCTAGACTCTTTAAAAGAAATCGAAAAGGAAGAAGGGGGTTGGGAATGGGTGTGGGGTTAGTCAATTCACATGAGTGGCACATTGAGTATCACATTGAAGAGGTGGGAGAAGGAAGGAATGGTTGGTGTCATCATTCTGAGTGGATAATATTGAAAGATTGTGAGTTCAGTTTTGAATATATTGAGTTTAAGATGTGTGATACACTTGAATGATGATCTCCAAAGATATCCATGTCTTAATCCCTAGAACCTGTAAATGTTACTTTATACGTCAAAAGAGACTTTGCAGATATGATTAAATTAAGGACCGTGAGATGTGGGGATTATACAAGTGGGCCCTAAATGCAGTCACAAGTATTCTTATAAGAAGGAAGCAGAGGGAGATTTTTTTTCCAGAGGGAGATTTGACTACAGAAAAGTAATAGATTGTGAGGATGGAAGCAAGAGGTTGGCGTGATGTGAAGAAGAGGCCAAGGCCAAGGAATGCAGGCAACTTCTAAAAGTCAAAAAAAGCAAGAAAACAGATTCTCCCCTCAGAGTCTCTAGAAGGAATCAAGCCTAAAGACACCTTGACTTTAGACCAGTGAGACTGACTTTACACTTCTGGTTTACAGAAATGTAAGAGAATAAATTTGTGTTGTTTTAAGCTACTAAATTTGTGGTAATCCGTTACAGCAGCAATAGGAAATGAATGCAAGCTGCCTTTAAAATATGTAAGAGATGTCAGGTAGGCAGTTGAAGATAAGGGTCTGGAGGTGAAAGAAGAAGGCTGAGCTTGAGCTATAAATTTGTATATCACACTCATATGGGTGGCAGCTGAAGCTGTGGGAGGGCATAAACTCATTAGGGGAGTGACACTGTCACTTACTTGCTGTCCATCTTTCAGCAAGGTATTTAACTTCTCTGACACATTATTGAGCATTTATTCTGTTCTGGAATGATATCAAGCAATTTACATGCATTCTCATTTAATCCTCACAACGACTTTGAGGTAGAAACCATTTTTATCTACTCACAAAAGAGGAAATAGGCTTAGAGAGTTTAAATAGTTTGTCCAAGATCACATAGTACAATGAGGAGACAAGACTAATGCCATTGCATTTGACTCAGCCCTTGTTACTGGGCTACCAGCAGCACTGACGTGATCTGGGAGTTTGTTAGGCCTACTAAATCAGAATCAGAATTTTATTATAATAAGAACCTCAGTTTATTTGTATATTAAGGATGAGAAGGAATCTCTAGCCTGTCTCCAGAATGGGTTCCACACAGGCAGGTGCTGAACCAAGAGCCTAGCTCAGAGTTCTAGAAACACAATGTTTTTCACCTCTGTATCTTTGCTCATGCCATTCTCTAGCTGAATTTAATACTCCGGTGCAGGCGTCCAGGTTGGGCGCCTCCACAGTAATCTCAAGTATTAATACTTTCAGCTACTGTAACTCTTGGGTGACAATCCTGACTCCTCTACTAGTACGTGAACGTCTCTAGCGTAAGATAAAAGTTTTTTCTCACCTAGGTATCCTCAATGCCAGGCAAAATCAAGACCCACAGCAGACGACTAGAAACTATCTGAACGCAAGTATGAAGTAGCAAATAAAACTGCAATCTGTCACAGCGAAGACCTACTCAGGCGCAGTGGAGCCCTCCCAGGCCGGTGATAAGGCGCAGCTGGGAAAGGTTGGTGGGCGGGAGGTTTAAATGCCTGAGTCCAGCCGTCCGACTGGCTGAGCGGAGGGGCGCATGCGCACAGTTTGCAGGCACCGCCTCAGAGGGCTTTCCGCGCATGCGCGGGTTCCCGGATATGGATCGAGTTGATTGAAAGCACGCAGTGCTGCTGCAATGGCGGCGCTCAGAAGCGTGACGGGTTCTGGCAATTGGTTTTCGGCTTTGGCGCTCGGGGTGACTCTCCTCAAATGCCTGCTCATCCCCACCTAGTAAGGGACCTGCATGGCCAGGGGCTGGGTGGGGAGGCCCCGTGGTGGGTCAGGGCGGGAGAGAGGAGTATGGATATTCCTGGGTATAAGGAGGAAAAGGAACTTTAGGTAGGTCGCGCTGGTCGCCACCCCCGCCTTTGTTAAGTTTCCCACCAATTGTTACTTGACCTGAGACCTAGAACAGAGCCCTAGCTGGCCAGGTTCAGGTCTGGCGCTGTCTGACTTGGAACAAGTCACCTTACCGTTTTGAGCTTCAGGGTTCTCATCCTTAATATGCATTTAAGAACACCCATCTCCACCATTCATTCAGCCAGTATTATCAGCTTCCTATGGTGCCAGGAACTGTTCTAACTCCTGAAGATGCAGTGGTGAGCAAGACATTTCTGGTCCTTGCCCTGGATGGAGTTGGTGAGTGGAGATAGACAAACAGGAAAGTTTCAGATTGTGATAAGGTCTATAAAGGAAATAAGAGAGTAACAAAGTGGCAGGGCACTTTTAGGAGATGATGTTTGGGTTAAAATTCAAAGGATGAAAAAGAATAAGTAATATGAAAAGCAGTTCAGGCATAGGAAAGAGTAAATGCAAAGGGCCTGTGGTAGGAAAGAACTCAGAGCATTCTAGGAACAGAAAGAGGCCATTGTGGCTGAAGAGCATTAAGGGAGAAGAATGGCACAAGATGGGGCAGGCAGTGGCCAAATCACACAGAGTTATGAAGGCCATAGTTAGACTGCTGTGTGAAAAATGGATGGAGGGCCAAGACTGAAAAAGCATGGGAATTAGGAAGCAACCACCAAGTGGTGGTGTGTATACAATACAATGGGTACTCAATAGTTATTAATATCACCTTCCACTTTCCCATCATCCTAACTCTTTTCCCTTTTTCCCCTTCTGCCCTTTTCTCCCTTACCTCCAGGTCCCCTACTTCCTAGTTTAGGATTTGCTTTATTGGTATCCTTTGATTCAAACTCTTGGTGCTCTCTTGAGTTGGGTATGGGAGAGTTGTGTTTATAGAATATACATCCATACTGAAGTGTATATGTAATTATATAAGCAGTGAAATGTATATCTAGCTTCAGTAAAATGACTTACCAGGGACTTGGAGGAAAAGAGTTGGTCACTTGAACTTTCTGCACAAGCAAATAAGAAATATCTTTCCATATTAAAAGCAAATTGGAAAAATCTTTCTAAAATGTACTAAATTTTTTTCATATCAGAATGAAAGAGAATTTTTTTTTAACTGGAGTTCTGTGCATATAAGGGGATATTTCTTGCTTTAGTTACTTTAGCCTAGAAATGTACACACAGTGTTGTTATTTTAAATACCACTCTTGATCCAGAATTAAGAATGTGTATAGTGCTCAGTTTGGCAGCAGACATACTGGCATACCTCATTTTTTGTGCTTCATTTTATTGTACTTCACAGATACTGCTTTTTTTTACAAATTGAAAGTTTGTGGCAACCCTGCATCAAGCAAGTCTATTGGTGCTATTTTCCAACAGCATGTGCTCACTTTCTGTCTCTGTGTCACGTTTTGGTAATTATCTGTTATGGTGGGTCTGTGATCAGGGATCTTTGATGTTACTATTGTAATTGCTTTGGGGCACCACTAACCACAGCCACATTTAATGTGTGTATTCTGACTGCTCCACCAACCAGCCATTCTACCGTCTCTTGCCTTCTCTTGGGGCCTCCTTTTTCCTCAAGACACAGTGATACTAAAATTAGGCTAATTAATAGCCCTACAATGGCCTCTAAGTGTTTAAGTGAAAGGAGGAGTCACAAGTCTCTCACTTTAAATCAAAAGCTACAAATGATTAAGCTTAGTGAAGAAGGCACACGGAGAGCCAAGATAGGCCAAAAACTAGGCCTCTTGTGCCAAACAGCCATGTTGTGAATACAAAGGAAAGCAAACTAAAAGTGCTACTCCAGTAAATACATGAATAATAAGAAAGCAAAACAGCCTTATGGATGATATGGAGAATGTTTTAGTGGTCTGAATAGAAGATGAAACCAGCCACAACATTTCCTTAAGCCAAAGCCTAATCCAGAGCAAGGTCCTAACTTTCTTCAATTCTATGAAGGCTGAGAGAGGTGGGAAAGCTGCAGAAGAAAAGTTTGAAGCTAGGAGAGGATGATTCATGAAGTTTAACGAAAAAAGCCACTCCATAACATATATGTGCAAAGTGAAGCAGTAAGTGCTGATTTAGAAGCTGCAGCTGCAGGGCATGGTGGCTCATGCCTATAATCCTAGCACTCTGGGAAGCCTGAGTCGAGAGGATCGTTTGAGCTCAGGAGTTTGAGACCAGCCTGAGCAAGAGTGAGACCCTGTCTCTATTAAAAATAGAAAGAAATTAGCTGGACAACTAAAAATATATAGAAAAAATGTAGCCAGGCATGGTGGCGCTGGCTACCTGTAGTCCCAGCTACTCAGAAGTCTGAGGCAGAAGGATTGCTTGAGCTCAGGAGTTTGAGGTTGCTGTGAGCCAGGCTGATGCCACAGCACTCTAGCCCGGGCAACAGAGTGAGACTCTGTCTCAAAAAAAAAAAAAAAAAGGAAGCTGCAGCAAGTTATCCAGAAGATCTAGCTAAGATCACTGATGAAGATGGCTACAGTAAACAACAGATTTTCTATGTAGATGAAACAGCCCTCTTTTGGAAGAAGACACCATCTAGGACTTTCATAGCTCAAGAGGAGAAATCATTGCCTAGCTTCAAAGGACCAGGTGACTCTTGTAAGGGGTTAATGCAGCTGTTGACTTTAAGTTGAAGCCAATGCTCATTTACCATTCCAAAAATCCTAGGGCCCTTAAGAATTATGCTAAATCTACTCTTCCAGTGCTCCATAAATAGAACAACAAAGCCTAGATGACAGCACATCTGTTTACAGCATGGTTTAATATTTTAAGCCCACTGTCGAGACTTACTGCTTAGAAATGAAGATTGCTCACAAAATATTATTGCTCACTGACAATGTATCTGGTCACAAGAGCTCTGATAGAGATTTATAAGGAGATTAATGTTTTCATGCCTGCCAACACAACATCCATTCTGTAGTCCATAGATCAAGGAGTAATTTTTGATTTTCAAGTTTTATCATTTAAGAAATACATTTTCTTAATGTATTTAAGAAAAACATTTTCTTACAAATTTAAGAGAGTTCAACAGAGTCTTTGAAAACAGGTGGAAGAGTGGTAACTTATTTAGCAAGGCAAAGGAACGTTCAGCTCAGCATGCTTGTAGAGGAGGATAGAAAGACCTGCAGTCCCATAATGCTGGCAAGTATCATCTATACCCCCTTAAAAGTGAGGTTTCTTCTCTGAAGAAATTAACTAGAAGAATCTCCAAATTCAGAGGCACCAGGTTTTGTGTAAGGCAGAAGTGAGGCAAAGGGCAGAAAATGCAGATTAATTGAAGATCTATGTAGAGTAGTTAATATCCCTCCTCAATCCATCCTTCATCCCATCCCTCTTCCCTCAGCTCAAATGCAAGCAGAAAATTAGAGGTTTAGTCTTTGGAGAAGCTGAAACAACCCCAGAGGAAAGACTTGTACTAGCTTTGGGGGTTCTTCTAGTGAAACTGTCAGCTCTATACCTGGTCATCACAAAGTGAAGTCTCCAATAGTTTCCAACAAGAAACAACAAAATAACTATAACAACCAAAAAAGAGACTAAAGGAGATTGATATAATGCAGCTCATAAAATTTCCCCAAACTCACTCAAATGAGTTCTAAATGCCATCTTCAGAGAGATTCAAAAAGATATATCCATAAAACAACACATGCTATGAAACAGGAATGATGAGAGAATAGACTACTTAAAAATAGAAAATATAATTGCCAAAATTAAAATAAAAAGGATAAATTAAGTAAATCTTTCAAAAATATGAGAGAAAAGATAAGAATTAAAAGTCCAATCTAGGATGTCTGGCATTCAACTAGTTTCAGAAAAAAGAAACTGAAAACAGAGGGGAGGAGATTAACAAATAAATAATACTTCCCAGAGCTGAAGGACACTTGAATGCTCAGCATAATAAATGCAAAAAGACCCTCACCAAGACATAAACCACTAGACATTTAAGACTGCTAGGGATAAAAAGAAGAAACAAAAAGCTTCCAGAAATGAAGGGTAAGTTGTAAAGAGACTTATCAACATTTTGTACTAAAAACCATTGGATCAAGCGTTCCAATATTCAGAATGAAAGTAATTTTTAACCTAGATTTCTATACCCAGTCAAGTATAATATATCAGAAGCACAAATCATAAATGTATAGCTCACTGAATTTTTGCAGTGAATCCATCTGTAAATAGCATCTAGATCAATAAACAATATTATTAGAAGCCCCTCATGCCTGTTTCCAGTCACTCCTCCCATCCCAACCCACAAAGGGTATTGATATCTGACTTTTAACTCCATAGATTAAATTTTGCCTATTATTGAGTTTTATACAAATGGAATCATACAACATGTTCTCTTAGGTTTGACTTCTTTCACTCAGCATTAAGTTTGTGGGTTGTTGCATGTAATCATAGTTTGTTCATTCTCACCACTATATATACCAGTGGTTCTCATACCTTTTAGTCAGAATCCCTTTACCTCTTAATAATCATAGGGCCGGGTGCGGTGGCTCATGCCTGTAATCCTAGCACTCTGGGAGGCCGAGACGGGAGGATTGCTCAAGGTCAGGAGTTCGAAGCCAGCCTGAGCAAGAGCGAGACCCCGTCTCTACTAAAAATTTATATATAAAGAAATTAATTGGCCAACTAAAAATACATAGAAAAAATTAGCCAGGCATGGTGGCACATGCCTGTAGTTCCAGCTACTCAGGAGGCTGAGGCAGGAGGATTGCTTGAGCCCAGGAGTTTGAGGTTGCTGTGAACTAGGCTGACGCCATGGCACTCTAGCCTAGGCTACAAAGTGAGACTCTGTCTCAAAAAAAAAAAATCATAGAGGGCCACATACATCTGAGTATTATGAAAATAGTTTTGACCAGATAAACTCCCTGAAAGGGCCTCTGTGGGAGTCCCTGAATCACACTTTGAGAATTGCTGCCCTATAGTATTCAATTATATGAATGTCTCACAATTTATCGAGCCATTCTACTGTTCATGGACATTTGAATTATCTGCCTGTTGCAGATAATGCTGCTTTGGACATTCTTCTATAGTACATGTCTTTTGATGAATATACATGTCTTTTGGTGAATGTATAATGTGTTTCTGTTGGGTATATATAATACTTAGAATTGGGATTGATGGATCATCAGTTCATTTTTGAGTGTTGATTTGGAAGCATCTGTAGGAAATTCAGGTTAGAGTGTCAGGAGGAAATTGGAAATGTCTATCTCTAGAAATCAGGAAAAAAAACCCCAAAGGTTTGCATATTGTAATTTGGAAGTCATCATTGTACAATTAATTGTTGAACCAAAAAGTGTGAATATGATTTTCCAAAGCAGAGTAAGTTGCATTTAAAAAAAAAAACGACCAAGAACTGAACCTAGAGAAACATCAACACTTACCTGATGAATATAGGAAGGGAAGGCCATGATTGAGACTGAGAAGGAGTTGCTAGGAGACTTAGGAGAAAGTTGTCATTGTGGAAAACATACACTTTCCAATGTGTGGAAACGCTGGACAGTGTAAATTGGGCTTTGCTGTGGAGTTCTTTATTGACTTTGGTGAGTGGTTATTCAACTAGAATGTATTAAGCCCAGCCATGTGTCAGGTACTGTTCTATATGTGGAGGAGAGGTATAGCAGTGGACAAACTGGAAAAAAAGATTTTCTACTGAAGATGGGAGGTACTTGAATATATTTATACATTGTGATGGTGAGGGGGGAGAAGTGGGAGACACGGGCAAGGCAGGGGCCTTTTTCTACCTTCTGTGGCGAACTCCTCCTCATCCTGGAAGGTCCAGCTTATATGTGAGGCCTTTTCCAGATAATGAATTTTGTTAGCATGTGAGCAAGAGGATGTCATTTCTGAGCAAGGGCCTGAAGGCTTCTCTTAAAAAGTGTGGGCTTTTTGTCAGCCCTTTTGATAGCTCTGAGACCTTTCTTACTGGCTTACAGATCCCTCAACAGCTTTCCAGAAGGTGGTCTGACCTCCAGATGAATGAGGTATTACAGGATTATGTCATGCCTGTTTATGTCTTTATAGGATAGTGAGCTGTGACTGCTTAGGGGATGTCGGTCCGGTCCATTTAAAAGCATAATTATGTAGAATGGGTTCCAGCTGTAGCACCACATGTACTCACAAGCAAATTGGTATTAACGGATCAACACCTAAGTGGACATGTAGGAATAACATTTGTCGGGTGTTGGGCGGGTGGGAGGAGGGAGAAGGGGATGGGTATATACAAACATAATGAGTAAGATGTGCAACGTATGGGGTATGGTCATGCTTGAGGCTCTGCCTCGAGGGGGGAGGGGGGTGTGGGCAATATACATAACCGTAATATTTGTACCCCCATAATATGCTGAAATAAAAACAAAAACAAAACAAAAAAAAAAATAAAAGCATAATTATGGAAATTAGAAATTGATAAATGTTACAAAATCTCATTTTATTCATCTAATTGTTTTGAGTAGCCATTCCACAGATTTTGAAGTACACCGAAACTGGCTTGCTATCACCCACAGTTTGCCAATATCAAAGTGGTATTATGAGGTAAGTTTTATTTTCACCTTTTGATTGTATTTTTTTTAAGATGATATATAAAACCAGGTAAATATTATTGACATTAAAAGAGTTTTCCATGAAGTCATGGGTCAAATTTTTATAAAAATTGTGTTTTTTCCCTAGTTCTGTCCTCTGGCACTGTATTAGGGAATCCCATTACTTCAAAATGAGTTTCCCAGTCTATAAATTGGGGATTACAATATCTGCCACACTCTTTGAAAGAGCACTGGATTGGGAAAGACGAAAAATTGGATTCTAGGCCTGGCTCTGCCACTAACTAGTTATATAGTCAGAGGAAAGGTACTTCATCTCTTTGGGCCTTAGTGTCTCATCTGGCACATGAGGATTTAGAATCATTTCTAAGATCTTGCTATCTCTAATGTTTTGTGATTTTATGAGGAATAATCAAATGATATATGTAGGCATCAGGTAATATACAAACCATTCTCTCCTATTAATTATAAAATCTATGTATTTTTATTTCTGATATGAATTACTAAATTGCATGTGATACTTTATTTATTTATTTTTTTGGAGACAGAGTCTCACTATGTTGCCCAGGCTAGAGTGCCATGGCGTCAGCCAAGCTCACAGCAACCTCAAACTCCTGGGCTCAGGCGATTCTTCTGCCTCAGCCTCCCAAGTAGCTGGGACTACAGGCATGCGCCACCATGTCCAGCTAATTTTATCTATATATTTTTAGTTGGCCAATTAATTTCTTTCTATTTTTAGTAGACAAGGTGTCACGCTCTTGCTCAGGCTGGTTTTGAACTCCTGACCTCGAGTGATCCACCAGCCTTGGCCTCCCAGAGTGCTAGGATTACAGGTGTGAGCCACCACTCCCGCCCTTGCATGTGATACCTTATGAAAAACAGACATTACCTCAGAAATGTCTTGATCAAAAGCAGCCCTCTGCTGTTAGGAAGATATTTTTTAAGGCAAGTTTTTTGTGACTTTTCTGTGAGTTTCAATACTACATATATAGTATTTTATGTGTGTATACATAAGATATAATACAATGACCCATGAAGTAGGTATTACTACCCTGTTATATAGGTGAGAAAACAGACTTAGAGAAATATAACAAAAAATAATATTCTAAAGTTTGTATATTTTTCATTTGATCTCTATTTTCATTTACTCATTAGTGACTATTCATTCCTTTAATGATTATTTAATGCTCAAGATAATGCTTAGGATGCAAAATGACAAAGGGTAGTTGGTTTCTACTCTCAAGAATCTCCTAACTTAGTAAAACAAAAGATACATAGCATTTGTGTACCATTTTGTTGTTTATAAATATATTTCATGTATGTATTATCTAATTTAATTGTCACAATCCTACATTTTACAAATAGAGAAATTGAGTCTGAGAACTTGAACCCAAGATAGTCAATCATTTGTTATGCTATAGCTCCTTTTTCGTATTCAGATGAGTAGAACCATGTCATAACTCAGTTTATTATTTAAAGGTTTCAGATTAATTTCCTTTGAGGTATAGTTGACTTTATTTAAGGAAGTTGAAAACCATATTAAATAACTTGGAAGACAGGTTTTAGTGTTCTGCTCAGTGTTACATAGGAATTGCTTTAATTTAGTGCACATTTTAAATGCAATTTCATTTGATTGTGCTTTTTTAAAGACCAGAGAATGCAAAATTTCCAATGTTTACACCTTATTTGTTTATTCAGTTACTTAAGATATGTTTTATCTTCAATTTTTATCACAGGCAACTTCAGAGTGGACCTTGGATTACCCCCCTTTTTTTGCATGGTTTGAGTATGTCCTGTCACATATTGCCAAATATTTTGATCAAGAGATGCTGAATATCCATAATCTGAATTACTGCAGCTCAAGGACCTTACTTTTCCAGAGATTTTCTGTCATCTTTACGGATGTACTCTTTGTATATGCTGTCCATGAGTAAGTCTGGGGCCTGTCATTTTGTGTCTCTATATTGAAGAAATATTACAGTATTAAATAGTATTAACTTATTCCTGATTTAGGGGAAACAAAGTTCATATAATAGCAAATGCCAGAACAATGAAAAACTGTTGTGCTTTAAACTGCATAAGTTTAAAGCAGTCTAGCTGAATCTGGTGGAAGAAATGGGAATGAGGTGGGCTTACAAGCAGAGGTAGAACAAGAGATTGTGAATGTTGTGAAAAGAAGTATCCCAAGTAGAATTCCAGGGCCATCTCCCCCATCCAGAATAGCTCCATATGCTTTTCTTTCCTTCTTTGCAGCAGGCCCCCAGAAGCTTCTAAGACCTACTCTATTTTGGGGGATCCACACACATGTACATAGTACATGCACAGTCATGCACACATATACAGTGTGCTAACCACTAAAGTCTTTCTTGTGGAGCTTGTATTCTAGCAAACTCAAGAAATCGCACTGAGTGCTTTCAGTGGTTGTTTATATTTTATATCTTTTACTTGTAAATTAATTTTAAGTAGTTGAATATACATACATAGAATGGCTTGCACAGTGACTTTCAATTAGTGAGTTTTCAGTTAATGGTGGTTTCCACTCTGTCCTAGTATTTAAGCCTGCTGGTGTGATTGTGCCAGAGCAGTAACTGTTCATTTATTGACCCTTGTCATGAATGGATCATTTCTATTTGTGAGGCCCTCTAGACTGAACCCTTGCCCCAGTCAGTAAAGAGTCCCTTGGGAATGTTTTAACCCCTGCTCATTCTTATTGAGTAACTCTTGTTTGACACCTCACTTTCAATCCATTATAACCTGGCAAGAGTTGAAAGGGAAAGTGATTTGTAGTATGCTGCTTTTAACTCAATATGTTTGAATTAAAGCTCCTGAGGAAAGTGTATACAAGCAAAAAGGTAAAGGGAGTAGAATTAATTTCCGTCTGCAAAGGAGAGGGAACAGTTAAATAAGATTATTGAAATTTATGTGCCAGTTCCCAGAACCAAGCATTATGTATTAACTTATTTAATTTTATAAATTACCCTGTAAGTTTACCTCTATTCATGAGGAAACTGAAGCTCCACGGGGGAGAAGCAGGACACCTTTCCTAGTCCCCCTTTAATTGCCTCTTTTTTTTTTTTTTTTTTTTTTTTT
>VBSM01001265.1:41170643-41203549 GCA_008086735.1 Cheirogaleus medius | reverse complement strand
CCTCCTCATTTGCTGGCAAATTAATAAATCTTTCTTTCCTTCTCCTCAAACCACTTGTCCTTGTTCTTCTGATATGGCCTGGGGGACAAGTGCTGAGCTTTTGGTAACATTATGACCTATAGTCAAAGAAGGCAGGTCAGATAATTTCTTTATGGTCAGTTTTTGCACAGAAAAATGGAGGAAAAGTCAGAGTAATAGTTTTAGGTTTTATGGCAGGGTTTGAGGAAAAGGGCTCTGGTTTCTATGACCTGCTTTTGGAAAGAGGGATTCTAATTTCCATGGCTAGCCTCAGGAAGAATGGGAGTGGGAGACAGGAGGGCAGGAAAAGGTCAGAGAAAAACTTTTGCTTCTAAGTCCTTCATTTTGAGAGGTATTGTTTTCTGAGCCCCAACATCACACTTAGCTGGTATTTAATTCCTCCATTTGGGAAATCAATATCTTTGATGCATATGCCTTTCCATAAACCTCTGGTTTACTCAGCATTTCCTTGGATAAAATGTTGATCCAACTAATGAACAAACAAAACAGGAAGACATTTTAGCTCAATATCCAGATGGCTTTTAAAGAGAGAGCTCTACAAAGATAGAAGCTCCCCATTATTGGAAGTGGGTGAGCAGAGACTGGACTGGACAATTGTTTGGCAGAATGTTATAAATTTCTTCTTTCTTTCATTCCTCAAACTTTCAAGGAACACCCTCAATCATGTGCAAGGACCTGAAGACTCAGGTGAAACATTTTAGAGTGCTGCCTCCAAATCTGAATTTCTAGAGAGTAGGCTAAATGATCCAGTCTTGGGCCTCTCTGAATTCTTTGCTGTTGACTGTACCTTAATTTTAGGCTTAGGATGGTGTGTGTGTCCGAATGAAAGACTGGAAACCCAGAAAATGAAAACTAGCTTTTATGGGATTTCAATTCATTATGTGAACTAAAATAAAATCTCAAGGCTCCCCCACCCCCCACCAGCTGACTGAATGGACCCCCTCTAGGCCAAGGAGAAAGGAGATACTAAATTGCTAGCCAGGAGGAGGGAGGTCAGACAGGCCTCATCATGCCTCCTTCCCTTCTTGGAGACATCCTTTGTAACCCATTAACAGGCCTAAGGGTTTGCAAGATAAATCTGCAGGTCCTCAATTTACACAACAAATATATGTCAGGTGGCTTGTCTCCGATTAACAGACCTCCTTATCTTAAAACATTCCAAACCTTTAGACAAAGCTTCCTGTCTTTAATCAATTATAAGTCAAAGAATCTTTAAACCCACCTATAAGCCCCCCCCCCAGATGGCCCACCATTTCAGGCCAAATCAATGTATGCATTCCACATATTGATTTATGACTTTACCTATAATCCCTGTCTCCCTTAAAACCAAACTGTAACCCAACCAGAGTCCACTCGCTAAAGGCTTCTTGGGCATGTCTCCAGGTCATGGTCCTCAAATTTGGCTCAGAATAAATCTCTTTAAAATTGTTTTACAAAGTTTGGCTTCTTTCTGTTAACAATTATGTTTCTCAAATCTACCCACCATGTCCATCTGTGGATGTTGCAGGCAAAAATAAGTCTTTGCTGAAGGAGCATTAAGGGGCAGGGGAGTAGAGGCAATACTGGGTGGGGGAGTAAGGGGGAAAAAATCAGTGCCTCTTAGTCTTCGCTCAGTTTGCCTTATTTGTTGTATTCCTCGACCCCGTGGTACCAGGCCCCTGAATCCCACTCTCACCAGAAAAATCAGAGCTGGCCCGAGAGCAAGGTAAGCCATTTAGTATCCCGGAACCTCCGGTACTGGGTTCGGGCGGCAGCACGCACCGGGAAGAGTTTAGGCGCTGCACCATTCCTGCGCCATGTCCTTCAGCCCGGTGCTCAGAGGAGGAAGCTTGCTGCTTACGCCCGGGCAGAGGTCGTGGTGGTTTTTCTTGTAATTGGCAGTCTGAGGCCAGGCCTCAAGTGGAAACGGAGTCACTATGCTGACCGGACGGCAGAGCAAAGTGCCCTTACAGTTCCTGCCGGATGAGGCCCGGAACCTGCCCCCGCCCAAGCTGACCGACCCGCGGCTCCTCTACACGGGCTTCCTGGGCTACTGCTCCGGCCTGCTTGATAACGCGATCCGGCAGAGACCGGTGATGTCGGCTGGTGAGGGCTGCGCGGGCGGGATCGGCTGTGGGAAGAGGGTCGCAGGGCTGCAGACCAGCCCTGTCGTAAGCCCTCCTGAGAAGCTCTGCTTTTCCGTGCCTTTTCTGGCCCCAACTCGCTTCCCCGGGCCTTCCGTGGCCCGTTAGCTCTTCAGAACCGGGAAGAGCCAGAATGACACTTGGCACTTGAAGAAACTGAGATGCAGTGAAGCAGGGACTTACCCGTGATCCCACAGAGAGTCTGTGAAGGATCCGGGACTGCTCTCCTCTTCAGTTTGCGTTGCACTCTGTGCAAAAATAAGCCATGACTCTATCCCATGCGCTACTGACACTCTGCCGGCATTAGAGCATTTAGTCCTCAGAACACTCTGTGGGGAGGTATTATCCACAAATGAGGAAATGGTCTAAGAGAGGTTACAGCGGTTTGCTCAGGGTCATCTGGCTAGTAAGTAGCAGAGCCTGTTTTTAGACCTTGAAGCGTATATTCTAAACCAGTGCTTCTCAAACTTAACGTGCATGTGAATAACCAAGGGATCTTGTTAACATGTGGATTCTGATTCATTAGGTCTGGGGAGAGGCTGGATGTTACCAACAAGCTCCTGGATACTACTGCTGCTAGTCTGGGGACCACTTTTTGAATAGGAGGCTCTAAACCATTGAGCTATATTTCCTACTAGTATGTTGCTGGCCTCCTGTCAGAGACTGACTATTCCAATAATAGCCAACACAGCTGTGCTAAAGACAATAGATTTCCAAAGGGCAAAGAAGAGAGGAACTTTGGAAGAGGTATTTTTCAACTTAGCTTTGAT
Source organism: Cheirogaleus medius (assembly GCA_008086735.1). NCBI lineage: Eukaryota > Metazoa > Chordata > Mammalia > Primates > Cheirogaleidae > Cheirogaleus > Cheirogaleus medius. Next base: position 41,200,617 of record VBSM01001265.1, on the reverse strand, counting down.
TTTCAGGCAGGACTGAGAGACAGCTTTCTAGGCCTAGTGGGAGCAAATGGAGGCAAGGGCCTCTGAATGGGGGCAGGTGTTAGATAATTGAGTGAATGTACAGGATTAGGGGGATAAGGCCACAGTGGATATTTAGGTAGGTCATGGCAGTTTATTTCTAGGCAGCCAGGAACCTTACAAGCTTTTGAGAGCTGGGAGATTGCAGTGATCAGTCCTATATTTTCCTTTTTTTTTTTTTTTAATTTCTGCATATTACGAGGGTACAATGTTTTAGGTTACATATATTCCCTTTGCTCTGCCTGAGTCAGAGCTTCCAGTGTGTCCATCCCCCAGACAGTGCATACAGCACCCATTAAGTGTGAATATACCCATCCCCTCCGCCCCCCAGACCTGTATTTTAAAAGGTCAACTTTGTCAGCAATGTGAAGCATTGGTTGGTGCCAAGGAGCACAGTTAGGAAGAAAGCTCATGCAGTGGTTCCGGCAATAGTAATGACCCCACTTGTGCCTCTTTAGCCTTCTTCCAGCTATATGTCATGCCTGGAGGTCAGCTCCCAGCCCATCAAATCCCAGTATTTTCAGTGCTCAGATAGTACTGAAGTCCCATCTCCCTTGGACATGACCCCTCACTACAGGAAGGAGTAATGTTTGTCCATTTCTGCCTCTGGGAACATGGAGTTTCCTCCCTTTTCATCACCACTCCACATTGGCTCAAGCCTGTCACTTGGCATAATGAAATAGCTCCACTTTGGAACTAAACATCCTTGCTCCACTGCTTCCCAGCTGTGTCACTTTGGATAAGCAACTTACATGATCAGACTAATCAGAGCCAAAAGTTTCATCTATAAAGCGAGAATAATTAATTTTTGCATATTTGTTGTGAGAATTGAGATTCTGTAGGTAAGATGTCTAAAACAAAAGGTGCTGGACAAAGCTCCCCTGAACCATCTCTGTGCCAGGCACTGTGTTACATAAGTGCATACATGGGGTGAGGAATACTGCCCTTAAGGAGCTCCTAATCAAGGAGTCAGGAAAACAAAGAAGTAAACAGTTGATTACTGGTCTTGGTATGATAGATACATGTTTTGATAAAAGTGAGCAGAGCACAATTTGGGAGCACGAAGGAGGTACAATGGGAGAGAGAATGTTCCAGAGGAAGCAGAGGTAGGCTGAAATGGAAAGTAGTATGTACCACTTAATCTCACCTCATTGTTGTTAGTTTAGCAGTTTGTGCCTTTCTGGAAGACTGAAGAGGATAGTAGTTAAGAGAATATGATTTTGGATTTGACAGCACCTCCACCCTACTAGCCATTTGACTCTGGGGAAGTTCCCTATCTCTGTGAGATGAGATAATGTATATAAAGTACTCAGCACAGGATTGGGGGTCAGAGTTCCTGAGTTCATTGAGATTCCCTAAATTGCTTTGAAAAATTCAAGTCCTGAGGACTTTGTTGAAATGGTTATCCTCAGCATTTATTGAATGCATATTGTGTTTGTCTAGCCTGTTGCTGATATATATATTAATAGTAGATGCTGGCCAGGCATGGTGGCTCATGCCTGTAATCCTAGCACTCTGGGAGGCCGAGGCAGGAGGATCGTTTGAGCTCAGGAGTTCGAGACCAGTCTGAGCAAGAGTGAGACCCTGTCTCTACTAAAAAAATAGAAAGAAATTAGCTGGACAACTAAAAAAAAATATATATATATATATATAAAATTATCCGGGCATTGTGGCACATGCCTGTAGTCCCAGCTACTCGGGAGTCTGAGGCAGGAGGATCGCTTGAGCCCAGGAGTTTGAGGTTGCTGTGAGCTAGGCTGATGCCACAGCACTCTAGCCTGGGCAACAGAGTGAGATTGTGTCTCAAAAAAAAAAAAAAAAAATAGTAGATGCTCAATAAGTATTTATTGAATGAATAAGTATATGTAGCTTATAAGGAATATAAAACATGGTCCCAGCCCTCTAAAAGTTTACATACCAGATGGACATATCTATTAAAAAGACAAGTTTATGCATATAGAGTAACAGGTGTGACACAAATGGTATTTCTAAGAGAGATGGGGTACACTTGGTATTTTGAGACATGCATACAATGTGTAATGATCAAGCAAGGGCAATTGGGCCATCCATGACCTTTATGTTGGGAACATGCCAATTCCTCTCTTCCAGCAATTTTGAACTGTACAACAAATTATTGCTAATTATAGTCATCCTACTCTACTATCAATAAATAGAATTTTTCTTAAGTTTTTCTCTCACCACCTTGTTGCTGGTTACCACTTAACGTGCCCTAAATTTAGAGTTACTTGGTAATTTAAGTGTAGTCCACAAAATTAAGTATTTATTGATTTCTAGATTAATGTCAGTCATTTATGGAGTTCGGCAAAGAGCATGATGGCTTTCAGGTTTTGACCTATTGAGTAAAGGAAAAAAGGGGAAAATGATTGTGGAGGGGCTATGCATGTAATGAGACGCAGACCGCTGCTGAGAGAGAAGAGAGGTTAGGGAAAAAACAGAGACTTGGGAAGAGGCCGGGCCAGGCCCTTAGGGCTAGGATGCTGACATCATCATTTAAAACACAGAGTCTTTTTCTTTGAGGAATACGGGTCAGCACCGAGGGAGTCTGGTCTTCGTATCTGTGGAGTCCAGTGGCTTGTGGGAGAACACACTTGGTTTGCTATGTTGTGGGTAGCCCATTATGGGAAGCAGTGGCTGTTTGGGGTAAGAGAGAATGCAAAAGAGCCTAGCCCCCGTCCAGTCCCAGATCATAGGAATATTTTTCATTTTTATTGTTTTACATATTTTCCAAAATACTCTTACATGCATATGTCTTGGTTTATATACTACTGTAAGAAAGATAGGATAGATATTAGCTCTGTTTTAGAGGTAGTAAATTGAATTGCCCGAGGCTATTCATTTATTGACTATGTATTAAGTGCTATGTGCTTATATATAAAGATGAATCGAACACTGGTTTTGCCTGGTGGTATAGACAGAAACAAATTATTGTAACAACTTACATGTTAATAGACATGAGTTTACCCTTTTAACTTCAGGAGAAGTCTGGGGAGACTTCTTAGAGGATGTCATGTCAGGGTTGAATCCTAAAAGATGAGATGGTCACTAGGCACAGATATAACCAGTGCATGTTATTTAGCAGCATGAAAGTTTGTGTGAGGAATTAAAAGTAGTTCAGTATTGCTGGAGCACAATGTGCATATCAAGGAGCATCAGAAGGTGAAGATGGAAGAGTTGACTTCTGAAGGGCCCTGTAGGTTAGATTCAGGAGTTTGGATTCATGTGAGACATAATTAAAGGATAGAATGGACTGGCAAGATAGATTTACATTTCAGTAAAATTCTTCTAGTGACGGGGTAAAAGCTGGGATCAGAGTAGAGCGGCTCTGATGAAATGAAAGGGAGACCAGTTAGTGCAAGTGAGAGAAGTTCCCCAGAGTGAGGAAAGGAAATAATTACAAGATAGAATTGACAAGACCTAGTGACTAGATGTGGGGGAAGAGGGAAGAAAAAAGGATTACTGTGTTTATGACTCAGATTCTCTAAATGGTCCTGTCATTCTCTGAGGTAGGCGTAAGAGGTATGAATAGGAAGGACGTGAGTCCAGTTTGGGGTATTCAGGTGAACATGACTGACAAACATTTGGGTAAGTATGTTATTTAGCATGGGTGTCTGGGTTAGACATACTTACAGGTCGTCACCACATGGGTAGCCGATAAAACTGTAGGAATAAATGAGTTCTCCAAAGGAATATGTGTAGGATAAGAAAAGAAGAGGACTAGGAATGGAATTCTGGAGTATAGCTAGAAAATCAAACCTGCAGTAAGCCTTTTGCAAAAACTGTTTCCATGTATAAATTGCACACCTTTGGATCTCCCCTTCAGACTTTCACTTTTGGCTTTCCCTAGATCGTGTAATTTGATCCTCCCAATCTCATTATAATAGGATGATTTTTAAAATACGGTTTTGAATAGATAATACATGTAAATGGAACAAGATTTAGAAGGTACGAAAGAAAACAGTGAAGGAATTTCTTAATGAGATATTTTTGTAGTGTAGCTGACAGTTCTAGTAACCAATAAATATGCATATATAAATTGGGATATGGAGACAAACCAAATTGCATTTTTGTTTTTTGTGACAGAGTCTCACTCTGTTGCCCAGGCTAGAGTGGTGCCGTGGGGTCAGCCTAGCTCACAGCAACCTCAGACTCCTGGGCCCTCAGCCTCCCAAGTAGCTGGGACTACAGGCATGTGCCACCATGCCTGGCTAATTATATATATATATATATATATATATATATATATATATATATATATATATATATATTTTTTTTTTTTTTTTAGTTGTCCAACTAATTTCTTTCTATTTTTTTTTTTTTTCAGTAGAGACGGGATCTCGCTGTTGCTCAGACTGGTCTTGAACTCCTGAGCTCAAACGATCCTCCCGCCTCAGCCTCCCAGAATGCTAGGATTACAGATGTGAGCCACCGCACCCAGCCCAAATTGCTTTTAGAACATTTGTAGAGGACTTTATCTGTGTCTCATCACACCCTAAACAGGCCCCTAGACTACAGCTTAGTTGGGGTCTAAAGTTAACTTGTTGAAAAAGAAAAAATGATTTTTTTTTTCCTATTCTTAACCCAGGATTCAGGATTTTGTACTTATCTACCTTTTTCATGAGGTATTTTATAAAACTTGAATTTTCATAATCTTAGGTTCTGTTAATAATTATGTTTGCAAATAATTATGTTTGTTTTTCATAATTGCCAGATTTCTTTAAGAATATGTAGGATGTCTCAAGATCAAGGATCAAGGCTGTTTGTTTAGAATAGCCATATAGAAAACCTTTTTTTTTTTAAAGAAAAGCAGTGCCATACCACTAAATTATATATCTGAAATGCCCCATCTCTAATTTTATTAAAAAATATATATATCTGAAATGTAAAAATGTAATGTAATTCTTAATACACATTGATTTTTGCTTTCTTTGGAATTTGTCATTTGAATTTCAGGTTTGCATCGCCAGCTTCTATATGTTACTTCCTTTGTTTTTTTTGGATACTATATTTTAAAACGTCAAGAGTATATATATGCTGTGAGGGACCGTGATATGTTTGCGTATATGAAGTTACATCCGGAGGATTTTCCCGAACAAGGTATTTCAAGTTAATAGTAGAAAACCTTTTTTTACTCTGTATCATTTTCCCTGGTTAATCTATTCATGCCTATGGCTTCAGGTACCTTCTGTACTCTTCTGTTTACTCCCACATCTTTGTCTATAGATCAAAATTCTCTTGAATTTATATATCCAATTTCTGGCTGATTACCTCTGTGTCCCTGGGACAGCAACAAAATTCATGTCCCTTCTGCCTTCCCAAACCTTCTGCTCCTCTGTGTCATGTTTCAGGGAATGGCACTACTGTCCACCTGGACACTCAAGCCAGAAGCCTGAGAATTATCTTCAAGTCTTTCTCTTTCACTTCCCATTAGGCATCCAGTCTGACCAGTTCTATTTCGTAAATATTTCTAAACTTTACACTCTCCTCTCTCTCCCACTACCACTATGCTGATTTAGGATCTGATAATGTCTTGCTTGGACTGTTGAACTTGCCTCTTGAGTCATCTCTGCCTTTGGTCTTATTTCTGCTGACAGCAAATCTGATCACACCTCTCCTCTCTGTTTAAAATAGCTATCTATTGCCAATAGAGTAAAATTCAGACTCCTTAGGATGGCTTATTTTCCCAGGCTAAGCTAATTGCCTGTCCTCTTTCAGAAACACTTTTCCAGGCTGGGCTCGGTGGCTTACACCTGTAATCCTAGCACTCTGGGAGGCCGAGGTGGGAGGATTGCTTGAATTCAGTTTGAGACTTGCCTGAGCAAGAGCGAGACCCCATCTCTACTAAAAATAAAAAAAATTAGCTAGGCATGGTGTCATGCGCCCTGTGGTCCCAGCTACTTGAGAGGCTGAGGCAGGAGGATTGCTTGAGCCAGGAGTTTGAGGTTGCTGTGAGCTAGGTTGACACCACGGCACTCTAGCCAGGGTGACAGAGCAAGACTTTGTCTCAAAAAAAAAGCCTCAGTGATTGCCAAGCCATAGCTGAGGACAAAAAATAAGGAAATTCTTAGGGGTTTGTTTTTTCTGTTTGGGCTGCCATAACAAAATATATCAGACTGAATAATTTATGAACGATAGAAATTTATTGCTCATAGTTCTGGAAGCTGGGAAGTCCAAGGTCAAGGTGCCAGCAGATTCAGCATCTGCTGAGGGCCCACTTTCTGCTTCATAGCTAGTGGCTTGTTGCTGTGTCCTCACATGGTGGAAAAGGCAGACAAGCTCCTTTGAGCCTCTTTTGTAAGGGCACTAATCCCATTCACGAGGACAGGGCCCTCATGACCTAATCACCTCCCAAAGTCCCCACCTCTTAATATCAGTGCATTGGGGTTTCAGCATATGAATTTTGGGGTCACACAAACATTCAGACCATAGGGTTTCTATTGCTAAGGTTATTGGGTGTTAATTTTCCTTTAGGAAATATAATTTTTAAAACATAATTTTAAAATAAGTCTTTTGTGATCTTTCTTTTTATAGAGAAGAAGACTTATGGTGAAATTCTTGAAAATTTTCATCCAGTACGTTGAAGTCTTCAAAATGCCTGCTCCAGTTTCACTGATACATTATTTCTGAATTTTATGGAACATGTTTCCATGTCAGCTGAAGTTTATGTTAATCTGTGTTAACACCTTATAATTAAAATAATTATCATGAGTTCTCTGACTCTTTTTTTGTTGTTGTAAGAAAATTAGTTCATCAGAGAATGGTCAGTTTCCATTCACCCAGTTTTAAGAAGACATCTGAAAGATTTTAAAATGGAGTTTAGTTCTAGTTTGGAGTCAGCAAACTATAGCCCAAATCTCGCCCACTGCCAATAAAGCTTACTGGAATATAGCCATACTTATTTGTTTAAATGTTGTTTATGGTGGCTTTCCTGCTACAACAGCATAATTGAGTAGTTGTGACAGAGACCTTGTGGTCTGCAAAGCAAGTATAGAATGAGCCAGATTATGGAGCATTTTGTGTGTCATGCAAAATAATTTTGACTTGATCTTGTAGGTATTGGGAAGTCACTAAAGGGTTTTAAATAACATGGTCAGATTTGTATAATATTTCTGAGTTCTCTCTGTAATAATATAGAAGGTAGATTGGAAGGAGGAGACTCAAGAGGGAGAACAGAAATCTGGTAACTGCAAAGGGTCTTTGCTCTTAGATGGATTATCCTGGAGAACGTGGATTCAGTAGCTGACACTGTCTACAATGGAGCTTGGTGCAATTAGAAATAAAAGACTGCACCTAACTGGAATGAGGCTACACTTTATGGTTTATCAAATCAAATGCTTGTTTGGATTTGATAAACCAAAAAGTTTTTGTTTCCAAGCTCAGATTTTATAATCAGATCAGGTTTTGGAAATAAATAAAATTGTTTCTTGATATGTGATTTCAGATTAGGTGGTTGTACAAATGCAAGCAGATGGTTTCTGGGTAAAATCAAATGAATTTCCATCTCTATTCTCTTGAGTACCACTTAAAAAATGAAATGTTGGACAAAGTGCTTTAGAAATAAAGAGATGTACAAATACAAGGTAATTTTTTATTCCTTCTGCAATAAGTGGGATTACAGTTCACCTGTGCTTGGCCTCATCAGTGATCAACAAGTACAAGACGGTGAACCACTCATCCCAAGGGATTCTGCTACCTCTTAGCTCTGGAGAGTAAAAAGCAAGGGCTAGAGCAAATATATAGGTGAGGGTGAGAGAAAAATTCAGCCTATTATAATAGCTCTCACTTGCCAGGTGCACTTGATTCATCATGTTTAATTTTCATAAGCTCATGAGGTAGATAATATTACTCCCATTTTGTAGATGAGGGAATTTAGGCCCCAGTGGGCTAAATAGCCCAAGAGCACATAGCAAATGACTGCCAAGAGGAAGCATATGAACTTTGGTCACATCCTAACACCTATGTTCTTTCTACTGTACTACACTGGACAGGTAACTATCTAGTCTCTCAGGAACCACTGGTCACCACCCCAAGCTGGTAAGAGGAACAAGGGGAGTTGTGAATAGCAACAGATATCCTAAAGGTGTGGCAGTGACTAGAGTCCAGGAAATGGTGCTCAGAAGGAGGTAGAGAAGCATCCCAGAGAACCGAGTTGCCTTCACTTCCAGCTGCAGGTCTAGGCCTTTCTGGTGTCATCATCAGGGCTAGTGAACTGCTCCGTGGCCTCATCACAGAGTCTGCCTTCTAGCGTGGTAGGTGATCTGTGGATTGCAGAAATTTGTACAAAACCAAGTCAGTATAAATTCAAACAAATAAGGTACTATCACATGCCTATTGAAGAAGGAAGAACAATGAAAAACCTCAAGGTTGGTGTTGCTATGGGGAAACTGGCTGCCTTACCACTGTTAAGAAGAATCAGATTGTCAGAGCTGGAATAACTCCTCTGCTTTCTCCTCTACATTTTACTAACAGGGAAACGGATGCAGAAAGGTGAAATAAGTAGTCTAGGATCATATAGAGGTCAACGGCAGAGCCAGGACAAGAGCCCAGATTTTTAAGCTTTTGTTATACCATACTGCCTCTGTGAAGGAAAATCAGTTAAGTGATGGTGTGTTGAAGCATTATGCTGTAGAATTGCTACTCTGATCTTTGAAGCTGTTTGGTTAATCAAGAAGTGGGGTTTCTACCCAGTCTGCCATCTCCAATTCTCACCTTCTGCTCTAAGGCTCTAAGGAACACAGAAAATCCACTGGTGTGGAGGAAAAGAATTAGACTCGAGTTAGGCCTGTGTTCACATCTTGGCTTTGCCATTTACTGAGTAACATTGGACTCATTTTACTTCTCAGGCCTCTAGTTTTTTCAACTGTAAAAAGGGAAGGATAATTCCATTAGGTAATTGATATGCAAGTGATTTTAAAACTATTCAAATGTCAGTTGTTATTTTTACTACTACAGTTACACCCAGAGAAGTGAATCGGCTTACCCAAGGCCTCACAGACCGTGAACCCAGAGCTGTTGACCTGGCCCAGTCTAATTCAAGAAGAAGAATGTCTGAAAGGTGGCTCAGGGAGCCTTAAGGGGAAGAGGGAAGCAGAGTTGAGGTTGATAGTTTGGGCTTGAAGTGGGGGAAGGAAAATTGGCTGAGAAAATGCCTGGGGCAGTGTTCTCTTTAAGCTCTGTGTGTTTGGAGGTCCATGTTCATTCTCCATCATTACAGAGCATCCTTTAAGGCAGATAATGAAATAACACAATATGGCAGAGAGTGGGTACAATGGAAAAAAACACTCAAAGTTGGGGCCAGTCTTGTTTTTGTGTCCTTACTATGTGACTGAGTCATTTCACCTCTCTGGCTTTAATTTCCTTACTAGTAAACTGGGCATACAAATCTTATTCCACATTCCTGCATCAGGTAATTTTGAGATTGCAATGGACATAGATATTTTTCATAACTGATGAGGCCAGTTTGTGGGAGCAGGGCTGCCAGGTGGCACAGGATCCAAACTGGCACGTGCTGGGGTCCAGTTTCTCCCAATCTTTATCCCTGAGTAACCTACTCATGACTGCTCCAGGTCCTCTTCCCACCTCCTCCACTGTTCTACCACCTGCTTGTCTAGCCTGCAGCTCATCCACACCTCACAACCGCAGCCGCCCTGTGCATAGACATCTAGTCTCACACTCCAACACATGTGCGCCTACACACACAACACGGCTTCCCAACAGGCATGCCTGCACACTCGAGTGTGCCTGGAACAGATCAGAGTGTCAAGACTGGCTCCTTGGCTTTCTGTTTGGCTGGTTGCAACCTGGGGTAGCCACTCCAGCCAGTTCTAGGAGTACTGTGAGCAGCCTCACCACACACTCCCATATGCCATGAAAACATAATTTTCCACGTTCTGTGACTTGAAAAATGTTGGCAATCACTGACACACACATAGAATTCACAATGTCCACTAAGTAAATACACATGTCTTGGGTAAGTTTCTTCATTTGTGAAATGAAAATAATAAAATCTATCTTTGTAGGATTACTGTGAAGATTAAATGAGATAATTCTATGTCAAGTACTTAGAGGCTGTCCTGGCACTTACTATATGCTCGAATGGAAGCTATTATTAATACATGACCTCAGGTGTTCTTAGGAATCATGGATGGACCTTGATGGATGGCATACCCCTTAAAATTACATGTACAGTTGTGTGTCTATACACCTGAACTCTGGGGAGACAGTCCATAGTTTTAATCACACTCTTCAACAGTGAGAACACAATTGTTCATTCACACATCTAAAAGCATTCACATACTTACTAATAAACGCACACATACACAAACACATATATGTGCACATGAGGTATGCACTCACAGACCACTTTTCCTTCTGTCTCCGTACCAGTTCATTGCCATTACTCACCAATTGGGGGTCAGAAGGACCCTCCTAGGTTGTGGTCCCAATACCCAATACCCTGATGTGAGGGTGTCTCTGCCCGAGAGCTAGGCTGTCCCTCTCCCACTGGGTTGCACCACTTCCCCCTCTCGTCCCCTGGAATGCCCCTTGATGGGCTCTGACACCTACCAGCATGGCCACCATTACCTTCCCTAGAGTCCGAGGCCTACTGGACCTGTCCCGTCATTTCCTGGTATTTCCTCGTCACCTCCTGGGCTCTCAGGGTGAGGTGGGTGAGGATGTGATGGAGGCTGGAGAAGTGCAGGTGGAACTGGGCTTCCAGGTCCAGCTCCCCTGAGACCCCCTCATCTTCTGCCTCCTCTGTCTCTGCAGCTTCATTCTCAGCCTCGTCAGCTTCGCTGCCTGCCATCTTGGCCTGCCACTCCTCCCGCAGCAGCAGCCCGTGGTCCACATCCACGCGGATGGTCTTAAGCATAGTGAAGTAGGTGTAGAGATCGGGGGCCCCGGCCTGGCCCTGGCCCCTGTGGCTGCCCAGCTGCACGTCCCGCAGAAGGCTGGGGATCATCACCACCTGCTCCATGTTGCGCACCTCGGCCGAGTACCGGTCCATGACGGTCAGCAGGCAGTTCTTGGGGTAGCGCTTGTTTAGCACCTGCATGGTTGCTTCCTCTCACGCTCTGAGCCCAGCAGACTGCACCAGCACTATTTCTAGGCTCTGGATCTGACGGCAGATTGACAGGATGCCAAGGCCCAGCCGTTGGGTCAACACAGCCCTGGTTTAGGCCAATCCTAGGGCTGAGGTCCCAGCGTCTGTATCAGGTGATCTATCTGCCCAGGGACAGATCTGCCAGCCTTCTGCTTGTCACTTCAGCTCTACAAGACTGCTTCAGCAAGAGCCTGGCTCTTTCATCAGCAGCTCCTGGGCCAGTTGGAAGGAAGCTTTTCCCTTTGGCAACTGGTACACTTGACCCCAGGCAATAAATAATTCTTGCAGATCACTTGAGACCAAGTTTCCTCTTTGCTGCCTGTTTAGCATAGCTTCCTAATACACAGCTTGCTTCTTCACCCTGGGGTGCCTGCGCTGTGAAATGAACAAGGGAAGAGGGTTATGAAATGAAACAGCTTCGTGTGGGGCAAAGAGCACTGAAGTTGGAGCCAGGAGCCCAGTCCTACAATTTCCTAGCTGAGGTTTTTAGTTGTTTGCTGGCTAACAGTTATTGCAGCAGGTTCTCTGCTAAGCTTTTTCACAACTGATCTCATTTAATCTTCACCACAACTCTGCATAAATGTTTTAATATTCCTGTTTTACCAATGAGGAAGCTGAGGTCCAGACGGGTAAAGGAACTTGCCCGAGGTCCCACTGGAGCTGGGATTCCAGCCCAGGATCACCTCTCTCCCACCTCCAGGCAGTGTTCTAGACAGACCTGTGAGGTTATGTAAGTCATAAAGTCAACAGGATCATATCCTCTATAAATTTGAGGTGGTATTGTAAGACTTGAATAAGACAAAGCTAATAAAAATGCTTTGTATCAGTCCAGACAAGCAATTGAGGCAAAAAAAAAAAAAAAAGAAAAAAAATACTTTGTAAACCACAAAGCACAATCCCATATTGTCACAGTTTACAAACTGCATTTGCTAGATTTATTGATGAGATATTTAAGCAAATTAAGGCCCAGAGAGAGGCCCAAAGTTGCACAAGTTAGTGGCAGAGTCAAGTGGAGAATAAGACCTTCTGAGTTCTGGTTCCTGTCCAGGAACCTGTTCCCAACACTGTCCCAGGTGAAACGACCTGCCAGGTGATGATACCTCCCACCCTGGCAGGATAAGAAAGAGAAAGAGCAAGCACAGGGAGAGGATGGGGCTGCACAGAATCTCAAGGTGCCTCACCTAAGCCACCCACACCTGCGCTGCAGGGCGGGAGCCCTCTCTGCACCCTGCCAACTGACAAGCATTCACTCCTTCACTCTTTCCCACGCCTATGGCCAGAGCTACGAGAAGGCTTATTCTCATATTGAACTGAATTCTTCCCTGTTAAAGTATAATAGTCACCCCACCCAAAGTTACTGGGCTTAACTATGCTTATATGTAGTATGCAAAGCCATTTCCCATCCTTTAACCATTCAATCCCCACAAGAGCCTGATGAGGCAGAAAAAATTAGTATCCCCTTGCAGATGAAACTGAGACTCAGAAAGGAAGAGATACTTGCCCAGGTCTCACAGCTCAGACATAACAGCATGATATAACCCATCTCTGTCAAGCCTCAGAGGAAAGGGGCGATTGTCCCTTTCTCTTCTTCTTGGGGGGTTGGCTGTGCACATAGCCACAGGTGACCTGAGGTCATCCTGTGTTGCACTGATGGCCTTGCTTCTCCAGGGCAGAGGAGGCAGCCAAATCCAGGCATGGGCCTGCTGCAAAGGGCAAAGCTTCCACTTTAACCCTTTCCGTACTGTAGGTTGTGGAGTGAAACAGAGAGCACAGACGTCTCTGAGCCTCAGCTTCCTTGTATGTTGTAATAATGATCAGAACAACATTAATTGAGGACTTGTTATTCTAAGCTAAGCTAACATATGCAAAGTTCTTAGAATAAAACTCAATCCTCCCAACAATCATATGTGGTAGGCAGTCTCCATTTACAGATGAGGAAATTGAGGGCTAAAAAGGTTAAGTAATAAGCTGAAGAGCACACATGATTTGTTCTCATGCAAGGAGGAGTTGGGATGTGTCGTAACACCTACCTGCAGGTAGTTACAGGGTTAGAGATGGCGTTTGTGAAATATCTAGTGTACTGCAGAACCTTAACAAGTCTGCACCGCCTTCTGGCCACCTCTACTCTCCTACTCCGTGCTCCCCTGAACTCTCGTGTATTTCTCCACGCTAACACTTGCCACTCTACATCTCGGTTCATTCTATACCTGTCCCAGGGCCACTGCAAATGCTCAGTAAATGTTGGTTGAACCATGACCATTAGATTCACTTCTTAGTACATTCTAGGGTCTCTGGTTATAATGTCCAATGACCTCGAAAAATAAGCTCCCTGGCTTGGCGGGAGGCACTAGTGAGACCTCTGGCGTGGCATAGAAACTCAAGTGGCTGAGCCACATGCAGCCACCCAGCCACCTGAATATAATGGCAGGTGCTCAAAAATACCTCATGGGCCTGGCTGTAAGGTGAGGTTCTTTTCCAGAATCATTCTTCAGGAAAGAAGGGGTTGTGCCATCATTATGTCCTGACAGTCTACATGATACAGGGTGCTTTTCCTCCACTTTGCTATGAACACAATTCTTAGCAGAATGTATTAGGCCAATGTTACCTCAACCAGCCAGCAAGGTAGAGAATTTGCAAACCAAATGTTTCCTAAACTATAAGTAGAAAATGGCTATTTTTCTCAATTAATATATTAAGTTAAAAAATTTAACTTTAAAAGATTACTTAAGTAAACATTTGATTCATTCATTTCTAGTCCTACAGCATTTTGTGTTTGTTTTTGACTTTTATTGTGGGAAAAAAAATTCTTCAAAAGTTTTCTCCTCAAGAAAATGGGGCTTCCCTGGAATTCAAACTTCCATGGTTGAGGCTCTGCCTCGAGGGGGGAGGGGGGCATGGGCAATATACATAACCATAATATTTGTACCCCCATAATATGCTGAAATAAAAAAATAAATAAATAAAAAACTTCCATGGTTGCTAAGCAGTGGGCGCAGCCAAAGACCATAAGGCCGGACGCTGTGATTCGGGTTCCAGTGCTGCCTCCGGGCCCACTTGCTCCAGTGCCCATGTGTAAAGCGAAGAGCTTACAAGTCCACAGGTAAGGCCCCTCCAGCCCTGATTGTATAACTCCTTCAGAATCCATGCCCAGATCTCTAAGGACATTACTCTTTGCCTTAGTTCTTGTGCTTTAACCCAGCCCCAGGGTCACCAGCTCAGAACTGGAAAACGTGCTCTGCTTGTGGACAGGGCCTGGAAAGCTGACTTTGGCATCGTGGGCAGGCCAGGGGGGCCCTGAGAGCAGCTGCCTCCTGCCTCTTTTGCCCAGTAGGCAGCCCTGGGCCTCCCTGGGCCTTACTTACTCCATCTAGAAAACTGAGAAGGCTGATCTTTGTTAAGACCTCTCCAGCTCAGACTTTCAGGGACACCTTCTGAGCACATGGTCCCTGTGGCTCTCTGTGTTTTTCTGCCCCGTGTGTGCATTTTAACCCTATCTGAGGCCAGTCTATCCCCAGACATGTTCCTGGGTTTGAATCAGAGGGAATGATGATGGGAGGGAGGGGGAAAATGAGTGTATTAGTGAAAAAGGGAGAGAGTGAATGAATTAGTAAGTGGGTGAAAAAATGAGTTGCATGAGTGAATGAGTGCAGAACACACAAGAAGGCCTGGGAAGGAGTGAAAGGGAGGGTCCACATGACCAGGTTCACTCAGTCTGCAGGCTACGGATCCAGACTGCCTCCAGGTCTCCCTGGCAAAGAGAAGGCCCTGGATGAAATGCTGCCCGCCATGTGTCAGATTAGGAGACAGACAGGGGGTTCTTAGGGGACAGGCTGGATGCAGACAAGTACTAGGAGAGAGAGGAAGGCAGCAGGAAGCAGAGGCATATTGTCTTTTCAAGGGATGGAGTAGGACGGTGGTTCCACAGGGACTAGGCTGTTCTTGCTCTCAAAGACGCCACACCCCAGGGTCGACAGGTTATCCAGTCCAGCTGGGCCACTGCGGGCAGAAAATCCCAGCAAAGGAGCGAAGGGAAGTAAGTAGCAAGTGCTGGACTAGACCTCAAGCTTCATTCAGTTTCCCAAGTCCTCCCTCCCACCCTTTCGTGGGGAACTGAGGCTGAGGGAGACGCTTACTGGAGTGGCCTCAGCAGAGCTGCCTATGGCTGCACCCTCAGAGGATCTGAACACCCCAAGCTGGACACGCTGAACAGGCCCAGATGGCCTGGGTTCAAGGCCCTCAGGGCCAGGCCAGGCACAGCACGTGCAAGGGGTGAGATGAGCAAGTGGTGCCCAGGGCTGGGCTGGAGCCAGGTGGCCACAGAATGGACTCAGAGCAAGGTTGGGAA
Organism: Cheirogaleus medius; assembly: GCA_008086735.1. Classification (NCBI taxonomy): domain Eukaryota; kingdom Metazoa; phylum Chordata; class Mammalia; order Primates; family Cheirogaleidae; genus Cheirogaleus; species Cheirogaleus medius. Next base: position 41,185,093 of record VBSM01001265.1, on the reverse strand, counting down.
AAGTTCTCCAGTTTAAAAAGTAATTTATATACCCACACCCATCACCTGATGTCTATGGGCCTCAGGCTGTTTTTCTTCATCTTATCACCCCAGTCCCAACCAGGGAGCACATGGGGCCAGGAGTCAGGAGCCAGGAGTCATACAGTCACGGTCTGCCCCACCCCCACCCCGTCACTTAGCCCCTACTTTGTCATGGGATGGGGGGGCTCATGCATTGAGAGCCTACTATGTGCCAGCGCCGTGCTTGGCCTGTGGGTATGACCGGACATGAGGCAGACGAGGTTTATAAAGGCAGTTTATAACCAGTGGGGAGGGAGCCATGACAAACACATGCACAGATAAATATCATAATATCGCACTGTGACGTGCACTAGGAAAAAAAAATAAGGTAACAAGTCTTGCTACTCAAAGTGTGATCTGCAGACCAGCAGCATCTAATCACCCCGAACTCATCTGTCATGCAGATTCTCAGGCCCTGCCCAGGACCTGCTGAATCGGAACCTGCATTTCAACAAGATCCCCAGGAGATGCCTAACTCCAAACACGGCTATTACCCCAGGGAAGAAGAGACCGCTGTGCTGAGACCAGAATGTTCTCAGCTTCTGGAAGATCTGCTGTCCAGGCAGAGAGGACAGCAAGTACTACTGATCACAGAATGTCCTCCTCAAGGCACAACCAATTTGGGTGCAACCTTAAGCAAGTGGGCCTGCCTCCACGGGCCTCGGTCTCCTATCTGGACGACGGAGGAGCTGGACTAAATGGAGGCTCTTTCAAGCTAAAAAACACACTTCCTCTGAATGGAAGATTTTGGGGGCATCAAGAACCAAATGATCAGCCAAGGAAGAGCTATTTATTTGAGGGTATGGCAGGGCTCCTTCTCTGGAGTCCTCAGCTCACCCCAAGAGGCACAGACTTTTCTTCTTACTCGGGAACGTGGCTATCTCTGCTGTTCGGAGAATTCGCTGCAAACTCTACTGTTACAAAGGCTCCGTGTGAAGGGCTGACCAGGGTGGACCAGGAACCTGGCAGGTCTTCCTGTCCAGCCCCACTCCCAACTTCCTCCCTGTCACTGCCTCCCCCAGTTCTGGGAAAACCCAGCCTTTCCCCAACTGATGCAACCAGTTCCGGGGCCAGCCGGAGGCCTCCTGGGCTTGCTGAGTAGTAGACAGAGAGGCTGACATGTCAACAAAGCACTCCCTCATCAGTCAATCCCAAAAGTCTGAGTTGTCAAGACTCCATAGTGATCCAGCAACCCAACCCCTACAATTCACTGATGAGGAAACCAAGACTCCAACTTATATTTCTAGTCACATTTTGTTCCCTCCCCTGAGAAGACTTCACCTGTCATATGTATCACTTACTAAAATTCTGGGACCAGACAAAACTAGTCACTCATACCAAAAACATGTCTGTCTCTCTCCTACCTGGGAGCCCTGGAGGGCAAGAACCAGGTCATGACTCTTGCCTATGACCCCAGCACCCTGGGAGCTTAGGAAAGTGTCCTTAGTTTGCATGTGGCAGTCATGCCACATGACTGATGGCATGAATGAACCAACACCGTGGGGGTCTCTCCAGCCTTGGTGTAGCTTCCCAGGTATTTCTTCACTCCTTCCTCCATTTTTTTTCATTCAACACACTTTTGCTGAGCGCCCCCCAGGGAAGCACTGGCCACAGCGGGCCCTCAGCGGGGAGGCTGCCAATGCCAGCCCCAGGCCTCCAGTGAACCCAGCTGCCTTGTTCCACCCGGGCCAGTCCCTGACAGAAGAGCTCCACAAGTCACCCTTGCTCGGGGGAGCTCTTGGTCTGCCCACAGGGCGGCTAGCCCCAGGCTGGGACCCTGGCCACAGTCCAGGAAGTGATTGGCGACCCACGCCCACCTGGGCACAGGTGCTGAGAAGGGGCTTTCCTGGGGGAAAAAAGTACTAAACCCCTACCACCTATATATAAGCAGGGGGCTGAAATGCTGTGCTGGAACAGTCTGACAGAACCTTTCTAAAGGGCTGCTCCCAGGTCATAGACCTCAGTCTATCGTCCTCAGTAAGACCTCTAAATAAAACTAATTTTAGGCAGGGTATGGTGGTTCATGCCTGTAATCCCAGCACTCTGGGAGGCTGAGGTGGGAGGATCGCTTGAGGCCAGGAGTTCAAGACCAGCCTGGGTAAGACCCCTGTTTCTACAAAAATTGAAAGTAAAAAAAAGCAAGAGAGCCTTTAGTCCCAGCTACTCAGGAGGCTAAGGCAGGAGGATCTCTTGAGCCCAAGAGTTTAAGGTTACAATGAGCTATGATTATGCCACTGCACTCCAGCCTGGGTGAGAAAGCAAGACCCTGTTCTAATGAAAAAAAAAAATTTTTAAAAACCAAACTAACTTTAATTCTTTAAAAGCTTGATTTTATTTTCTTTAGTTGATAGTCATGGCAACCACAAAGGGGCTCAGAAGATGCTGCCTCAGGTTATCTGAAACATTGCAGGGACCCAGCTCCTCCACGGTTGCAGATGACTGGGTGAGTCTCTGCTGAGTCTCCGACCTCCCTCTTAGTTGATGGTCCTGAGTTTTATTTAGCTAGTTGCTCTCACTCCTTGATGAAGGGCTAAATTCTTCCTTGAGACTTTTCATTTCTCAAGAAGAAATTCTGTTTAAAAAATATTAAAATGGAATAGATATGTGACGTTATCTGATTGGCTAGGCTTCCTTTCAATTTGACTCTTTAAACAAGGCTCAGCAGGACAAAAACTATTAAAAATCTCTTGAGTGTTTGACCTGACTCAACTCCAAAGACAAGGGACACTTACTTGCTCCCTCCAGCCAGATTCTGATTTGACATCTCCCGGTGACCAGAGAGCTCATGGAAGTGTTAGAGGTACAATCCTTGCAAGGGCAGCAGTCCCAGTCACTATATTCTTTAACAGATAAATAAAACTGCTCCTTGGCTTTTCCTACACATAATGTCTGACGATACCCATAATTATGCTTCTATAAACTATCAGATATACTTACACTCACACTTAAATATAATTTTGCACATACTAAACCCTCCACCACCCATGTATAAGCAATGGACTAAAATTCTGTGCCAGAACAGTCTAATAAACCTCTCTAACGGGCTGCTCCCGGGCTATAGGCTTCTGTCTGTAGTCCTCAATAAAACTTTTAAATAAAACTAACTTTAGTTCTTTAAAAACTTAATTTTTTTTCTATAGTCAACAGTTGCATCCTTTTGATCATCTTTCATTAGCTCTTGGGTCACCTCCAGAGAACCCAAGGGACTCCACAAGTCACAGCTAGAAAACAACCAGCCAAGATAAAGTCCAAAGCCTTGTCCAGCATTCGAGTCCTCAGCTAGCCTTTCCAATCTTGTCCCCTGCTATCAAGTCAACAAACCTGAGCCTCACCTCTGTGCTAAGCTCTGAACTGGGTGGGAGGGACACCCGGATGCACAAGTCCAGGCCCCCGAGGTCAGAGCCTGGTGGGGAAGAAGAACAAACAACTAAACAAGCTGCTTCAACCCAGCTTGGTAAATACCACAGAAGCACAGGCAGCTGAGAGAAGAGGTATCTTGGCCAGCCTGGAGGTTTGTGGAAGCTTTCTGAAAGAGTAATATTAATAACTCTGCGGAGTTAGCAAGGCAGAGAAAGGTGGGAATAATCTTAAAGGCATGATGTTAAGGGAGAACATGTATATGTTCTGCATGTATATGTATAAATACATACGTATACATACACACTATACACAGTACATACTCCATATACTATATATGTATATACACTACACACTATGAACTATATACATAGAGTATAGTATATATAATAAATAATATATAATTACAATTTTTCTGATTTCATGTATCTGTATATTCTTTATAAATGCATACATATAGTAAATAAAAACTTACATAGAAATGAAAAACACAAATTTAAGGCGCCATCTCTAGGGACAGAGGGAAAAAAGGGAGGTGTACATGAGTACTTTATATTTGCTACGTCTTATTTCTCAAGTTGGGTAACGGATATATGAATATTTATATATTCGTCCTCATATTTTTTAATACATTAAGTGCTTATAGCAAAAAAAGGAAAAGTGGGAAATATTTTCTAGGGAGAAATACCAGCCTGAGCAAAAGCTCAGAGGCGTGAAATGGCAAAAATACACACACACTGGTGATTCCCCAACATGCCCGCACTCTCTCCCAAACCCCACAGTAACTCTTCCAAATCTTCGCTCCCCCTCTTCCTGCCCCACCCCCTGATGTCTAGCCTAACCCCGCGCTGACCTTTCCGACCAGATCAGGCCCCTCCCCTGTAGGAAGGACTCTCCTCCCAGTTGCAAGGGCACGCCTCCTCTCGGACGGTTCAATTCATGAATCTACGCCTCGCGCCAAAGACTGCGGACGCCGGAAGGTTGAGCCCAGCCCGCCGGCGCGGCTCCGGCCAGCAGAGGGCGCTGCCGGGCAAGCCCAGGCCGGGGCTCCGTCCGCGCGGCCGCCGCGCCGCTCTGCCCCAGCCGGGGATCCCGGCCTCCTGGCCGCCGCACGGACCCTGCGCCCGCCGGGCCTCGTCCGCTTCCTCGGCGGACGGCGAGAGAGTGGGAGGAAAATCCTCTCGTCTTTCCACTCACCAAATAGCCGGTTTACTAAAGGGCCTTGACTTAGCAGGGAATAGCAGCGCGCCGATTTCTTTCTTTCCATTACTGCCCATGCGAACCGATTCTGTGACTCCCGCTTAGCTTTTCTGAGAGTCCTCTGCCGTTTACCGTCAGGTCAGGTCGTTCCGTCTCGCGACTAAGACCCGCGCGGGCCGGCGTTCCAGCAAACTCCCCCTGCTGAGGCCCCCGCTGGCCCGCAGACTCTTTCCTTCCTCGCCCAGCTCTTCTGCTCCTCCCGCCCCTTCACGGGCTGCCCCGGCTCCGCCAGGGCCGGGGGTTGAGGAGCGTCGGGACAGGAAGGTCTACGCACCTCAGAGTCCCCTGGACGCGGCGGATTCTCAGTGTCCCTCAGGAGCACTTCGGTGGGCTCTTGGGAAACCCACCACATCACTCCGCAGTAGCACCCTTGAAAAAGGGGTGTCTCCTCCTGAGGGCTGCTTACAGCCCCTCAGCTTCTGCACCCCCCTCCTCACACCTCCAGTCTCATTCTGCCGGGTCCCCTCGCCCCTAAACGGTAGCCCTCTTCCACTGGGTTCATTTCAAGAAGACCCTTTGTGGGGTCTACATGTGGATCACAGGAAGCACACAGCCGGCAGGGCGGCTCTGCCTACCAGCCCGCCTCTCCCCAGCCAGGTGCCAGGTTCCAGACCCCAGAGCCTCCACCTACACCCAAGACTCCCCAGATAGTTCTCTGACAGCCTCTCTCACCTGGTTTGAGGTGAGGGGGAATAGCGCCTTCTACTCCCTGTTTAGGTGTGGGTTGGGGGTTCAGGCCAAGTGAGCACACTGACAACTCTCTACAAAGAAATCTCCCCTCCAAGTTCCTGGGGACTTCAGCCTTCTCTCTGTGGCCAGGAAGTAGGTGAGGAGGTGGGTTTTAGCTGTTCTGCCTTCTGGGGAGTCCTGCACAGGTGGTCCAGCCTCACTTAAGGGTCAGCAACTCTGGCCTTGTTTTTTTGGCCTTGTTTTTGTGGCCTCTGCTGAAATTCTGAGGCTACTACAAAGTCTTTATTTATATCCTATTAGTTTCCAACCTTCGCCTGAGAGCTATTCGCAGTGTTTCTCTCCTTGACTCAGAAGAGACCTGGAGGATTCACCCAAAACAAATCTGACCATCAATGCCCTGGGGGGAACCCGCCCTCCCCTCCCCGTGGCATGCTGCATTCAGCTCCTCTGCCTTAAAGGCACTTCCTGAACCTTAGTGCTGTGTCTCACACCTTTGCCTCTCATTCCACCAGAATTATGCCTCTGCTTCTCCACTTGGCCAGCACCTTTTGGTCTTTGAAGACCAGAGTCAAGATTTCATCTCCTCCAGGAAGCCTTCCCTGACAACCCCCAAAGCTGGTTCAGGTTTCCCTCCACTGTGCTCCCACCACCTGTCACTAAGTGTTTGGCTGTAATTACCTCTGTCTGAACTATCTGCTCACTTGATTCTGAGCTCTTTGAGGGCAAGGATGGTATTTGTTTTACTGAGTGTGTTTAATTGTTTCATATGAAAAACACAAAAAAGAAAGTCAAAGTCATGCATAATCCCACCACTTCTTTTTGGTAGCAGAGAAAGGACAAAAATCTCCCTTCCCTACCTGCCCTGCCAATCCTACATCCACTGACAACCACCATCAAGAGGATGATGTGATCCCTTACTGCCCGGTGCACACACACACACACACACACATTTTATAATTCCTACTATACATCTTGGTCTGCAATTTCCATTTTCATAACAGGCTATTTTGGGCATCTTCCCATGTTAGTACATATATATATTTAGCCTTTTAAACTATTTATTGTGCAACCATCACCACTATTTCAAAAACTATTTCGTCACACCAAACAGAATCTCTGAACCCATTAAGCAATAATTCCCCATTCTTCCCTCCCCACAACCCCTGGTAATCTCTAATCTACATTCTGTTTTTCTGAATACCTCATCCTTTTTTTTTTAATGGATGAATATTATTCCACAGTAGGAGACATCATCATTTATTTATTCTCTACTGATGGACACTGAGTATATTCCCATTTTTTGGATAATACAAACAATGCTGCAACAAATATCTTCCTACATAATACACATGGGAATATTTTGGTAGAAGTGCCAGGAGTGGGGCTGCTGGGACATGGGGTGTGTGCATTAAAAAGTGTAATGGATATTTACAAGTCTGTGCATCACAATTACCTTTAACATGACTGTTGCCCCAATCCCAGATATTCTGGTTTAATAGGGATGAAATGGAGCCCAGCAATCTGGATTTTTAAAACATCCTTACATGATCATTGTGACATGAGACCACACAATGAGAAACACAATTGAGAGGACTGGATCGCTGTGGGCCCCAGCATCCAGCCCTCAGCCTGCCCACACAGAGGGGTTTGCTCCCTGCGGCAATGCCATAAATTCTGGTGCCCCTACTCGCTCCCCACTGCCACCATGCCAGTGCTGCCCTGGTGAGTCATCAGACACAATGTGCTGGCCCCTGGGGTGGCAAAGCCTCTAAGGGAAGCTTGATGGACTGTGTGTGTCCCAATCCTGGAGCCCAGGTGCTTGAGTCACACTGGCTTACCAGACAGCTCCCAATTCTGTGATCTGTTAGCTTTGCCCTCTGGGAGAGAGGCAAACTCAGCTCATGCAAATCAAGGCTTAGCAAGGAAAAGGTTGGCCTTATCCTCCTGGGGAGGTGATGACTCACAGGACAGCAGTAGTGGGTGGAGGACAGAGAGCCACTAGAGAGAAAGAGACAGAAACAAGGCTGAATTCCAAGGGAGAGGTGGGCAGGAATTAAAAGGTGAAGGAAAAGAGAAGAGAGGACGAACATGCACAGACACACACACACAACAGACAGAAAGAAGAGCAGAGTTAAAAGAGGAGAAACACAGAAGAATTGGAGGGAGAAAGAGAAAACAGAAGGGAAAGAAAGAGAGAAAAGCGAGAGGGAAAAGAGAAGAAGAGAAAAAAGAACTTAGAGCGGCAAGTGATTTTCTTAAGTGGTACTTTGGATCAGCCCAGAAAAAGTGCTCATGCTTTAGATCCCAGGAAGATGCAGGAGATGGAGGAAGTCTTGGCTTGGTTCTCAGGTCCTGGCTATTGCCCAGCCCAGGTTTCAGCCCTGGCCTGCAGCCTCCAGCAGTCTGTTGGTGTCAGCCTCCAAACATTCGGCAAAAAACAGCAACAGGGGCAGCCACACCCTGTGTGCCCAGTTGGTGGCATAGCCTTCCCAGTAATTTGAAAACCAGGAATGAGATCCTCAAAAAAGTGCCTACTCCTTGCGCAGTGCCTTAGCAATAAAGGATGCTCATTGCAGCACTGTTTATAGTAGAGAGAGGGGAAAAAAGACAGGAAGAAAGGAAAGAAGGAAGAAATGAAATGTGGCTTAGTAGATTTATGATATAGTGATACAACACAATGCTATGTAGCCATTAAAAATGATGATACAGAAGAACTCTTAATAATTTGGGGGAGCTGGGCATGGTGGCTCATGCTATAATTCCCAGCACTCGGGGAGGCCAAAGCAGGAGGATCACTTGAGGCCAGGAGTTCAAGACCAGCCTGGGCAACATAGCAAAACCCTAAGTCTACAAAAAGTAAAAAAATTAGCCAGATGTGGTGGCATGTGCCTGTTATTTTAGTTACTTGGGAGGCTGAGGCAGGAGGATTGCTTGAGCCCAGGAGTTCAGTGTTACAGTGAGCTATTATACCACTGCACTCCAGCCTGGGTGACAAAGCAAGACCCTATCTCTAATAATAATAATAGTAATTATTGTTGTTGTTGTTGTTATTATTATTATTATTATTTGGGGAAAAGCCTCAAGATACTAAATGGAAAAAATAAGTTCATACATGTTTAAATAAATCTTTCAAATGGCATGATTCAAGTTTTGTTGGTGGCCGTGTATGTAATGGGGGTGGTACTAACTTCTGTCATTCAAAGTCTTCTTGAAGTTCAGTCCAATCTTGTGGTAAGAGACAGCTTTTTTTTTGGCAAAGTCCAGACTCCACCAGTTCCCTACTAGCCCCATGTTCTTTCTCCCTATTGGGGAAACTTCCATGAGTTTTAGGCAGGGGGCCATCTCCTGGTCCTTGCTCCCACTACAGAAGGCCAAATGGTTGGATTCTTCTACCAGCCCCTCGTATACCCAGGGGCCTGCCCGTGGAGCCATCTAGTTCTGCCATGTGACCCCAGTCAGGCTCCTGCCACTGGGCCCGCAAGCTCCTGGTCCCCCATTCTCTATGAACATTGATAGTCTTCTAAGAAACTCTCTTTGTTGTTTAAGGAGTGGACATTGGCCTCTATTGCTTGTCCCCAGGATCCCTGTCTGACACCCCTGCTGTGCCCAGCTGCAGGGAGTTCTGCTACTGTGATAGCAACTGTGGGGGTCCGCTGGGAATACAGGGCTCCTCCCTTCTCTTGGGTAAAGGTGTCTAGGGCTGAGTGAGAAGGTGTCTACCTGGAGTAATTGGCTGGGACTTCCACACTTGGGCTGGGCTGCCGGTGAGTAAGGAGCTGGATGGTGGCAGTTAATTCCTAAGCTGGCAGAAGTCCTGGGTCCAGGCTGTAGAGGTGCTCTTCCAAGTGACAGTGAGCAGTTGGTAAACAGTGATTAGTCCCCACATGGTGCTGGGCACCTGAAAATTGGCCTTGCAGGCCAGAGGCCATCTGCATAGCCTGAAAAAGAAGGTAGGGAGAGTATCCAAGAAGCTGTCACTCAGACTGGACCAGAAGGAGGATATTGGGGCTTCAGGAGATGTCTCAGGAGGGAGGGAGGTAGGAGCTGCCCACCAGGAGGAGGGCACCTGAGGACTCCAGAGGTCCTGAGACCTGGGACACTGCCCATGTTACTTTGTCCTGTCCTGTCTTTGCTGGTCAGGATTCAGTCAGAAACCCTTAGACAAGAAAGGCCTCTGGGAGGGTGGTGGAGATGGACAGTGCCTTACTCTATGCTGGTCTGGCGGGGATCCCTGGGGCAAGAGCAGGTAGCAATGATTTTTTTTTTTTTTTTTTTTTGGTCAACTTTGTATTGAAGTATAACTTACATACAAAGGAATGTAAGCATAACTACATACAAAGGAATGCACCCAAGTAATTTGCTCAAAGTAAATGCACCTGTGTACCAGCACCCAGCTCAAGAAAAAGAACATTACTCACCATCCCAGAGGTTCCCCACTACGGAGGCAATGATTTTATAAAGAAAGTGGGCAGGGACTGAGAGCAGAGGGGGAGGGAAGGAAAAGATCCTCCCAGGTGCCAGCCTGGGCTGATACATAATCCTGGGGACCAGTAGGAGGCCCCTTCTTTATTGGCACCAGCTGGTGAGCTGGCACACCCTGCAAAGAGAGGTGAGCAACAGTGTGTTTGTAGAAGGTCACAGACCAGGTGGGGCTGGGCCTAGAGCCTGAGGGCAAACAGGGAAGGGATGCTTCCTGGCCTGGCTGGGAGGGCTGTGGCCCTGCCAGGGTCTGGGAGTGGCCTGTCCTGGAGGAATGGCCACAGCTGACACTGTTTGCTCCCCAAGTTTCTGTTTGTTCGGGAATGATTCACATGAGTTCTACTGATCAGCTCCCCTCCTCTAACCCTGTGCTGAGCACCTGAGTAGGGGACAACAGGGAACCCAGGAATGAATGTTTGACCCCTGGTTCAGGGCTCTGCGACTTTGGGAAAGTCACATTCCCTCTTTGGCCTTGGTTTCCTTATCAGCAAAATGGGACAACATATACCTCATAATGCTACCGAAAACTTGGCACTTGTCCCTGAGGCTGCATCAGAAGAATGAGAACAAATGGTTTGAGGAGAAGGAAAGAGAAGGCAAAGAAGGAAAGGGTAGACTATGGTCTCAAAATCCAAATTCCCAGCCAGGCACGGTGGCTCACGCCTGTAATCCTAGCACTCTGGGAGGCCAAGGAGGGAGGATTGCTCAAGATCAGGAGTTCGAAAACTAGCCTGAGCAAGAGTGAGACCCCGTCTCTACTAAAAACAGAAAGAAATTAATTGGCCAACTAAAAATATATACAGAAAAAATTAGCCAGGCATGGTGGCGCATGCCTGTAGTCCCAGCTACTCGGGAGGTTGAGGCAGAAGGATCGCTTGAGCCCAGGAGTTTGAGGTTGCTGTGAGCCAGGCTGACACCACGGCACTGTAGCCTGGGCAACACAGTGAGACTCTGTCTCAAAAAATAAATAAATAAATAAATAAAAATCCAAATTCCCATACAGAAGCAGAAATACAGAGCTTTTAAAGGGAGAGCCCTCAGTTCTAGGCTATTGTCATTGAACTACGGTTAATGATTCTAATAGTCCCATCTCTGCTAAAAACAAAGCCATAACCTCCACCCACCTGGGAGGCCTACCCAGACCTCCCCTGGCCAGGCCTGAGATGGAGTGGACAGTTCAGCTGAGGGATGGCCTGTAACACAAAGAACAAAAGACATTTCCCTGTCCCTCCTGACCAGCTGCCCTAGGCAGGGATGACAGCCTCAGTTCCCAAAAAGGGTGGGGGAAGTTTTAAAGAGACAGAAAACATCTTTTTTTTTTTTTTTTTTTTTACCCCAGACTATTCCCTCTTTTACAAGATTGTTGCTAAGAGAAAATGAGATAAACCATGTAAAATGCCTGACATTGGGCAGGCACTTAATAAATGTTTGCTCTTTTCCTTTGTCACTTTTTCACTTAGCAACTATTTATTTGGGGCCTAGCATGTAGCAGTCCCAACTGTGCTTGGCACCAGGAAGACACTGGTGAGCAAAAGATCTGGGAAGACTGGCTGTCCTTAGGGAGCTTGGTACAGGCATTAAGTAAACAAACACATGTCATAAAGGAAAAGAGCAGTGTCTTTGTAAAAAGTATCAGTGACAACATCCTTCAAACAGAGTGGTCAGGGAGGTCCTCTTGGGAAAGGTAAGGTTTAAGCTGAGACCCAAAGGATGAGAACCAGGCATTTTAGAAAGCAGTGCCCAGAGGGAGCTAAAGGGCACAGGCTTTAGAGCCTTAGGGTTTCAAATCCTGCTTCCTCTACTTACTCAGCTGTGGGACTTTAGGTGAGTGCCTTCACCTCTCTGGGCCTTGGTTTTAATTTCTAGAAAATGTGGCTAAAACTTTCTACTTTATAGAACTGTGAGGATGAAACCCGATTGTGTATATAAAGTGCCCGGCATATAGTCTGGCACATAGTGGGTACTCGGCAAAAATCAGTTCCCCTCTTGTCCCAGCTTGAGATTAATTGTCAAGTGAATGGCACAGAGACAATTTGTGCACACATTTGTACATAAACATGTTACACACACACACATGTGTACACACACACGTGCACACACACTTGCACACAGGCAGAACACAGATAGCTCTCCCAAACTGGGTATTCCAGGAGCGTTTCGTCAAGGGACTCTTACAAGGGTATAGGTTTGGGGAGAGCAACAATCAACAGTGCAGCCCCCCAGGGCTAGTGACAAGGCTAGGACGGGGGCAGTTACTGGAACCAAGGGAATAGCTGTGTGGAGAGGGTCCCTGACAGGAGCTGGGACCTTCAGAAGAGAGATGCAGCCAATTTACAGGTACCTGGCAAGGAATAAATATTCTGACTTCAGCCACCTCTTGCCTCCAAGCTCCTGCTAAGCTCCCATTGGCCGAACTCCAGTGGAAGCCAGAGGGGCCGCAGGAGCCTGCGGATGCCTTCTGTAGGGATCAGCCTCCCGGTGTGAAGGGTGGTGTGATCTGGAGGGACAAATGGAAAAGATACAGCACAGTATCCACACCCACTGGGCCTCTTAAGACGCAAGCGACAGATGTAGCCAAAGTAAAGTGGTTTAAGTGAAAAAGGAATACCCTAAGTCTCTGAACTAGAAACTCCAGGGGTGGGGCCTTAGGCATAGCTTGGTCAGTGCTCAAATGATAGCCAGAGACCAGTTTCTCGTCATCTCTCAATTCCATTTTCCTACATATGTTGACTTCGTTCTCAGGCTACATGTGGTTGGGAGATGCCGGCAGTAGAGAGTACAGGAGGGGGTGGTCCCCTGAGGAAACTGGTTCTGTACAAAGGAGGGTACGTAAAAGCAGGGTGGAAATGTTACACACACCCACGGAAGTTTACATCTGGGGGTTCATGGCTCATACACTCAGGTGACAGGGATTGGGACCACCGAGGCCATGGTGACCAGGCTCCTCTGCCTGGCTGTAGCCTGTTTGGGGATGACTGAGGGCTGCCATTCCCACCTCTATGCTGGGGGCGGGGAGGAGCCTGAAAGACTACCTAGCCCAGCAACCCTATTTGACAGGTGACAAAACCAAGGCCCAGTGAGAAATGCTTTGCACAAGACCATGTAGTTAATGTCAAGGATTTGAATCCAGGTCACACAATCTGTCCTCTACCCATGGCTTTTTTTAAGGAAAAGAAATAAGAAACACCCCTAGAGAATATTTCAGTGAAAAGCAAAAAGAAAGAGAGGAGAGAGGAAGAAGAAAGAAAGAAAGAAGAAAAGAAGGAAGGAAGGAAGGAAGGAAGGAAGGAAAGAAGAGAGAAAGAAAAAGAGAGAAAGAGAAAGGAAATTAAGACAGTATAAAAGAATATACAGTGAAAAGTAATTTTCCTCCCAAGGCAAACCCCTAGTCCTCTTCCTGTAGGTGATGGTGGCTAAGTCTCCTGTAGATCCTTCCAGAAATTATCAATGTAAATATAGTGGTGTGTATATCCATATAATAATTATTATTTTTATTATCTTGGAGACTTTTCTCTATTAGCACACAGATATCTGCCTCATTTTTTAAAAATTTATTTTGAGATAGAGTCTTGTTCTGTTGCCTGAGCTAGAGTGCCGTGGCATCAGCCTAGCTCACAGCAACCTCTAACTCCTGGACTCAAGCACTCCTGCCTCAGCCTTCCGAGTAGCTGGGACTACAGGCATGTGCCACCATGCCCGGCTAATTTTTTCTATATATTTTTAGTTTTCCAGCTAATTTCTTTCTATTTTCAGTAGAGATGGGGTCTCACTCTTGCTCAGGCTGGTCTTGAACTCCTGACCTCGAGTGATCCTCCTGCTTTGGCCTCCCAGAGTGCTAGGATTACAGGCATGAGCCATCATGCCCGGCCTGCCTCATTTTTTATAGTGGATATAGAGTATTCTAGTATGTGGATATACTCTAGTTTATTTAAACAGTCCCCAAATGATGGACACTTAGGCTGCTTCCAGTCTTTTGCTTTTACAAACAATGATGCAGGGGGGAGGGGGGCATGGGCAATATACATAACTATAATATTTGTACCCCCATAATATGCTGAAATAAAAAAAGAATATATAAAAAAAACAATGATGCAGTGAATATTCTTGTACACGTAATGTCTTTGCATATGTGTGCTCTAGAGACTAATCCTAGGAGCGGAAATGGCATCCCATGGCGTTCAAGGCGCATCCTGACATCACTTATGCTAGAAGGAACCAAGACTAACAGCGTTGGAAGGGATCATAACCATCATCAAGCTCAGCTGTTCCCTCCCCGTTTTACACATGTGGAAACTGAGGCCCCAGGTCTGACAACAGCCTGGTGGTAGATTTGAAGTAGACCACTCTGTGTTGTCCCAGAGAGGATGCAGAGGAAAGAGGGCAAGGCCAGGGGTTAGGAGGTGCTGGCTTTGTGTCTTGGCCTGGCAGGGCAGCGAGTGGTCAGCAGAGCAGGCTCTGGAGCCAGGCTGCCTGGATTTGAATCCTGACTTACAAAAGTAGCCTTTCCGGACGGGCACGGTGGCTCACGATGGTAATCCTAGCACTCTGAGAGGCCAAGGCAGGAGGATCACTCAAGGTCAGGAGTTCAAGATCAGCCTGAGCAA